>CM024522.1:30500204-31713954 GCA_014182375.1 Eucalyptus virginea | reverse complement strand
AGGTTCAGAAGTAAATATTTCATGAAGAACTCAAAATCTAATTCGTGATAGATTAAAAACTATCACAACCATAACAGTCCATAATCCTCAGCATCGAATTCCAGATCTAACCGTTTTGGATAAAGATTGTTTCACCAACCTAAACTCATCCATTTCCTAAAAATTTTTAGTATATTACTATTTAACATGTCATATTCAACTTTCATTCAGAACACAAGATCAAATTTCAACCGAAAATTTTTATAAAATTCACAGAATCACACTAGGTCAGCATTACGATTTCCAGATCTGACTTTTTCAAAGAAAAATAGTTTCACCGGTCTATACTTGTTCATTTCTTCTGAAATTTTGATATGTTACTCTCCAAGAAGTCCTTTACAACTTTCATCAATACTTCAAAGCCAAATTCCCACTAGAACATCGCATGCAACTCACGAAATCATCAAAGGTCGGACTGTTTTTCCAGAAACAGAACACTAGGCTAGAACACAACTCTTGTAGCTTCGAAATTTCACACTTCATCCACATGCGAAATTCACCATTCTTCACACACCAAACACAACAAGCAAAGGGTAGATCAATGGACTCTACTTGCCTCTAATCCAAGCAAAACACAGCACACACGAATGGCGGGGCAAGGCGGACTCGACGGCGGCGACTAGGCGGACGATCGGCAGCAACGGCCTCCTCCTCCTTCCTTTCTCTCTTCCTCTCTTCCTCTCGCACGCTCGCTCTCCCTCTCTCAATTTCATTCTCTCTCTCTCTCAGTAACCTTCTCTCTCAATCCGCCCACTCTCCCTCTCTTTAATTTTTCTTTCCCTTCAATGATTAGCTAGTAATCATTACTTTGCATGCAAGATGACACTTGGTAAGTCCCCTAAGCCACTTGTTAATTTTTGCCATGCAAGCTGATGGGCTGATTGGGCTGGCCTCTCCCCTTTAGTCGGCAGCCCATTGGGCTCCTTGGGCCAGTCGGACAGCAGCCCTTCCCTTTGGGCTTCGTGGGCCAAGCCCTAATGGCCGAAGGGTAGGGCTATGGGCTGGTTTGGTCCTTAATTATCCAGCCCACCATCATTCCTAATAATCCACCTTAATTTCCTACTTATAGAAATACCTTATTACACTTATTCACTTGGCCATAAAACTTGCAACATAAATAAATAAATTCCAGCTTATAAAACACATAGCTAAGAATAGAATTTTCCCCATCAAATAATTGTCCAATAGAATGCTTGGCCTTAATCTTATTGCATATCATGGGTCAAAGCACATCCAAGGGTTGACATGAAATTCTAGGATGCCACAATTCTCCCCTCCTTAGAGAATTTCGTCTTCGAAATTAGACATTTCCTATGTCTCTTGAAACAAGTGAGGATACCTTTCCCTCATCTCATTTTCACTCTCCCATGTGGCTTCCTCCACATCATGATGTCGCCATAAAATCTTAACCAATGGAATTTTCTTGGTCCTAAGAATTTGCTCCTTTCGATTCAGTACTTGCATAGGCTCTTCAATGTACCTCACTTTCTCATCCACTTTGATGGCTTCATGATCAAGTATGTGACTAGGATCCGGCTGATACTTTCTCAGCATCGATACATGGAATACATTATGCAAATTTCCTAATTTAGGAGGCAGTGCCAAACGATTGAGATGACCGGGGAATGGTCATGTTGACATGGAATTGACTGAATCGATTGATTGATGATTCGATATGATTGAATAATTGATATGGTGAATTGATTCGATAAATTATAACTTGTATTGACTCGCAGGAAGGAACTAAGGCCAAGGTAAGCCCTCTGACTCATGAATGTGCTTAGGCAGCCCTTAGGGCGTATTTTCTTCCTAATCGGGTCTTAGGGGGATTGAATTTGCTGAGACGTCGTCTCATCCCGTTGTGGAATAACAATTTCAGTTCTCTAGATGGCGGTCGTGAAGGACTGGCAACCTTGGAGTTTGGAAGGTGGAGGCTGAAGAATTGGCAATCGGGTTTGACTAGTGGGTGTTAAGACAGTCCCATTTTTGTTAAGCCGACATTTTTGTAAATAGCCTGATTTTGTAATTAACCCGTTTGTTTATAAAAGACTTGTCTTGGTTTGAAAATTTTAGTCCTGCTCTTCTATCCTAATTGTTTGTTGTCTGGGGATTTTATATCTACTTCCTTATGCGTATTAAAATGAAAGGGTCGGCGACGCGTCTTGGGACGTCGCTATTAATCCACCTAGATGAGGGATGGGAGTGTGCACGAAGATCGGGACGTGACACCCGACCTTCATTAGAATAGCCAACCCCGACAACATAATGTTCAATTACAACTCCAAGTCCTTCAACAACGCTTTCAAAGTTGACGGCGTGATCCTTAGCACTTTCGACGATTTGGAAGGGGAGGTAGTAAAGGCCATCACAGCCAAGTATCCATAGCTATACACGCTAGGCCCACTTCCCATGCTCCACCAACAGCCCCTTCCATCGCCAAACTCGTTGGAGTCCATATAATCAATTCTATGGAGGGAAGATGGCGGATGCTTGGGTTGGCTTGACGGAAGAGAGCCCGAGTCAGTGCTGTACGTGAACTTTGGGAGCTTAATAACGGTGACTTGAGAAGAACTAAGAGCATTCGCTTGGCGACTCGCCGATAGCAAATGTCCCTTCTTGTGGGTCATCAGGCCGAACGTGGTTGAGGGCGGGGAAGACGTGATCTCAGAAGAGTTCAGGGAGGAGATAAGGGATAGAGGATTGATCGTGGGGTGGTGCGCTTAAGAGAGGGTCTTGAGCCACAGCTCGGGAGGCTTCGTGATGCATTGCGGGTGAAACTCCACGTTGGAGAGGGTGTGCGCAAGAGTGCCGCTCGTTTTCTGGCCCTTCTTCATTGAGCAGCATATGAACTGCCTATATTCGTGCGCGAGGTGGGGGATCGGGCTGGAGATGATCTATGGCAGAAGTGATGGTTTGAAGAGAGGGAGAGTTGAAGGGGTCATGAGGGAGTTGACGGAAAGGGAGAAGGGGAGAGAGAAGGCCATGGAGTGAAAAGAAAGGGGAGGTAGCAACCAGACCGGGCGGTTCTTCTCATACCAACATTGAAAGGCTGGTTAACATGCTCCGTACCCTATAACACAAATTGGTAATTTGATGTGTGCTTCTTATTGTTGTTCATGGTCATTTCCTTTTCTTGGGTTAAAGTTGTTCATGGTAATTGAGTGGCCCGTTTCATCATCATTTATCACTTATCGAGAATCCATGATGTTTTATAAGATAAATTAGTAATGATAAATTATGATCTCTTTGATTAAGAGATTAGAATTAGGCGTTTTGATAACTATTAATACAAAAGAAAATGGTTTGCTTATCTTGAATTGACAAAGTCCCCTTGATAACAACAGAATCTACTCTTCGAAAATGACCATGCAAGCACCTTGCAGCCAATCAAAGGATTATAAAGCCAATTTAAGGCAGAGGATAAGAAGAAGGCCCAAGATAATCAAGGTTATTTAGGGTACAAATGATAACCATTCTGGTTAAAAATTAATTTCTGGAAGAGAAATAGATTTTTTTACTTCTATTCTTAGATGAGTTTCTAAGCAAAATACGCATTTGATAATAACACAAAATTTCTATTCCTGGAATAGAAATTTGTTTGATAATGATACAAAATTTCTCCCTCCCAGGCTGTGGAGGACGACGGGCAACGGTGGATAGCAGATGATGGCTAGGGATGGTGCTTGGCGGCCACTGGAGGACCATGGCTGTGGATGGTGACCTGCGGTAGAAGGCAATTGACGGATGACGGCGGTGACGACGTGGACAATACGATGGCCAGCGACTAGTAATAGCAAATGGGCGATTGGCTAGTAGCGAGGACAAACAATAAGAAGAGTTTTAATTTTTCATTTTTATTTCAGAAATACAGAAGTAAAAAAAATTTTACTTCTGATTTTTGTTCCAAACTTATTTTTTGAGTAAAAATTTATTCCATATATTAAAAAATAAAATAATTTTACCAAACGGATTTCTGTTCCAAATATAAGTCTAGAATAGAAAAATAGTTTTGGAGCAGAAATAGAAAGGTTATCATATGCACTCTTAGTCTTTCTCTATCATTGAATCCAAGGTGTTGAATTTGGCCTGTGTTTTAAGGAAATTTTGGGCTAAGGGCACGCATGACAATGATTCTTGGCTGGGGAAGATTTTTTTTTTTAGAAATAGTTCTTTTCTATTTCTATTCTGGGGAACAATTTCTGAGTAAAAGAACGTGTTTGATAACAAAATTTCTACTCTTCGAATAGAAAAAGAATAGAAATGTGTTTGGTAACGCAACAATTTCTTTTTTATATTTATTTGTTTTTTATTCTTGCTCACGGATTGCCGATTGCCGACCGCCAACTGCTCGATGCCGCCGCTTGCTGCCGCCACCCGTTGCTGCCGCACAGCCCATCAGTCGCCGACGACTGCCGGAGGCGAACAAGCAGCTGCGAGAGGTGGCGGCCGATGGGCTGTGCGGCATCGATTGGCTGTGACGGTTGGTGGCCGGCGATCGTGCAGTGGTGGCGACGACCGGCGGCGGCGGCTAGCAGCGGCTGGCGGTCGGCGGTGGCTCCAGGTGGTTGGAGGTGGCCACGGCAAGAGAGAGGAATAAAAGAAAAAAAAATTGGCTTATTTCTAGAAATTGTTCCCGAGAACAAGAAGTAACTTTTCTTTTGTTTCTCGTTTTTGCTTCAAATCTATTCTCGGGCTAACTTTTTATTCCGGGGAATAGAAAAACAACTTGGCGTTACCAAACGGATTTTTATTCTTTTTTTTGTTCTGGGGAACAAAAGAACAGAAATTCAGAGGAACAAAAACGTTCTCATGCAGAGCCTTATTTGACTCGTACGTTGCCTAAGTCTTGCATGCGCTCGCTAGTAAATGTATTTCACGTTTATTTCAATCAAATTCCATGACAAGGACATTTGTCCTAGAATATTCCACAAGATTACTTATGTTTTTCTCATGCAAATTAGTAGGTCAAGTCAAGTTTGGGTCAACCCATTTAATCCATTGTTATGTAGTGTAGATATAGTGACCCATACTTAACCCATAATCGATCAAATCCATATTACTAAAACACATTAATGTTCTAGTAAAACCCACACCATTTTAAGCTCTTCACATGTATATGCTACTTGGATAAAAACTTCAAATCAAATTTAAAAAAAAACAAATTAAACAATTAAAAATTTAGCAAATAAAAAAATGTAAAAAAAAAAAACCTATAAATTGAAATACTTACAAAGAACTTAGAGCTGGCAAATCCATTTTGAAATTCAGATTTAATGAGCCCAATTTTGTATGGGTAAATCTTTTCTTTCTAGATGAGTAACCAAAGAGTTGAGAGAAACTAAAACTCAAAAAATATATAGGTATATAATATATCATCAGTGATCCATGGGGGACTATATATTATAGCCTCCATGATAAACAAGTGAATGGGGCCGGCGCGTGGTGAAGGGAAGGGTTCATCAAGCCATTTCTTGCCTCAACTCCCTAAATATGAAGAGGGGTACTTTACAAATAGGGGTTAATTGCTTCGCACCTGACTTTCCAAAACCCACGCCCACCCACTCAAGCAAGTTATGTGGATCTAATTCTATGAACGGTTTGGTGATCTTCAAGGATCATATTGAGGATCATAAGATCCTACAAAAAGCCACTGTATACTAGCAAGTGCATGAGATTAGGGGCAAATGCAAAGAAGAAGACCTTGAATTCAAGCACAATACATATGGTATTAGAATAGTACATGATGTACAGTACAACTAGTAAGTACAGCAGAAGAAATAAATTTCCAACATCCGATGTCATATATATAAATTCCTTTTTAGTGAACCCTCGAACTTCTAAGCTTCACAAATAGCACATGACATACGGCATGTCTGAGCAAGCAAGCTATATGTAGAAATCTCAACACATGCATCGCATCTATAAGTTCTGAATGAATCACACGTGTCGCTTCAAACAACTACCTCTCAGACATCATGAAAGTCAAAATGGAAAAATGAACAAGCACATTGCAAGACTTCTTTAAGGTGAACGCGCAGTAGTCTAAATACTCCCTGGGAAAACTTGAAGGCATCGCAGTATCACTTGGGCATTCTGAAATGCTTATTATGCAAATCAGTAATCAGCGCTGCTTTTGGAACTTTCATACAAAACCTATGCCTCGCTTTCTCGACTCTATCAAAAAAATGAATAAATCAAACAAGCATTAAGTTTGACAAGTTATCGACCTTCATATTCATTGCTAGGACAACAGTAATAAAATTCCCCGCACCTTACATTGAGACAACCGTGATTAACAAATGCCACGTCTCGATTGTCTGCTTCTAACAAACTCTAGGTATCATCGGAAAGCTCTTCATGACTATGGCCCAATTGTCCTCTTTAATTCGAATTTTAGCAAAATAGGACTTTCGATCTGGATAATTACGGTCTACATCGCAGTGGCAAACCCGAATCATGATATCGCCTCTATCGCTAATGTTGTCGTATCGTCAGAGCCCGAGATTGGCGGTCATGGCTGTAGGAGTGCCAATCAAAGCAACCTATTCCAAATGCACCTTGGCCACCGACAGGAGCACCACTCGTTGCTCAATATCGGCTCTCACCATCACCAGCCCTTTTGCATCGGTCCGTCGCCAGTCTAGTCGTGCCATTCGTATCGTTTGTTACACTGTTGGGGTTAGTTGATCATCATCATGCATCCGCAGTTGCTAGCTGTGGTGCTGCTCTTGGTTGTGTCATTGTCGATCGTCTCCGTGTCTGATTTCGATCGCTCCCATCCTGATTCAAGTATAGTTCCAAAGCGAGCTATGCTCTTTAGGAGTATTTACTCTATTTAAGGACCAATTTTTTCTTTTATATACTGTGCCAAGTTGTGAATATCCTTGAAGAGTTTATAGAAATTCTAGAGAAATTGAAGCTCAGGTATCAATTGCGTGTTTTGTGGAACTCTGCATTAGACCTTTCATTGATTTGAATGCATATAATCTATGTTATAATAAGTCTACATAAGTATGAACTTATGGAACATTGACTAAACTGAGATTTATGTCATTGTAGAAGAAAAAGATAATAACCCGAGTACTCAAGTCTTGCTCTTTCATTCTGTTTAAAATAATTAACGGCTCTTATTAATAGGTGGACACTTGATTAGAACTTTTCAATGCATGTTAAAAAATAAATAAATGAAAACACAAATGTCAAAGCAACGGGCTTCTTACCAAAGTCCTAAGGGAGCATTTCAACAAAAATCCTTAACATAATCTGACTTCAAGGAAGGAAATCACATAACGAATGCAAAACATTCAATGCTAGCGACAGACAGAAAGATAATTAATAAGAAAGAAACAAAATGATAAAGGGTTAAATACCTTTGGCTTTCGAGACAGAAGGGGAGCTGTCAAAAGTTTCCCAAAAATTGCATTCGGTTGTGGCCTTGAAAATCACAAAGTTGGGTGGGAACGTATCGGAGAAAGAAACATCATAGCCGGAATTCTACACTTGGGAATTGGACGGCGGTCTATCCTTTTACAGTATAGGAGCGAGACTAAAATGCGTATGCCCTACTAAGTACTGCCTGCCTCCACAGGGTTCACCAATCGGTACCTACGTGATCTTAAGTTCTGGGGACGAAGCTCAAATTAGAGGAAGAGTATGGACAACATGTCTGCTTCCAAACATGAACAAGCATGTAATTAATCTCATGGGCATCAGTGTGGCGGGAACACGCCTAAGATTAGACCCCGAGATTTTTCATATGAAACAGGACCATACAAGGGGGTTAGTATTGGACTCGGATGCTTGCAGACTATGCTTGTCCGAACCGCCTATAATGCCGTGAGAGAGGAGATAATTCAATTTTTCCTGAGGAAGTGACGTTGGCGTTCTAGCCCTCCCCAACCAAGGGAATTCGGTTTGTGCTATAACGTACCTAGTGGAAATTATACTTATCCAAGAATGACATTCCATTTTGAAGGAACCAGACTTTTTTCTTGATGTATGTAATGTTTTTCAATTTTTGGAAGGGGTTTTTGCCTGATAATGATGCCAATAAATGATGACGCAACTAGCATACTTGGAACATTTCAACAGGAAAATTTTCGATTCCTGTTTGATGTTAGAGCATTGACCGTTTCCTTTGTCCATTAAGTGTGTCGTTATGATTAAGAATTGAGTTTTTAGAATAATGAAAAAAGAAACCCAATAAGTCATTGTCTTCTATGTTCCTTTCTTCATACTGTTGGGTTTGATAAATGCTTCACTTCAGTTCCCCTTTACAACATCGATATAATAGAGGGGATTGCAAAAAATAAATATTTTGCTACCAAAAGGATAAAATGTCTCGGAGCATATGTCATGATTTTGAGGGATTTATAGTGATCTTTGTTGAGACTTATAATACAACCTAAGGGAGTGAATAGATTGGTTAAAAACTTTGAAAAACGTTTGCAATATATTTCAAGTTAAACTTTAACAGAATGCAGAAAGAATTTGATATAATCAGACATAATTGCTTCTATCAAACAAGTAATGCTAAAAATGAATAGAGAGAATATATTGTAAACATAGTGACTCAGCTTATATCTAACCTACATTCACTCCCAAACTAACAGCCACCAACAAATCTAGGATCCATTAGTAATTTCCAGAAAAGTTACAAAGTAGCAAGTGTCATTTCACCCTGAAGCTAATAGATGCCATTGTCAATACAAAAACATTGTTTTTACACTTGTATACTTCTCCTATCACATATTACAAATAAAAGCAATCTCACAAAAAGGTAAAATAGCACCTTGTCCCAATAGTGAGGCCATAAGGTCTTATGTTTATAATACAATTCATCTTACTACTAAAAGTCAATCCCGATAGGAAAGAATTAGTTGGATCCTAAAAGTCGGTCCCAATAAGGTAAGACCTATAAAAGACACCGTAATGGGACTAAATACTTGCATTTACTAAGTTCTAGAGTCTCCCAAGGGGCACCACTAGAGACTAAATACCTGCATTTACTAAGCTCTGTCCCTTTTGACCATAGCTCCCTTTAGATGGCAAAAGAATTCTTCAAATAAATTCATTGGCAGATATTGGGCAGCCATTCTCTTAGAAGAAATTGAAGACAAGAGATGTGATTCAAAAGTAGAAGATTCACAAATGCCGAAATGTATTATCACTCCATTTAAAAAAAATAAAAAAATTGAGCCATTAAGCATAGGATTAAGAAATTTGAATTCCATCTTATTGATTATCATTTTATTGTTGAAATAGACATGTCATCCTTCAACCATATGATGAAGTTCAAACAAAAGTACATACCCCATCCATAGCTACTTAGATGGGCTAAATGGTTCTTGATATATTCCTTTCAATCCAAGCATATTAAAGGAGACAGGAACTTTTGACAGCGAGGATGAAACATCTAGTAACACTAATAGCCTATACTTTCTCAGTACATAATTCCCTCTAGAGCCCACAGACCTACCAATTGAAAACCTTGAAACCTCCAGCAATCCAAATCCTAAAATTTGTCATTTGGGAAAAAAGACAGAAGATGGATGAACGGATAATCGAAATACAAATCCCTTTAGATGGCAAAAGAATTCTTCTAACAAATGCCCATTCCATTTGTAAATTTCCATCGAAATTTTGTAGTATAAATTGATCGGTAAATAATATTTTAAGTTGTGACAAAAAAGTCAATAATTACCTTTTTACTTGAAAACAAAAAGAAAATGTCAAAATTAAAGAAAAAATTAGAGCAGTGTTTGCATTATAATTGATCAGTGGACGGGCCGGACTCAGTACCAATCCTAAGAATTCAAGATGAAGCCCACCATACTACAAAAGATATCGCACTTTCTCCATGAAATGATCGGGCCTAATCGAGCCTAAGTATATGGGCCCAAGTCCAAATAGGAATATTCTTCCCTAGGTTCTGCCGACACGTGTTTCGGTCAGGTGGGCCTTGGCGAGCCTGAGCGGGCCCGACAGACTACCAAGCCCATGATCCGGTCTAATATGCAATTCCAATTTCCCTAAGCAAAGGCATCCTCCATGTCTACCATTTTAGTTCACGGACGTAGATAGGTCTTGGATCTTTTTCTCCTCTTCTTTTTTTTTTTTTTTTAATCCTGGGGTCAAGCAATGAATTTCCTCTAGGCTGCATCTCTTCATCATTTTCAAGCCAAAGAAGAGAAGAATCAATCAACTTTTGACATTACTAATTTAACTAGTCTAAGGAGGACGCAAATGTGCTCCAGAAACTGTGCGAGTATAGTTTGGACTTCGAATCGGCTTGAACACTATAACGTAAACATAGCTTTCATGCTTATTCATCTCCCACGACTCACGCTGGTCCCCAGTTGCTACTCGAAGAAAAGAATGATGCAGAGTTCATTCAAAGCACGTAAAACCATCCCGTCAATGTTGATCAAGTCTTCCCCCCTAAGTGACTTCTGCCTCGTGCTTTGTTTCTTGCCACGAACATTAGAAATAAGGCAGGCCGAAATCACTAATCTTGTTGAATTCGTCCACGCAAGCACGCACTACCTGTATTTCACGTTTATTTCACTTTGATTCTTCGACAGGGACTTTTTGTCCTAACCAGGAAGTAGTTGATAGATTGGCTTCCACATGATCAGTCAAAAGACGAAATGAGAGAGTTCTCGTGCCGAACGAAACTTCCCTAAAGCATGCGCAGTCGGACTTGAAAATATAACATCTTTGCTCGGTCTCTGGGTCGATAACAAGTTAACTCCATGTTGAATGTTAATGTCATTTCAACACATAGTTAAGGTACTCGCAACCTCATATATCATGTCACTGACCGTCGGTGTCATAACTAGTCAACTATTTACCCGGCAAAGGATTATTACTTTTGAAATGGTTGTTTACGCTTTGAATGTTTGTGGAGGACTGTGTATATGCACATATAATCTATACCCATGGAGTATAGGACTGTATATGATCATATACTCTATGTTTGTAGTTCAACATGTCAAAATAGATCATAAACCAACTTTTTAACCCACATATGATGGACTAAGTCATTATATGCATTAATTATACATAGTAAATGAGTTTAAAATGGCAAACACCCCCAAAAAAAACAGGTGCTAAATAAATTCACATTTACCTAAACCCAACTCATGTTTTTGACTTTCTATTCTCCTTCTATAAGAAAATAATGGACTCTATAAAGTGTACCAAGTTCAGAGTAGTCTTGGCGAGCCCGCAAAATAGGCCGACTTCACCCTTATTAAAAAGATCAAGATGAATACATTTTTCCCTATTATTTTTTATTTTTTATTTATCTTGTAAATTTCGTGTATTAGTAATAGGAGTATATCCTTCCTGGGTTGTGTTTGGCATTGTTATTTTTACATAATATTGTAACCTTAATTCTTGTTATTACAATCCACGGTTAGCATAACTCCATCTTATTTAATATCTTACTTCCATTCAATTAAAATTTCAATTCCTCCATGTTATTTGTTGTTGTGATTTTATAAATTCACTACCAAGTACTATTTATTTATTTATTTATTATTCATTGTGAACAATGTAAAAATTGGAAATGTTAAGCAATGTTGAAAGCCAATTTTTTAGCATTTTATAGTCGAAATAGCAGCTTTACTCAAATAACATATAAACATGAAAAGCTTGAAGTAAGTTAATAAGATGGATACAAATTTCTGTAGATTAAATTAAAAGTGAAAATATTTTAGTAATATGAGTCCATTAAGTTAATACTGCATAAAATAGGTCAATTGAATTAGACAATTTTCAATCCAACACGACCCACCTATTCAACGGCCCTACTTTTGTGAAGTGTATGCTTGATGTCATTATTTCATGGACGACGACTCCACTAAAAAATCCTTGACTACAAACTTGAGCTCAATGTAACTGTAAACTATAAATTGTAATAGACAAAGACTTAAGTTTGAGATTATAATATCAAATTTTTTATTAGAAGAAGACCATCAAAATTATAATCAGCCAAACTTTTCACGCGGCCTCAAGTTCTTTCTTAGAGAGTCTCTAACATAAATCAAATACTGTTTCACCAAAATGAGGCTACAAAAATACCATTTAAAATATGAATAGATCGATATGAATTGACAAAGTTTGTAATTGATCATTTGTTAATATTGGAAAGAAACGTAAATGATAAGAAATTTAAAAGTACAAATACCAGAAAAAATCATTCCAGCGATGTAATTTGAGTAAAATAAATGCAAATTTGCATAAAATTGTTGAGTTCTTTTGATTGATTGAGGGATACTTATAAAGAGCACAATATAGTATTCATAGTCCACTACGACGGTTACAAATAACAGTTTTTAAATCAAATACATAAGTAGCTTCCTAATCCTATGATGGTCGCAAGATGTTACTTCATACAATATTTATCTGTGAGAAGTTATTCGGTAATACTTATCTCCAAAAAAAAAAAAAAAATCAGTTACAATAAGTATCACTTGTCGATTTTATTAAGAGCAATGTTCTAATGTGTATATAATGCAAATATGGTGGAAAAAACCAAATCAGATCAAGGGCACAGAGACTGAAAATACGACAAATTAATTAGAACTAGATCAAATCGACAACAAATTATTGAGATACTTTTGCTTAGTTTATTTGACTCGACTAATAAAAACTCTGGGCTCCGCCCCTGGTTTTGATTAACAATTTTTCTAGACATGGGCGTCAAATACATAGATCGAATAAGAGATACCCGAGTTTTAGAAGTCTGCATATATGCCGTCCTACATCAACCAAAGGAAAACGAAAGTAAAGGGAACAAATGGCAAGTTGGATCTGGAATGACATTTAGGCTGCGCATGACAACGTTTTTTGACTGGGGAATAGGTTTTTTTTTTTTTTTTTTTTTTTTTTTTTTTTTTTTTTTTTTTTTTTTCAGAAATAGTTCTTTTCTATTTCTATTCTAGGGAACAATTTTTGAGTAAAATAAGGTATTTAGTAACCACATAAAATTTTTATTCTAGAAATAGAAAAAGAACATAAATGCGTTTGGTACGAAACAGTTTCTTTTTTGTTTTTATTTGTTTTTATTTATTTTTTTATTCTTGTTCATGGATCACTAACCACCGACCGCTGACCATTGCCACCCGTCGCCACTTGCTGTCGTCGTTGCACGACCGCCAGTCGCTGACTGCCACCGCACAGCCCATCGGCTGCCGCCAACCGCCAGCTGGCAGCTGTCGGAGGCGGACGAGCGGCGGCGGTCGGCGGCGGCCGATGGGCTGTGCGGCGGAAGTTGGCGATGACGGCTCCCGGCGGCAACCGGCGGAGGCCAGGCGGTTGACGATGGCTCCGGGCGATTGGAGGTAGCCATGGCAAGAGAGAGGAACAAAAGAAAAATAAAAAGAAAATTGGTTTATTTCTATAAATTGTTCCTGGAAATAAAAAGCTACTTTTTTTTTGTTTATTATTTCTATTCCAAAACTGTTCCCGGGAAGAAAAAAATAGAGAAATTGTTTCCGAAAATAAAGTTTTACCAAATAGATTTTTTTTTTTTTTCGGGGAACAGACCCTGAATGGCCAATCCCATCTTTAGTAGCGTTTTTAAGAAGCTTAATCTTGATAGCTCATTGACCAAAAAAAAAAAAAAAAAAAAAAAAAAATCTTGATAGCTCACGATGAGAAAATATTCGGTGGATGCTTCTCACCACGCCACCATTATACGTGGAGTGCATTTTCTTAAATTTACCCAATCACCATTTGACACGTGTATTCTAATGTAGAAAAAAAGAATAAATTAAAAAATTTTCTTTCCCTCTCTTTCTCCTCCTTCGCAGCCACCGCTCCGGTCGCTCTTATCAAATTCCCACCCTTGGTCCACCGCAACCTCCATCCACAAGCCCTCCACCTTGCTGTGGTCGCCGCGCCAGCCGTGATTTGAGTTCCCTCCCTCCGCAAGAGCCCAACAGCAATCGAGATCTTGACCTCGTTTGTCACGGCCATGGACGAGGTTTTGTTTCAGATCTGGAAGTTGGCCATCGGGAAGATGAAAACAAAGACAAATTGAGGCTTTCTTATTATGGCCATGAGCTGCAATTAAAAAAGGAGACCTTTAGCATTCTAGTTTATGGGTTTCTTTTTTTCCCCAGCTTCCACAGATTCCCCATAACTCTAAGTTGTTTGCGGTCATGTCTTCTACGTTTGGCCAAGAGGACAAGCCAAGAGACCCATTGATTTTTCACCTGCGTTGCTCCGTACACTCCAGATTTTTTGGCTAAAACGACAAGTCGAGAAACCCATTTGCCCCTTCCTTGTCTCAAAGATTTTTACCAAATTTTTTTTTTTCTCAAAAGACTTCTTTTTTTTCCAGATTTTTGGCCATTTGTTCTCAAACGGGTAAAGTTGACCACAAAGACGACAGAGATGTAGGACTCTTTCCGGTGAAGATGAAGCTAACAACAAGAACGATGGAGAGATGGTTTGGTTTGGACGTGCAACAGTGTTTGCTTGGACGGGCGTCAGCTGTGGACGCGCGGAGGCTGACGCCTGGAGGTGACTCTGGCAGGAGGAGGACGAAGAAATTGATGAGCATATTTTCAACTTTTTGTGATTCCGCATCAGGGTACGTGTCTCAATTGGTGATTGGCTAAACTAAAAAAAAAAGCACTCCACACGGGATGATGTGAAAAGCAATCACCGAATATTTTCACGTTCACAATGGACTATTGGGTGTGGAAGTAAATTAAAAAGGATACGCATCCGGGGTCCATCTTTTTCATGGATTTAGAAGTTCGAACGTTGTCCGTCAATCAACGGTGGACAATATTTACATATGCAAATTAAAGTTAAAAACGCCAATTACGTAACCACTGGTACATCCTTAAAAATTAGTTTAGTCCACTCATGCTTGTTTATATTCAGACATAATCTCTTAATAAAAAGAAAAGATTAATTACCTAATTGCCTAAAAAGAATAACGGTCTTGTTAATTTCTTCAAAAGTCCGTTCTACTTTCGGACAACTTGTGAAATTTAGTAATGAAATTGTGATTATCGTTTTATTATACAATAGATTTAATAATCCTATATTCAAAGGTTGAATTGAAAAAGTGACCATCCTCCATTGAATTCAACATCTTGTTTTTCATGCCCTCTACATTGAACTCAACATAATGTTTTTCACGCCCTCTACATCTTGTTGACAAGTGCACTCATCACACATCTACGGGGTCCACAAATAACAAAAGGATTGTGAACTGTGTCTTAGATCCTCAATTATTGATCGACCGGACTTAAAACGTTCCAATATGTCATACTTTTGGCGCCTATCCAACATTTCCAAGACCCACCTTTGTCCCTTATATTAGAATGGGAAATAATAAGCATGCGCGCACTTGCAAAAGGACAAGCCTCCATAATGAAGAGAAGCGACATTCCGCGGCCAGAATTTATTCCCCATTTTTTCTGTATCTTAGAGACACGATAGCAATATAGCCGGTTATTAGGAGGAGAAATAGCTGCAATGGATTGCTATTATCTCCACATAAAATCTAAGTTTCTCGTTCTACAAATTGGATCCACAATCCTCATGTTCCGAAACGAAAGAACGAAAATGCTGTCATTAATTGGTAATGACATTCCTAGAGTGGCCTTCTGGAATTTTTATATGATACACAGCCTATGTAACCCTTGAAATACAAATCCCACCTCAACTAGTAGTTTTAACTTAAAAATTTGACCGCCCATCTGAGTTTAGATGATGGATATGAAAGTACAGACAAATCGTGTAGTCGATTACATCCCCTTGTCCATCTTTGTCTCGTGCGGGAGGAAGAGAGTCGGAGGTGTCGCCATTGCATGGAGTGCACTGATTATTACAAAACAGGTGTAATATACCCGTCAAAAAGCCACTAGCTAAATTTATAAGAGAATGTGCTTATGTTGACATAGGATCACCTTCGATTTCACCCGTTCAGCTTCTTCACAAGAACATGGGACAAAAGCGTCTCCAAGTTTTCATAAGAAGACCCACCAAGCTCAGTGGCTTCCTCGGCCTTCCTCTTCCACTCCACGGCCTTCTTCTTCATCGCCTTGCCCTTCTCTCCATCCATCAACTCCCTCACAAGCTTCTCGACCTCCTCTCTTCTCACACTGTTATCGATCTCCATCCCGATTCCCCATTCGTTCTTGCTATAAAAGCAGTTCGTCTGCTGCTCTGCAAAGAACGGCCAACACAGGACCGGCACTCCGCCGCAGATGCTCTCCAGCATCGAATTCCACCCGCAATGCGTCAAGAATCCCCCGACCGAAGGATGCCTCAACACTCGCTCTTGCGGGCACCAACCCGCCAACATTCCTCTGTCCTTCGTTTCCGCTAGGAACTCTGAGGGCAAAACCACCGTGTCACCAGCTACGAGGTCGGGCCTTATTATCCACAAAAAGGGTTTTTGGCTGTTAGCCAGTCCCCATGAAAACTCGATGAGTTGCTCCGACGTTACCACGGCAATGCTCCCAAAATTTATAAACAACACCGAATTCGGTTCTTTTGAATCCAGCCACCCCAAACAAGCGAAATCTTCTTTCCACAAATTTGAGCCTATGCGACATGAGTTGTCGTCTTCGATTTTATTGAGAAGTAAGTGAATCGGACCAATTGTGTAAAGATTTAGAAATATGGAAGAGAGAGCCATTAGAACATCCTTTTCTAAGCAGTCGAACGTGTTGAGGATGACTGCTGAGGCTTTATGTGTTCTTTCCACCTGTCGTATGATGTAGTTGACCATCATGTCGTTACCATCGGTTGTCCAGATGAAGCCGGGAAGATCTCGCAGACGAATGTTTTTCATACCAGGAATCCAGTCTATGGTGGTGTCTAGGAATCCATTCGTTAGATAACTTGCATCTGCATCGAAACACATGGATATAACATCATATCAACAATGACAATTTATTAAACAAACCAACTGAAAGAATTGTGTTTGAGACCCCAGTTATCACAACGACTTTCAAAATTTTAAAGGACACTCCAATCCATCAGCCGGGAATTTAGGATGATTCATATAATGCGGATAGGGTGCTTTTAAACTTATTATAGAGTAAAGAAAATCCTATACTTCCCTAACCTTTAAGGGGGAATAGCCCCTTTTCGCGGAGCATATGGTACTGAGTATACACCAAAGCCCCACAAGCACTGGGAGTCCAAAACAGCACACCAGGCACTCCAAGCTTCTCTGCAGCATCAAGTGCAAAGGACATGCCGCCGTCCGCTATCACACAGCTCACCTTCGGAACCTCAGTATCATCGAGAGACTTATCATTGAGCCTCCCGAGGAGGTCCATGAAAGGAGCCAAGCAATTCTTGGAAGTGGACTCACAGAGAGAAGGGATGTGCTGAGTGACATCCTCATCGGAATCACTCTGTGGGAGGCCATCGGGGATGGTTTCGAAGCGAAACCTAGGCGAGCCATCGAGAGAGCTCAGGCCTCTGGACTTGAGCAAGCGCTTGTGGTTGTACTCGGTGTGCACGAACGTTATGTGAAAGCCTCGGTGGTGGAGGATCTTGGCGAGCTTCATGATAGGGTTTATGTGACCCTGTGCTGGGTAGGGAATGATCACTGCATGAGGCTTATCTCTTGCTTCAGAACTCATCTCCCTCCCTCTCTCTCTCTCTCCGTGAGAAGACAAGACAGGCTCTCCACAGAATTGCAGAAGATGGGGTTGATGGGTCAGTGGGCTTTCATTTCACGTGTATGTCGGTCTAAGCTCGTAAAACAAACCCGCGCCTTGATATATTAATGCTCGTGCAATAAAGCCCCGTTTGGTTAAGCATTTTCAAGAGATTTTCAACTTCGAAAACCCCTTGGGAAAAAATTTAGGTGTTTGGTTCAGCATTTGGAGGTGTTCTTGGCTAAATGCCGGCCTTTGAAATGTTGAAAACCCAAAGCAGGTGGGGACCTACATTGAGCTTTCAGCATTTCAGAAATGCAAGTCCATCTCTACTATTCATCCGTTGACTTTTTTTTGTTTTTTTTTTTTAAACCGATCATCTTCCCCACACCTCAACAGCCGTTGATCGGCGACGGAGTTTCATCAGATTTTATTTTTATTTTTTAAATAAATAATAAAAACTCTTTGCAAATGTTGGGTTCACCTTTTTTTTTTGTCATTTTTATCTTTTGACAATTAATAGCTCAACTTTTTATTAATACACTAGAATAAACATTAATTAACGAAGATGATTAATACTACAATAATTAAAAAAATTATTCAAAGTTGAAAACAAACCTAAAAGAACCCTAGGCCAAAAGTTGAGTTTTGCATCTAATTTATAATCAAATTATTTTAATATAATTTTTAAATAAATTTACTAATATATATCTTTTACATTACTCTCAACATGAAAATGTAAAATGTTATATAGTTATTGTTTCTTTTTTGCAATTTTAAAAATACTAAAACTAAAAAACTTAATTTGGTCAAACTAAAGGGCTTTTCAAATATATATTTACCAAATAGTCTTACATTTTCCTAAAGCACTTTTCAATTATAGTTTACCAAACAGTCTAGCATTTCGGAAAACCCTTTTACCTCGAAGGTATTTGCATTCTTCCAAGGGCATTTCTCTAAAGCCGAACCAAACTGGCCCTAAGAGAACAAACAAGCGTCGTCAAAAATTGAATGCGGTAGATAGATCCACCGGCCATCCTTTCTCCTTTTTCATTGTTTGTGGTTCTCCTTGGCGTTCCAAATTCTGACCTTATACGGAGAACTATTTTCCTTGGTACGATGAACATACGGCTTTTGTGGCCAGAGAAACGACATCATGTGACTATGGTTTAATGTGCTTATGCAATTCTTCTGCTAGCTCTGGACCGCCAAGTCAACGTGGTCTCCAACCACTCAGGAAGCGACACGTGGAGGTGTGGGGGCCGGCTCATAATCAAACGAATTTATGCACAAAAATAATTTCATTTCTCTCTCACTAGCCTGCACACACTAGCTCCTACTCTCTCATGTGCTCTGCACACAATTATTTCTATTATATTCTCTTTCCTTCGTTCCCTCTTTGAGGAAGGAGAAAATATTGGGTTGTCCAGGCCTTGGTGGTCCGGAACCAGCCAATATTTTCTCCATGTTTAGGGATCATACGCGCCTCCCCTAGTCTGGGAATAGGTCTAATCAATATTTAGGACGAGGGCCCGCTAGGCGCTCGCCTAACCTTAGAAAAACATAGTACTTTGGACAAGTGAGGCATCATAAACGTGTTTGCACCGCCAATCTGGAAATCCTATCAAATTTACAATGTTTCCCATGATCGTTAGCTAGTATGATGGTTCTTTGATTATCGAAACATTATGATGGTTCTTTTTATTTTCAAAACGCAATCGATTGGATCCAATCGAACAATTTTTAGATGATAGCATGACATGGATATGCATCAACATCGAAGAGGCCGGCAAATCATGTGCCACGCAAGGACGAAACAAAATACTTCGGCTAATGTCTGGAAATTATTGCATATCTAACTATTAAATAGCACGAAATCCACTAGGCATGCTCGCCTGACGTTGATTAGTGCGCTTCGAAGTTGGCGGCATACGAAGATTTGCTTTTAAAAAAAAAAAAAAAAACTGGCATATGAAGACAAAAAGAGCCGACTGATGCCTACAAAAGAATGAAGTAAAACATGATTACATTTCCTTGAAAATATCGTCGGAACACACTTATTAAGTAATTAAGTGGGGAAAAAGAAAAGAAGAGTGCAATTTGCAAGACCCATATATTGGTATGGTACGTATATTAAGTATAGTACTTGCAATATAGGTAGCTATGATAAACAAGATAGACTGTGTCTTTATAGAGAATGGAAAAGAAGAAAGAGAATTTAAGATTTCACATTACCGAGGTCCATATTCAATCAGATTAATCGAATACCTAAATGAAAGGTTGAGTGTGATGACTATGTGAAAAAGTCAAAGCCTTAGTTGAGATTGCCGCATTAAAGACGAAAACAATAGACGGCAGAATAGTCAAAGATGAATGAATTGAGCTATAGCGTCTTTTTTGCCTTTTGTGATTCTTGTTTTGTTTCCTTTGTCTTTGTAAAAGACAAGTATCGTGGAAGCTTTGCTAATTAGACAGGTCTATACAGTTTTGTCTCTTTGTGTGTTTCAAACAGTTTTGTCTCTTTGTGTGTTTCAAACAGTTTTGTCTCTTTGCTTGGTTCAACCCGTTGGACTAGTCTTGTGATTATCGATCCATTTCTTATTTTATTGGAACCTTGAAAGGGAATGACTATGAAATTCGGGAGTCTTATCAAACTTTAGGGGTTATGCAAATCTATTGGACTTCCGGATTGATTAGTGATCAATGAAGCTATGGAGAAAAGTGCATCGGATACTTTATTCTCGATGTTCTGATCATAACATAAAAATATTTTTCACACATGCACATTATTAATTGGTCATTGAATATTTTATTGGGTATACCGAAAGCTACATGATGTGGTGATCTATGTGATTTTTTTTGGTCACATGATTTATGTGACTTGGGTTCCATTTATTTCTGCAAAAACAAATGATACGGAGAATATTATCCTTAAAATGATTATTTGTATCACTTGATAAAAAATATTTTCATTACTAATAGTAATTAATGTCTAAGCAGATATATTATTTATTTATTTATTTTTCTAAGTGGTATATATAATTAATTTTTTAAAAAATATTTTTTAAATCATCAAATGGAGAGTGGCGTGGATTCGTCTAACTAATAAATTTTCTCAGTTTGATGAGCCATGTTATGGCTTGATGCGAGTATATTCGGATGATTTGACAGACAAGAAAAGTCAAAGATCGCACGAACAAGTATATGTACTTGAGACACCACATTTGTTATCTGAAGGATAAACTTCATGTATATCACTCGTTAAGGTACAGCGTATGTCTTTCTCAAAATTATTATGTGCTTAATTGTTTGCTTTAAAACCTTCTAATCCGTAGAAAATTGATTGTTCGTAAAATTATGTCCTCCCATTTCCTTTCTCCCACAAAAATCAGTAAAACAACGACAAATGGAAGACTTGGAAGTGAAAGATATTACACTCGAGATCCATCTACATTCTGTATGGTTTTAAAATTTGCATGAGCAACCCTACTTTTGGTTGGAACTTACAAACCATTTCTATCATGGAGGTCTTAAATCGCACTATCACTTAAGGAATAGCACGATTGATATTTTATATCTTTAATATCTTTTCTTCATCCAAAGTAGTAAAAAAATAGTGGTAAATGCTATATACGGAGCACAAGCTTGATGAACTGAACAAGTTCTATTATATCCAGAGCGAGTGAAGATAACAAAGACTTAATTATTTGGACGCGGCCATGCACGCATGCGCACAGGCCAAGTCTGAACTCCGACATCTAACTTGGATCTTGCATTCAACAATCAAATTACAACACCAAAGCTCGCTAGACCTCTCCAAAATCTAACCTAGATTCTCCAAGGAGCAATTTATTAATTGATCGACCAACTGGCCAGAAACCTTCAGCCATCTATAGTAGTCAATCAATGGACGAGAGTACTTCGGAGATGAGCTTGTCCACGTTATTGTACGAAGTCCCACCGGGCATAATTGCTTCCTCGGCCTTCGCCTTCCACTCCATGGCCTTCTTCCTCATCTCCTTCCCCTTCTCTCCCTCCATCAACTCCCTCACCAATCCTTCCACTTCGTCCCTCTTCACGTCATTGTCGATCTCCATCCCGATCCCCCACTCCGTGCAGCTATACCGGCAGTTAGTCTGCTGCTCCGCAAAGAACGGCCAGCATATCACTGGCACGCCGCCGCAGAGGCTCTCAAGTGTCGAGTTCCATCCGCTATGTGTTAGGAAACCCCCAATCGCCCGGTGCTTCAGGACCTCCTCCTGCTGGCACCAGCTCACCAGCATCCCTCGGCCTGCGATTTCTTCCACTAACTCGGGCGGCAACACAGCCGACTCGCTCGCCACAAGGTCCGGCCTTATGATCCACAGGAATGGCTTCTGGCTGTTAGCCAGTCCCCACGCAAACTCGGTCAGCTGGCCAGTGGTCATGACCGTGATGCTGCCGAAGTTCACGTACAACACCGAGCCAGGCTCCTTCGAGTCAAGCCATGGCAAGCACCCGAGCTCCTCTCTCCATAAGTTCCCCCCTACTGATCTCAGGGCTTCGTCTTGGATCTGGTCGGCAAGGAGCTGGAGCGGCCCAATGGTGTAGATGTGGGGAAAGACGGAGGAGAGAGACTCCAGGACGTCGTGCTCGAGGGTGTCGAAGGTGTTGAGGATGACTGCGGAAGCCCTGGAAGATCTCTCGACTTCTTGGATGACGAAGTTGAGCATGATATCTTGGTGGTCTAGGGTTCGGATGAAGGTGGGGAAGTCTCTCAGGCGAATGCTTTTCATGCCTGAAGTCCAGCTCACCGTGGTCTCCAGATATCCATTCGACAAGTAGGTTGGATCTGTCATCATCATAAAACAAAGAGTTACACCACGAACAAAGGGTAGATAGAACTATCGAGAATACTGTTCAAATATCTATCTACAGTTTATCCCAGAATCACCTTTCAGTTTCCCTAGCAATCGTGCTAGGGGTCCATACAGTAAGTAAGATTTATATACAAAATCTCAGGTGTTCGGAATTATATGAGCTATGTTTTTTCGTTGTTTGGACACAAAAATAGTGACGCTGTAAACTAGTATTCGTATGTAACTTGTACCCTAGTACTACGTTAAATATACTATAATTTATTATTAAATTTGTTCATTAGTATATGCAGTATCGCATCCGATGACCTAAACCAAAGTGATCGACCTATATACCGCCTAACGTGGTCTTGCCGGATCATTTATAGTAAACATCTAACTAAAAGATTTGCATTTATCTTATTCTCTTTTATGCTCATGCCATGTACGAAATAAAATTGTCTTCTTTCGAAATGTAAACGAAGGACGGGAAGAAACAAACGTAGGGAACTGAGAAACGTCTAAATTCCAAAATATGTAACTGCAAATATTTTTTGGTGAAAAAAGTTAAAAGAAAAAACCTAAATCCTCCTTTGACAAATATAACATGGAGTGCGGACCTTTCAGGGGCGTAAAACCATCCTCGACAAGACGACGATACTTAGTGTAGCCAAGCATCCCGCAAGCACTGGGCGTCCAAAACACAACTTCAGGAATCTTCAACTCCTCGGCAGCATCCACAGTGAACGCCATCGCGCCATCGGACACGATACACGTGACGGGGGGCATCACACCGTCTTGGGATTGCTCTTGGAGCTTCAGGAGAAGACTCCTAAACGCCGATAGCCCGTGTTCAGGTAGAGAAGCACAAAGCGAGGGGATGTCCTGGGTGGAGTCGGGGTCCGAGGGCGGGAGGCCGTCGGGGATCATGTCGAAGCGGAAGTGGGGCAGTCCGTCGAGCGAGTGGGGCCCCTGCGACCGGAGCAAGCGCTTGTGGTTGTGTTCAGTGTTGACGAAGGTGATGTGGAAGCCCTTGTGGTGAAGGAGCTTGGCCAGTTTGAGCATGGGGTTTATGTGGCCCTGTGCTGGGTATGGGATGCATACTGCATGAGGCTTCTCTCCTGCTTGAGGATAAACCATCTCTCTCTCTCTCTCTCTCTCTCTCTCTCTGTTGTTTTCGTGGAAGAAGAGCCTCCGACTCTTTTTATAAGCGCATAATGCTACTTGTACAGACAGATTCATCTCTCTCTCTCTCTCTCTTTGTTTTCGTGGAAGAAGAGCCTCCGACTCTTTTTATAAGCGCATAATGCTACTTGTACAGACAGATTCATCGATGAAATTGGTATTTTATAATTTCATGAGACTAGCTTAGTGGGAAAAATTACCAAAAAAGTCATAAACCGAGTGCAATTATGCCGATTCAGTCATAAATTTATTTTTTGGTCAATTGAATCGTAAACCTTTTTGCAATTATGCCAATTCAATCTATCTGACTAAATTTAGTCGGTCGACAATAACGTGGACGCCGCCCTATAATTTTTTAATAATATTCTTTAAAATTATTTATTAATTTTTTCCCTTTTATTCTTTTCTTTTCTCCTCTTCCCTACTTCTTCCTTTGGCTCTGGTGGCCAAATTTGATTGAATGAAAGGATTTAGAATTAAATTAGCCAAAATGTTTAGGATTCTTATAGTAATATTTCCAGTTTATGTATGCTTTTATATCTCTCTTTATATGTGAGGTTGGTCAAAAGACAGGTAGATAATAATAAATAAATAAAACATATCATTCGAAATGATGAAAGCACGTGTTCTTCGGAGTAGTATCACTTGAAAATTTGGCCTCGGCCTTTAGTAGCACACCTAATGTTGACTTGAACACAGTTCATTCAACTATATGTACAAAGACTAAATTACAAATGGTAGGGTACGTGTAAGTATTACAAGAGAAGACAAGTACATGCCAGCTCTTCCGCAATGAATATATTATCTAAAATTCGATTTGTGAGGAAACCTAATCTAACACATACCACAACGGAATTTGAAAGCAAAAGAATATCCTTTTTGGAAAATACGTAATTGATAACACAATATATAGTTTGTCTAAATTAAGTTCATGTTGTTGTCTCAAATGCTCCATCTGATACTGAGAGCGAAATAAATGTTTTAATGAAGGAGGCTTAAGCGGCGAATTCCGAAACCTAAGTACAAGTTTGGCAACTTGGGTTGAAAGAGAAGGGGAATAAAATGGCCTAATTGCACTTGCTATACGGCCCAAACTTAAGTTAATCCTGTTTGATACGTGGAGGCAAATTGGCCAAGTACCTGATGGTGCCTATACTAGGATAATTATAAAAAGAAAATATTAAATTTATTGTGCAAGTGTCAATTTAATTTTGAACCTTTTAATTTAGTCATTTTATTGATAAATATTTTGACCAATTACCAATATAATCATTCCAGTAATTTTGTCCAAAAATCACTGATACCGATGTCGACCATCCTATTTAGCATAGCTGGCGACGCCAAGTTTTCACGTGAACAATTTTTTTATTCTAAAGTTTTTCTGAATTTTTACTATTAATTTTTTGATTTTCCCTTTTTTTCTTTTTTTTTTCCACTACGGCCAGCGAGGCTGGCCGACACCCTTGAAGACCATGGAGTGAGACGGCCCTCTCCTATATTTTGCAAGGACCTAGTTGAGAGCCGTGATTAGCTAGCCACAATGAAAAATATAATAAAAAAAATCAAGATTTTTTTAAAAAATTATAAAAATTATTCACGCTAGTGCCACAATGTACACAAAGCAGCTGACATCCACACTAATAATTTCCGGCTACAACTAAGCAAAATGATTGGTAATTATTAAAAATTTTTGAATTAAATTGACCAAATTAAAATAGTTATGATTGAGTTAACATTTATATAATAAAATTGAGATTTCTTAGATGATTTTCCGTGCTGCCAATACTTGCGGTCTCCAATCAACAAAGCCACCTTCCATCAACTCACCTCCTCGTCTCGTTCTCTTTCCCCCATCCATACCCCAGGACGGCGCATGTGCATTATAATTCTCGAATCTCTCCCGAAATTATCGTCGGACATTATGGGGTCCTCAATTATTTTGAAGAGTTTTTTTGGTCGAATATCTTGTAGAGCTGAGGATGAGATTATTGTCTCGTAGTCCAGCAAGGAGATCCCACCTTCATTTTGGTCAAAATAGGGCTTACAAACGTCATTAGTCCGAAACATACAAATTAGACATTCTCAGCATCTTTAATTTCTTGGCTTCCCGCTACAGAGATTCATTTGTATAAGAGCATGGTTCTGCACTCGATAAACCATCTGGTAGTACAGCGTTGCTGCTACAGAATCAGCGGTTTGGGGAGCTCCAATGAGCTGAACTTGGACCTTTAGAAAAGAGAGTAGCTGGGGGTCTGAAAGTGCAATATTGAAATTTGGATACAAAATCACAAAGACTGTTCTGGCATTTAAAGTGGTTTGCATGCTGGTATTTTAGGAACCTAGTATCCAACAACGCAATTCTTGCCACAATTGGCAAACCTTTACGACCATGAAAAGTAAGAGCAAGACGAACAGTTCCATAATGGACATGAGAATATCCTTATTGAATCCACTGTCTAGGAAACTTTGAAGGAATTTGGAGAGTAACAAAGTATTCTTTTTCAGCTGCAGGAATGGGATGTTGGTCAAATTTGGAGGACTGAACATACTCTTTTACTTCATTTGGAGTTTGGCGAATGAGTTGGCGAATAGAGCGGATAGGAGAAAATGACAAAGTGGGTTTGGCAAAAGCAGAATAGGGGTTCATCAAGGGAAGTTGAGTTTTAGAAATTTTAGTTTCATCGCTAAGAGAGACTTTATAGAGATAGTTTATCTTAGAAGCATTCGAAACACGGAAATCTAGAGGGGTTGAAGAAGATGGAGTTGCAGCAAGAGAAACATGTGCTTCTAGTATTTCTGGATCTGTCATGTTGTGAAGAGATCTTCTCAGCACTGGATTCACCTACTGAGCGCATGGAACATATACTATTACAAACGAGACCATGGCTTTAATACCATTGAATGGGATCCATCACGTGGAGTACCGGTGGAATTGTTTCTACAAAAAAAATTCAGTGAAGCAAATGTTGTAAGAGATTGAGCATTGTTAGAGGACAAATGAAAAGATGATTTACATATGACAATCATCCAGAATCTTAAACTTAAATAATATTTTAGATTTCAATTGAAATGATTCAAAAATAGGAGAAAAAACCTATTTCTCTTCTTTGGTAGTATTTTCCAATAAAATAAAGAAAAATGGTACTCTTAATTAAGCCGATTCGATTTAAAGAAATATATTACTCGATATGAAAAGTACTTACAGCGGGATTTGGAAAACGGTATTATTATTGGTGAGACCGGTTCCATGGATCCACCCAGGAATTAGATCGGACCGGCAGTCCGGTTATCGAGTGGATCCATGCAACAATGAGTGGTTCCCGGTTTCAAAAAATTAGAACCGGTCCTTAGCGGGCGATTCTCGGTTTTAGGTCAGGAACCGCCCACTCAGACCATGCACACCCCTAGGGGGAAGTGCGGTAGAAAAGACAAAATAGGGAAAAGACAAAAAAATAATTAAAAATTTTAATTAAAAAATATTATTATTATTAAAAAAAGCAAAAAAGGTTTTTTAAAATAGGTTTTGTCGTTTTTAGGGTAAGTTCGTGTCGTTGGATCAAGCTAGTAGGTCGGATCAAGTTTACCCAGTCCGAACCCATTCTTCCGAAATAATAATATTAAATATATAAATATTTAAAAATATATTAAAAATTTCAAATTTTCAAAAATTTTCAAAAAATCAAAAATTTAGAAAAATAAAAAAATTCAAAAATTTTCGAAAATTCAACAACTTTTAAAGAACATTAAAAAATGCAAAAATTTCAGAAAATATTGAAAATTCGTGTTTTTTAAAAATTAATGGAAAAAGAAAAACTAGAAAATTAAGGAAAATTCAAAAATTCTCAGAAAATTCCAAAATTCAAAAAGTATAAAAATTTCGATAGAAATTAGAAAGACACCAAAAAAATAAAAATCAAAAGGTTTTGGAAAATTCAAAAATGAAATTTTTCCAAAAAAATCCAAAAATTCTTAAAAAATTTTAAAAAAGAAAATCTTCAAAAAGGTTAAAATTAATCTCTTGGTTTATTTTCTCCTAAAAAAATGGAAGTCTTTGAATTTAGAATTATGCTCAAAGGGTTTTAGTTGTCCTTAAAAACGAATACCCTTTATTGTGCAATTTTGGTATATTAATTTTGGCTTTCTTTTAGTCTAGTTAGGATTAGTATTTATATTTTCTTTGATGTAAAATCTTTGCTCTCCCATGCAATTTATTTAAACGCTTTCCTTGATTGCTAATTGCTATTTTAATGATTGTGTAACCATGTGATTACACATGTTAGTAGATAGGTATAAAATTAATCCAGATTGTCCGACAAAAACATCTATTTTTTTAAATGAACAAGATTATGTGCCAAAATGATACTAATTGATTAATTAGTGTAATCAAGTCCCCAAACCTAGATTCTCTGGTTGCGTATGAAGTGAGGTATATTCTCATGCCTCACTTGGTTTCTAGTCGACCCCAATAGACTAGTGGTAACTTTTTATTGCAAAATTTCTATGAATCCTCCAATGTTGCGCGAGGTATGGACTTGGGAAAGCCTGTACTTGATCATGGGCCGTAGGCCCGATCTTTAGGCAATACCCCTAAACTTATTCCTTCCCCCTGAGGGGTAGGTCACAACATGATTTAATGTGCTTATGCAATTCTTCCACTTGCTCCTTTTTTGTGGAGTGTATGCACGCTCATGGTGAAAGACCAGTAACACCATTTCTCCACCATAGAAAGAGGGTTTGCAATACATGTTCAGAAAATGGAGGGTATGGACGATAGTCCCTATCATTTTCATTTTTCGAATTACTCTCCATGTTTAGGGACCATACGCACCTCCCCTAGTCCGGGAATAGGTCTAATCAATATTTAAGACAAGTGCCCGCTAGGCGCTCACCTAACCTGAAAAAACATAGTACTTTGGACGAGTGAAGCATCAGAAACGTGTCTGCACCGCCAATCTAGAAGTATTATCAAATTTACAATGTTTCCCATGATCGTCGGCTAGTATGAAGGTCCTTTGATTATCAAAACATTATTATGGTTCTTTTTACTTTCAAACGCAATTGATTGGATCCAACCGAACAATTTTTAGATAATAGCATGTATGGGATATGCATCAACATCGAAGAGGCCGGCAAATCATGTGCCGCGCAAGGACGAAACAAAATATATATTTTCTTCGGCTAATGTCTGGAAATTATTGCAAATCTAACTATTAAATAGCACGAAATCCACTAGGCATGCTCACCTGACGTTGATTAGTGCGCTTCGAAGTTGGCATACGAAGATTTGCTTGGAAAAAAAAAAAAACTGGCATATGAAGACAAAAAGAGCCGACTGATGCCTACAAAAGGATAAAAAGAAAAGAATGAAGTAAAACAT
Source organism: Eucalyptus virginea (assembly GCA_014182375.1). Classification (NCBI taxonomy): domain Eukaryota; kingdom Viridiplantae; phylum Streptophyta; class Magnoliopsida; order Myrtales; family Myrtaceae; genus Eucalyptus; species Eucalyptus virginea. The sequence goes on along the minus strand of CM024522.1, from coordinate 31,684,870 downwards.
GATTACATTTCCTTGAAAATATCGTCGTAACACACTTATTAAGTAATTAAGTGGAAAAAAAAAGAGTGCAATTTGCAAGACCCTTTTAATGGTATGGTACGTATATTAAGTATAGTACTTAGCAATATAGTTAGCTAGGATAAACTATTTAGACCACGTCTTTGTAGAAAATGGAAAAGAAGAAAGAGAAATTAAGATTTCACATCATTGAGGTTTGTATTCAATAAAATTAATCGAATACCTAAAATCACAACACGAAAGATTGAGTGTGACGACTATGTGACGAAATTAGAGCCTTAGTTGAGATTGCCGTATTAAAGATGAAAACGATAGATAGCGAAATAGTCAAAGATGAATGAATTGAACTATAGCGTCTTATATGCCTTTTGTGATTCTTGTTTTGTTTCCTTTGTCTTTGTAAAAGGCGAGTATCGTGGAGATGCTACTAATTAAATAGGTCTATGCAGTTTTGTCTTGTTGCGTTTTTCAACTAGTTTTGTCTGTTTGCGTGGTTCAACCCATTGGACTAGTCTTGCAATTATCGATCCATTTCTTATTTTATTGGAACCTTGAAAGGGAATGACTATGAAATTTGGGAGTTGTATCAAAATTTAGGGATTATGCAAATCTATTGGACTTTCGGATTAATTAATGATCAATGAAGCTACGGAAAAAAGTGTATCAGATACTTTCTACTCGATGTTCTGATCATAACATAGAATATTTTTCACGCATGCACATTGTTAATTGGTCATTGAATATTTTGTTGGGTATACCAGAACCTACATGATGTGGTAATTTATGTGATTTTTTTTTTTTTGGTCACATGATTTATGTGACTTGGGTTCCATTTATTTCTACAAAATAAATGATATGAAGAACATTTTCCTTGAAATGATTATTTGTATCACTTCATAGAAAATATTTTCATTACTGATAATAATTAATGTCTAAGCAAATATTATTTATTGATTGATTTATTTAAGCGGTCTAGATAATTAATTTAAAAAATATATTTTTTAAATCATCAAATGGAGAGTGGCATGGATTCGTCCAACTAATAAATTTTCCCAGTTTGGTGAGCCATGTTATGGCTTGATGTGAGTATATTTGGATGATTTGACATACAAGAAAAGTGAAAGATCGCGTGAACAAGTATATGTACTTGAGACACTGCATTTGTTATCTAAATGATGAACTTCATGTATATCACTCGTTAAGATACAACGTATATCTTTCTCAAAATAATTACGTGTTTAATTGTTTGCTTCAAAACCTTCTAATCCGTAGAAAATGGATTGTTTGTAAAATAATGTCCTCCCATTTCCTTTTCCCACAAAAATCGGTAAAACAACGACAAATGGAAGAATTGGAAGTGAAAGAAATTACACTTGAGATCCATCTACATTATGTATGGTTTTAAAATTTGCATGAGTAGCCCTACTTTTGGTTGGAATGTACAAACCTTTTCTATCATGGAGGTCTTAAATCGCATTATCACTTAAGGAATAGCATGATTGATATTTTATGTCTTTAATATCTTTTTTGCAGGGAAAATTGTCCAAAAAGTCCTAAACCTATTGCACTTTTGCCAATTTAGTTATAAACATTTTTAACTTTACCAATTGAGTCCTAAACCTTTTCACTTTTTGCCGAATCAATCCATCCGGCCAATTTTGGTCGGAAAATGTTGACGTGGACGCCGACGGTGCCACGTAGGACTGCCAGTGCTAACGTGGACAATTTTTAATAATATTTTAATATTTTTTTGAATTTTTTGAATTTTTATTATTTTTCTTCTGTTTTTTCCCTTTTTCCTTTTTAAAATTTTTTTTCTCTTTTTGGCTTTTCTCTTGGCCTTTCCCGTGGCCGACCACCAGCCACCGCCACCGGCCACAGACCACCCGACTAGCCTTGCCTGCCACGGGCGAGGCCCGGTTGGGCGAGGAGGAGCCCCGGCGAGGGAACCCTTGCCCGGGCGTGGCCCGGCCAGGGTCACTGGGCGAGGCCGACCCTCCCCCGGCCCGGGCGGCCTCGCCGGGTGTTGGCCGGCGACGGCAACGCCGGGCGAGGCCACCCTAGCCTCGGCGAGGGCCGGCCTCGCCAGATTTGGCAAGGGGAGCCCTTGCCGGGGCTCGCCCTTGCCCGGGCGAGCGTCGGCCTTGCCCGGACCAAATCTGGTGAGGTCGGCCCTTGCCCTTGGCCGGCCCCGCTTGGGTGAGGGCTCCCCTCGCCCGGTCGGGCCTCTCCCGTGGCGGGCGAGGCCAGCCGGCTAGCTATGGCCGGTGGCCGGCCACCGGAAAAGGCCAAGAAAAAAAGCCAAAAAGAGAAAAAAAATTAAAAAATGGAAAAAACAGAAAAAAATCAAAAAAATTAAAAAATTTTAAAAAATAAAATATTATTAAAAATTGTCCACGTTAGTGCCGGCAGTCCTACATGGCACCGCCGGCGTCCATGTTAGCATTTTCCGGTCAAAATTGGCCGGATGGACTAAATCGGCAAAAAGTGAAAATGTTTAGAACTCAATTGGTAAAATTAAAAAGTTTAGGACTGAATTGGCAAAAGTGTAATAGGTTTAGGACTTTTTGGACAATTTTCCCCTTTTTTGCATCCAAAGTAGTAAAAAAAATAGTGGTAAATGCTATGTATGGAGCACAAGCTTGATGAATTGAACAAGTTCTATTATAGTTCTATTATATCCAGAGCGAGTGAAGATAGCAAAGACTTAATTATTTGCACACGGCCATGCATGCATGTATAGCGCACAGGCCAAGTCTGAACTCCAACATCTAACTTGGGTCTTGCATTCAACAATCAAATTGATCGGTGGGCCAGACACTAACACATTGCATACAACACCAAAGCTCGCTAGACCTCTCCAAAATCTAACTTAGATTCTCCAAAGAGCAATTTATTAATTGATCGACCAACTGGCCAAAAACCTTCAGCCATCTATAGTAGTCAATCAATTGCCGAGAGTACTTCGGAGATGAGCTTGTCCACGTTATTGTACGAAGTCCCACCGGGCATAATTGCTTCCTCCGCCTTCGCCTTCCACTCCATGGCCTTCTTCCTCATCTCCTTCCCCTTCTCTCCCTCCATCAACTCCCTCACCAATCCTTCCACTTCGTTCCTCTTCACGTCATTGTCGATCTCCATCCCGATCCCCCACTCCGTGCAGCTATACCGGCAGTTAGTCTGCTGGTCCCCAAAGAACGGCCAGCATATCACCGGCACGCCACCACCGAGGCTCTCGAGTGTCGAGTTCCATCCGCTATGCGTCAGGAAACCTCCAATCGACCGGTGCTTCAGGACCTCCTCCTGCCGGCACCAGCGTGACAGCATCCCTCGGCCTGCGATTTCTTCCACGAACTCGGGTGGCAACACAGCCGACTCGGTCGCCACAAGATCCGGCCTTATGATCCACAGGAATGGCTTCTGGCTGTTAGCCAGTCCCCATGCAAACTCGGTCAGCTGGTCAGCTGTTATGACCGTGATGCTGCCGAAGTTCACGTACACCACCGAGCCAGGCTCCTTCGAGTCAAGCCATGGCAAGCATTCGGGCTCCTCTCTCCATAAGTTCCCCCCTACCAATCTCAGGGCTTCGTCTTGGATCTGGTCGGCAAGGAGTTGGAGCGGCCCGATGGTGTAGATGTGGGGAAAGACGGAGGAGAGAGACTCCAGGACATCGTGCTCAAGGGTGTCGAAGGTGTTGAGGATGACTGCGGAAGCCCTGGAAGATCTCTCGACTTCTTGGATGACGAAGTTGAGCATGATATCTTGGTGGTCTAGGGTTCGGATGAAGGTGGGGATGTCTCTCAGGCGAATGCTTTTCATGCCTGAAGTCCAGCTCACCGTGGTCTCCAGATATCCATTCGACAAGTAGGTTGGGTCTGTCATCATCATAAAACAAAGAGTTACGCCACGAACAAAGGGTAGATAGAACTATCAAGAATACTTGTTCAAATATAGATCTGCAGTTTATCGCAGAATCACCTTTCAATTTCCCTAGCAATCATGCTAGGGGTCCAAACCGTAGGTAAGATTTGTATACAAAATCGCAAAGTGTTCATATGTCTTGGGGGAGGGGGGTGATTATATGAGCTATGTTTCTTCATTGTCCGGACACAAAAATAGTGACGCTGTAAACTAGTATTTGTGTGTAACTTGTACCCTAGCACTACGTTAAATATATTATAATTTCTTATTAAAATTTGTTCATTAGTATATGCAGTATCGCATCCGATGACCTAAACCAAAGTGATCGACCTATATCCCCCCATCCCCATCCCCCCCTGCAAACGTGGTCTTGCCGGATCATTGATAGTAAACATCTTACTAAAAGATTTAGTGTCTTTGCATTTCTCTCAATCAAAATTGACACGAAGAACTAAATTAATAAATTATTAAGAGGTTTATGACTAAATTAACTAAAATGAAATATTTTTCTCTTTTATGCTCATGCCATGTATGAAATAAAATTAGTCTTCTTTCGAAATGTAAAGGAAGGACGGGAAGAAACAAAAAGCTAAGCAAGAGAAGTACGTAGGGAACTGAGAAACGTCCAAATTCCAAAATATGTAGCGGCAAATATTTTTTGGTGAAAAAGTTAAAAAAAAAAAAAAAACTAAATCCTTCTTTGACAAATATAACATGGAGTGCGGACCTTTCAGGGGCGTAAAACCATCCTCGACAAGACGACGATACTTAGTGCAGCCAAACACCCCGCAAGCACTGGGCGTCCAAAACACAACTTCAGGAATCTTCAACTCCTCGGCAGCATCCACAGTGAACCCCATCCCGCAGTCGGACACGATACACGTAACCGGGGGCACCACACGGTCTTGGGATTGCTCTCGGAGCTTCAGGAGAAGACTCCTAAACGCCGATGGCCCGTGTTCAGATAGAGAAGCACAGAGCGAGGGGATGTCCTGGGTGGAGTCGGCGTCCGAGGGCGGGAGGCCATCGGGGATCATGTCGAAGCGGAAGTGGGGCAGTCCGTCGAGCGAGTGGGGCCCCTGCGACCGGAGCAAGCGCTTGTGGTTGTGTTCAGTGTTGACGAAGGTGATGTGGAAGCCCTTGTGGTGAAGGAGCTTGGCCAGTTTGAGCATGGGGTTTATGTGGCCCTGTGCTGGGAATGGGATGCATACTGCATGAGGCTTCTCTCCTGCTTGAGGATAAACCATCTCTCTCTCTCTCTCTCTCTCTCTCTCTCTCTCTCTCTCTCTCTCTGTTGTTTTCGTGGAAGAAGAGCCTCCGACTCTTTTTATAAGCGAATAATGCTACTTGTACAGACAGATTCATCGATGAAATTGGTATTTTACGATCTACGTGATGTTGCGGGTTCTGATATACTGCTGAATTAAACACGTTCTTTTTAATATTAATTATAGTACTTAATTTATAATTTTATGAGACTAGCTTAGTGGGAAAAATTATCAAAAAAGTCCTAGACTGAGTGCAGTTATGCCGATTTAGTCATAACTTATTTTTTGGCCAATTGAGTCGTAAACCTTTTGTAATTATGCCAATTCAATGCATCCGGCCAAATTTAGCTGGTCGACACTGATGTAGACGATGCCCTATAATTTTTTAATAATATTTTTTTGAATTATTTATTAATTTTTTAATCATTTTTTTTTCTTTTATTCTTTTCTTTTCTCCTCTTCCCTCCTTCTTCCTCTGGCTCTGGCAGCGTTGGATGAACTGAATAGATTTAGGATTAAATTAGTCAAGATATTTAGGATTCTTTTAGTAATTTTCTCAGTTTATGTGTGCTTTTATGTCACTCTTTATATGTGGGGTTGGTCAAAAGACGGGTGAATAATAAAAAAACAACATATCACAAGAAATGATGAAAGCACGTGTTCTTCGGAGTAGTATCACTTGAAAATTTGGCCTCGGCCTTTAGTAGCACACCTAAAGTTGGCTTGAACACAGTTCATTCAACTATATGTACAAAGACTAAATTACAAATAGTTGGGTACGTGTAGGTATTACAAGAGAAGACAAGTACATGCTAGCTCTTTCGCAATGAATATATTATCTAAAATTCAATTTGTGAGGAAACCTAATCTAACACATACCACAACGGAATTTGAAAACAAAAGAATATCCTTTCTGGAAAATACGTAATTGATAACACAATATATAGTTTGTGTAATCTAAGTTCATGTTGTTATCTCAAATGCTCCATCTTATACTCAGAGCAAAATAAATGTTTTAATTAAGGAAGCTTAAGTGGCGAATTTCGAAACCTAAGTACAAGTTTGGCAACTTGGGTTGAAAGAGAAGGGGAATTAAATGGCCTAATTGCACTTGCTATACGACCCAAACTTAAGTTAATCCTGTTTGATACGTGGAGGCAAATTGGCCAAGAACTTGATGGTGCCTATACTAGGATAATTATAAAAAAAAATCTTAAATTAATTTTGCGAGTGTCAATTTATTTTAAACCTTTTAATTTAGTCATTTTATTGATAAACGTTTTGACCAATTACCAATATAATCCTTTCAGTAATTTTATCCAAAAATCATTGATGCCGATGCCGACCATCTTATTTGGCATGATTGGCGATGCCAAGTTTTCATGTGAATAATTTTTTTTATTCTAATTTTTTTTTTTGAAATTTTACTATCAATTTTTTTCCCTGTTTTTCTTTCTTTTTTTTTTCTTACTATGGATGGCGAGGGTGGCCGACACCCTTGCAGACCATGGAGCAAGATGGCCCTCTCCTAGATTTTGCAAGGACCTAGTTGAGAGCCGCGATCCTAGCTAGCCACAATGAAAAATATAATAATAAAAAAAATCAATTAAAAAATTGTAAAAATTGTTCATGCTAGTGCCACAATGTACACAGGGCGGCTGACATTCATATTAATAATTTTCAGCTACAACTAAGCAAAATGATTGGTAATTATAAAAAAGTTTTGAACTAAATTGACCAAATTAAAATATTTATGATTGAGTTGACATTTATATAATAAAATTGAGATTTTTTAGATAATTTTCCGTGCTGCCAATACCTGCGGTCTCCAATTAACAAAGCGACCTTCCATCATCAACTCACCTCCTCGTCTCGTTCTCTTTTCCCCATCCATACTCCAGGACGGTGCATGTGCATTATAATTCTCGAATCTCTCCCGAAACTTTCGTCGGACATTATGGGGTCATCAATTATCTTGAAGAGCTCTTTTTTTTTTTTGGTCGAATATCTTGTAGAGCTGAGGATGAGATTATTGTCTTGTAGTGCAGCAAGGGGATCCCACCTTCATTTTGGTCAAAATAGGGCTTACAAACGTCATTTGTCCGAAACATACAAATTAGACATTCTCAGCATCTTTAATTTCCTGACTTCCCGCTATAGAGATTCATTTGTATAAGACGTTTCTGCAAACTAGCGAGACCAACACAAGGGGGCTCATAATATCTTCGGAAGGCCAGTCAACTCCTGCTGTACAATTATTTTGACCACGTCTATGATTCCTTTGGCTTGAAAATACTCGCTAAACAATCATGAATCAACATGACTGACTGTAAATGGATCCTGCTGTATAATGATTTCAACCACGTCTAATGATTCTCCTGGCTTGAAAACACTCGTTAAACAATCATAAATCAACATAATGGCATGTGATCTAATCCACCTCACATCCATTTACAACAATATGAAAACCGCTTGGTTAAACTATTACAATCGACAACACTTTGTATTAGTTAACAACATGAACGGATTCCCCGACGGTTCACGACCCTGAGGTACTGTACCCTGGCTTGGAGGACTAGTACAAACGCACCAACAATCTCCCCCTCCCCAGTGTGATTGAGAAGGAAGGGGAGATCTTAGTCTTGAAGCGTCCGCATTTACGAGAGTCAACATCTAACTTGGATCTTGCATTCAACAATCAAATTGATCGGTGGGCAAGACACTAACGCATTGCATACAACACCAAAGCTAGCTAGACCTCTCCAAAATCTAACTTAGATTCTCCAAGGAGCAATTTACTAATTGATCGACCAACTGGCCAAAAACCTTCAACCATCTATAGGGGTCAATCAATGGACGAGAGTAATTCGGAGATGAGCTTGTGCACGTTATTGTACGAAGTCCCACCGGGCATAATTGCTGCCTCGGCCTTCGCCTTCCACTCCATGGCCTTTGTTAGTGTTTGTGCGGAAGGGTGTGTTTGATGTGTGTGCAAGGTGTGTTAATGTGTGAGTGCAAGGGAGTGTTAGAAGAGAGTACAAGGGAACAAAAAATGAACTTTTATTTTATTATTGATTATAGTACAAAGGGAAGGGGAGGAGCTTGCTTACATTTGTTGTTCTACTATGCTCTCCCCTCTTTCCTATTTATAGGGTGCTCTACCAACATTCTAGATTTGTGTAGAATGTTGTCCACTTAGGCTTAATCTAGAGATCTCTAGATTGTAGTTTATCCTCTCTTCTTCTAGAGAGATCTACACATGTGCTTCTACATTTTTCTTTGCCATCTAAGCTAGATTTTATTTTTTAAGGATTTTTCTTGTCTTTTCTAGCTAACATCAATCTTGAAGTTTCTAGAAATTGGATCAACAATTCAACACTCCTCCTTGATCCAATTTTGTGTTACTCCAAGCATTTCCCGCAATGTCTCAAACTTGGCTAGCGGTAGTGCTTTAGTGAAGATGTCCGCTACTTGTTCCTCGGTTTTGCAATATTTCAGCTCGATCTCTTTGTTATTTTGCGCCTCTTGTATGAAGTGATATTTGATGTCTATATGTTTGGTTCTTCCATGGAATACTGGATTTTTTGATATAGCGATTGTAGACTTATTGTCGCAAAGTATCGGAGTTGATTCCATCTGTGCTTCTCCAATGTCTTCTAGAATTCTTCGAAGCCATATTGCATGACTAGTAGTTGTAGCAGCTGCAACATATTCTGCTTTTGCAGTGGATTGTGCCATCGAGTCTTGTTTTTTAGATATCCATGAAATTATTCCAGAACCTAATGTGAATGCATAACCAATGGTGCTCCTCCTGTCATCAGATGATCATGCCCAATCGCTATTAGTATAACCGATCAACTTAGTTGTTGCACTAGGTCGGTACCAAATACCATAATCAGTGGTTCCTCGTAAGTATCTTAGAATTCTCTTGGCTGCTCCAAAATGAATTTGGCTTGGACTCTGCATAAGCCGTGATAGTAAACTTGTCGCGTACATAATATCTGGCCATGTAGCAGTAAAATATAGTAGACTCCCAATTAGGCTTCTGTAGAGTGAAGCGTTTGCTTTTTCAGCTCCATCATTTTTCAATAGTTTCTCATTCATCACAAGTGGTGTTGCCACTATTTTGCAATTACTCATTTTGAATTTTTCAAGGAGCTTTTCTGCATATTTCTTTTGCGAGATGAAAATTCATTCATCTTGATTGACTTCAATATCGAGGAAATAGTTCATCAAGCCCAAGTTTGTCATTTCAAATGTCTTCATCATTTCTTCTTTAAATTCTCGGATCATTGTCTCATTGTTTCCTGTATATATGAGATCATCTACATATAGAGAGACAATGAGAGTGTCGGACTTACCTTGGGTCTTGATGTAGAGTGTTGGCTCACTCATACTCCTCCCGAATCCTTGCTTGATGAAGTACTCATCGATTCTACTATACCACACACGTGGTGCTTGTTTTAACTCATATAGGGCCTTCTTAAGCTTTAAGACTTTTTCTCCATTGCCTTTGACAATAAAGCCTTCCGGTTGAGCTACATAAATTTCTTCTTGAAGATATCCATTTAGGAATGCTAATTTTACATATAGTTGATGGATCTTCCATTCTTTTTGTGCTGCTAGAGCTATGAGTGCCCGAATAGTATCAAGGCGAGCAACATGAGCGAAAGTTTCAGTATAGTCAATACCTGGTTGTTGCAAGTATCCTTTCGTCACAAGCCTTGCTTTATGCTTCTGGATTGATCCATCCGCATTGAGCTTCGTCTTGTAGACCCACTTGACTCCAATGATCTCTTTATCTTCAGGTTGATCGACAAGCTCCCAAGTTTCATTTTTCTCGATCATCTTGATCTCTTCCTCCATGGCTTTTATCCAGACTTCTTCTTTAGATGCTTGTTCGTAGTTTTCTGGTTCCAAGATAGCAAAGTTGCATGTGTCATAAATTCTTCTAAGGGCTTTTACCCTTAGTACTGGAGACTCTGGAGTAGATTCTTCTTGCGTTACTCTTGGAGAGCTTGGTGGAGTTATGTCATGAGTGGTGGAATCCAGTACTTCTCCTTCTTCTTGTGACGTTGACTCCTCTTGAGCAGGTGGTATGTCTAGCAAGGTGATGTACTTTTTCTTGATCTTCTCACTCTCCCAATTCCGGGCAGCATTTTCATCGAACTTGACATCTCGACTAATCATAAGCTTTTTAGTTCTTAGGTTGTAAACCCGATAGCCTTTTGATTGGTCACTGTAGCCAAGGAATATTCCTTTTTCTGTCTTTTCATCTAGCTTACTCCTTTTTTGAGCAGGGATGTGGGTGTAGCAAATGCATCCAAACACTTTGAGATGCTTTGCTGAAGGCTTTTGTCCACTCCATGCTTCGACTGGTGTTTTATTTTGAATAGCTGTAGTTGGACACCTGTTTAACAGGTATACTGCAGTATAAATTGCTTATGCCCAAAAAGTGTTAGGAAGACCTTTCTCCTTTAGCATGGACCTTGTCATCTCCATGACAGTTCTATTCTTCCTTTCTGCTACTCCATTTTGCTCTGGAGCGTAGCCAACAGTCAGTTGATGATGGACTCCTTCATCTTCACAGAATTTATTAAACTCCTTTGAATTGTATTCTGTGCCTCTGTCACTCCTTAGGACTTTGATTCTCGACGTGGTTCTTGAATTTTCTAAGGATAGAGAAAACCTCTGATCTTTCTCGAAGAAAGTATACCCACGTCATTCTTGTGTAGTCATCAATGAATAGGATGAAATATTTATTTTGACTGGGTGTAGGTGTTCTCATCGGACCGCACACGTCCGTGTGGATAAGTTCCAATGGCTTCTTAGCTCTCCATGCACCTCCAGATGGGAAGGACTGTCTCTGTTGTTTTCCAAGAAGACAGCCTTCACAAACATCTAAAATTTCTATAATGGCTGGAAAATCTCTCATCATATTTTTCTGATGGAGAGTTTTTAGCTCAGCAAAGTTGAAGTGGCCAAATCTTCGATGCCATAGCCATGAATCATCAAGTTGAGCTTTCATGGCTATATCTTTAACATATTTCCATCGAATAGGAAAATTGTTATTTTTCATCTTAACAAAGGCAATGACATTTTTATAATTATCATAGATAATGCAGGCATCTCTATTAAAGTATAGAGAATACCCACTTTGTATCATTTGGCCACACTTAAGAGATTTTGTGCAAGACGAGGGACTAGATACACATTACGTATATATTTTGGGCCTTTATTTGTTTCCACAGCGATGGTGCCTTTTCCTTTGACATCTACTAATGCACCATTGCCCAACTTTACTTGGGATTTCACTGACTTATCAATATTAGTGAATATAGATTTGTCCCCCGTCATGTGATTGCTACACCCACTATCAATGTACCATGTTTCATTTTTATTATCATTTACCACTTGGCTTGCGTAGAATGTATTCTCTTCACTTTCTTTTTTTACTACATAGTTTGCTCGATTATTTGTTTTCGAGCGACAATCTTTTTCTACGTGGCCATATCTTTTACAAAAGCGGCATTGTTTTTTATTTTTAAACCAACAATCCTTCTCCAAATGATTTGTTTTCTTGCAAATACCACAAGGTGGATAATTTTCCTTTTGTAGAGTTTCTCCTCCTCTTTTATTTTTGCATGAGCTCCTTCCACCATTTTTAGATTGATGAGACCGTATATTTACTTTAGACTGAAAGACACTTTCAACTAAATCTTCATCTTGTGCCATTAGTCTTTTTCATATGCTTCTAGAGAGCCAATTAATTCACTTATTGATAGGGTCGTCAAGTTTTTAGTTCATTCTATAGTTGTAACTATGGAGTTGTATTTTTTGGTAAGTGACACCAATATTTTCTCAACAACCCATTGATCAGTTATTCCATCTCCATAGGCTCTCATTTGATTAACGAGTTCCTTTAATTTTCCACAATATTCTTGTACGGTCTAATAATTTTTCATTTTAGAATTCTCAAAATCTCTTCTCAGAGTTTGAAGGCGAATAGTGCGTACCTTTTCCGATCCTTGAAATTCTTCTCGTAATATATCCCAAGCCTCTTTTGCAGTCCTTGCTCCAATAATTCTTGGAAATACAGTTTTCGAGAGTGCTTGCTAGATAAAATATAACGCCCTTGCATCATTTTGTAGTTGATCCTTCGAAACACTTGCACCTTCTGGCGGAGCCTCGCAACCTTTTTCCACGATGTCCCATAAGTCTTGGGCCATTAAGAATGTAGTCATTTTTATGCTCCAAAAGTCATAGTTGTTCCCATCAAAAATGGGAATGGGAAATGATGATGAGGTAGAATTGGCCATGGTTTAGTTAGTAGGTATTTGGAAAGGGTAGTTTTAGAAATGGGTAGGTAGGACAAATGCCCAATACCAACCAAAGACGTGGCTCTAATACCACTGTTAGTGTTTGTGCGGAAGGGTGTGTTTGATGTGTGTGCAAGGTGTGTTAATGTGTGAGTGCACGGGAGTGTTAGAAGAGAGTACAAGGGAACGAAAAATGAACTTTTATTTTATTATTGATTATAGTACAAAGGGAAGGGGAGGAGCTTGCTTACATTTGTTGTTCTACTATGCTCTCCTCTCTTTCCTATTTATAGGGTGCTCTACCAACATTCTAGATTTGTGTAGAATGTTGTCCACTTATGCTTAATCTAGAGAGTTCTAGATTGTAGTTTATCCTCTCTTCTTCTAGAGAGATCTACACATGTGCTTCTACATTTTTCTTTGCCATCTAAGCTAGATTTTATTTTTTAAGGATTTTTCGTGTCTTTTCTAGCTAACATCAATCTTGAAGTTTCTAGAAATTGGATCAACAATTCAACAGCCTTCTTCCTCATCTCCTTCCCTTCTCTCCCTCCATCAACTCCCTCACCAATCCTTCCACTTTGTCCCTCTTCCCGTCGTTGTCGATCTCCATCCCGATCCCCCATTCCGTGCAGCTATACCGGCAGTAAGTCTGCTGCTCCGCAAAGAACGGCCAACATATCACCGGCACATCGCCGCAAGGGCTCCCAAGTGTTGAGTTCCATCCGCTATGCGTCGAGAAACCCCCGATCGTCTGGTGCTTCAGGACCTTCTCCTGCTGGCCCCAGCTCGCCAGCATCCCTCGGCCCTCAATTTCTTCCACGAACGCGGGCGGCAACACAGCTGACTCACCTGCCAGAAGGTCTGGCCTTATGATCCACAGGAACGGCTTCTGGCTGTTAGCCAGTCCCCACGCGAACACGGTCAGCTGGCCAGCCATCATGACCGTGATACTGCCGAAGTTCACGTACACCACCGAGCCAGGCTCCTTCGAGTCAAGCCATGGCAAGCACCCGGGATCCTCCCTCCTTAAGTTCCCCCCTACCATTCTCAGGGCTTCGTCTTGGATCTGGTCAGAAAGGAGCTGGAGCGGCCCGATGGTGTAGATGCGGGGAAAGACAGAGTAGGGAGACTCCAGGATGTCGTGCTCGAGGGTGTCGAAGGTGTTGAGGATGACTGCGGAAGCCCTGGAAGATCTCTCGACTTCTTGGATGGTGAAATTGAGCATGACGTCTTGGTGGTCTAGGGTTCGGATGAAGGCGGGGAAGTCTCTCAGGCGAATGCTTTTCATGCCTGAAGTCCAGCTTACTGTAGTCTCCAGATATCCATTCGACAAGTAGGTTGGGTCTGTCACCATCATAAATCAAAGGGTTGTACCACAAATAGGGCCGTTAAATGGGTGGGTCGAGTGGGATTTGGGTCATGTCGAAAATGGTCCAATTCATATTGACTCACTTAATCCGTTTTGATACATTTTCATGTAATGTAAATTTGATAATCCATACCCGACCTATATTATCAAGACACATCAATATTTAACTCAATCTAAGAAAATCTATTCCCACCCATTTAATACACTTTTCAAACACGCACGCACGCACGCACACACACGCACACGCACACGCACACCCACACACCGTATCGATGAGGCTTGAACCTCGTCGATTGTCAGCGACCTCAAGCTCGCTTTGGGCTGGCGAGCTCAAGCCTTGCCTGGCCGATCACCGGCCGTCATCGTGCCAGCCACTGGCTAAAGAAGGAGGAAGAAGAAAGAAAAAAAAAAGAAAAAAAAAGGGAAATGAAATATAAAAATAATTTTAATTTCGATTTTTATATAAAAAAACATTTTTATAAAGCTAAAGAGGGAAGTTGGGTTGGAAATGGGTTTTTAAATCCAACCCATTTAAGATCCATTTAACTAGTCTCTTTAAAATGTGAATGACCCATATATGACCTATTTATGATTTAAATATATGGATCTAAGACCCATTTTGACACCTCTAACCACAAACATAAAGGGTAGATAGAACCATTGAGAATATTATTCAAAATATCTATCTACAGTTTATAACAAAACCACCTTTTATTTTCCCTAGCAATATACTCGATATAAAAAAATCATGCTAGGGATTCAAACTATAAATAAGATTTGTATACAAAATCGTAATTGTTCATATATCTTTTAGTTGTTGGGAATTATATGAGCTATGTCTTTCCGTTGTTCAGACACAAAAATGGTGCTTGTTGTAAACTAGTATTCATATGTAAGTTGTACCCTAGCACTATGTTAATTATACTATACTTTCTTATTAAAATTTATTTGTTAGTATATCCGGTATCACATTGGATATTCAAATAAGTAGCACCTAACTCAAAGTGATCAACTTATATAACACCCAAAGTGCTCTTGCCGGATCATGTATAGTAAAAATCTTACTAAAAAAATTAGTTGTCTTTGCATTTCTCTTATTCTCTTTTATGTTCATGCCATGTGCGAAATAAAACTAGTCTTCTTTGGAAATGTAAATGAAGGACGGGGAAAAATAAAAAGCAGAGGAAGAGAAGTACATATGGAACTGAGAAACGTGCAAATTCCAAAATATGTAACTGCAAATATTTTTGGTGAAAAAAAGTTGAAAAGACCTAAATCCTCCTTTGACAAATATGAAGTGCGGACCTTTCAGGGGCGTAAAACCATCCTCGACAAGACGACGATACTTAGCGTAAGCAAGCACCCCGCAAGCATTGGGCGTCCAAACACAACTTCAGGAATCTTCAACTCCTCGGCAGCATCCAAAGCGAACGTCATCGCGCCGTCGGACACGATACACGTGGCCGGGGGCACCACACCTTCTTGGGATTGCTCTTGGAGCTTCAGGAGAACACTCCTAAACGCCGATAGCCCGTGTTCAGATAGAGAAGCACAGAGCGAGGGGATGTCCTGGGTAGAGTCGGCGTCCGAGGGCGGGAGGCCGTCGGGGATCATGTCGAAGCGGAAGTGGGGCAGTCCTTCGAGGGAGTGGGGCCCCTGCGACCGCAGCAAGCGCTTGTGGTTGTATTCGGTGTTGACGAAGGTGATGTGGAAGCCCTTTTGGTGGAGGACCTTGGCCAGCTTGAGCATGGGGTTTATGTGGCCCTGTGCTGGGTATGGGATGCATATTGCATGAGGCTTCCCTCTCGCTTGAGAACCCATCTCTCTCTCTCTCCCTCTCTCTGTGTTGTGTGTGAGGAAGAAGAGCCTCTGACTCTTTTTATTAGCGACTGGTGCTACCTGTACACTCAGATTGATAGATGAAATTGGTATTTTAAGCGATGTTGCAGATTCTGATTTACTGCTGAACATAATTCGTTTGTTTTTTAATATTTTATTATAGTTCTTAATTTTATAATTTTACGAGACTGGCTTAGTGTGCTTTTACATTACTCTTTATATGTGGGGTTGGTCAGAATACGGGTGAATAATAAAAGAACGTATCATGTGATATGATGAATAAACGGACTGTAAGCACTTCGAAATTTGGCCTCGGCCTTTATCAACGCACCAAATGTTGGCTCGCTTACAGTTCATTCAACTATATGTACAAAGATTAAATTACAAATTATTGGGTACGTGTAAGTATTACAAGGGAACAGAAGTACATGCGAGCCCTTCTACAATGAATATAGTGTCTTAAAATTTGATTTGCGGGGAAACCTAACGCAATACATTCCACAGCAGAATTTGAATACAAACGAATATCCTTTCGAAAAATACATATAACAATAGATAGTCCATGTAACCTAAGTTCATAAGGAGTGTGCACGAAATAAAATCCCGGACATTGTTGTCTCGAACACTCCATCTTATAATCGAGCAAAATAAATGTCGTAATGAAGGAAGATTAAGTGGTGAATTTCGAAACTTGAGTAGAAGTTTGGCAACTTGGGTTGAAAGAGAAGGGGAATGAAATGGCCTAACTGCACTTGCTATATGGCCTAAACTTGGGCAAAAGAAAACAAAGAGTGCCAAAACTTTTTTTTTCCTTACTCACTTGAGTGCCACAAATTTAAAAAATAGCTCGCTTAAATGCTAATTCCAATTTTCCTAGCCTGAAAATCCAATGTAGACACCGGTCATTTGACATGCCAACACCAATCGTTTGACATGGTTTCATTGGCATGAGTGAACAATTTTGATGATGATGATGATGATGATGATGATGATATTATTATTACTATTATTGTCATCATTATTAAGTTTTATTTACTTTTTTTTTTAGGACCGGCGAGGGTCATTGGCAATCCTCACTCGCCTCACCCTCGACCATGGCCTTCACGACCAAATTTGGGCATGGGCTGCCTTACCCTCACCATGAAGGCCATGGGTGAGGGCGTCACAGCGTTGCTAGCAGCCAGTGAGGCCTCGATGGCCTCACCAAGTGCCTTTGCGACCAAGGACAAGGCAGCCCTCGGGCAAGGGTTTTGCAGCCAGCAAGGGTCACCAGCCCTAAAGAAAAAAAAGCAAAATAAAAACAAAAACAAAAAATTAAAAAAATTAAAAAATTTCATGTGGGACGTTTGGCCAAAAGTGGTACTTACATGAGCGATTTTACTCAAATTTGGCACTTAAGTAAGCAAAAAAAAAAAAAAAATTGCCGTATGAAAATTTTGGCACTCCTAATGTTCTTCTCCCCCTAAACTTGAGTTAATCCTCTTAGATACACGGAGGCAAATTGGCCAAGTCCCTAATGGTGCTAATACTGAGATAATTATTAAAAAATCTCAAATTTATTATACAAATACCAATTTGATCTTGCGCTACATAACTAGCGACAACAAGCGTCGATGTGAACAAATATTTTAATTCTAAAATTTTTCTGAACTTTTATTATCAATTTTTAAAATTTTCCCTTTTCTCTTCTTTTTTTTTTTTTTTTTTTTCCAATTACGGCCGGTGAGGGTGGCCGACTAGGAAGCACCGACACTCTCTGAGAGCTTTTGTGTCGTATCGGACATTCCAACACGTGTTCAACACTCTCAGACACTTTTCGACACTCGGTCAACACGTGTCAGAAAATCCAACACTTGGTCAACTTTCCCGACACTCTCCTATACTTGAGTTGGAATTCTGGCATATGAGTTTCCGATATGCGAGGTCAATTTTAATTTTTTTTAATAAATGTGGGGTCAAAATGTATATATCTGAAAAAGTGAAAAAAATAACAAAAATAATAAATGGGGAAAGAAGAAAAACATAATCTTCTCTTCTGACTTTCGCTTCTCTTGATACACAATTCAACTCCCAATTTTCTTTTCCTCTTCTCTTCCAACACGTTTGACACGCGAGTTCAGAATGTGAGTTGCTTTTTCTTTTCTCCAAATTTTATGGATTACTAGAATGGAGTTGAATTTATCAAATTGAAACAATAAATGATATTAATAAATTCTAAATATTTAGTGTAAATTCATTCTAGGTTCTTATTATTATTTATTATTATTATTATTATTATTATTATTATTATTATTATTATTATTATTATTATTATTATTTTATTTTATTTTATTATTATTTTATTATTATTATTATTTTTATTTATTTGAAATCAAATTAATTTGATTGAAATAATCATAGAAATGATAATTTATTATATACATATAAAAATATATATTTAATATATAACGTGTCTCAACGTGTTGGAATTCTTTCTATTTTAAGAAACGACGTGTTGGCGTGTCGTGTCGTGTTACGTATTCATGTCAGTGCTACTTAGGTGGCCGACACCCTTGCAAACCATGGAGCAAGACATCACTCACCTAGATTTGACAAGCACTTGGGCAAGAGCTGTGACATTAGCCAACCACAATGAAAAATATAATAAAATAAAAAAAACCAAAAAAAAATTCAAGATTTTTTTTTTTTTTTTTTTTTATATTGTAAAAATTGTCTCAGCCTCCCAAATTATTAGTGTAAATTCTTTTAAAATGTTATCACAAGCCAACCTCATTCATGTACATGGAGTGCCGAACACCTAGAGTACTAAAACTTGGCACGGAATGACACATAAATGTCAAAAATTAGGAAAGTGACACTTAAGTGTCAAAATATGAACATGATGGATTACTTAAGTGCCAACAATGAGAAAATCTAGCAAAAATGCCGACGTAGCGATTTTCCAGCGAGGTAAGTGCAAGACGACATTGTTTTGCACGCTGACATGGCTAGACATATGCAAAAACGACGTCATTTTGTCTCTAATGTGAAAAATAATTAATATAGAAATTAATTAAATTAAATTTAAAACTAAATTTATTTTAAAAAATAAATTTTTTTTTTTAAAAGGAGAGAGAGGAGGTACGCGACTGAGGGCTGAGCCCTCGCCACCACCGCCTCCCCGCCGTCACTGGGAAGGGCCGATGATGGTGGGGGCAACATTGGCGAGGACCTGCGAGCCCTCGCCCAAATCTGGGGCGAGGGTCGTGGCCTTCCCCTAGATCGGGCAAGAGTTGGCGGCCCTCGCCCAACTAGGCCTAGGGCCGCCGCCCGTCAGGGGGTTGCACTAGCCAGCAGCGGCGCTTAGCCCAACCTGGCGAGGGCCGCCAACCCTAGCTGAATGCTGGGAGAGGACCATGACCCTCGCCCCAAATCTGGGCAAGGGCTTACGGGCCCCTGCCATTGGTCGGCCCGGTCACCAGCCCCTGGCCAAAGCCCGGCAACCTTGGCCGACCCTTCCCCCACCTTCGCCGACCCTTCTCGACGACCGGGGGGATGGTGGCGAGGGCTCAGCCCTTAGCTGCCTTCTTCCTCCCTCCCTCCTCCTCCTCATTTTTTTCAAATAAAATAATTATAAAATTTAATTTAATTAATTTTTATATTAAAATTCAATTCGTGCAAAAACAACGCTGTTTTTGTGTTTCTTTGTTAAGTCAACTCTCCGGCAAGCTACGTAGGTGAGAAAAATAATAAAAAATTGTCACTTAGAATTTCTAATGTAGTTTGCCGGAGATGACACTTAAATGTCACTTTCCTAACTTTTGACATTTAAATGTCCTTTCATGCCAAGTTTTGGCACTTGGGGTGTACTTCTTCCCAAGTACATCTATAATATAATAACAGAAAAATCAGACGATAGGGAATTGGACCACGGATATCTCAACTCGAGATTGGGCTTGACTTTATGGCCGGCATATTCGCAAGTCGGATTTCTTTCTCCTTTACTTATTAAGTGATGTCATTATCAATAGTCAAACATAGTGATTGTTCAACAATTCGGACTAATTTGTTCCCTCGTTGATATACTGGTTATTGTGAATCTTGAAGTCTTAATCTACCTAACAAAAGCTATATAAAAATAACCAATAAACATAGAGTACAGCTCCTATAGCCAGTGCTCCACTTCCTAAGCCGGTGCCGAGTGCTCTTTCCTACTTGCGTATTGAAAGTGAAATCATCAATCATGAAGCCATCCGTCACAAAGCCCCAGACTCTGTGCATACCCCTTCCGGCACAGGGCCACATAAACCCCATGCTAAAACTGGCCAAGCTTCTTTATCACAAAAGGCTTCCAAATCACTTTCGTTCATGGTTCATACCAAGTTCAATCACCAGAGGTTAGAGAAGTCCGTGGGAGAGGGTGCTCTCCGGGGCTTGGACGATTTCAGGTCCGAGGTCATCTCCGATGGATTGCCGCCCTCGAACTTGAGAGGCATACTGGACCTCCCTTCTCTATGCTTGACATTTGCCGGTGGATGGCTTACGTTCCTTCCGCGAGCTCGTCATGAAGCTCATGAATTTCGATGCCCCTCCTCTCACGTGCATAGTTTCGGATGGCGGTGATGAGTTTCACCTTGAAAGTTGCCCGAGAATTTGGCGTTCCGGAAGTGATGTTCTTCTAGCGGTTGCGGCATGTTGGGGGACCTCCACTTTGAAGAGCTGATGGATAGAGGCTTATTCCCATTGAAAGGTAGGTGATACGAGTTCTCTTTCTTTATGTGGATTGAATCTACATACTGTCTGATTCATTCACTATACCTATACGATATTAAATTTTAGACGAAAGCTGCTTAAGTAATGGATTTCTCGACACGGATGTCGATTGGATATCCGCGATGCAGGGCATCCGATTGAGGGATCTCCCGACCTTCATCAGAACAGCCAACCCCGACGACATAATGTTCAATTACAACTCCAAGTCCGTCAACAACGCTTTCAAAGCCGACGGCGTGATCCTCAGCACTTTCGACGATTTGGAATGGGAGGTAGTAGAGGCCATCAAAGCCAAGTATCCGTAGCTTTACACGCTAGGCCCACTTCCCATGCTCCACCAACAGCTCCTTCCATCGCCAAACTCGTTGGAGTCCATATAATCAATTCTATGGAGGGAAGATGGCGGATGCTTGCCGAGTCAGTGCTGTACGTGAACTTCGGGAGCTTAATAACGGTGACTCGAGAAGAACTGAGAGCATTCACTTGGCGACTTGCCGATAGCAAATGTCCCTTCTTGTGGGTCATCAGGCCGAACGTGGTTGACGGCCGGGAAGACGTGATCTCGGAAGAGTTCAGGGAGGAGATAAGGGATAGCGGATTGATCGTGGGGTGGTGCGCTCAAGAGAGGGTCTTGAGCCACAGCTCGGTTGGAGGATTCGTGATGCATTGCAGGTGAAACTCCACGTTGGAGAGCGTGTGCGCGGGAGTGCCGCTCGTTTTCTGGCCCTTCTTCGCTGAGCAGCATATGAACTGCCTGTATTCGTGCGCGAGGTGGGGATCGGGCTGGAGATGATCTATGGCAGAAGTGATGGTTTGAAGAGAGGGAGAGTTGAAGGGGTCGTGAGGGAGTTGATGGAAAGGGAGAAGGGGAGAGAGTTGAGAGAGAAGGCCGTGGAGTGGAAGGAGAGAGGGGAGGCAGCAACCAGACCGGGCGGTTCTTCTCACACCAACATTGAAAGGCTGGTTAACATGCTCCGTACCCTACAACACAAATTGGTAATTTGATGTGTGCTTCTTATTGTTGTTCATAGTCATTTCCTTTTCTTGGGTTGTTCAAATTAAGTGGTCCGTTTCATCATCATTTATTACTTATCGAGAATCCATGATGTTCTATAAGATAAATTAGTAATGATAAATTATGATCTCTTTGATTAAGAGATTAGAATTAGGCGTTTCGATAACTATTAATACAGAAGAAAATGGTTTGGCTACCTTGAATTGACAAAGTCCCCTTGATAACAACAGAATCTACTCTTCGAAAATGACCATGCAAGCACCTTGCAGCCAATCAAAAGATTATAAAGCCAATTTAAGGTACAGGATAAGAAGAAGGCCCAAGATAATCAACGTTATTTAGGGTACAAATGATAACCATTCTGATTAAAAATTAATTTCTAGAAGAGAAATATATTTTTCTACTTCTATTCTTAGATGAGTTTCTAGGCAAAATATGTGTTTGATAACGACACAAAATTTCTATAGAAATTCGCTTGATAACGATATAAAATTTCTCCTTCCCAAGCTGTGGAGGATGACGGGCAGCGGCGACGGTGGCTAGGGACAGCACTCAACGACGATCGGTAGATAGCTGCAGTAGCCGACGAACCACGACTGTGGATGGCAACCTGCGGCAGATGGCAACGAACGGATGACGGCGGCGGCAACAATGGTTGACGGACGGTGACCAAGTGGACAATGGATGATGGTCAGCGGCTAGAAATCACGGATGGGCAATTAGCTTTTAGCGAGGACAAACAATAAGAAGAGTTTTTATTTTTCATTATTATTCCAGAAATATGGAAGTAAACTTTTTTTTACTTATGATTTATGTTCCAAAACCTATTTTTTGAGTAAAAATCTATTCCATAAATTAAAAGATAAAATCATTTTACCAAATGGATTTTTGTTCCAAATATAAGTATGAAATAAAAATAATAATTTTAGAATAGAAATAGAATTGTTATCATATGCGCCCTTAGTCTTTCTCTATCATTGAATCCAAGGTGTTGAATTTGGCCTGTGTTTTATGAAATTTTGGGCTGAATGGCCAATCCCATCCTTAGTAGCGTTTTTAGGAAGCTTAATCTTTATAGCTCACAATGAGAAAATATTCGGTGGATGCTTCTCACCACACCACCATTATACGTGGAGTCTTAAATTTACCCAATCACCATTTGACACGCATATTCTAATGTAGAAAAAAAATAAATTAAAAATCTTTTTTTCTCTCTTTCTCCTCCTTCGCAGCCACCGCTCCGGTCGCTCTTATCAAATTCCCACCCTTGGTCCACCGCAACCGCCATCCACAAGCCCTCCACCTTGCTGTGGTCGCCGCGCTAGCCGTGATTTGAGTTCCCTCCCTCCGCAAGAGCCCAACAACAATCGAGATCTTGACCTCGTTTGTCACGGCCATGGACGAGGTTTTGTTTCAGATCTGGAAGTTGGCCATCGGGAAGATGAAAACAAAGACAAATTGAGGTTTTTTTTTTATTATGGCCATGAGCTGCAATTAAAAAAGTAGACCTTTAGCATTCTAGTTTATGGGTTTCTTTTTTTCCCCAACTTCCACAGATTCCCCATAACTCTAAGTTGTTTGCGGCCATGTCTTCTACGTTTGGCCAAGAGGACAAGCCAAGAGACCCATTGATTTTTCACCTGCGTTGCTCCGTACACTCCACATTTTTTGGCTAAAAAGCAAGACGAGAAACCCAATGCCCCTTCCTTGTGTCACGGGCCGAGGGTTTCCTTGGCCTCGGAACAACTTGCGGGCGCCTGGCGAGCATAATTTGCCAGGCCAGTCTTCCTTCTTTAGTTGTTCCAGCGAACAATGCAGTGAATGCTTCTTCGTACGAGATGCTACCATGCCCAGCGTCGCTCGGGCGTCTAATCCATCGAGTGAGATAGTAGATCCATTTAGGGTTAACAACTAGTTTTGACCTCCCATGGCCTCGTCAGGAAAATGGCATCAGCTCCCGACTAGTTTGTGCATGGGAGGCCAACCTTGCCTTTAGAGCTCCTAAGTGATATAATCTTTCTATCCTAGAACTCCTAGCACCAATTGTCTTGACGCCACTCCCACGGACCAGTTGTGTTCGTTCCTTTTGCCACCTCACTCTTCACTCGATAACCCCAAGCACCACTCACAAGTGTCACGAGTACAGGAGGAT
Organism: Eucalyptus virginea; assembly: GCA_014182375.1. Taxonomy (NCBI): domain Eukaryota; kingdom Viridiplantae; phylum Streptophyta; class Magnoliopsida; order Myrtales; family Myrtaceae; genus Eucalyptus; species Eucalyptus virginea. The sequence continues at coordinate 31,661,214 of CM024522.1, read as the reverse complement.
TCACGGACCGTGATATTCTCCCCCACTCAATTCGCAACACCCTCGTTGCGATCTACTTTGTCGCTTCCTTGCGTTCCTTAACTATTGATGTGCTACTTTTGGGATTTCACATCGAATGGTCATGCTCCAACAAAGCAAGTTTTGCTCCATCGGTAGCCTCTTTTGATCTCAACCGCTTGGCCCTTCTCGGTCACCTACGCTTTCTTTGGCAAGTGTGGCATTTTTCGCCGACCGCATTTTTTGATAGCACCATTTTTGCCTACACAGCTTCTTTGACCCCAGCAAACCAAATGGAGGTTCTTTCTTTGTTGAAAACGTGGCAGTAGACCTCTTCTTTGAATTCACCAATTGATCCAGGAACATTATCCCCATTTAGTGAGGATTCAGTTCTTCTCAGACTCGCTATCTGCTTGGCGACAAACCGACTCATCCTAGTATCCATTGTCATCCTAGGAGCTGAGAGCGCCGTTCCTCTCCGCCCACTAGGACCGGTTCCACTAAGACTTATCTGTTTGACCTGCACTAGAGCGAGGAGCCCGATTCTCTGACTCGCTCACTTACTGGAGGGATTCTTGCTCTGATACCATGTGTCACGGGCCGAGGGTTTCCTTGGCCTCGGAATGACCCGCGGGCGCCTGGCGAGCGGAATTCACCAGGCCAACCTTCCTTCTTTAGCTGTTCCAGCAAACAATGCGGTGAATGCTTCTTCGTACGAGATGCTACCACGCCCAGCGTCGCTTAAGCGTCTAGTTTATCGAGTGAGACAGCAAATCCATTTAGGTTCAACAACTGGTTTCGGCCTGCCATAGCCTTGTCAGGAGAGCAGCATCAACTCTCGATTAGTTTGTGCACGTGAGGCCAACCCCGCTTTCAGAGCTCCTAAGTAATATAATCTTTCTAACCTAGAACTCCTAGCACCAACTATCCTGTCACCACTCTCACGGACCAGTTGTGTTCGTCCCTTCTGCCACCTCACTCTTCACTCGATAACCCCAAGCACCACTCATAAGTGTCACGAGTACGGGAGGATTCACGAACCGTGACATTGTCTCAAAGATTTTTTCCTAAATTTTTTTTTCTCAAGGGACTTCTATTTTTTTTTCAAATCTTTGGCTATTTGTTCTCAAACGGGTAAAGCTGACCACGAAGACGACAGAGATGGAGGACTCTTTCCGGCGAAGATGAAGCTAACAACAAGAACGATGGAGGGGTGGTTTGATTTGGACATGCAACCGGGCGTCAGCTATGGACGCTCGGAGGTTGACGCTTGGAGGTGACTCTGGTAGGAGGAGGATGAAGAGAGAGAAAGAATTGATGAGCATATTTTCAATTTTTTATGATTCCACGTCAGGATACATGTCTCAATTGGTGATTGGCTAAACTAAAAAAAAAGCACTCCACACGGGATGATGTGAAAAGCAATCACCGAATATTTTCTCGTTCACAATTGACTAGTGGGCGTGGAAGTAAATTAAAAGGATACGCATTCAGAGTCCATCTTTTTCATCGATTTGGAAGCTCGAACGTTGTCCACAATCATCAGTAGACAATATTTACATCCTTGAAATTAGTTTAGTCTACCCATGCTTGTTTATATTCAGACAGAATCTCTTAATAAGAAGAAAATATTGATTACCTAATCACCTAAAAAGAACAACAGTCGTGTTAATTTCTTCAGAAGTCTGTTCTACTTTTCGACAACTTGTGAATTTAGTAATGAAATCGTGATAATCATTTTATTATACAATAGATTTAATAATCCTATATTCGAAGGTTGAATTGAAAAAGTGACCATCCTCCATTGAATTCAACATCCTGTTTTTCATGCCCTCTACGTTTTGTTGACAAGTGCACCCACCACACATCTATGGGGTCCACAAATAACAAATGGATTGTGAACTGTGTCTTAGATCCTCAATTATCGATCGACCGGACTTAGAACGTCCCAATTGTTGGAGAAATCTTCGTGGAGTGTTTTGAAGCTGACAAAACGTTTCCATCAGTCTAGTCTGAAGATTTGCAGACTCTTCTATTTAAAGTCTGAAGACCTCCGGACTGCCAGACTCAAGACTCAAAATCTATTCTCATTGACAGTTTCTAGTTCGTCGAAGAAGGCCTATCCAGGACTGGATGTTTCGTCAAGGATTTGACCTTATCGATTGAAGAAGATCTCTTGGCTGGATATGACATAACGGAATCCTTTATTCGGATCAAGATTGATTCTGAGATTGAGGATCCGATGATTGGCAAAGTATACTTGGAAGGTTCTACTTATGGAAACCGAGATCCTGATTGTATGGGCGAGTAGGATTGATGGGCTATCGTCATGTTCCTTAAATAGCTCGAATGATCTTTCTAATTGATTCTGTCCAACGGGAAGATTGGAAGAATTCCTTTGGTAAGTGCTAACGGGTATGATGGCATAAAGGAGTATATAAGGAAGACGTTCCAGTTGTTCGAGTGTGTGCGCGATAGAAGAATTCCAAAGTCTGAAGCTCTTTGTTCTTAGTCAATTCATTTACTGAGCGAAATCTTGTACGCAAAAGAGAGTCTATATTCTTGAGAAACCTTGAGGAAGTGTGGTAGAGTATCTACACTGTGGAATCAAGGGAAAGCTTTGCTGTAACAACTTTTTTGTTCACAGTGAAATCCAGCCGGTGGGCTGTCAGTGCGGAAGAGTGGACGTAAGCTTGGAATAAGCCGAACCACTATAATTTATATGTTCATTTTCTCTTCCTTACTCTCTTTTACTTTGATCATAATTCGTTGTGGTAACAAAAGGAGAACTTCCTTTCTATTGTCTGTTTAATATTGCTCACTTATCACGAGAAACTGTTTTTACACCTGTTCACCCCCCTTTAGGTGCTTATACTAGCTATCTCAATTAGTATCAGAGCTTGTGTACTCACTTTGTTTGAAGTGTTTTACTTCGGAGTTAAAGATCCATGGCTAGTATGTTGGCTCCAAGGCTGGTAGAAGGGCAAAGCAATACCAGACCGCCTTACTTTGATGGAAAGGAATACAACATATGAAAAAGCAAGATGAAGGCATTCCTAAGATCAAAGGATCCTCTGGAATGGGATGTGGTAGACAAAGGAATCATTCCTAAAGCCGCACCTATCTCAGAGAGAGGAAAAGAAGCTGTTGAGTCTAGTGAAATGACTCAGGAAGAGATAACCAAGAGATAAGCTCTTGATGCAAAAGCAATTTATTCTTTATATTGCGCTTTGTCACCTACTGAATATAACAGAATATCTTTGTGTGTTACAGCTAAAGAAGTTTGGGATAGATTGCACATCACCTATGAAGGAACTGATCGAGTGAAAGAAACCAAAATCAACATTCTCCTCGGTCAATACGAAGCCTTCAAAATGAAATCAGGAGAATCTATAACTGACATGTTTAGTCGTTTTACAGAAATCGTGAATGGTCTTGAAAATCATGGTCAACTAATTTCTGATCCCATGAAAGTAAACAAGCTACTACGTGGACTCTCCAAGGATTGGAATCACATAAAGACCTCAATAAGGGAGACACAAAGAATTATGCCACTATTTGTCGATGAGTTGGTTGGGACTCTTCAGTCTTATGAATTGGAGCGAATCAATGAAGACGAAGATCCTAAAGGTAAGAAATCCATTGCATTAAAATCTAATGATGATTCTGATGTTACAGATTCAGAAGACGATATGGATGATGAGGAGCTTGCTCTTATGATAAGAAGATTCAGAAAGCTGAACAGAAAAGGAAGAAGATTCAATCCAAAGAAACAAAGTTTTCAAAAGCAACAGACTAAGTCTATTGAGGATGATGAATCCAATAGAGATGTAGTCTACTTTGAATGTAAGAAAAAGGGACACATCATACCCAACTGTCCCCTTCTGAGGAAGAAGAAAGGAAAAGCTGAAAAGTATCGAAAGGCTCTTAAAGCAGAAACCTGGAGTGATACAGAATGTGAAGAAAGTGATGATGATTATGCAAATATATGTCTAATGGCACAATCGGATTCAGATTCAAACTCCGAGACAGACTCAGATTCGGACGGTGAATTTGAGGTGAGTAACTTTCAAATCCCTATTAAAGTTTCTAAATACATTGATGAGTTGTGTTTTAGTCTCAAGTCTTCTCTTAAAAGGATTTCCGAACTTAAAAAAGAAAATTCTGCACTAAAACTACAGGAAAATGTTTTGAAAGAAAAAGTTAAATGTTTAGACATGAATATTTTTACTCTTAAAGAAAGTGAAGACAACTTTTCGAAAGAAAATGCTTTTTTAAAAAATGACATATCAAATATTTCCAAAAGATTTTCTATAGTATCTGAGAAACTTGAGAAAATTCTTTCAGCACAAAGACCTTATTTCAATAAATCTGGTTTGGGAATGACTATGGAAACCATTCCTTTAATTGATTTTCCTAAAGTGAAGGAAAGAATTAAGCAAAGACCCACAAGAGATGCTTACAAAAATCATTTCCAAAAAGTTTTTGTAAAACTAGTAGGTCGCAATGCTCTCAGATGTTCTAAGTGCAATAGTTCAGATCATTTTGAGAAAGAATGTCCTATGGTTTGGAAACCTGTTAAGAAAGTATGGGCAAAGACCGCATATCATACTAACACCAGTGGACCCAAGAAAATATGAGTACCAAAGAAAGTTTGAGTCTCTTTTTTAAATGCAGATCACTATCAAGAAGAAGGTAAAATAATATCTGGATAGTGGATGCTCAAGACATATGACAGGAGATTCAAATTGCTTCATAAAGCTCGTTCAAGTAAATGGTGGAAAAGTTTCATTTGGAGGAAACAACAAAGGAAGAATTGTGGGATTCGGAACTGTAAAGATTGGAAACCTCACAATCAGTAATGTTTCCTTAGTAGAATGGCTCAACTACAATTTGCTAAGTATCAGTCAGCTGTGCGATACCGGTTTCAAAATCAACTTTCAAGAGGGAATATGTTCAGGAACCAGTAAAGATTCTACTCAGTCATTCATGGGTCGAAGACATGGAAATATCTACCTCTTGGATGTCAAACCAGATGAATTGCAATGTCTAATCTCAATTCAAAACGAAGCAAACTTATGGCACAGAAAACTTGGGCACATCAATATGAAGCAAATAGCCAAAATTTCAGCAAAGAAGCTTGTTCGTGGTCTACCCAATCTGTCATACCAAAAGACTGATCTATGTACACCATGTGTATTGGGAAAACATGTAAGAAACTCCTTTAAACCAATAAATCAAGTTTCCACTAATTGTGTACTGCAGCTTCTGCATATCGATCTCTTTGGACCAACCAAAACTCAGAGCATTGGAGGTAAGAAATATTGCCTAGTAATTGTGGATGACTACTCACGATTTACTTGGGTATATTTCCTGGCAAGTAAGTTTGAAACCTTTTCTTACTTTGAAAAGTTTGCTAAAAAGGTCCAAAATGAGAAATGGTATGTTATTTCAAGTATACGAACAGACCATGGAGGTGAATTTGAAAATCAAGATTTTACAAAATTCTGTGATAAATCTGCTTTTCAGCATGTGTTCTCCTCTCCATATACTCCAGAGCAAAACGGAGTTGTGGAAAGAAAGAATAGGTTGCTTCAAGAAATGACTAGAACTTTTTTAATTGAAAGTAATATCTCTTCACGTTTTTGGGTTGAAGCAATTTCTACAGCATGTTATATCATTAATAGAGTTTTTCTAAGGCCTATTCTAGAAAAAAAAACCCCATATGAGTTATTCAAAGAAAAGAAGCCTATTGTTTTATATTTTCATGTGTTTGAATGCAAATGCTTTATATTGAAAAATGCAAATGATCGAGTTGGCAAGTTTGAAGAAAAATCAGACGAATGCATCTTCCTTGGATATTCAACCACAAGTAAAGCCTACAGAGTCTACAACAAGAAGACTCAATCTGTGGAGGAATCAATGAATGCCAAATTCCAAGATTCTATGCAAAATGAATCTATTCAGACTCATCTTGAAGAATCTGAACCTGCTCCAGACTCTACAAAGTCTAATTCTCAAGAAGCAGCTCAGACTTCAAAAGACCATCAACAAATGATTGTCGAAGATTCAAATGAAGAAAAAGATCAACAATCTGACAAATCAACCAGCAACTAGAAGCATAAGTCTAGTCATCCCAAATATCTCATTATTGGCGACATTAATGAAGGAATTTGCACAAGATCCAAAAGGCGCGAAGAGTCTAGTGCAGTGGCTCTTATTTTTGAAATAGAACCCAAAAGCATAGAAGAAGCTTTATTTGATGAAAGCTGGATTGAAGCTATGCAAGAAGAACTCAGGCAATTCAGTATTAATGATGTCTGGGAATTGACTCCTAAACCGAAAGGTAAATCTATCATTGGAGCTAAATGGGTTTTCAGGAACAAGATGGATGAGAAAGGAAAGGTCGTAAGAAACAAAGCAAGACTCGTGGCCAAGGGATATACGCAAGAAGAAGGGATAGACTATGATGAGAATTGCGCACTAGTAGTGAGGTTAGAAGCAATTAGATTATTACTTGCTTTTACTTGTTATAAGAATTTCAGGTTATTCCAAATGGACGTCAAAAGTGCTTTCCTGAATAGATTTATCCATGAGGAAATCTATGTGGAACAACCACCTGGGTTTGAAGACCTAAGGAAACTAGACTCAGTATTCAGACTGAAAAATGCTTTATATGGTTTAAAGCAAGCACCTCGAGCTTGGTACGACAGGCTGAGTAAGTTTTTAATTCAAAATGGCTTTGTTAAAGGTAAAGTAGACACTACTCTGTTTATCAAAAGAGAAAGCAAAAGTTTTCTGCTTGTTCAAATATATGTAGATGATATTATTTTTGGATCCTCTAATGAAAGTCTGTGCAAGAAATTCTCTAAGTCTATGCAGGATGAATTTGAAATGAGCATGATGGGTGAACTAACCTTCTTTCTTGGGCTTCAAGTGAAACAATTGAAGGAAGGAACTTTTATTCATCAAGAAAAATATGCTAATGATCTTGTCAAAAAGTTTGGACTGGAAAATTGCAAAAAGACTGATATACCAATGTCAAGTTCCTTGAAAATAGACAAAGATGAAGGAGGAAAGAAAGTTGATCAGAAGCTATACAGGAGTATTATTGGTTCACTTCTTTATCTTACTGCTTCTAGACCTAACATTTTGTTTAGTGTTTGCATTTGTGCCAAATTTCAAGCAGACCCTAAAGAATCTCATCTAAGTGCTGCAAAGCATATTATCAAATACATTGCATCTACTTCAGATTTTGGTCTTTGGTATCCTAAAAAGGGAGACTTTACTCTTCTTGGATACTCAGACGCAGACCTAGCCGGATGCAGAGTTGATAGAAAGAGCACCTCGGGTATCTGTCAACTACTTGGAAGTAGGACAGTGTTTTGGTTTTCAAGGAAGCAAAATACAGTAGCTCTTTCTACAGCAGAAGCAGAGTATGTAGCTCTTGGAAGTTGTTGTTCACAAATTCTGTGGATAAAACAACAGCTAAGAGACTTTGGAATTGAAGATTCATGCACGGAGATTAAGTGTGACAACACCAGCGCAATCAATCTCACCAAGAATCCAATTCTTCACTTAAGATCAAAGCATATAGAGATTCGTCATCACTTTATTAGAGATCATGTTCAAAATGGAGAAGTTTCGATTCAGTTTGTTGACTCAAAGAATCAACTGGCGGATATATTTACAAAGCCTTTGAAGAAAAATCAATTTGAAGTTATTCGTTCCACACTCAACATCTTGAGGTTTGAAGAAGTAAAAGTCTAGAGACTCTCAGACTCAGACAATCGAGATTTTTTACTGTAAGTTATTTTATTCTCTCTCAGATTAAATCTCGAAAAGGTACGATCATCTGTCCATAATTGATTTTTGCTATTTTCAATTTCCGTGATTATTGCAATCTTTGTTTTTCGAAAATGAAGTTAATTTTAAATGACAGTTATCTAATTTTTGAAAAATGCAGTTTTTTTTTTTAAATGCATCTTTTTACTTTCCTTTATGACGTTTTGTATGCCTCTCTTTGACTGTCCTATATACAGTCGGTTCCTCTTCGTTTTACTCCAAAAACCCTAAAAGCATCAATCTTCCACTTCTGTCTTCTTCTCTTGTTTAATCTTCGAAAAGTTGTCATCTTTCTTAGGAAAAACAAGTTTGGAATCTTTCAAAGACTGTGAAAGATGTCGTCTCAAAGGAAGTCTTCGAGGATCGCAAACAGGGGACCGCAACAAATGCGTGAGGGGCCTACGCACTTTGATCTCACCGAGGAAGAAGAGTCTCCTAGTCAGCAGCAGAGCCCACAACATTCTCAGCAGCGTCCATCTCCTCCATCTAGACCACAGGATGTTGCTCATCAAGAAGAGGAGGAAATCATCGAAGACGCAGAACCCGTAAGAATTCATAAGCCCTCTTTTACTTATAAGCTTTACCGTGCTTTGAAGAGGAGCGGTACTCTATTGAACTACATCGATGAGTTTCTTAAGGACAAAGGGTATAGTAATGAGTACTTCTTCTTATGAAATATGGAACGTTTGGGAATTGCCCCTGCGGGGTCAGCGGAAGAAGACTTTGCTAATATCCCAAGTGATCCACGTGTTGGAGGGCTGAATCAGCCAGATGGGAATGATGATGACAAGTTGTACAGTCAGTTTCAACCGAGAATGGGTGTTGCGGCAAAAATTCAAAGCAAAAGGACAGACTTGTTTCGATCGGAAGAACATAAGCATCTATACTCTAAGTTGTTGAAGCGTGGGGTGATAAACCCTAGAAGTGTGGACTTTGATTTCCTTGACTCTATGAACGTCAATTTGAGGGAAAAATTCAGTCTTCTTCAACTTGAACAATTTTGTTTTGAATCTACAGAAGCCTATGCTGAACTTACCGCATATTTCTATTCGAATCTCAGTTTCTTGGATGCGAATAGATTCTCTTTTAGTGTCCGAGATCAGGACTATGTGGTGGATGTAGTTATGTTGGCTGATGTGATTGGGGTTGAAAGAGGGAGATATCAACCTATCAATGTGTCTATTGCTCGTGCTACGTTGGAACTTATTAAGGATAGAAGGACAGAGGGAAAGATTTCCTACTTAAGGATGAGTGTGTTCAACATTCTGCTTCACAAGATTGTGATTAACTGCCTTAGACCAAAATCTACTTCAAAGACTGATGTTTCAAACTCAGAGGCAAAGCTGATGTATGCCATCAATGCTGGGAAAAAGTTTTCTCTTCCTCACACTATTATATTCCACATGTATAGAGCAGTGGTGAAGGACAAGAGTCAACTTCCTTATCCAGCTCTTGTGACCAAGTTATTCAAACATTTGAATGTTCAGCCTCCCCGGATTCTCTGTGTTAAATTGTGTGATCAAATGGTAATGGGACTGAAGATGGTGTCTAAAATGCGTCTGAAAGAACTCAACAAGGCATTGGAGAAATTCAAGGAGAAAACCCCTGCTAAGACTCATCAAATCTCTTCGGCGGCAAAAAGAAAAGGGAAAGAGCCCATGGTTGCTCCATCCAAGAAAAGAAGAGCTCTCATCGTTGAGGATGAAGAAGATGAGGATGACATCACCATTTCTGCAATGGCATTAAAGAACCTGAGTCGTTCTGTTCCAGAATCAACGGTACAACAAGAGAAAGATACAGATGAGACAGAATAGAGAACTGGAGAAAGAGATGTAGAGGAGGAAAGAATTGAAGAAGAAGAAGAAGAGGAGAGAAGAGATCAAGTGGGAGCAGAGCATGAGGAACACTCTTCTCCACCTGAAGGCATGGAAACATGGGGAGATCGTGAGAAAAGAGGAATGTCCTCATATCTTGCTACTAGTGAAGGAGTAAGCCGCTCTCCAGCAGATCCAGAGAATATCTATGCCTCTCAATATCCTGAGGAGGGACATGATGTTTCATCGCCCAATCTGCGTGCCTATGCTGATTTGCCATCATCTGCCTTTACTCCATCTGATCGTGCAGAAGCCAGTACGCAGATTGATAATTCAGCATATTTTCGCAAAATTCTTGATGTTCTCTTAGAGTTGCGGGGTCAAATATATGCTCTGGGATGCGAAGTACAGAATTTGCAGAATACAGGTCAAGCTTCTTCAGCTTCTTTGAATGATCAAATCCAAGCCCTTGCTCTTCAGATTCAAGCAAATGCTAAGGGTGAAGATGTGGCTCAACTGGAGGAATTGAAAAAGCTGGAAGGCATTGTCCAGTCAATGGGAGATTTCTAGCTTGTTCGTGTTCCCAAGCAATCTTAATTCTATTCTCTTTCCATCTCTACCTTTTTAATGATGACAAAAAGGGGGAGAGATATGATGCAGATTTGAACTTTGAACTTTTTGAACTCTTGATTTGTTTTGATGTTTGACTTGACTTTTGTGTCTGGCTGTGGACTGGATTTGGGATTGACTGGATTGACTGTTTATCTTAAGTACTATTGATATCTTATGGCTTTACTCATCTACAAGACTAACCTATTTTCTGTGGTTGCAGATTCTAGTGTTATCATTAAGCCATTTATCTTTATGAGATATCCATATTTGCTTGAGTAATGTTTTGCAGATCAAAGTTATCCAAAATCTGAAGGAAAGTTTTGTCACCATAAAAAATGGGGAGATTGTTGGAGAAATCTTCGTAGAGTGTTTTGAAGCTGACAAAACGTTTCCATCAGTCTAGTCTAAAGATTTGTAGACTCTTCTATTTAAAGTCTGAAGACCTCCGGACTGCCAAACTCAAGACTCAAAGTCTATTCTCATTGACAGTTTCTAGTCCGTCGAAGAAGGCCTATCCAGGACTGAATGTTTCGTCAAGGATTTGACCTTGGCTAGATATGACATAACAGAATCCTTTATTCGGATCAAGATTAATTCTGAGATTGAGGATCCGATGATTGGCAAAGTATACTTGGAATGTTCTACTTATGGAAACCGAGATCCTAATTGTATGGGCGAGTAGGATTGATGGGCTATCGTCATGTTCCTTAAATAGCTTGAATGATTTTTCTAATTGATTCTATCCAACGGGAAGATTGGAAGAATTCCTTTGGTAAGTGCCAACGGGTATGATGGCATAAAGGAGTATATAAGGAAGACGTTCCAGTTGTTCGAGTGTGTGCGCTATAGAAGAATTCCAAAGTCTGAAACTCTTTGTTCTTAGTCAATTCATTTACTAAGCGAAATTTTGTACGCAAAAGAGAGTCTATATTCTTGAGAAACCTTGAGGAAGTATGGTAGAGTATCTACACTGTGGAATCAAGGGAGAGCTTTGTTGTAACAACTCTTTTATTCATAGTGAAATCCAGCCGGTGGGCTGTCAGTGCGGAAGAGTGGACATAGGCTTGGAATAAGCCGAACCACTATAATTTATGTGTTTATTTTCTCTTCCCTACTCTCTTTTACTTTGATCATAAATCAAGATCCTGATTCTATGGGTGAACGAGATTGACAGGCTTTCATCACAAATCATCTAACAACTCGAGATCTCTCTGATTGATTCTGTTTAACGAGTAGATTGAAAAAATTCCTTAGAGAGTGCCAACGGTCATGAAGGCATGAAGGAGTATTTAAGGCGGACTCTCTAGTTATTCGATAGAGTGCGTGAAAAAAAAAATTTCAAAATCTGAAGCTTCCTAGTTTCTTGCTATTTCATTCACTGAGTTCAAATTATATACAAAAGAGAGAAACTCATAGTGAGACTTTGTGAGAGAACAGTAGACTCTTCACTGTGAAGTCGAAATCGCAAGACTGTGAAATCTCTTTTGATTCTTAGTGAAATCTAGCTAGTAGGCTGTCAGCTTAGGAGAGTGGACGTAGGCTTGATCTAAGCCGAACCACTATAACTTTGTGTTCTTATTCTCTTCCCTCAACTCCTTTATTTTGATTCATAACTCTAATAAACTGTTTAAGCATAAACTCCTTTATTTTGTTTGAAGCTTTATTTAATCGCTAAAGTCTAAATTCATCAGTGTTTTTCTAAAGGCAATTATTTCTCTTGACTTTGCGAAAAATTGTCTTAACACCTATTACCCCCTCTAGGTGTTCATACTAGCCATTTTAATTGGTATCAGAGCCTGTGTGCTCTTTTTATAGAAGTTTTTTTTTTACTTCTGAGCTAATTTATGTCTAGTATTTTGGCTCAACGATTGGTTGAAGGCCAAAGCAACACCTAACCTCTTTACTTTGATGGGAATGAATACAATGTGTGGAAAAACAAGATGAATGTGTTCTTGAGATCGAAAGATCCCCTGGAATGTAATGTGATAGAAAAAAGAATCAATCCCAAAGCTACATCAACCTCAAAAAGGGGAAAGAAGTTGTAGATGCTAGTGAAATGACACAAAAAGAATTAACCAAGAGACAAGCTCTTGATACTAAAGCTATCTACTTTTTATATTGTGCCTTATCTCATACTGAATATAACAGAATTTCTTCTTGTAAAACAACTAAAGAAATTTGGGACAAATTTCACGTCACCTATGAAGGAACTGATCGAGTAAATGAAACGAAAATCAATATTCTACTCCGACAGTATGAAGCCTTCAAGATGAAGCCTAGAAAATCCATCACTGATATGTTTAGTGGTTTCACTGAAATTGTGAATGGATTAGCTATCAAGGACAACCAATTTCAGGATAAATGAAGGTCAATAAACTACTGCATGGACTCTTCAAAGATTGAAATCACGTGAAGACACTGATTAGAGAAACCCAGAGGATCATGCCTCTTTCAATAGACGAACTTGTTGGCACACTTCAATCATATGAAGTGGAGCAAATCAATGAGGAAGAAGATTCCAAAGGTAAGAAGTCAATTGCTTTAAGATCTAATGATGATTCTGATGATACAGACTTAGAAGATGAAATGGACGATAAGGAGTTAGCACTTATGATTAAGAAGTTCAGAAAATTGAATAAGAGGAAAGAAGATTCAACTGGAAGAAGCAAAGCACTCAAAGATACCAGAACAGACCAACTGAGGACGATGAAACCAACAAAGATGTGATATGCTTTGAATACAAGAAAAAGGGACACATCAGATCCAACTGTCCTTTGTTGAAGAAAGAGAAATGAAGAATTGAGAAATACAAGAAGGCTCTCAAAGCAGAAACATGGAATGATACCGAATGCGAGGAAAGTGATGAAAAATATGCCAATATATGTTTAATGGCCAATTCGGAATCAGACTTAGACTATGGAATAGATTCTGATTCTGATTCGGATAAAGAAGTTGAGGTTAGCAATTTAAAAATTCCGATTAAAGTCTCGAAGCATATAGACGAACTCTAATCTTAGTCTCAAAGCCTCTCTTAAAAGGATTTCCGAATTAAAGAATGAGAATTCTAAACCGAGGCAACAGGAAACTTCTTGGAAAGAAAAGTTTGAAAATTTGAATAAAAGTTTGGGATAAGTGCTGCGGAAGTCCTAAAACGTGTTACGAAAATGTATTTGAGTTTTAAAACTTGCAAAATGTGCAAATAAGTTCTAAAACTTGTCAAAATGCTTCATTTGAGTCCTAAAATCGACGCCATTAGCATTTTTCGTTAAAATGCTGTCGTGGCATTTAAATTTAATTTTTATTTTCCATGTGGTTTTTAAATGATTTTTATATTAAAATTAGATTTAAAATTTTTAAAAGGTGAAATTTTATTTAAAAAAAAAGAAAACAATGCAAAAAAAAAAAAAATGGCAGCCTCGCCGAAGGGGCGGCGACGAGCGCAGGTGGCCGGCCCTCGCCAAGCTCGGCGAGGGTGCCCGGATCTGGGCACGCGGCCCTCGCGGGGTCGGCGACGCGTCGCCGCCCGGCGACGCCTCGTCAACCCTCACTCGAGGCCGGCGAGGTTGGCGATCATCGCCCGCCCCGGGCGAGTTGTCGCCGGGCCTCACGAGGGGTCGGCGTGCCCAAATCTGGGCACCCTCACCCAAGCTTGGCGAGGGTCGCCGGCCCTCGCCTTGGCCATGTGAGGGCCGGCCACCATCGCAGCCTCTCCGGCGACATCGCCCCCTACTCCGGCGAAGCTGCCTTTTTTTTTTTTTGAACTGTTTTTTTTAAATAATTTTTTTGTTGAAAATAAGATAAAATGAATAAATCTAATTTTTAGTTTTTAAATCTATTTTTTTAAATGAATAAAAAATCATTAAAAAGCCACGTGGAAAATAAACATTAATTTTAAATGCCACGTCAGCATTTTTAACGAAAAATACTAACGATGTCGATTTTAGGACTCAAATGAAACATTTTGACAAGTTTTAGGACTTATTTGCACTTTTTGTAAATTTTAGGACTCAAATACATTTTCGTGACAAGTTTTAGGACTTCCGCAAAGACTTATCCCTAAAATTTTTGTTCATTTGAAAGAAAATCCAAATTCTCTTTCGAAGGAAAATGCCTTTTTGAAAAAAGATATTTCAAATATCACAAAAATATTTTCAAAAGGATTTGAGAAGCTAGAGAAAATTCTTTCTTTACAAAGACCTTATTTTTACAAATCTGGTTTGGGAATGACTTGAGAAACTATTTCTTTAATTGATTTTCCCAAAGTTAAAGAAATGATTAAACAAAAGACCTACAAAGGAATTTTATAAAAATCATTTTCAAAGAGTTTTTGTAAAACATGTTGGCTGAAGTGCTCTCAAATGTTCAAAGTGTAACAGCTCAGAACATTTTAAGAAAGAATATTCCAAGGTTTGGAGACTTGTTAAGAGTGATTATGCAAAAACTATTTTTAATACTAACTCTTCTAGACCCAAGAAAATATGGGTAAACTTGAGTTCTTCATTTGATCACGGGTCACTATCAAAAGGAAAATCAAATGATATTTGGATAGTGGCTGTTCGAGACACATGACTGAAGATTCAAGTTGCTTTATAAAGATTGTTCAAATAAATTGTGGAAAAGTCTCATTTGGTGGAAATAGCAAAGGAAGAATTGTCGGATATGGAATCATGAAGATTGGAAGCCTAACTATCAATAATGTCTCCTTGGTGGAAGAACTGAATTACAATCTACTCAGCATAAGTTAACTTTGCGATACTGGATTCAAAATTAATTTCCAAAAAGGCATCTATTCAGGAACAAGTAGAGATTTCTCTCAATCTTTCACTGGGCAAAAATATGGGAACATTTACCTTCTAAATATAAAATCAGAAAGTTCTCAATGTCTTATATCCATTCAAGATGAAGTAAATCTTTGGCATCGAAATTTCTTTGAAAAAACTTGTTCGAGGTCTCCCCAACCTAGCTTATCAAAAGTTTGAATTATGTACTCATTGTGTTTTGGGAAAATAGGTTAGAAGTTCCTTTAAACCTGTAAATCAAGTTTCTACTAATCGAGCTTTGCAGCTTTTGCATATGGATATCTTTGGACCAACCAGAACTCAAAGCATTGGTGGAAAGAGATACTATCTAGTAATCGTGGATGATTACTCTCGTTTTACTTGGGTTTACTTTCTAACAAATAAGTCTGAAGTCTTCTCTCACTTCTCAAGTTTGCCAAGAAGATTCAAAATGAGAAAGGATATGCCGTTTCAAGCATATGAACAGACCATGGATGTGAGTTTGAAAATCAAGATTTTGCGAAGTTCTGTAATGAATCTGGTTTCTAGCATGTTTTCTTTTCTCCATATACTCTAGAACAAAATGGGGTTGTAGAAAGGAAGAATAGATCATTGTAAGAGATGGCAAGAACCCTCTTAATTGAGAGCAAAATTTCCTCTCGATTTTGGGCTGAAGCAATTTTTACAGCTTATTACATCATTGACAGAGTGTTTTTTAGGCTTATTTTAGAGAAAACTCTTTATGAAGTGTTTAAAGGGAAGAAATCAAATGTTTCTTACTTCCATGTGTTTGGCTGTAAGTGTTATGTTTTGAAAAATGTAAATGATCGAACTAGGAAGTTTAAATAAAGATCAGACGAAGGAATTTTCCTTGGCTACTCAACCTCAAGCAAAGTATACAGAGTATTCAACAAGAAAACTTGATCTGTGGAAGAATTTATGAATGTCAAATTTCAAGATTATATGCAGAATTAACTGGATCAGACTCAACTTGAAGAATTTAATCTTGCTCCAGACTTTATAAAGTCTACTTCCCCTGAAGTGGTTCAAACTTCTGAAGATCAGCAACAAGCAGAACCAAACGAATCAACTAAAGCAGAGGATCAGCAGACTCTCAGACCAACCAGCAACCGGAAGCTTAAATCAAGTCATCTCAAGGAACTCATCATTGGCAACATTGATGAAGGAATTCGTACTAGATCAAAAAGGCGAGAATAGACTAGTGCTTTAGCACTTATTTCTGAAATAGAACCCAAGAGTGTAGAAGAAATCTTGTCTAATGAAAGCTGGATCAGAGTTATGCAAGAAGAACTCAGACAGTTCAACATCGACGATGTTTGGGAGCTAATTCGTAAACATAAAGGTAAGTCTATTATTGGAACTAAATGGGTTTTCAGGAACAATGTGGATGAAAAATGAAAAGTGGTCAGGAACAAAGCAAGACTCGTGGCTAAAGGATATATACAAGAATAATAGATAGACTATGACGATACCTATGCACCAATAGCAAGGTTAGAGGCAATAAGATTATTACTTGCTTTTACTTGCTATAAAAATTTCAGGTTATTCCAAATGGATGTAAAAAGTGCATTCCTAAATGGTTTTATCTAAGAGGAAGTCTATGTGGAACAATCACCTGGATTTGAAGATCCAAGGAAGCCAAACTCAATCTATAGACTGAAAAAGGCTTTGTATGGACTGAAGCAAGCACCTCAAGTCTGGTATGAAATGTTAAGTAAATTCCTAACCCAAAATGGTTTTGTTAAAGGAAAGGTAGATACTACATTATTCATAAAAAGAGAGGGTAATGATTTTATACTAGTTCAAATTTATGTTGATGATATTATTTTTAGATCTTCTAATGAAAATTTATGCAAGAAATTCTCTAGATGTATGCAGGATGAATTCGAGATGAGTATGATGGATGACTTTCTTTCTGGAATTACAAGTTAAACAATCAAAGGAAAGTATCTTTATTCATCAAGAAAAGTATGCAAAAGATCTCATCAAGAAATTTGGATTAAAAAATTGCAAAAAGACAGAGACACAAATGTCAAGTTCTTCGAAGCTGGACAAAGATGAAGGAGGAAAGAATGTTGACTAGAAGTTTTACAGGAGTATTATTGGTTCACTTGTTTACCTTACTGCATCTAGACCTGACATTTTGTTTAGTGTTTGCATCTGTACTAGATTCCAATCAGACCTCAAAGAATCTCACTTAAGTGCTGCAAAACACATTATTAAATATGTTGCAACTACTCCAAAGTTAGGTCTGTGGCATCCTAAAGAATGAGACTTTACTCTCCTTAGATATTCGGACACAAATTTAGTAGGTTTTAAAGTTGATAGAAAGAGTACTTCTAGTACTTGTCAACTGCCGGGCAACAAACTAGTGTCTTGGTTCTCAAGGAAGCAGAGTATTGTAGCTCTATCAACAGTAGAAAGTATGTGGCTCTTGGGAGATGTTGTTTTCAAATTTTGTGGATAAGGTAACGGCTAAGAAACTTTGGAATTGAAGAATCGTGCACCAAGATCAAATGCGACAACACCGGTGCCATCAATCTCATGAAAAATTCAATTCTTCATTCAAGAGCAAAGCATATAGAGATTCAACACCATTTTATAAGAGATCATGTTTAGAATAAATAAGTTATAATTCGGTTCATTAACTCGAAGAAACGGTTGGCAGATATATTTACAAAGCCACTGAAGAAAAGTCTATTTGAGTCTATTCGCACCAGACTCAGAATGTCCAGAAACTACTTCTATAAGTTAATTCTTTTTCAATGTAGGAAATTTAGTTTTAGCATGAAAATTCTGAAAATGTATGTTGATTTTTGAATTGTTACTTGTCTATTTTATTTTTAGAAATTATCTTTTTCGAATTTTTGAATTTTTGGCAGTTTTTATTTTCGAAAAAGGCAGTTTATTTTTTTCTTTGTGACTGTTCGTATACCCTGTTTCACTTGTTTTATATACAATTGAAGTCCTTCTTCTCCATTTACGTTTTCAAAACCCTAGAATACAGATTTCCTACTCTCTCACTTTTTCTCTCAAGATTACTCTATAAGTTTTCACCTTTTTCAACCGAACAAGTTCAAGAAATCCTCCTCGACTACAAAGATGTCTTTCTAGAGGAAATCGTTTCGGATAGCTAATAGGGGACCACAACATATGCTAAAGGGTCCTACTCACTTTGACTTAATCGAGGAATGAGATTCTCCACAACAGTAACAACAACATTCTCAACAGCGTCATTCTCCACAACGTGCCACTCAAAAGCCTCCATGTCAACAAGAGGAAGAATAGATCATGGAAGATATCGAACCTGTAAGAACGCTGAAACCCCAGTTTCTCTTTAAACTGTACAATCAGTTAAAACAGAGTGGTACTACAATGACATTTATTGACGAGTTTCTACAAGAAAGAAGTTACAAGAATGAAACTTTTTTTTTGGTAACTAGGGAACCTCCGTGCGCCGCTTCGCGGCGGAGTAAACCCTGGAGGAGTAGGAGAGTCACCACCATCCTTTCTGCCCCAGGCAAGTCGTGGGTTCTTTTCCAGCAAGGCAGACGACGTAGGGATTCGAACTCCAGACCTCTCCCGAAAGGAACTGAAGCTCAACCACTACGCCGCCACCACGAGTGGTTACAAGAATGAAACTTTGTTTCTACAACAAATGGAAAGGTTAGGTATTGCGCCTGAAGATTTGGCAGACAGGACTTTTGCCAACTTTCCAAGTAATCCACGGTTTAGTTCTTTTAATTAGCCTGAGGTGAAGGATGATGATGAGAAAATGTATGTGAATTTTCAACCTAGGATGGGTGTGGCTGCTGATGTGCGTGGTGAGGGAATGAATTTGTTGTTTTGTTTTTTTTTTGTTTTTATGACCCTGGAACCCCTGTACAGCCGGCAGCCGGCGAGGTAAACCAAGGGCGGCTCTAGCCTAGGACCCACTACCAGGACGCCACACTTGAGAATCCCCAACGACAACGCTGGGATTCGAGCTCCCCCCTCCCAGATGAGAGTGAGAGCGTGAAGCCAGCGCTGTCGCTACGGGCAGTGGTGTGAGGGAACAAATTTGTTTCGTTCTAAAGACCATAAAAAGACTTATTCAAATTTGCTGAAAAGAGGGGTGATGAACCCTCGAAATGTGGATTTTGATTTCCTGGATTCCTTAAAGGTGAATGTGAGGGAGAAGTTCACTTTCCTTCAACTTGAAAGATTCTGTTATGAGATTTCTGTTGCTTACCCTGAATTAACTGCTTACTTCTATTCGAATCTATCTTTTCTAGACTTGAATGGATTTCGTTTTACGGTAAGGGAAAATGACTTTATGGTGGATGTGGACACATTGGCGGATGTCATTGGTGTGGAAAGAGAGAGTTTCCAACCAATAAACGTGTCTGTTGGTCATGCAATAATGTCTCTTGTATGGGACAGACTTGTTGAGGGAGGAATTACATATTCCAGAATTTTTGCCTCCAACATTCTGTTGCATAAGATTGTAATCAACTGCATCCGACCCAAGTCAACCTCCAAGACAGATGTATCTCGTTCTGAGGCAAAGCTTATGTTTGCCATCAATAATGGGATGAAGTTCTTGCTACCACACACTATCCTAATGCATATGTACAGGACTATTGTGAAGGACAAGGGAGAACTCTCTTACTCTGGGCTGGTTACCAAGCTGTTTTGATATTTTTACATTCAGTTTCCAGCATCTCTTTGTGTCAGAACCATTGCTCCTATGGTGATAGGTTTGAAGATGGTTTCAAAGATGAGACTGAAGGAGTGTCGCGACCCAATTTTTCGGGTTCATCACCTAAAACTAGGTTAATGGATTACTAAGTCTTTAAGCTTAGCTCAGGCTCTCCCAAGCCCATACCAATTCGCGACTTAAATTTTTCACATGCAAAAGATTATTATCTATGAGTCGCCACTAATCGGTTTAGAGTAGGTCGATTAGATACCTAAGTAAAATAAAGAGAGCATTATTTTACTCTTATGAACCAGAGACTAAAGGGTACGGAGACTTGATTACACCAGACTATCCTAGTGTCCTTTCAGTACCTTTCTATTTCATTTTCAAGAAAAGATGTTTGTCAATTGAATTGATTTTAATTTAACTTCCTAACATGTGAGGTGATCATACAAGTGCGCATACCACCAATTTAACACTCAAGAAAGCAATTAAATAATGCAAAACATACCTCGAAGCAACGAAATCATCTGCATTGTTAAATTAGAATTCACATCAGCAATCCTAGATATGATTTCTAATTAACACGCAATTTTAACTTTTTGTTTTCACTTACTTAATGAAAATCATGACTTATGCAATGCATGTCATTATTCTAACATGAAATGATATGATAACATGACCAAACTTTTATGACATAAATAAGCATGCAATCTATCCTAAAGCATGAAATGAATTCATTCTAATTCTTTTATATTTTCCATTTAATTTGAAATTAAAGAAATGCAACAATTAAATATGCAATCTAAATTAATCAAATGACCTAATTCTAATGACGGGTAATACGATGCAATGACATACAAAATTATTTTAACTAAAATGACACGCAACATACAATTTAGTATGCGAGTTATATGTCATGCGACATTTATTAAATGACTTAGTCTAATGACGAGGAAGTTCTAATTAAATGAACCTAATAAAAACTAAATGACATGCATTTGATATTTCTATTTTTAAAAATGCAAAAATGATCTAGCTAGATTAAAATTCTATCTAATTTAAACTAAGGATTAAGTCACATTAAATCCTAATTTAAACTAAGATATTATCTTAATCTAACATGCAATTTATCTAAAAAGATGATCTAAATTTAAAAGGAAACATGCCATTCTAACCTAATATGCTCAATGGTTTTTTTTTTTTTTTTTTTGTGATTTTCTTTATGAAAATTCGAAATTAAAATTAATACATAATTAAACATGCAATCCAAATAACAAACTAACAACCTAAATGAATGCATTTTTTGTTTTTTTATATTTTTTTTCTAAATTCGGAATAAAATCCCTATTCTAGATATGCAAGATAATAAGAAATATTCCAAAACAAACTGAATCCTAATTCAAATATATATATATATATATATATATATATATATATATATATATTTTTTTTTTTTTTTTCTTAGTGGTTTTCCAAAACAAGCGATTCTCAACTAAACCTTGTATTTAAACTAATCAGGACATTCAATCAAATAAAGGATTAAAATAATCGAAAAAATAACCTGTTGTCTCACAGGTCAAATTAACGGTTATCCTAACCCTAATTATCACGACAAAGAGTTCAAAATAACTAAAAATCTTATCCGAATTCTTACGGATCAAATTAATAATTATATTGATTCAACACTTAAAATACTATCGACAAACCCCAAAAATTAATATAATTAAAAAAATGATCCGACATCTTACGGATCAAATTAGTAATTACAATAATTCTAGGGAAGACCCTGCGAATAATGCCTACAAAATTCATGAAATGAAGATCATTTCAAATTTACACAATAACAACTAAACTTAAACGAAATAGATAAAATAAAGTTAATAGAAAAAGAAAATAAAACTACCTAATTTCCTTTTCTTTTTTTTCCTTTCCCACGTGTAACCGTGGGTCTCTAAGGGCAGCCGGTTGATCAGTCCGGCAAGGGAACTCCAGCAGAGGTAAGCCAGTGAATCGGCGGCAACAGAGGGATGCGGAGCATGGATCATGTGTGGGCAGACGGCCACCGACGTCGGCTTTGGGGATGGCAACCGGCAGGCACTCGAGCGGAGGAAGACTCAGGCGTCGGGGCAAGAGCAGCTTCGCGGGTCGATGTAAGGGCGTCGACTCGGCGTCCGGTGGGTTGCAGACAGCAGCGGTAGAGACAAAGGGTCGCCCGGCGTTAGAGCAGGGACCGGCAGAGGAGATCTCGGTAGCGAGGGGCGAAGCTTCAGGTCGTCGCGGGTTCGGCATGGCTGGGCAAGCAGATCTCGGAGAGAGTGAGGCGGCCGACGAGTTGCAGGCGAAGCGGTGCGCGGCAATCGGCGGGTAGAGGCGTCGGCAGCAAGGGTGAGCATCGCCAGCAACAAGTGGGTCCTGGATCGGCTCGGGCTGCAACGGCGTCGTTGTTCGGGCAGAACTGCAAGAGACGGTGGCTGGCGAGGTCGCGAGCGTCAGCGATGGTTGCGGTCGTCGGATGAGCAGCGACTTGGCTCACGGGCGCTGCAGGTTGCAGGTTGCTGCGCGGCGAGGGCGAGTCCGGCGAGGTGGTGTCAGGCTCCGAGCGGTGGTGTGAGTGGAATTGGGTGGCGGAATGGCGATCGGCAGCTATGGCTGCACAAAGAAGAAGATGAACAGCCCCCTTGCCTTTCTCTTTTTTTTCTCTCTCTCTCTCCCTCTCTCACATCACTCTCCCTCTGCCCCGTGTACTTTCTGCAGGAGACTTTTACTTTTCTCAACTGGAAGAGAATTCCTTTTGCTCCCTTTTTCTCCTTTTCCTCCTTTTCTTCCGAAGGCTTGCCCCCCCTATTTATAGAGAGAAAACCCCAGTTTGTTCTACCTACGAAGATTTGCATATATTGACCTAATCACTAAGGATCATCCTTCGAAACGGAGAGATGTGCTCAACAAGAAAATGGCTCCAAAATCTAAAATCATTTTTTTTGAAATTTTCCAAACTGATTCACTCAACCATTGAAGATTGTCTTTTGATAAGGCTTCATTATCCAAACTCTAAAATCCTTCAAAATCTCCTTCCATAAAAAAATATTTTTCAACAACTTTTTAAAAGATAAGTTAAATATTATTGTTACCTTAATGCAAATGAACAAATAAAAATAGTTAAAATTTATGTGTCAATAGCTGCTCCTCTTTGAAGGTGAGCTTGTAGAGGTTGCCTTCAAAGACAAATTGACCCATAAATTTTGACTATACACATACACTAAATGCCCCCCCTCCTTTTTTTTTGTTTGAAAGATGAATCCCGTTTTAAGATGCAATTTATATGATGCATGGAAATGCTAATGTAAACGATAAATGAACACACCTGGAATAACTTACCTTTCAAAAGGATAGAGTAGTTCTAGGTAGTCGGTGTTACATGTCCAGGACCCGTACCATTCTACGATCGCCTAAAATAGTAACATAACTTTACAAAGAGACTGTTTTCCCAGGACTCGTACCATTCTACGGTCGCCCAGTATGACAGTGTTTGGTTGTGTTTAGGACCCGTACCATTCTACGGTCGCCTAAACAGGGATTTACCTTCCAGGACTCGTATAATTCTACAGTCGCCTAAATAGGGAATAGGTTGTCGAGGATTCGTACCATTCTACGGTCGCCCGAATGGGGAAATTGCTTTTCCAGAACCCGTACCATTCTACGGTCGCCTGTTAGAGCAATAAATGTTGTTTAGAACCCGTACCATTCTACGGTCGCCTAAACGAGGATTTTGCTTGGCTAGGACCCGAACCATTCTTCGGTCGCCTAGCCTTGCAATAGAGATCAACTAACCATGACCCGAACCTTTCTTCGGTCGTCTTAATCAAACTGAATCTGAAAAAAAAATCTTTGGGGGGACAACTCAATTGAGTGTCGGTATACCTGTGCCATGACAAGTATTTAAGATATGGATAGAGATATACTTACCTAGTAACATCTCTGTTCCTAGGGAATGTCTCCTGTAAAACATGATCATAGGAGAAACAATATGCATTTTAATCACAAACATGCATTAATTTAAGGGAGGTTCATGCGCGATGATTTATATCAAGCTTGCATCACCTAATTTCCATTGGGAAAGATTTCAAAAAGAATGTTCCAATCTGAACACATGAGTGTCATGGAGGTGTCAAATGAGGAACCTCTTGGTCTGAAAGGACTTTTCACCTATCCTCATTAAAAGGGCCATTTTACCCCGACTTTGATGTAGGATTTGGACAATCACTCTATCTCACCATTGTCATGCCAAACAAAGGTCCGAGTAATCTCGCAAGTGGTACAAACTTACCAATCTGAGAGGTCTTTAACAGGGACCGTAATGCAGGCTTGGCCAACAGCTTAGCAAAAGGGACTCTTTGAGTGGAGGCTATCGAAAAATGAATGATATTTCATAATCATCTTGGGGTTTACAAGTCAAGAAACATGAGAAATGAAGTGGAAATTATCGTACTCGCACTTCTTTAAGCGATGCTTTCAAATATATGAACTTTTACGTTAATTCAAGTGCCCTAATCTGAAGAGACTTTGGGAGGGACGTAACGTAGGCTAAGTTCATGGGTTGAGAAACAAAAGGATGATTAGGCCCAAAAATTGTTTAAGGGGTCAAAGTTGGTGATCATCTTAACATTCCCAATTTTTCTCCAATGTTGAAGATTTTCTTGACATCACAACTCCATTGATTGCAACATTTCAGCATTTGAGTTTTTTTTAGTACCGCCTTGTTGGGGATACGACTCACTACAACAAGTGTTTGATTTTCCTCCTTTTGGGCATTGGCATTGCTTTAACCAGGTACACTGCTTTTTCATACCCCTCGTTCTCATTCATCTTCTTTTCACTTCTTTTTTCATGGACATTGGCCTTGCTTTTACCAGGCACACTGCTTTTTTCATGCCCCATTTTTGCACTCATTTTCTTTGGATTCACACAGCTTCCTTTTTATCATTCTAGACCATGCCACTTGAATTTTTTCTTTTCTTTGCCTTGCCCCAATGTGGGGGATGATCACCAACTGGGTTTAATATGAAATGAATTCATAGGCTCAAGTGGGCTATGCAATGGATAAAAGTGTGTGGATAGAGAAAGAACTGCACTCCGTCGTCCTAAGGCATTTCAAATTATCGTACAAATTATACTGCGAAAGCAATACTCGAAGATTGATGCAAGTGTGAGTAAGAAAATTCCTATCATTAATTTTCAATCTTGTCCTAGTATGGGATGATTCTTGACAAGGATAATTTAAAAAGTCTTCATGTGTGTAGGCTCAAAGGGTTGAACAATGGATATACCTGTAGTGTTTCGGATAGCAGAAGAAACTGCCTCTCATCACCTCGGTTGACGTACCCTTTGCGAGATCACCCTTTTCCTCATAGGCATGGAATTTTTCCACACAACTCACTGGGGGTCAGTGTATGGAATAGAGTTTGCCTTTCATCATTCCAAAGTATCCCATTTCACACATTCAATCAATCTCACACAATTCATCAGGGAAAACATGCAATATTTGCAACAAGTTTAGACAATTGAATTTGCAACTCAATGAGGCAATTTATTCATCATAAAATGTTTGCAATTCAAAATATGGCATGGCGAATTCTATCATGGGTAATACTTCTTGACAGCATCTGAATTAACTAGAGTGGAAAACTCACGACCATCCATTTCTACCAAGATCAAAGCACCGCCATGAAGTACCTTCTTTACCACATATGGACCACTGTAGTTTGGAGCAAACTTCCCCCCAGGATCCGGAAAAATTGGCAATAGCTTCCTTAGAACAAGATCATTTACCTCAAAATGTCTCGGTCGTACCTTTCGATTGAAGGATCTGGCCACTCTCCATTGATAAGTTTGGCCATGGCAGAGAGCCTTCAGTCTTTTCTCATTGATCAAGTTTAACTGTTCAAGTCTTTGTTGCGACCATTCTGCCTCAGATAATTCCACTTGGGATAATACTCTCAGGGAAGGAATCTCCACTTCCACAAGCAAAACTGCTTCCATGCCATATACCAAAGCAAAAGGAGTTGCCCCGGTAGAAGTACGAATCGCTGTCCGATACGCCATCAGTGCGAAGGGTAATCTGTCATGCCAATCTCAATAATTCTCGGCTGTCTTAGCCAAGATCTTCTTAATATTCTTATTGGCCGCTTCAACAGCCCCATTCATTTGGGGGCAATAAGGGGACGAATTCAGATGCTTGATCTTAAACTTGCTGAACAACTCATCAACAAGCTTGTTGTTCAAATTTGTCCCGTTGTCAATGATAATTGTTTCAGGGACACCATAGCGAGCAATTATGTCACGTTTGATGAACTTCACAACATTGCGAGCAGTGACACTTGCAAAGGATGTAGCTTCGATCCATTTGGGAAAATAATCTATCGCCACCAAAATGAAACGATGTCCATTCGAAGCCTTAGGATTTATCGGGCCGATCACATCAATGCCCCACATTGAGAAGGGCCATGGCTCAGAAAACTGGTGCAGCTTTGTTGGAGGAACATTTATCTTGTCACCATGAACTTGGCAACGATGGCAACTCCGAACATGCTGGATACAATCACTTTTTAGTGTGAGCTAGTAATAGCTTAACCTCATAATCTTCTTAGCCATCATGTGCCCATTCATATGGGGGTCACACACTCCTTTGTGAACTTCTTGCATGATTTGAGTGGCTTCAGCTACACCCACACACCGCAACAAGACTGAATCATAAGATCTCCTGTACAAATTCTCACCACTGACGAAGAACTTTGAGGCCATCTTCATAATGTACTTCCTATCAGCTGGAGTGCTTCCCTTGGGGAATCCCTGTTTTTGAATGTAGTTCATGATATCGTAATACCATGGTTTTCCGTCAGGCTCTTCAGTCACTACCATACAATAAGCTGGCATCGGCAGAACCTCTATCTTCAATGGCTCGACTTCTAATATGTCAGTGACTTGCAAGATAGATGATAAAGTTGCGAGTGCATCTGCAAATTGATTGTGAGACCTCGATAAGTATTCGAACGAAAATTCATCAAATTCCTTGACCAAATCTTCTAGGTACTCATGATACGGGAGCAATTTAGCATCCTTAGTCTTCCATTCACCTATGGTCTGTAGTATGATCAACGCGGAATCCCCGAACACTTTTAATTTGGCTACACCCATCTCGATTGTAGATTGAAGCCCGAGGATGCAAGCTTCATACTCGGTTGTATTGTTAGTGCATGGGAATATCAGTTTCGCAGCTACTGGGTGATGCTGTCCGTTTGGGGATATCAAAACTGCCACAGTGTCAGAACCAGACAAGTTCACAGCTCCATCAAAGAACATTGTCCATGAGTCTTCATTTACACTCAAGACACGGTCGTCTAAGGTGCGGTCATCATCGTTTGAGGCTTCCGAATTCTCAGCCAATAAATCGGCGATCACTCGACCCTTAACCGACTTCTGTGGCATATATTGCACATCAAATTCTGAGATCAAAATTTGCCACTTAGCCAACTTACCCACCAAAGCTGGCCGATCAAGTAGGTACTTGATAGGATCATTCTTAGTTACAAGGAATGTCTGGTAATGCAGTGTGTACTGTCTCAATCTATGCAACACCCACACTAGTGTAGCACAAGTCTTTTCCACATCAGAATATTTCAGCTCTGACATGATGAATTTTTTACTCAGGTAATAAATGGCTCGTTCTTTTTTGTCGACGGGACTTTCCTGTGCTAACATTGCACCCAATGACTCATTATGAATGGTGAGGTAGAGAATCAAAGGATGCCCTGGGGATGGCGGGACAAAAACTGGTGGATTCATCAAGTACTGTTTCAACTTGTCGAATGATTTTCGACACTCATCATCCCAGTTGACTCATGCATTCTTTTTCAAGAGCTTGAAGAATGGCTTGGCAGTTTTGGAAAGTTGGGAAATGAATTGAGCAATGTAATTCAATCTTCCCAAAAGACTTCGGACTTCTTTCACCGTTGATGGAGGTTGCAGCTCACATATGGCTTTAGCTTTAGCCGGATCAATTTCAATCTCTTTACTGTTCACAATGAATCCAAGTAATTTACCAGATGTTGCTCCAAACACGCATTTAGTGGGGTTTAGACGAAGCTTGAACTCACGGAGTCGATAGAACAACTTCTTCAAGGTTTCAACGTGGCTTTTCCCAGGTCGAGTCTTTGCGATCATATCATCAACATAGACATCGATCTCTTGATGCATCATATCATGGAATAATGCTATCATGGCTCTCGCTAGTAAGTTGCCCCTGCGTTCTTGAGCCCGAAGGACATAACCTTGTAATGAAAGGTCCCCCATGGGGTGATAAATGCAGTTTTCTCCTTGTCTTCCTCCTTCATCCTTATATGATTGTACCCAGAAAAACCATCCATAAATGAGAATAGTTCAAATCCAGCAGTACTATCAACAAAGACATCTATGTGAGGTAGCGGGAAGTCATCTTTTGGGCTAGCCTTGTTCAAATCCCGATAATCGACACAAATTTGAATCCGACCATCCTTCTTCATCACCAGCACGATGTTTGCTACCCATTCAGGGTATTGCGAGATTTCAATGAATCCGACTTTCAAAAGCTTCATCACCTCTTCCTCTATCTTCTTCGAGAGCTAAGGCTTAGTTCTCCACAGCCTTTGCTTCTTAGGAGGCATGTCCAGGTTAGTAGGCAAACAATACTCCACGATTGACGGGTCTAACCCAGGCATGTCGGCGTAGGTCCATGCGAAAATGTCCTGATATTCTTTTAGTAACTGAATTAGGCGCTCAACCTCGTCTTTAGGGAGATTCGCCTCTATTTTCACCTCCTTGGCTTCTTTAGTGTCACTTAAATTAATAATGACGGTCTGCTCCGATGTGAGAGCCTTGGCTTTTTCATGTTGTTCCCAACTTCGTTGCACGTCAATGGAATCCTCGACCGAATCTTCAGGATCATCATTATCAGCACTTGTTGCATTGGATTGGACCATTTCCACACCTTTGCATGCTATATGATTATCCCTAAAATATGAAATATAAGGATAAAAAAGACAAACAGGGTAAATCATATTTTTTGTGAATTTTTTTTTAAACTCTTTTGCAAAAGCATTTTTCGAAATATTTTGACATGAGAAAGCATGATGAAGCCTAGGCCTCAGAGTTCTCCTTGGATTTTTCTTTTGTTTTATCGGCTGGATATCATCACCGGGCTAGTTTGGTGTACCTCATCATGCCCTCAAAATAAAACTTGTAATTTCATTGAAATTCATCAATCAATTACAATTTATTGAATGGAAAATGCAATTCAAATCCTAAGAAGAAAGTGAAAAAGAAGAAATTGAAAACAATTCCTAGAAAGCAATAAAAATTCCCGCGCAGGGGAATGTGCAAAAGTGATAAACGGGTTACTCTTGTGGGACAGGGCCCGTTTCTTCCAGAGGTTCTCCATCAATGGCTCCAATGAAAAGGTCATCGAACAAACTTGAAATTCCTTCCAGGGTGTCGTCAGAGTTTTCCGTCTTTGAAGGCGTCGGATCATCCATGCCATCCCATCCACTTGGAACTATATTGCGGGCATCAAAGTAAAAGCTGGGAGGAGCCGAATACTTCACCATATAATCAAACTTCCCACTTGGCTGTCCGAGAGTATCCATCACTTCAGCTTCATCTTGCATCATAATTGGAGGACCAGGGAACGTCTCATGAATGTTTAGAGGTGGTAAATTTTGCCTCCATCGCCTTTGCTCAGGTGGCGAGTTATGCCTTCCCTGTCTTTGCCTTCCAGAACTTCCTCCACCTCTTCCATGGTACCCTAACCCAACAGATCGGGACCTTTGAGGGGCTTCAATGGGGTTTTGAATACCTTGACCTCTTCTTCCAAGACCATGGCCAGGAACAAAGCCATTCCCAACCATCACCCTTTCTATCATAAGGGCAGCATTTGAAACTTCAGGAGTGGGTGGTGACGAATCTCGAGAACGATGTATGGTGGACACCAATTCAAATGAGTGATAACTCAATTCGAATTCAACATCTGGCTCCACATAGGGGATAGTCGTCTCATGGTAAATTCGATGATCCTCCTCTCCATAAACGGTGACTAGCTTCCCTTTGATCACGAACTTCATAGCTTGATGCAGACTTGAAGGTACTGCTCCAGCAGTGTGAATCCAGGGACGACCTAGCAAAAAATTAAACGCGGTAGGGATATCTATTACTTGAAAATGGACATTGAAAACAACCGGCCCTATTTGCACATCGAGATGAATCTCCCCGAGCACCTCCTTCTTTATGCCATCAAAAGCTCGCACAGAAGTCTTTGCAGCATGTATCTTGGATAGGTCTACCTTAAGGCGGTGAAGAGTGGTCAATGGACATATGTTTAGGGCAGACCCATTATCAATGAGCACTCGGGACACATCAGAAACCTTGTGCTTGACCGATATGTAAAGTGCTTTGTTATGCCCCCTACCCTCAAGAGGGAATTCCTCATTAGAAAAAGCAATCATGTCCCTGAGAAGGACCAATCCCACAAAATCCTCCAGCTTATCTGCTTCAACCGTTTCGAGTACACGAATTTCACTTAGCACCTTCATCAGCGACTTTTGATGCACATAGGAGGTTTGGAGGAGCTCAAGCAAAGAGATCTGAGTAGGCATCTTTCGCAATTGATCGACCACATTATACTCACTTGCTTTAATTACAGCCAAAAATTCCTTAGCCTCTTCGTCAGTGATAGGCTTTGTAGGTTGAGCACTAGCTTGAGCATAAGTTCGACCAAACCTTGTAACGAGGTCAACATCTAAATCATAGGACCAAGGCACTGCCTTATTGTTGACATACTCATATGGTTGAGGCATCTCGATCACAATCTCCTCATCAGTTGCATCTTCTAGCGGGGGCATATCTGCGAGTGATGGATCTACTTCTTCCTTACCATCATCGAGAGCAGCCTGCTCCTCCTCCCAATCGATGATGATGTGGGACATAGTGGAAACTACGCAATTACGGTCAGCATACACGATGATGCCGTCATCCACCATTTTGGCAATTCTTTCCTTCATCAGTGATAGTGGAATATCTTCTTGATCTGGATAATATCCAGCTCTCACTAGTCCATTGTAGGCATCTGCCACACGCATCTTCGAGTTCTTGATTCGTCTAACTTCAGGTTCTAGGATAGCATTCACTGTACCCTCATGCTCCGGTAGCGGATTTTTCTGGACGTTTGGCCGAGCAGTTTGAAATGAGAAGGCCTTCGTGTCCAAGAGATTTTGGATCTTGTGCTTGAGGGTGAAACATTCGTCAGTTGAATGTCCCAATTCACCGTTATGGTAGTCACACTTCTTTGTCGGGTCATAACCGCGAATGCTTTCGTGATTGGGACGTTTTGGTTCACTAGTAAGCAAACCTTTCTTTCGGAGGATCATCAGCACTTGAGATGGAGACCCAGGGAGAGGAGAAAATTGCCTTCTATTATTTGCTTGGGCAAATGATTGACGGCCAGTGGTTTGTGGTTGTCTTGGGTTCATTTGGATGGCCAGGGCACGTTTGACATTTTCTTGGCTATAAGCCACATTCACATCCACAGTCATTTCCTTCTCCTTCTTGGTAGTGAATCTTTTAGTAGATGGCTCGGTAAACCATCCTTCCCTTATCCCCATCTTAATTTGTTCTCCTACAAGAATAAGCTGATTGAAGCTTTCGACGTACGTACTGGCCATTCAGTTACGAAACTCAGACGGGAGGGTCTTCACAAACAACTTCATCAGCTCCTTGTTGGTAGGCTCAGGAGTGATTTGAGCCGCCATGTTTCTCTATCTTACAGCATATTCTTTAAATGACTCACTCCTTTTCTTTTCCATCCGCTCCAGGTCTTCTCAAGAAGGTGCGATGTCCATGTTGAACTTGTACTGTTTAAGGAACGCGTCAGCCACTTCGTTCCAGGTGTCGAGGAGGTTCACATTCTTCATCACATACCAATTCAGAGCGGGCCCAGTCAAACTTGCATGAAATGATTGGACCATGAGAGGCTCATTCTTGACATACTGGGCCATGCGTACGTGGTACATCTGCAAATGAGCCTTTGGGCAGGAAGTACCGTCGTATTTCTCGAACTCTGGCATCTTAAACTTTTTCGGCATCTTGACTTTCTCGTAAATTGACAAGTCAAATGGAAGTGAACTCCGCGACTCTTGCAATTGTTTCAGTTTCTCTTCAAGTTTGGTGAAGCATTCATCTTGCTCCGCCTTAAGGACATTGTCGGGCTTAACCTTTTCGGTAGTGACAAACAATGGGTCATCCTCCAGTTCAGGCATGTCATCATCATCAATTTGAGTCTTGTTTGTCTGCTTTGGGACTACAATCTCAGGGAGAGCAGGTGCAAGGGCCTGATTCACTTGAAGAGATTGCATTTGAGTTGTCATAAGTTGCATAGAGGTGAGCAATTATTTGAGTTGGTCTTCCATGACAGACATACGATCTCGCATCTCATTTTGGTCAGCCATTTTAGCTCTCGATCGTGTAATGATGGGCGAACGCGGAAGATCCGTTATCACCTAATTGCATAAAAGTAATGTAAGAACCAATGACAAGATAGGAAAAATGGCCCATGACAATGGTCTAATCGCCTGATTTTATTTGAAATTTGAACCAAGTTTCCTAGCAATGAACTAAGAATTGAAATCCAAAGTCCCTAAACATTGAATCTAAAAATTGAAAACATTGAGGTAGAAATCAAAGTCCATAAACATTGAACTAAGAATCAAAATTCAAGACGTCTCATTTTATATGCTTTTGGGATTTCAACGCCTTGCGAAGCTTCTTATTTTCCGCTTCAATCATTTCCACTTTCCGCTTAAGATGCTCAATTTGTGCTCGTTGGGTTGGCTTCTTAGTCACATCAGGGACCACTGGGCGCAGGGCGGCAGAAATCCGGTATTGTTGGATGTAGAATGTCGATGCACGATGAATCTCCTCCTCGCCTTTTAATCTCTTGGGCACCAAAATCTTCTCTGGGTGGCATTCATTCCATGCAACAATGATCATCTGGATCTCCTTGAAGTAGTCATAGTTCGCTCGAATAAAACGAACTTGGAACAACTCAGTCTTGAGTGGCGGAGGAATTTCTTGCAGAGCTTTGTACTGACGGGCCACCCTATACGAGCTTCCTCAACTCGGAACCATTTAGTATGCCATAGGAATGCCTTAGGATCAGGATTTTTCAAAAAAATTAATCCAATGGGCATACTGTTTATTTGGGGAAGAACGTTCTAAGACCGCAAACTTTTGTATGGGGTGCCTGAAATCATCAATCTTAAATTGTTTCATAAGGTGCCCAAACCCTCTTATGTGAGAGAAAAACCATATTTGCAAAAGTTCAGGGAGGGCACGCATGGTCTTTTCCTCATTTTGTTTGAAATGGGTTAATGACAAAAATGTTTCGGCTAAAACCATATTGACATAATTTAACCCGTCGCAAACACGATTAACCACCCATGAAATTGAAGGATTAATGGCATTTTTTCGATAAGGAAAAACAATTCGTTCAAAAAATGCTAACATGAAAATCCTAGCTTTTGAAATCATTAGTTGGTTTGAAAAACAGCCTTCCAAAAATGAAAATGGGCATGCATAGCAATTGGCTTTAACAACCTTCCTCACTCTTTCGGCTTCGATTTCTAAAAACTATGATAATTCAGAAATAGAATCTATACCAATAGGTAGTCTAACAAGTTCCTTTTCCAGGGGCATTCCAATGGCAACACTATATTCTTCAAGTGTTGGAGTCAATTCAAACTCACCAAATATGAAGGTGGAAGTTTGTGGACACCAGAAGTGAGGGAGTGCCTGAATCACACCAGAGTGAAGGTTGATCTCTAACAGTGGGAGAAGTTGAGCGATCCTGGCCTTCACATATCTCTGGCCATCTTGATCCAACTGATCCAACCATCTCTTGAGCTCTTTTTTTGGAGTAGAAATGAATTGTACGTCGGTTTTCCCCATCACATATAAAACAAGACTGACGACGAAACCTAATTGTCATGGACCGACAAAATTACAATAAAGTAAATAAATTGCGAAGAATTTAAACAACTTACTTTGACTGGAAATGGATGACAATCACATAGACACACGCATGAAAAGTGAGGCTCGATTTATGTCTAGATGGCTTAACAAGGTGGAGCTAAGAGGATGATCAGACCGTTGCAGTCTCGCATTAACGTGTCAGGTCCCCCTAACTCCGACTCAGTCGAATGGAATACCCAATAATCATGCAGTCTCACGGATATGGACAAACACATTTGACACCATGAAAGAAATTTAGGGGAAGAGAAGGTCAACCTCTACATAGCAGTCTCGCTTTGGAGGAAGTATCATTCTCAACACCATCCTAGAAATCCTATCGCAGCCCAAGTCCGACCGCAGGTTGTGTGTGCAATAGTGTAGTGCTAAAAACAATAAAACATGCACAACAGTTTAAATACAAGCAATACTTCTATAGTTTTAATTCAAACATTCATCCCTACTCCAACCTGCAAGACATGGGTTAGCAAAGACTACTCCCATTATACCTCCCATCTGCAAGAACATTTAACACCTTAGGAATGTTAGGGACGTACCTGAGATCCTCGCTGCCAAACAAAAACATTTTTAAAAGAAAAAGAAAAATTGGCCTAAGTCCACTAAGTGTTTTAACACTGATCCCCAGCGAAGTCGCCAAGCTGTCGCGACCCAATTTTTCGGGTTCATCACCTAAAACTAGGTTAATGGATTACTAAGTCTTTAGGCTTAGCTTGGGCTCTCCCAAGCCCATACCAATTCGTGATTTAAAGTTTTAACATGCAAAAGATTATTATCTATGAGTCACGACTAATCGGTTTAGGGTAGGTGGATTAGACACCTAAGTAAAATAAAGTGAGCATTATTTTACTCCTATGAACCAGAGACTAAAGGGTATGGGGACTTGATTACACCAGACTATCCTAGTGTCCTTTCGGTACCTTTCTATTTCATTTTCAAAAAAAGATGTTTGGCAATTAAATTGATTTTAATTTAACTTCCTAACATGTGAGGTGATCATACAGGTGCGCATACCACCAATTTAACACTCAAGAAAGCAATTAAATAATGCAAAACATACCTCGAAGCAATGAAATCATCTGCATTGTTAAATCAAAATTCACATCAGCAATCCTAGATATGATTTCTAATTAACACGCAATTTTAATTTTTTGTTTTCACTTATTTAATGAAAATCATGACTTATGCAATGCATGTCACTATTCTAACATGAAATGATATGATAACATGACCAAAATTTTATGACAAATAAGCATGCAATCTATCCTAAAGCATGAAATGAATTCATTCTAATTATTTTATATTTTCCATGAAATTTGAAATTAAAGAAATGCAACAATTAAATATGCAATCTAAATTAATCAAATGACCTAATTCTAATGACGGGTAATACGATGCAATGACATACAAAATTATTTTAACTAAAATGACACGCAACATATAATTTAGTATGCGAGTTATATGTCATGCGACATTTATTAAATGACTTAGTCTAATGACGAGGAAGTTCTAATTAAATGAACCTAATAAAAACTAAATGACATGCATTTGATATTTCTATTTTTAAAAATGCAAAAATGATCTAGCTAGATTAAAATTCTATCTAATTTAAATTAAGGATTAAGTCACATTAAATCCTAATTTAAACTAAGATATTATCTTAATCTAACATGCAATTTATCTAAAAAGATGATCTAAATTTAAAAGGAAACATGCCATTCTAACCTAATATGCTCAATGATTTTTTTTTTCGTGATTTTCTTTATGAAAATTCGAAATTAAAATTAATACATAATTAAACATGCAATCCAAATAACAAACTAACAACCTAAATGAATGCATTTTTTTTATATTTTTTTTCTAAATTCAGAATAAAATCCCTATTCTAGATATGCAAGATAACAAGAAATATTCCAAAACAAACGGAATCCTAATTCAGATATATTTTTTTTTCTTAGTGGTTTTCCAAAACAAGCGATTATCAACTAAACCTTGTATTTAAACTAATCAAGACATTCAATCAAATAAAGGATTAAAATAATCGAAAAAATAACCTATTGTCTCACAGGTCAAATTAACGATTATCATAACCCTAATTATCACGACAAAGAGTTCAAAATAACTAAAAATTTGATCCGAATTCTTACGGATCAAATTAATAATTATATTGATTCAACACTTAAAATACTATCGACAAACCCCAAAAATTAATATAATTAAAAAATGATCCGACATCTTACGGATCAAATTAGTAATTACAATAATTCTAGGGAAGACCCCATGGGATAATGCCTACAAAATTCATGAAATGAAGATCACTTCAAATTTACACAATAACAACTAAACTTAAAAGAAATAGATAAAATAAAGTTAATAGAAAAAGAAAATAAAACTACCTAATTTCCTTTTCTTTTTTTCCTTTCCCACGTGTAACCGTGGGTCTCCAAGGGTAGCCGGTTGATCAGTCCGGCAAGGGAACTTCGGCAGGTAAGCCGGTGAACCAGCGGCGCGAGGGGATGCGGAGCACGGATCACATGTGGGCGGACGGCCACCGGCGCGCCTTTGCGGATGGCAACCGGTAGGCGCTTGGGCGGAGGAAGACTCGGGCGTCGGGCGGGAGCGGCTTCGCGTGTTGCTGCAAGGGCGTCGCCGACGTCCGGTGGGTTGCGAACATGTAGCGGTAGAGACAGAGGGTCGCTGGGCGTCAGAGCAGGGACCGGCAGAGGAGATCTCGACAGCGAGGGGCGAAGCTTCAGGTCGTCGCGGGTTCGGCACGGCTGGTCAAGCAGATCTCGGACAGAGTGAGGCGACCGGCGAGTTGCAGGCGAAGCGGTGCACGGCAACCGGCGGGAAGAGGTGTCGGCAGCAAGGGTGCGCATCGCGAGCAGCAAGTGGGTCCTGGATCGGCTCGGGCTGCAACGGCGTTGTCGTTCGGGCAGAACTGCAGGAGACGGTGGCTGGCGAGGTCGCGGGCGTTAGCGATGGGTGCGGTCGTTGGATGAGCAGCGAGGGGGCTCATGGGCGCTGCAGGTCGCAGGTTGCTACGCGGCGAGGGCGAGTCCAGCGAGGCAGCGTCAGGCTCCGAGCGGTGGTGAGAGTGGAATTGGGTGGCGGAATGGCGATCGGCAACTATGGCTGCACAAAGAAGAAGATGAATAGCCCCCCTTGCTTTTCTCTTTTTCTTTTTTTTTCTCTCTCTCTCCCTCTCTCACGTCACTCTCCCTCTTCCCCGTGTACTTTTTGCATGAGACTTTTACTTTTCTCAACTGGAAGAGAATTCCTTTTGCTCCCTTTTTCTCCTTTTCCTCCTTTTCTTCTGAAGGCTTGCCCCCCCTATTTATAGAGAGAAAACCCCAGTTTGTTCTACCTACGAATATTTGCATATATTGACCTAATCGCTAAGGATCATCCTTCGAAACGGAGAGATGTGCTCAACAAGAAAATGGCTCCAAAATCTAAAATCATTTTTTTGAAATTTTCCAAACTGATTCACTCAACCATTGAAGATTGTCTTTTGATAAGGCTTCATTATCCAAACTCTAAAATCCTTCAAAATCTCCTTCCATAACAAAATATTTTTCAACTTTTTAAAAGATAAGTTAAATATTATTGTTACCTTAATGCAAACGAACAAATAAAAATAGTTAAAATTTATGTGTCAACAAGGAGTTGAATAAATCATTGGAGCGCTTGAAGGAAAAGTCCCCAACCAAAACAAAACAAGACTCTGCCATGAAGAAAAGAAAAGACAAGGAGCAAATAAGTGTACCTATCAAGAAGAGAAGAACCCATATCCTGCAAGACAAAGAAGATGAGGATGATCTCACACTCTCCGCATTTGCCTTAAGAAATCTACAAAGCTTTGTTAGTTTTGAGCAGCCGCAAGACAGAGTAGAAAGAGGAC
Organism: Eucalyptus virginea; assembly: GCA_014182375.1. NCBI lineage: Eukaryota > Viridiplantae > Streptophyta > Magnoliopsida > Myrtales > Myrtaceae > Eucalyptus > Eucalyptus virginea. Next base: position 31,623,456 of record CM024522.1, on the reverse strand, counting down.
GAGAAGAGATAGATCAAAGAAGTGAAGGAGGAAGAGCAGAAGAAAGAGAAAGAGAAAGAAGAGAAGAGAAGAAAGAGAAGAAGAAAGAAGAGAAGCAAAAGAGGAAGAGGGTCAAGATGACTCTTTTGAGCCAATACTTACAGTATCCTTGTCAGATGATTTTGAGAAGACTCGAAGTGAAATTGTAAGAGATGCAAGAGAAAAAGCACATCACTCGAGAGCTGAGAAAGAACAAGAAGAATATCTTTTTTCTCCACCTGTAATCACAAAGACAGGGGGAGCTACTGAAAACATAAGTACATCTTCTTCACCTGTTTTTACTAGTGATGATGTGAGCAGATCTCTAGCAAATCCAGAGGATGTCTATGCCTCCCATTTTCCTAAAGTTGATATTGAGGCATCCCCTCCAAGTCTTGATGTTAGACAAGCTGAAATTCCCTCATCCATTAACACTCCTTAAACTGAACATGCTGAAGCTAGTGTGCAAACAGAGAATTCTGCAAACTTTAAAAGACTGCTAGAACTCCTTATGGAGATAAAGGCTCAAAATATGGGATGGAGTGTAAAATTCAGAATCTCCAATCTGCACTTCAGTCTCTCTTCATGATCAGGTACAATACTTTAAACTTCAAATTCAAGAGACTGCCAAGTATGAATATGTTGAGAATGTGCAAGAGTCATTACAAAAGTTGGAGGACACAGTTCAGTCGATGGGAGATTTCCAACTCGTTCGCATCCCCAAACAGCCTTGATTTCTGCAAACTCTTTTTATTCTTCTCCACTTTTTACTATTGACAAAAAGGGGGAGAATGTGTGCAGATTTAAACTTTTGGTGTTGTTAACTTTTGATTGTTTGTTTATTGAACCTTTTTGAACTTTGTTGGATTTGTTGGACTTTTTAACGTCTGCAGCAATTTACTTTGGTAATACTGATTGTGGTTGGATAGTTAACTGACTTATCTTTTCAGGATTAACATGTTTTCTGTGGTCGTAGAATCGATCCTATCCAGGTCATAATTAACTTAGTTTTATAAGCTATTATGTATTGCTTAAGAGTTGTTTTGCAAGTCAAAAGTTCTCAAATCTGCAGGAAAGTTTTGTCACCATAAAAAAGGGGGAGATTGTTGGAGAAAACTCATTTACTGTTTTGAAGTTGAAAAAACATTTCCAGAAAGTCTAGTCTAAAGACATCTAGACTCTAGTGTCAAAGTCTAAAGACTGCCAGACTTTAGATTCAAAGTTTGCCCGCACTGACAGTTTCTAGACTGAAAAATGAAGACTTATCCAGATGCGAGATTATCTTTATTTCTTCAAGGATTTGATTTTTATGGCTTATGGATGACCTTATGGCTAGATATAACACCTATATGATTGACTATCTTTATTGGAAACAATTCTGATAATTAAATCTTTTAGAAGGCAAGCAAACTTGGAAGGTTCTACTTATGGAAACCAAGATCCTGATTGTATGGGCAAACATGATTGACGGGCTTTCATCACAAATCATTTAACGACTTGAGATCTTCTTGATTGATTCTATCCAACGGGTAGATTGGAAGAATTCATTGGAAAATGCCAACGGTTATGAAGGCATGAAGGGGTATTTAAGGCGGACTCTCTAGTTGTTCGGTAAAGTGCGCGAAAGAAAATTTTCAAAGTCTGAAGCTTCCTAGTTCCTTACTATTTCATTCACTGAGCTCAAATTATATACAAAAGAGATTAACTTATAGTGAAACTTTGTGAGAGATCAGTAGAGACTCTTCACTATGAAGTTGAGATCGTAAGACTATAAAATCTCTTTTGATTCTTAGTGAAATCCAGCCAGTAGGCTGCTAGCTCGGGAAAGTGGACGTAGGTTTGATCTAAGCCGAACCTCTATAAACTTTGTGTTTCTTATTCTCTTCCCTCAACTCCTTTATTTTGATTCATAGACTCTTCCAATATGATCTCTAAGATGAATTTTTGTTGACTAAGGCAAATTCCTTTGTATGATCGTGCAATTTCTATCCCGAGAAAATATTTTAGAGGTCCTAAATCTTTTATGTGAAATGTGGAATGCAGGTACTTCTTGAATGCTTTGATGGAAAATGCATCATTTCCCATAATAAGTATATCATCAATATATATTAGTAAATAAACGGATGATTTCTTTACCCAAAAAAAAAATAACAAATAAATAATAAACGAATGATGTACCTTGGTTCCATGTGAATAAGGCATAATCATGTCTTGATTGTTTGAATCCTGCAGCTGTGAGTGCACTGGTGAATTTGGCATACTACTGACGAGATGCTTGTTTAAGCCCATATAGGGATTTGTGGAGATGACATATTCTATTCGCCCCCTATCTATGTAATCCTAGTGGAAGGTCCATAGATATCTCCTCTTCTAAATCCTCATGAAGAAAAGCATTATGAACATCCATTTGATGTACGGGCTAATCTTGGAATGCTACAATAGACAAAAAAGATCGAACAGTAACCTCTTTTGCGACTAGAGAAAATGTCTCCTGATAATCAAAGCCCTTCCGATGTGTGAAGCCTTTAGCCACCAGTGGTGCTTTGTAACGTTCAATAGAGCCATCAGCTCTATATTTAATTTTGTACACCCACTTACATCCAATTGGCCGTCGATGAGCTGGCAGAGGAACTATATCCCATGTGTTGTTGTTCATCAAGGCTTGTAGTTCATCCGCCATGGCTTGTTGCTAGCGGGAATCTTTAACAGCTTCGGCATATGAGGATGGTTCTTGTTCTTTGGATATTCTACTAATGCAACACATATGTTCTTGCAATAAGTGAGCAAAGCTAACATATGAGGAGATGGGATAGTGTGTACCCAAAGAGCTTGACGTAGAATAGACATAGTCCTTCGTCCATGTGGGAGGCCGTGTTGTTCGTCCCGAACGTCAAGGAGGCGCCAGATTGGACTGGTCATTATTAGATTTCTCCACTAAAATATTAGCTGGAGAAGTTGGAGAAACAACCACATGATTTTTCGACTGATAAGTTGGAGAATTCTCTGATGTATGCATGTCTTCGTTCATTTCTAGTGATGAACTAGGATCTTCTACAGACACGTGAGGTGCCATCTGCAGGGTTGCCATTGGAAGAACTAAGATTATTTGTGAAGGGGACATGTCTTCTTCACTCAAGAATGGAGGACGCTGACTAATCTCCTTTTCCAGCTCCTCCAAGGATGCGTTACTTTGAAAAGGAAAAATATCCCCATGAAAAACAACATCCCTACTAATAAGAAACTGCCCAATTAATTGATCAAGAGCCAAATATCCTTTTTGCAGAGACGAGTATCCCATAATTATGCACTTCAAGGCACGGGGACCCAATTTGTCCCGAGGACCCATAGTAGATGCATAACATAAACATCCAAAAACACGAAGATGTCAAATGTTAGGTCTCTTACCAAAGAGCATCTTGAAAGGTGTTCATCCATTCAAGATTCGAGTCAGGATCTAATTGATTAAGTAGGTTGCTGTGACCACACAATCTCCCCAGAATATTTCCGGAATTGAGACTTGGTATTTGAGGGCACGAGCAACTTCTAGGAGATGACGATGTTTCCTTTCGACAATCCCATTTTGTTGAGGTGTATAGACACAAGAACTTTCATGCCAAAAGCCATTGGACGTAAAGAACGAGGAACATTCATGATTAAAGAACTCACAAGCATTGTCAATACGAACTCGTTGAACGGATTTGTGAAACTGATTTTTTATCAGAGTAATGAAAACCTTTAGATGGGAAAGGACTTGGGTTTTGGACTGCATGAGAAAGACCTAAGTTGCACGTGTGTAATCATCCACAATAGTGAGAAAGAACCGAGACCCATCATGATGCGGGGTGTGATATGGTCCCCAGATGCCCATGTGCAATAGAGCAAAGGCATTAGTAGCACGTGATGTACTTTGTGGAAAAGGAAGACACAATTGTTTTGCTAGTGGACAAATAGGACACATAGGATGAGGGAAGGAAGCTCTGTGACCCAATCGTCGATGAGACAAAATATCATTATTGATATTGGCATTACACATGGTGCCTTTATTTAAGGGGAAACAAGAAAAATCAATGCTCTTGGGTAATGTGGCCCAAAAATAAAGTCCATTATGATTTTTACCCCAGCCCATCAGTTTCCCAGTCGAAATGGCCTGAAAGAGACAAACATCGGAATCTTTTCTTCACAGAGTTTGGAGATAGAAATAAGATTGAATTGAAAGTTGGGAATGAAGAGAACATTTTTCAATGTGATGGATGGATTGAGGCAAACATTTCCAATTTTAGTGATAGGAGTGTCATTTCCATTGGGAAGACGAATTGAAGTATTGTGGGGAGATTTGCGGATTTGAGACAGAAAATGTTTATTACAAACTATGTGGTCACTAGCACCTGAATCAATAATCCATACATTAGCTAAAATAGAGTTTGCTAGACAATAAGATGTACCTGCATAGCTGCCCATTTTGTCATTTGTTTCTAGCTGATTGAGTGCCCTCATAATTTGCTGGAATTGATCCTGATTAATAGGCTAGTTGACCTTAGCATTTGCTGCAATGGAAGTGTTCTGTTCTTTTTCTCCCCCTATCCATCGGCTTGCCATGCAATTTCCAACAATTCTCCTTAGTGTGATAAGGACATTTACAAAATTCACAAAATTTGCCTTTTTTGCTTGAATTTTGACCAATTAATCTAGATGACGTGGCAAGATCTCAGGCCATTGGAGGTTTTCCACGCGGGTGATGACGTGGCCAAATCTCCTCCGTCCAATTTAGGCGTTGCCAAGATGAGACCTTGGCCATTAGATCTCGCTGCGCGTCCTGGGCCGTCCGATCTACAGAGTAAATTGTTGGAGAAATCTTTCTAAAAGTGTTTTGAAGCTGACAAAACGTTTCCATCAGTCTAGTCTGGAAGCTGTGCAGACCCTTGTACTGTGAGTCTGAAGACTTTCGGATCACCGCACTCGCTCTCAAGACTCAAGACTCAAGACTATTCTCATTGACAGTCTCTAATCCAAATGACGAAGGCGATCCAGGAACTAAAGTGTTTGGTTGAGGATTTGGTCTTATCGACTGGAGAAGATCACTTGGTTGGATTTGATATAACGGATTATTTATTCGAATTCAAGATCGTTTGAAGATCCGATGATTGACGAAATACTATTGGAAGGTTCTATTCTTGGAAACCAAGATCCTGATTGTATGGGCGAACAGATTGATGGGCTATCGACATGTTCCTTTAATAGCTCGAATAATCTTCTTGATTGATTCTGTCCAACGGGTTAATTGGAAGAATTCCTTTGGTAAGTGCCAACGGGTATGATGGCATAAAGGAGTATAAAAGGAAGATGTTCTAAGCTGTTCTAGTGTGTGCTCGATAGAAAAATTCCAGAGTCTGAAGCTCCTTGATTGTTAGTCAATTCATATTGAGCGAAATTGTATACACAAAGAGAGTCTATACTTAGTGATACCTTGAGAAAGTGTGGTAGATCTTCTACACCGAGAAATCAAGGAAGATCGTCTTTGTAACATCTCTTTGTTCATAGTGGATTCCAGCCAGTGGGCTGTCAGTGCAGAAGAGTGGACGTAGGCTTGAAACAAGCCGAACCACTATAAACCTTGCGTTCAATTTTCTCTTCCCTACTCTCAATCTTATCCTTATCATTGCGTGCTTATTAACAAAGATAAATTGTCTCATTTCTATTGATTGTCCGGTATCGTGCGATTATTGTGAGAAATTATTCTTTATACCTATTCACCCCCCCTCTAGGTACTTGTACTAGCCATATTAATTGGTATCAGAGCTCGTGTACTCACTTTATTTGAAGTGTTTTACTTCGAGTAAAAGATCCATGGCTAGTATGCTAGCTCCAGGGCTGGTGGAAGGGCAAAGTAATACCAGACCACCATACTTTGATGGAAAGGATTACAACATCTGGAAAAACAAGATGAAAGCGATTCCTACGATCGAAGGATCCTCTGGAATGGGACGTTGTAGAAAAAGGAATTACTCCTAAAGCTGCATCTGTCTTAGAAAGAGGAAAAGAAACTGTTGAGTCAAGAGAAATGACTCAGGAAGAGATAACCAAGAGACAAGCACTCGATGCAAAAGCAATTTATTCTTTATATTGTGCTTTGTCACCTACTGAATATAACAGAATATCTTCTTGTGATACAGCTAAAGAAGTCTGGGATAGATTACATATCACTTATGAAGGAACAGATCGAGTGAAGGAGACTAGAATCAACATTCTCCTTGGTCAATACGAAGCCTTCAAAATGAAACCTGGAGAATCTATAACCGACATGTTTAGCCGTTTTTTAAAATTGTAAATGGTCTTGAAAATCAAGGACAACCAATTTCGATCCCATGAAGGTAAACAAGCTACTGCGTGGACTCTCCAAGGATTGGAATCACATAAAGACTTCAATAAGAGAGACGCAAAGAATCATGCCACTATCTCAAGCGACGAGCTGGTTGGAACTCTTCGCTTACGAAGTGGAACGAATTAACGAAGATGAAGATCCAAAAGGTAAGAAGTCCATTGCATTAAAATCAAATGATGATTCGATGTTACTGATTCTGAAGATGATATGGATGATGAGGAGCTTGCTCTCATGATAAGAAGATTCGAAAGCTGAATAGAAAAGGAAGAAGATTCAACTCAAAGAAACAAAGCTTTCAAAAACAACGGACCAAGTCTCTGTTGATGATGATGAATCAAACAACGATGTAGTTTGCTTCGAATGTAAGAAAAAGGGACACATCGTAGACCTAACTATCCTCTTCTAAAGAAGAAGAGAGGAAAAGCTGGAAAGTCTCGAAAGGCTCTCAAAGCCGAAACCCGGAGTGATACGAGTGTGAAGAAAGTGAAGATGAGTATGCCAATTTGTGTCTAATGGCGCAATCGGACTTAGACTGGGATCGACTCGGACGGTGAATTTGAGGTAAGTAATTTTAAAATTCCTGTCAAGGTTTCAAGTATATTGATGAGCTGTGTTTTAGTCTTAAGACTTCTCTTAAAAGGATTTCCGAACTAAAAAGGAAAACTCGCTTTAAAACAACAGAAAATGTTTTGAAAGAAAGAGTCAAATGTTTAGACATAAATGTTTCTACACTTAAAGAAAGTGAAGAAAATCTTTTGAAAGAAAATGCTCTTTTAAAAATTGACTCATCAAATATTTCAAAGAAATTTTCAATAGGGTCCGAAAACTTGAAAAAATTCTTTCAGCTCAAAGACCGTATTTCAATAAATCTGGTTTAGGTATGACAACGAAACTATTCCATTGATTGATTTTCCTAAAGTAAAAGAAAGAATTAAGCAAAGACCCTCAAGAGAGGCTTACAAAAATCATTTCAAGAAGGTTTTTGTAAAGTCTGTAGGTCGTAATGCCCTCAAGTGTTCAAAGTGCAATAGCCCGAATCACTTTGAAAAAGAGTGTCCTATGGTTTGGAAACCCGTTAAGAAAACTTGGGCTAATCTTGTTTATCTCACTAACAACAATGGACCCAAGAAAATATGGGTACCAAAGAAAGCTTGAGATTCTCATTTGATTGCAGGTCTCCATCAAGAGAAAGGTAAAGTGGTATCTGGACAGCGGATGTTCAAGACATATGACAGGAGACTCAAATTGCTTTACAAAGCTTGTTCAAGTAAATGGTGGAAAAGTATCATTTGGAGGAAACAAGAAAAGGAAGAATTGTGGGATTTGGAACTGTGAAAATTGGAAATCTCACAATAAGTAATGTTTCCTTAGTAAAAGGACTCAATTACAATCTTCTCAAAGATCGCCAATTGTGTGATACGGCTTTAAGATCTTCTTTCAAGAAGGAATATGTTCTCGGAACCAAGAAAGACTCTACTCGAGTCTTTCATGGGTCGAAGGCATGGAAATATCTATCTTTTGGATGTGAAACCGGATGAATCACAATGCTTAATTTCAATCCAAGACGAAGCAAGCTTGTGGCACAAAAAGCTTGGTCACATCAACATGAAACAATTGGCCAAAATCTCATCAAAGCAGCTTGTTCGTGGTCTACCCAATTTATCATACCAAAAGTCTGATCTATGCACTCCATGTATATTGGGAAAGCAGGTAAGAAATTCATTTAAGCCAATAAATCATGTCTCTACTAATCATGTACTACGCCTACGCATATGGATCTCTTCGGACCAACCGTAACCCGAGCATTGGAGGTAAGAAATATTGCCTAGTAATCGTGGATGATTACTCCCGATTTACTTGGGTATATTTTCTTGCAAGTACGTCTCGAAACCTTCTCGTATTTTGAAAATTTTGCTAAAAAGTTCAAAATGAAAAAGGATGTGTTATTTCAAGTATAAGAACAGACCATGGAGGTGAATTTGAAAATCAAGACTTTACAAAATTTTGTGATGAATCGGCTTTAAGCATGTGTTCTCCTCTCCATACACTCCTCAAAAAATGGAGTTGTGGAAAGCAAGAATAGATCTCTTCAAGAAATAGCTAGAACTCTTTTAATTGAAAGTAAAATTTCTTCACGATTTTGGGCCGAGGTCAAGTTTCAACAGCGTGCTATATTATCAATAGAGTCTTTTTAAGACCTATTCTAGAGAAAACCTCTTATGAGTTATTCAAAGGTAAGAAGCCTATTGTTTCGTACTTTCATGTATTTGGTTGCAAATGCTTTATATTGAAAAATGCAAAAGATCAAGTTGGTAAATTTGAAGAAAGATCAGATGAAGGCATCTTCCTTGGATATTCTACATCAAGCAAAGCTTACAGAGTCTATAACAAGAAGAGTCAATCAGTGGAGGAATCAATGAATGTCAAATTTCAAGACTCAGTGCAAAATGAATCCAGTCAGACTCAACATGAAGAGTCTGAATCTGCTTCAGACTCTCCAAAGCTTTCAACTCAAGAAGCATCTCAGACTCTGGAAGACCAGCATCAAATTGTTCGTGAAGATTCAAGTAAAGAAAGAGATCATCAACCAGACAAATCAACCAAGAATCGGAAGCATAAGTCCAGTCATCCCAAAGATCTCATTATCGGCGAAATTAATGAAGGAATTCGCACCAGATCCAAAAGGCGCGAAGAGTCTAGTGCTGTGACTCTCATCTCTGAAATTGAACCAAAAAGCATAGAAGAAGCTTTATCTGATGAAAGCTGGATTGAAGCTATGCAAGAAGAGCTCAAACAGTTTAACATTAATGATGTCTGGGAATTGACATCCAAACCAAAAGGTAAAACTGTTATCGAAGCTAAATGGGTGTTCAGGAACAAGATGAATGAGAAAGGAAAAGTCGTAAGAAACAAAGCAAGACTCGTGGCCAAGGGATACACGCAAGAAGAAGGGATAGACTATGATGAGACTTACGCACCAAGAGCAAGGTTAGAAGCTATTCGATTGTTGCTTGCTTTTGCTTGTTATAAAAATTTCAGGTTATTCCAAACGGACGTCAAAAGTGCCTTCCTAAATGGATTTATCCATGAGGAAGTTTATGTAGAACAACCACCAGGGTTTGAAGACCCAAAGAAGCCGACTCGCCTTGGGACCAAAAAGGCCCCGTACGGTTTAAAGCAAGCACCTCGAGCTTGGTACGACGTACTAAGTAAGTTTTTAATTCAGAATGGTTTTGTAAAAGGTAAAGTAGATACTACTCTATTTATCAAAAAGGAAAACAAAAGCTTTTTACTTGTTCAAATATATGTGGATGATATTATTTTTGGATCCTCTAATGAAAGTCTCAGGCAAGAAATTCTCTAAGTCTATGCAGGATGAGTTTGAAATGAGTATGATGGGAGAATTAACCTTCTTTCTTGGACTTCAAGTAAAGCAATTGAAGGAAGGAACATTCATTCATCAAGAAAAATATGCTATTGATCTTGTCAAGAAGTTTGGACTGGAAAAGTGCAAAAAGACCGACATTCCGATGTCAAGTTCTTTAAAGATAGACAAAGATGAAGAAGGGAAGAAAGTTGATCAAAAGCTGTACAGGAGTATCATCGGTTCACTTCTTTATCTTACTGCCTCTAGACCTGACATTTTGTTGAGTGTTTGCATCTCGTGCTAGGTTTCAATCGGACCCTAGAGAATCACATCTCGGTCTTTGCGAAACGTATTATTAAATACGTTGCTTCATCATCAAGCATCAGTCTTTGGTATCCTAAGAAGGAGACTTCAATCTTCTTGGATATTCGACGCGATCTAGCTGGTTGCGAGTTGATAGAAAGAGTACCTCGGGAACTTGCCAATTGCTTGGGAACAGGACAGTGTCTTGGTTTTCAAGGAAACAAAATACTTGTGGCTCTCTCTACAACGAAGCGAGTATGTAGCTCTTGGAAGCCGTTGTTCGCAAATTCTATGGATAAAACAACAACTACAAGACTTTGGAATTGAAGACTCATGCACGGAGATTAGATGTGACAACACCAGCGCTATCAATCTTACAAAAAATCCAATTCTTCACTCAAGGGCAAAGCATATAGAGATTCGACATCACTTTATTAGAGATCATGTTCAAAATGGAGAAGTCTCGATTCAATTTGTTGATTCAAAAAGCCAACTAGCGGATATATTTACAAAGCCTTTGGAGAAGAATCAATTCGATACTATCCGCTCCAGACTCAACATTTTGAAGCTTGAAGAAGTTAAAGTCTAGAGACTCTCGGACCCTCGCACTCGGACATTCATGGCTATAGACCGTAAGTTGTTTTTGTATTCAATCTCGAAAAGGTACGATCATTCGTTCGCTTATAAATAATTTATATTATCTTTAATTTCCGTGAAAATCTGGAAACTTGCCTTTTCAAAAAGATAACTTCTATTTAAAATGGCAGTTATCGTTTTTAAAAAAAGAGACGACTGTTCACTTTCCTTTATATTGATTGGTTTTTTCTTTTTTAAAACTAAGTTATATATAGTCAGTTGTCTTCTTGCTTAAACTACAAAACCCTAAAAAGGCATTCTCCTCCCAATCCTGTCTCGACTTCGTGTTCATCCTCGAGAAAGTTGTCAACTTTTCTTGGGAAAGCGAGTAAAAGCATCTTTCATCGACAAGAAACGATGTCTTCTTCAAGAAAGTCATCAAGAATCGCGAGTAGGGGACCACCGAAAATGAAGGAGGGTCCTACCCACTTCGATCTCACCGAGGAGGAAGAGTTACCGAGACAGCGACAGAGCCCAATTCACTCTCAACCACGTCACTCTCCACCATCTACCCCACAGGGTGTGAGTCATCAACCGGAGGAAGAAATAATCGAGGAAGCAGATCCTGTAAGAACTCAAAAACCCTCTTTTATTTACAAGCTCTATCGTGCTTTGAAAAGCACTGGTACACCCCTGAACTATGTAGATGATTTCCTTAAAGACAAAGGGTATGGAAATGAGTATATCTTTTTGAAACGGATGGAGGATTTGGGAATTGCTCCCAAAGGAAAGGCTAAGCAAGCACTTGCGAACATTCCAAGTGACCCTCGTGTAAGTGGATTAAATCCGATTGACGGGAATGACGATGACAAAATGTTTAGTGAATTCCAACCCGGGATGGGTGTTGCTGCGAAGGTGAAGGGAAAAAGAACGGAGTTGTTCAAATCAAAGGAACAGGAGGATCTGTTCTTCAAATTGTTGAAACGTGGGGTGATAAACCCCAGGAGCGTCGATTTTGATTTTCTGGATGCTATCAATGTGAACTTAAGGGAGAAGTTCAAACTGCTTCAACTAGAGCAATTTTGCTCTGACACCACAGACGGTTATGCACAATTGACAGCATATTTCTATTCGAATCTTAGCTTTTTAGATGCGAATAGAATATCCTTCAGTGTTCGAGACCAAGATTATGTGGTGGATGTGGACATGTTGGCAGACATAATTGGAGTTGAACGAGGACGATATCAACCGGTCAAAGTTTCTATTACTCGTACCACACCGGAACTTGTCAAAGACATGAATACATAAAAGCGAATTACCTACACAAGAATGCATGCCATCAACATCTTGCTGCACAAAATCGTGATCAATTGTCTCCGGCCAAAATCAACATCCAAGACAGACGTGTCTAATTCTGAGGCGAAATTGATGTACACAATCAATTCGGGAAAGAAGTTCTCTCTTCCTCACACCATTCTCTTTCACATGTACGAGCGATGGTGAAGGACGGAGAGTCGGTTGCCTTATGCAGGTCTTGTGACCAAGATCTTCGAGACACTTGAACATTGAACCTCCCGGACTCTTTGTGTTCGACCATGCGACAAAATGGTGGTGGGTTTGAAAATGCCGACAAAAATGCGTCCGAAAGAGCTTGATAAGGCAATGGAGAAGTTCAAAGTGAAAACTCCAAAAGTATCTTCGCATCAAAAGGAAAGGGAAGGAGCCCATGGGTGCTCCATCCAAAAAGAAAAGAACTCTTATCTTAGAGGATGAAGATGAAGAGGATGAACTCACTATCTCGCCTTGGCATTAAAAGGGTCGATCATTCTCGTATCCGAATCAACGGAGCATCGAGGAAAGGAAAAGAAGCAGAGGGAGAAGAACAGAGAGAAGTAGAGGAAAAAGAGAAGGAAGTTGAAGTAGAAGAAGAAGCACAAAAGAAAAGTCTGTAGATGAAGCTGGAAAGGAAGGCAATGAAGACTCGCCGAGCATGACCATCACTCTTCCCCGAGATGAGGCCTTAGAAACAGGGGGAGATGGCGAGAAAGGAAGGACTACACCTGTCCACAAAGAAGGTATGAGTCGATCGCAAGCAAATCCGAAGATATTCAGGCTTCTCAAATGCCTAGGAAGGACATGACACCTCAACGCCAAATCTGCATGAAGTTCCATCGTCCGCCTTTGCACAATCCGATAGAGCAAATGCCAGCACGCGAGCAGACAATACAGCAGATTTTCGTCGCATCCTTGATCTTCTTACGGAAATGCGGGGTCAAATATACGCTTTGGAATGTGAACTTCAAGTCCTGAAGAATGCTGGACAAGCATCTTCTTTACCCCCTGTCAAATCAAATGCAAGACCTCACTCTTCAAATTCAAGCAAATGCCAAAGGAGAAGAGGTGACACATCTACGGGAAGACTTGAAAAGGCTGGAAGGCACCGTACAATCGATGGGAGATTTCCAGCTCGTGCGCGTTCCCAAGCAGACTTGACTCTTTCTCACCTTTTTAATGATGACAAAAATGGGGAGAATTGCCAGCTTTGAATTGAACTAAACCCAACTTTGACTTTATTTGTGTTTTAACTTTAGTTTATGTGTTTTGAGTATGACTTGAGTGTGATGGACTTGGTGAAATTGACTGACTTGGGTGTGGATTTGATTTTGACTGTTGCATTTACAATCAAGTGTTATTTTATGGCTTTACTCATGAAAGACTAACCTATCTTTCTGGGATGCGAGTTTAGTTGAATGTTTAATCTTCATGAGATATCCATATTGCTTGAGTAATGTTTTGCAGGTCAAAGTTATTCAAATCTACGGGAAAGTTTTGTCACTATCAAAAAGGGGGAGATTGTTGGAGAAATCTTTCTAAAAGTGTTTTGAAGCTGACAAAATGTTTCCATCGATCTAGTCTGGAAGCTGTGCGGACCCTTGTGTACCGTGAGTCCGAAGACTTTCATATCACCGAGACTCAGCTCTCAAGACTCAAGACTCAAGACTATTCTCATTGACAGTCTCTAATCCAAATGACGAAGGCGATCCGAACTAAAGTGTTTGGTTGAGGATTTGGTCTTATCGACTGGAGAAGATCACTTGGTTGGATTTGATATAACGGATTATTTATTCGAATTCAAGATCGTTTGAAGATCCGATGATTAACGAAATACTATTGGAATGTTCTATTCTTGGAAACCAAGATCCTGATTGTATGGGCGAACATGATTGATGGGCTATCGACATGTTCCTTTAATAGCTCGAATAATCTTCTTGATTGATTCTCATTCTCCAACGGGTTGATTGGAAGAATTCCTTTGGTAAGTGCCAACGGGTATGATGGCATAAAGGAGTATAAAAGGAAGATGTTCTAAGCTGTTCTAGTGTGTGCTCGATAGAAAAATTCCAGTCCGAAGCTCCTTGATTGTTAGTCAATTCATATTGAGCGAAACCGTATACACAAAGAGAGTCTATACTTAGTGATACCTTGAGAAAGTGTGGTAGATCTTCTACACCGAGAAATCAAGGAAGATCGGTGCTGTAACATCTCTTTGTTCATAGTGAAATCCAGCCAGGTGGGCTGTCGGTGCGAAAAGAGTGGACGTAGGCTTGAAACAAGCCGAACCACTATAAACCTTGCGTTCAATTTTCTCTTCCCTACTCTCAGTCTTATCCTTATCATTGTGTGCTTATTAACAAAGATAAATTGTCTCATTTCTATTGATTGTCCGGTATCGTGCGATTATTGTGAGAAATTATTCTTTATACCTATTCACCCCCCCTCTAGGTACTTGTACTAGCCATATCATAAATCCTGTTTGCCCATCTGCATTAAGGCTCTGGTATGTCCTGAGCCGTCAAATCGAAAGGCTCCCATCAAATCCCGTCCATCTATTTGAAAAGGTGAGTTGTCTTCTTCACCAGCCAACCCTAGCGTAGCAGATCCCATTCGAGAGAGGCCTCCATGGCCATTCCGTACGCTGCTTCGGTGCAGCTCCGTCGCTGCTTTTGCTGCCAAGACAACGTGATCTCCGGTCTTCAAGTACTCTGTGGAGGCAAGGCATTGGGATTCTTCTTGCACAGCAAGTTGGTAAATGTGTCCAAGAGGTGGAACCGGATCCATCACAAGGATTTGGCTCCAAAACAGCAGGCATGTCTTGTTGAGAATGAGTAAGAAGCGTGTTGCCTTTTCTCGCTCTTTGATTGCTTAGTATTGGGCTAGAGTAGCTTCAAGACCCTTGAGCTTTTCCTCCGTCATTTCCAGCTTGTTCTAGAGGGCAGACAATTTGTTAAAAATGGTGGTAATGGAGAGATTGCCCTGTTTTAGTTTTGATAAGGCTTGGGTCAAACTGAAAATTTTAGCCCTATCAAGCTTTACGTACATCTCCCGAATACTATCCCAAATTTTCTTTGTGTCTTCGGTCGGTGGGAGTCCCGCGACTACCTCCGAGTTGAGACAATTTCCTATCCACGTTCACATGAGCTGGTTGCACTTCCTCCGATGTCGTGCAAGCCGCTCGTCGGACGACACCGGCACAGTGCCGTCAATAAATCAATCTTTATCTTTCATTATTAGGGCACGTCGGAGCTCTCGGGACCAAACGGAGTAATTCTCTAGTCCCGTGAGTTGTAGGGTGATTAGGCGTAGTTCTAGACCGTCGCCGGTGGCCGTGTAGAGGGCGTTGCCTAGTTCCGGCTGGCCACCGGCGGTTCCAGCAAGTGGAATGAAGTTGGGGCTAAAAAACAGAGCTGGGTTTGCCCCAAAACCCAATGGACCCGAATCGGTTTGGTTCGGGAATTGCCAACCGAATCTAGGCTTGGGATTCAGACCTCCTCCTGGCCCACTATTTTCAATGGAGCCCATTTGGCCCGGTTGAACTTGAATTGGGACCCATTGAACATATGGCCCTGGAAAAAATTGTCCCGAACGAGGGATTGACTGATTTCGATCTGGTTGTCTCTCTCCTATCTCCTCGGGCTAATTCTCTTCAGTAATGCTAGGATCTGAAGAAGGATCATGGAGGAGTTGTTGGACGAACTAGAATTTGGATTTTTGCCTTTTGTGATAGATGGCGAAATAGTCCAGATGAATGAATTGAGCTATAGCATCTTATTTGCCTTTTGTGATTCTTGTTTTGTTTCCTTTGTCTTTGTAAAAAGACGAGTATCGAAGAGACGCTGCTAATTAGATAGGTCTATGTAATTTTGTTTCTTTGCGTGTTTCAACTAGTTTTGTCTCTTTGCGTGGTTCAGCCCGTTGGACCAATCTTACGATTATTGATCTATTTCTTATTTTATTGGAACCTTGAAAGGGAATGACTATGAAATTTGGGAGGCTTATCAAACTTTAGGGATTATACAAATCTATTGGACTTCCGAATTAATTAATGATCAATGAAGCTATGGAGAAAAGTGCATCGGATACTTTCTTCGTTGATGTTCTGATCATGACAGAATATTTTTCACGCATGCACATTGTTTTTTTTTTTTTTGTTAACCGAGGAACTACCGTATAGTCGGCAGCTGACGACGTAAACCCAAGGTGAACTAAGCCACCACCACAAGCTTAGCCATGGGTGAGTCGCGCAATCGGATGCGGGGTTTCGAACCCCTCCCCCCCGGATGGGGGAGTAAAGTTCTAGCCATCGCGGCCCCCATGGGCGGTGGTCACGCATGCACATTGTTAATTGGTTATTGAATACCTTATTGGGTATACCGAAACCTACATGATGTGGTGATTTATGTGAATTTTTTTTTTTTTTTTTGGTCACATGATTTATGTGACTTGGGTTCCATTTATTTATGCAAAAATAAATGATATGAAGAACATTTTCCTTAAAATGATTATTTGTATCACTTGATAGAAAATATTTTCATTACTGATAATAATTAATGTCTAAGCAGTAATATTTTTTTTATTTATTTTTCTAAGTGGTATAGATAATTAATTTTAATATATATATATATTTTAAATCATCAAATGGAGAGTGGCAAGAATTCGTCCAACTAATAAATTTTCTCAGTTTGGTGAGCCATGTTATGACTTGATGTGAGTATATTTGGATGATTTGACATACAAGAAAAGTGAAAGATCGCACGAACAAGTATATGTACTTGCGACACCGCATTTGTTATATGAAGGATAAACTTCATGTATATCACTTGTTAAGATACAACGTATATCTTTCTCGAAATAATTATGTGTTTAATTGTTTGCTTTAAAACCTTCTAATCCATAGAAAATGGATTGTTTGTAAAATTATGTCCTCCCATTTCCTTTCTCCTACAAAAATCGGTAAAACAACGAGAAATGGAAGAATTGGAAGTGAAAGAAATTACACTCGAGATCCATCTACATTCTGTATGGTTTTAAAATTTGCATGAGCAGCCCTACTTTTGGTTGGAATGTACAAACCTTTTCTATCATGGAGGTCTTAAATCGCATTATCACTTAAGGAATAGCACCATTGATATTTTATATCTTTAATATATTTTCTTCACCCAAAGTAGTAAAAAAAATAGTGGTAAATGCACTTGCTGAGAAAAACTTTACCAAAAAAAATAGTGGTAAATGCTATATATGGAGCACAAGCTTGATGAACTGAACAAGTTCTATTACATCCAGAGCGAGTGAAGATAACAAAGACTTAATTATTTGCACACCGCCATGCACGCATGCGCACAGGCCAAGTCTGAACTCCAACATCTAACTTGGATCTTGCATTCAACAATCAAAGCTCATTAGTGGGCAAGACAATAACACATTGCATACAACACCAAAGCTCGCTAGACCTCTCCAAAATCTAACCTAGATTCTCCAAGTAGCAATTTATTAATTGATCGACCAACTGGCCAAAAACCTTCAGCCATCTATAGTAGTCAATCAATGGACGAGAGTACTTCGGAGATGAGCTTGTCCACGTTTTTGTACGAAGTCCCACCGGGCATAATTGCTTCCTCGGCCTTCGCCTTCCACTCCATGGTCTTCTTCCTCATCTCCTTCCCCCTCTCTCCCTCCATCAACTCCCTCACCAATCCTTCCACTTCGTTCCTCTTCACGTCATTGTCGATCTCCATCCCGATCCCCCACTCCTTGCAGCTATACCGGCAGTTAGTCTGCTGCTCCGCAAAGAACGGCCAACATATCACTGGCATGCCGCGGCAGAGGCTCTCAAGTGTCGAGTTCCATCCGCTATGCGTCAGGAAACCCCCAATCGCCCGGTGCTTCAGGACCTCCTCCTGCCGGCACCAGCTCACCAGCATCCCTCGGCCTGAGATTTCTTCCACGAACTCGGGCGGCAACACAGCTGACTTGCTCACCACAAGGTCCGGCCTTATGATCCACAGGAATGGCCTCTGGCTGTTAGCCAGTCCCCATGCAAACTCGGTCAGCTGGCTAGCGTTCATGACCGTGATGCTGCCGAAGTTCACGTACACCACCGAGCCAGGCTCCTTCGAGTCAAGCCATGGCAAGCACCCGGGCTCCTCTCTCCATAAGTTCCCCCCTACCAATCTCAGGGCTTCGTCTTGGATCTGGTCGGCAAGGAGCTGGAGCGGCCCGATGGTGTAGATGTGGGCAAAGACGGAGGAGAGAGACTCTAGGACGTCGTGCTCGAGGGTGTCGAAGGTGTTGAGGATGACTGCGGAAGCCCTGGAAGATCTCTCGACTTCTTGGATGATGAAATTGAGCATGATATCTTGGTGGTCTAGGGTTCGGATGAAGGTGGGGAAGTCTCTCAGGCGAATGCTTTTCATGCCTGAAGTCCAGCTCACCGTGGTCTCCAGATATCCATTCAACAAGTAGGTTGGGTCTGTCATCATCATAAAACAAAGAGTTACACCATGAGCAGAGGGCAGATAGAACTATTGAGAATACTATTCAAATATCTATCTACAGTTTATTTGAGAGTCACCTTTCAGTTTCCCTAGCAATCGTGCTAGGGGTCCAAACCATAAGTAAGATTTGTATACAAAATCGAGGTGTTCATATATATATATATATATATGGGGAATTATATTAGCTATATTTTTTTGTTGTTCAGACACAAAAATAGTGACGTTGTAAACTAGTATTCGTATGTAACTTGTACCCTAGCACTACGTTAAATATACTATAATTTATTATTAAAATTTGTTCATTAGTATATGCAGTATCGCATCCGATGACCTAAACCAAAGTGATCGACCTATATACCACCCAACGTGGTCTTGCCGGATCATTTATAGTAAACATCTTACTAAAAGATTTGCATTGCTCTTATTCTCTTTTATGCTCATGCCATGTACGAAATAAAATTAGTCTTCTTTCGAAATACAAACGAAGGACGGGAAGAAACAAACTTAGGGAACTGAGAAACGTCTAAATTCCAAAATAGGTAACTGCAAATATTTTTCGGTGAAAAAAGTTATTAAAAAAAAAAAAAAGCCTAAATCCTCCTTTGACAAATATAACATGGAGTGCAGACCTTTCAGGGGCGTAAAACCATCCTCGACAAGACGACGATACTTAGTGTATCCAAGCAGCCCGCAAGCACTGGGCGTCCAAAACACAACTTCAGGAATCTTCAACTCCTCGGCAGCATCCACAGTGAACGTCATCACGCCGTCGGACACGATACACGTGACCGGGGGCACCACAGCGTCTTGGGATTGCTCTTGGAGCTTCAGGAGAAGACTCCTAAACGCCGATAGCCCGTGTTCAGGTAGAGAAGCACAGAGCGAGGGGATGTCCTGGGTGGAGTCGGGGTCCGAGGGCGGGAGGCCGTCGGGGATCATGTCGAAGCGGAAGTGGGGCAGTCCATCGAGGGAGTGGGGCCCCTGCGACCGGAGCAAGCGCTTGTGGTTGTGTTCGGTGTTGACGAAGGTGATGTGGAAGCCCTTGTGGTAAAGGAGCTTGGCCAGTTTGAGAATGGGGTTTATGTGGCCCTGTGCTGGGAATGGGATGCATACTGCATGAGGCTTCTCTCCCGCTTGAGGATAAACCATCTCTCTCTCTCTCTCTCTCTCTCTGTTGTTTTTGTGGAAGAAGAGCCTCCGACTCTTTTTATAAGCGAATAATGCTACTTGTACTGTCAGATTCATCGACGAAATTGGTATCTTGCGATGTACGTGATGTCGCGGGTTCTGATATACTGCTGAATTAAACACGTTCTTTTTAATTTTTAATTACATTACTTAATTTATAATTTTATGAGACTAGCTTAGTGGGAAAAATTACCAAAAAAATTTCTAGACTGAGTGCAATTATACAGATTCAGTAATAAACTTATTTTTTAGCCAATTGAGTCATAGACCTTTTGTAATTATATTAATTCAATCCATCTGACCAAATTTAGTTGGCCGACACTGACGTAAAGCTGCCCTATAATTTTTTAATAGTATTTTTTTGAATTTTTTATTAACTTTGTAATCTTTTTTTTTTTCTTTTTTTCTTTTTTTTCCCCTCTTCCCTCCTTCTTTCTCCAGCTCTAGAGACAAATTTGATTGGATGGACCGGATAAATTTAGGATTAAATTAGTCAAAATGTTCAAGATTTTTTTAGTAATTTTCTCAGTTTATGTGTGCTTTTATATCACTCTTCATATGTGGGGTTGGCAAAATACGGGTGAATAAAAAAAAAAAAAGGAAGTGATTAGCTAACCGTACCGTTAGCTTATGAAACAAACGGTGAACCCTCCACCACACATTTTCCTATGCTTGTACTTTTTTTTCTACTCCTATGCTTGTACTTCGCTTGGCAAGTTTCCACATGCTGTGCTGGAGAAAAAAACTTGTGTGCTGGGTCCCTCCACCGTTAGCTAACCGGACCATCATGCTAGAGGGACCCAAAAAAACATATCATGCGAAATGATGAAAGCACGCGTTCTTCGGAGTAGTATCACCAGAAAATTTGGCCTCGGCCTTTATTAGCACACCTAATGTTGGCTCGAATACAGTTCATTCAACTATATGTACAAAGACTAAATTACGAATAGTTGGGTACGTGTAAGTATTACAAGAGAAGACAAGTACATGCTAGCTCTTTTGCGTATATTATCTAAAATTCGGTTTGCGAGGAAACCTAACCTAACATATACCGCAACGGAATTTGAAAGTAAAAGAAAATCCTTTTAGAAAAGACGGAATTGATAACACAATATATAATTTGTGTAACCTAAGTTCATGTTGTTGTCTCAAACGCTCCATCTTATACTCAAAGCAAAATAGATGTTGTAATGAAGGAAACTTAAGGGGCGAATTTCGAGACCTAAGTACAAGTTTGCCAACTTGGGTTGAAAGAGAAGGGGAATAAAATGGCCTAATTGCGCTTGCTATACAGCCCAAACTTAAGTTAATCCTGTTTGATACGTGGAGGCAAA
The DNA here is from genome assembly GCA_014182375.1 of Eucalyptus virginea. Classification (NCBI taxonomy): domain Eukaryota; kingdom Viridiplantae; phylum Streptophyta; class Magnoliopsida; order Myrtales; family Myrtaceae; genus Eucalyptus; species Eucalyptus virginea. The sequence goes on along the minus strand of CM024522.1, from coordinate 31,602,459 downwards.
TTGGCCAAGCACCTGATGGTGCCTATACCGGGATAATTATAAAATATATATATTTATTTATTTATTGTACGAATGCCAATTTAATTTTAAACCTTTTAATTTAGTCATTTTATTGACAAACATTTTGATCATTTACCAATATAATCGTTCTAGCAATTTTGGCAAAAAATTGTTGACGCCAATGTTGATAGTCCTGTTTAGCATAGCTAGTGACGATGAGTTTTCATGTGCACAATTTTTTCAATTCTAAAATTTTTCTGAATTTTTTATATTTTTTATATATTTTTTTATTTTTTTCACTATGGCTGGTGAGGGTGGCCGACACCCTTGCAGACCATGGAGCGAGATGACCGTCTCCTAGATTTGGCAAGGACATGGTTGAGAGCCGTGATCCTAGCTAGCCACAATGAAAAATATAACAAAATAAAAAAAAAATTCAAGATTTTTTTTTAAATTATAAAAATTATTCACACTAGTGCTCACAATGTGTGTAGGACGGCCAACATCCATACTAATAATTTCTGCCTATAACTAAGTAAAATGATTGCTAATTATCAAAAAGTTATGAACTAGACCACTGCCTGTGGTGGCTCAGTTGGATAAGTGCTTCCATGATCCTTTGCGAGAAGAAATGAGTTCGAATCCCGCTAGCCGCACGAGATCTTAAGTGCGACGTCGGGGTGGTGGGTCCTCCGTTAGCGTCGCCCGAGGATTTACCCCCCGTTACCCCGGGCCTATTGGGCTGTCCGTGTTGGTACGGTGCGCGGGGTTCTCTAGGTCATTAAAAAAAAAAGTTATGAACTAGATTGATCAAAATTAAAATATCTATGATTGAATTGATATTTATATAATAAAATTGAGATTTTTTAAATAATTTTCCCTGCTGCCAATAACTGCGGTCTCCAATCAACAAAGCGGCCTTCCATCAATTCACGTCCTCATCTCGTTCTCTTGCCCCCATCCATAGTCCATACTCCAGGACCGTGCATGTGCATTATAATTCTCGAATCTCTCCCGAAACTATCGTCGGACATTATGGAGTCCTCAATCATCGTGTAGAGCTCTTTTTTTTTTTCTTTTTTGGGTCGAATATCTTATAGGGCTGAGGATGGGGAAAAATACTAAAAAAGTACTAAACCTATTACATTGATACCAATTTAGTCATAAACTTTTCAATTATACCAATTCAGTCCATCCTGCCGATGCTGACGTGGACATCGGCTAGTGACCGGACGTTGATGTGACAATTATATATATATATATATATATAATTAATTTTTTCCTTTTCCTTTTCTTTTTTCTTTTTCTTTTCTTCCTCCTTGGACTGCTCCGATGGTGGCCTCGAAGCCCTCGCCTTTGCCCGCAGCAAGGTCTGGCGAGGGCCGCGTTGGCCTCGCCGACCGCTGGTGAGGCTAGCCTCGCTCGAGGCTGGCCTCGCCCAGATCCAGGCAAAGCCACCTCACCCATGGCCCTCGCTCGGCCTCGCCCAAGTCCGTGGGCAAGGCGGCTTCGCCTAGATCTAGGCGAGGCCACCTCACCCCGGCCTTGCCGCCAGCAAAGGTGGCCTCGCCCACGACTGGCGAGAGAGAGAGGGAGGGTAGAGTGAGAGAGGCGCGAAGAAAGAGAAGAAGAAGAAGAAACCGTCGCTCAGTCCGAAATTTTTTCAAAATAGCACCTGATTTTCTCCTCAGTCTGACCAAATTATGGGTCCCACGAGGACACGTGTCGTCCTCCTATTGCCTTCTTGTTTGCTACGCTGGAGCATGAGATATACCCAATATTTTCTCTCATTTCAAGCCTGAGAAAATATCATACCACTACAAAAGCAAACGTACTTTCGCATATATGATGTACACACCTACACCTGACGCCCAGTAAGATATCATTTTCGAGTTGAGTCAAAAAAAAAAAAAAAAAAAAAAGATATCATTTTCGAGAATAAATTCATGCAGAGTCCGTACTTTGATACCATTCTCAAGATAATTTCTTTTTTAATGTGTAAGTCAAGATGATGGAAGCGAAGACTCCTACAGCGACGGCAGGGAGAGATGGACATTGTCTTTTTTAGGGTAAGTTCGGGTCGTTGGATCGGGCTAGCAGGTCGGATCAAGTTTACCCAGTCCGAACCCATTTTTCCGAATATAATAATGTTAAATATATAAAAATATATTAAAAATTTCAAAAATTCAAAAATTTTCAAAAAATAAAAAATTTAGAAAAATAATAAAAATTCAAAAATTTTCGAAAATTCAACAACTTTCAAAGAACATTAAAAAATGCAAAAAAATCAGAAAATATTGAAAATTCGAGTTTTTTTAAAAATGAATGGAAAAAGAAAAACTAGAAAATTAAGGAAAATCAAAAAATTCTCAGAAAATTCCAAAATTCAGAAAAGTCTAAAAATTTCAATAGCGATTAGGAGAACACCAAAAAAAAAAATCAAAAATCAAAAGGTTTTGGAAAATTCAAAAACTAAATTTTTCCAAAAAAGAAATCCAAAAAATTTTAAAAAATTTTAAAAAGAAAATCTTCAAAAATGTTAAAATTAATCTCTTTGTTTTTTTCTCCTAAAAAAATTGAAGTCTTTCAATTTAGAATTCTACTCAAAGGGTTTTAGTTGTCCTTAAAAACAAATGCCTTTTATTGTGCAATTTTGGTATATTAATTTTGGCTTTCCTTTAGTCTAATTAGGATTAGTATTTATCTTTTATTTGATGTAAAATCTTTGCTCTCCCATGCAATTTATTTAAATGCTTTCCTTGACTGCTAATTGCTATTTTAATGATTGTGTAACCGTGTGATCACACATGTTAGTAGATAGGTATAAAATCAATCCAAATTATCTGACAAAAACATCTATTTTTTTAAATGAACAAGATTATGTACCAAAATGGCACTAATTGGTTAATTAGTGTAATCAAGTCCCCGAACGTAGATTCTCTGGTTGCGTAGGAAATGGGGTATACTCTCATGCTTCACTTGGTTTCTAGCTAACCCCAATAGGCTAGTGGCAACTCTTTATTACAAAATTCCTATGAATCCTCCAATGTTGCGCGAGGTATGGGCTTGGGAAAGCTCGTGCTTGATCATGGGCTGTAGGCCCGATTTTTAGGTAATACCTCTAAACTTATTCCCTCCCCCGAGAGGTAGGTCGTGACATGGTTTAATGTGCTTATGCAATTCTTCCACTTGCTCCTTTTTTGAGGAGTGTATGCACGCTCATGGTGAAAGGCCAGTCACACCATTTCTCCACCATAGAAAGAGGGTTTGCAATACATGCTCAGAAAATGGAGGGTATGGACGATAGTCCCTATCATTTTCATTTTTCGAATCACTCTCCATGTTTAGGGACCATACGCACCTCCCCTAATCCGGGAATAGGTTTAATCAATATTTAGGACAAGTGCCCGCTAGGCGCTCACCTAACCTGAAAAAACGTAGTACTTTGGACGAGTGAAGCATCAGAAACGTGTCTGCACCGCCAATATAGAAGTATTATCAAATTTACAATGTTTCCCATGATCGTCAGCTAGTATGAAGGTTCTTTGATTATCGAAACATTATGATGGTTCTTTTTACTTTCAAACGCAATTGATTGGATCCAACCGAACAATTTTTAGATAATAGCATGTATGGGATATGCATCAACATCGAAGAGGCCGGCAAATCATGTGCCACGCAAGGACGAAACTAAATATATATTTTCTTCGGCTAATGTCTGGAAATTATTCCATATTAACTATTAAATAGCACGAAATCCACTGGGCATGCTCGCCTGGCGTTGATTAATGCGCTTTGAAGTTGGTGGCATACGAAGATTTGCTTTAAAAAAAGAAAAAACTGGCATATGAAGACAAAAAGAGCCGACTGATGCCTACAAAAGGATAAAAACAAAAGAATGAAGTAAAACATGATTACATTTCCTTGAAAATATCGTCGTAACACACTTAGTAAGTAATTAAGTGGGAAAAAAAAAAGAGTGCAATTTGCAAGACCCTTTTATTGGTATGGTACGTACATTAAGTATAGTACTTAGCGATATAGTTAGCTAGGATAAACTATTTAGACTGCGTCTTTGTAGAAAATGGAAAAGAAGAAAGAGAAATTAAGATTTCACATCACTGAAGTTCATATTCAATCAAATTAATCGAATACCTAAAATCACGGCACGAAAAATTGAGTGTGATGACTATGTGGCGAAATCAGAGCCTTAGTTGAGATTGCCGTATTAAAGACGAAAACGATAGATGGCGAAATAGTCAAAGATGAATGAATTGAACTATAGCGTCTTATATGCCTTTTGTGATTCTTGTTTTGTTTCCTTTGTCTTTGTAAAAGGCGAGTATCGTGGAGATGCTACTAATTAAACAGGTCTATGCAGTTTTGTCTCATTGCGTTTTTCAACTAGTTTTGTCTCTTTGCGTGGTTCAACCCATTGGACCAGTCTTGCGATTATCGATCCATTTCTTATTTTATTGGAACCTTCAAAGGGAATGACTATGAAATTTGGGAGCTGTATCAAACTTTAAGGATTATGCAAATCTATTGAACTTCCGGATTAATTAATGATCAATAATGCTATGGAGAAAAGTGCATCAGATACTTTCTAGTTGATGTTCTGATCATAACATAGAATATTTTTCACACATGCACATTGTTAATTGGTCATTGAATATTTTGTTGGGTATACCGGAACCTACATGATGTGGTAATTTATGTGATTTTTTTTTTGTCACATGATTTATGTGACTTGGGTTCCATTTATTTCTACAAAAATAAACGATATGAAGAACATTTTCCTTAAAATGATTATTTGTATCACTTCATAGAAAATATTTTCATTACTAATAATGATTAATGTCTAAGCAAATATTATTTATTGATTTATTTATTTAAGCGGTCTAGATAATTAATTTTAAAAATATATTTTTTAAATCATCAAATGGAGAGTGGCATGGATTTGTCCAACTAATAAATTTTCTCAGTTTGGTGAGCCATGTTATGGCTAGATGTGAGTATATTTGGATGATTTGACATACAAGAAAAGTGAAAGATCGCACGAACAAGTATATGTACTTGAGACACTGCATTTGTTATCTAAAGGATAAACTTCATGTATATCACTCGTTAAGATACAACGTATGTCTTTCTCAAAATAATTACGTGTTTAATCGTTTGCTTCAAAACCTTCTAATCCGTAGAAAATGGATTGTTTCTAAAATTATGTCCTCCCATTTCCTTTTTCTCACAAAAATCGGTAAAACAACGACAAATGGAAGAATTGGAAGTGAAAGAAATTACACTCGAGATCCATCTACATTCTGTATGGTTTTAAAATTTGCATGAGCAGCCCTACTTTTGGTTGGAACGTACAACCCTTTTCTATCATGGAGGTCTTAAATCGCATTATCACTTAAGGAATAGCACGATTGATATTTTATGTCTTTAATATCTTTTCTGCATCCAAAGTAGTAAAAAAAATAGTGGTAAATGCTATGTATGGAGCACAAGCTTGATGAACTGAACAAGTTCTATTATATCCAGAGCGAGTGAAGATAACAAAGACTTAATTATTTGCACACGGCCATGCATGCATGTATAGCGCACAGGCCAAGTCTGAACTCCAACGTCTAACTTGGATCTTGCATTCAACAATCAAATTGATCGGTGGGCAAGACACTAACACATTGCATACAACACCAAAGCTCGCTAGACCTCTCCAAAATCTAACTTAGATTCTCCAAGTAGCAATTTATTAATTGATCGACCAACTGGCCAAAAACCTTCAGCCATCTATAGTAGTCAATCAATTGACGAGAGTACTTCGGAGATGAGCTTGTCCACGTTATTGGACGAAGTCCCACCGGGCATAATTGCTTCCTCCGCCTTCGCCTTCCACTCCATGGCCTTCTTCCTCATCTCCTTCCCCTTCTCTCCCTCCATCAACTCCCTCACCAATCCTTCCACTTCCTCCCTCTTCACGTCATTGTCGATCTCCATCCCGATCCCCCACTCCGTGCAGCTATACCGGCAGTTAGTCTGCTGGTCCCCAAAGAACGGCCAGCATATCACTGGCACGCCTCCGCAGAGGCTCTCGAGTGTCGAGTTCCATCCGCTATGCGTCAGGAAACCTCCAATCGCCCTATGCTTCAGGACCTCCTCCTGCCGGCACCAGCTTGCCAGCATCCCTCGGCCTGCGATTTCTTCCACGAACTCGGGTGGCAACACAGCCGACTCGCTCGCCACAAGATCCGGCCTTATGATCCACAGGAATGGCTTCTGGCTGTTAGCCAGTCCCCATGCAAACTCGGTCAGCTGGCCAGCTGTCAAGACCGTGATGCTGCCGAAGTTCACGTACACCACCGAGCCAGGCTCCTTCGAGTCAAGCCATGGCAAGCATTCGGGCTCCTCTCTCCATAAGTTCCCCCCTACCAATCTCAGGGCTTCGTCTTGGATCTGGTCGGCAAGGAGCTGGAGCGGCCCGATGGTGTAGATGTGGGGAAAGACGGAGGAGAGAGACTCCAGGACATCGTGCTCGAGGGTGTCGAAGGTGTTGAGGATGACTGCGGAAGCCCTGGAAGATCTCTCGACTTCTTGGATGACGAAATTGAGCATGATATCTTGGTGGTCTAGGGTTCGGATGAAGGTGGGGATGTCTCTCAGGCGAATGCTTTTCATGCCTGAAGTCCAGCTCACCGTGGTCTCCAGATATCCATTCGACAAGTAGGTTGGGTCTGTCATCATCATAAAACAAAGAGTTACGCCACGAACAAAGGGTAGATAGAACTATCGAGAATACTGTTCAAATATAGATCTATAGTTTATCACAGAATCACCTTTCAATTTCCCTAGCAATCATGCTAGGGGTCCAAACTATAAGTAAGATTTGTATACAAAATCACGAAGTGTTCATATAACTTTTTTTTTTTTTTTGGAGGGGGGGATTATATGAGCTCTGTTTTTTCGTTGTTCAAACACAAAAATAGTGACGCTGTAAACTAGTATTCGTATGTAATTTGTACCCTAGCACTACGTTAAATATACTATAATTTCTTATTAAAATTTGTTCATTAGTATATGCAGTGTCGCATCCGATGACCTAAACCAAAGTGATCAACCTATATACCACCCAACGTGGTCTTGCCGGATCATTTATATTAAACATCTTACTAAAAGATTTTGTGTCTTTGCATTTCTCTTATTCTCATTTATGCTCATGCCATATATGAAATAAAATTAGCCTTCTTTCGAAATGTAAACGAAGGATGGGAAGAAACAAAAAGCAAAGCAAGAGAAGTACGTAGGGAACCGAGAAACGTCTAAATTCCAAAATATGTAGCGGCAAATATTTTTTTGGTAAAAAAAAAAAAAACTGAATCCTCTTTTGACAAATATAACAAGTAGTGCGGACCTTTCAGGGGCGTAAAACCATCCTCGACAAGACGACGATACTTAGTGCAGCCAAACAGCCCGCAAGCACTGAACGTCCAAAACACAACTTCAGGAATCTTCAACTCCTCGGCAGCATCCACAGTGAACGCCATCCCGCCGTCGGACACGATACACGTGACCGGGGGCACCACACCATCTTGGGATTGCTCTTGGAGCTTCAGGAGAAGACTCCTAAACGCCGATAGCCCGTGTTCAGATAGAGAAGCACAGAGCGAGAGGATGTCCTGGGTGGAGTCGGCGTCCGAGGGCGGGAGGCCATCGGGGATCATGTCGAAGCGGAAGTGGGGCAGTCCGTCGAGCGAGTGGGGCCCCTGCGACCGGAGCAAGCGCTTGTGGTTGTGTTCGGTGTTGACGAAGGTGATGTGGAAGCCCTTGTGGTGAAGGAGCTTGGCCAGTTTGAGCATGGGGTTTATGTGGCCCTGTGCTGGGAATGGGATGCATACTGCATGAGGCTTCTCTCCCGCTTGAGGATAAACCATCTCTCTCTCTCTCTCTCTCTCTCTCTCTCTCTCTCTCTGTTGTTTTCGTGGAAGAAGAGCCTCCGACTCTTTTTATAAGCGAATAATGCTACTTGTACAGACAGATTCATCGATGAAATTGGTATTTTGCGATCTACGTGATGTTGCGGGTTCTGATATACTGCTGAATTAAACACGTTCTTTTTAATATTTAATTATAGTACTTACTTTATAATTTTATGAGACTAGTTTAGTGGGAAAAATTATCATAAAAGTCCTAGACCGAGTGCAATTATGTCAATTTAATTATAAACTTATTTTTTGGCCAATTGAGTCGTAAACCTTTTATAATTATGCCAATTCAATATATCCGACCAAATTTAGTTGGTCGACACTGACGTGGATGCCGCCTTATAATTTTTCAATAATATTTTTTTGAATTATTTATTAATTTTTTAATATTTTTTCCCTTTTATTATTTTCTTTTCTCCTCTTCCCTCCTTCTTCCTTTGAATATGGCAGTCAAATTTGATTGGATGGACCGAATAGATTTAGGATTAAATTAAAATGTTTAGGACTCTTTATATGGGGGGTTGGTCAAAAGACGGATGAATAATAAAAAAACATATCATGCGAAATGATGAAAGCACGTGTTCTTCGGAGTAGTATCACTTGAAAATTTGGCCTCGGCCTTTAGTAGCACACCTAATGTTGGCTTGAACACAGTTCATTCAACTATATGTACAAAGACTAAATTACAAATAGTTGGGTACGTGTAAGTATTACAAGAGAAGACAAGTACATGCTAGCTCTTCCGCAATGAATATATTATCTAAAATTCGATTGGTGAGGAAACCTAATCTAACACATACCACAACGGAATTTGAAAGCAAAATAATATCCTTTCTGGAAAATACGTAATTGATAACACAATATATAGTTTATGTAATCTAAGTTCATGTTGTTGTCTCAAATGCTCCATCTTATACTCAGAGCGAAATAAATGTTTTAATGAAGGAAGCTTAAGAGGCGAATTTCGAAACCTAAGTATAAGTTTGGCAACTTGGGTTGAAAGAGAAGGGGAATAAAATGGCCTAATTGCACTTGCTATACGGCCCAAACTTAAGTTAATCATGTTTGATACGTGGAATCAAATTGGCCAGGTACTTGATGGTGCCTATACTAGGATAATTATAAAAAAGATCTTAAATTTATTGTGCGAGTGTCAATTCCTTTTAATTTAGTCATTTTATTGATAAACATTTTGACCAATTTCCAATATAATCCTTCTAGTAATTTTGTCCAAAAATCACTAACGCCAATGATGACCATCCTATTTAGCATAGCTGGTGACGCGGAGTTTTCACGTGAACAATTTTTTTTATTCTAATATTTTTCTGAATTTTTACTATCAATATTTTTATTATCCCTCTTTTCTTTCTTTTTTTCCCACTATGGCCAGCGAGGGTGGCTAACACCCTTGCAGACCATGGAGCAAGACGGCCCTCTCCTAGATTTTGCAAGGACCTAGTTGAAAGCCGTGATCCCAGCTAGCCACAATGAAAAATATAATAAAATAAAAAAATTCAAGATTTTTTAAAATATTATAAAAATTGTTCACGCTAGTACTACAAAGATATACACGGGACGGCTGACATCCACGCTAATAATTTCCAGCTACAACTAAGCAAAATGATTGGTAATTATAAAAAAAATTTTGAATTAAATTGATCGAACTAAAATATTTATGATTGAGTTGACATTTATATAATAAAATTGAGATTTTTTAGATAATTTTCCGTGCTGCCAATACCTGCGGTCTCCAATCAACAAAGCGACCTTCCATCAACTCACCTCCTCGTCTCGTTCTCTTTCCTCCATCCATACTCCAGGACGGCGCATGTGCATTATAATTCTCGAATCTCTCCCGAAACTATCGTCGGACATTATGGGGTCCTCAATTATCTTGAAGAGCTCTTTTTTTTTTTGGTCGAATATCTCGTAGAGCTGAGTATGAGATTGTTGTCTTCTAGTCCAGCAAGGAGATCCCACCTTCATTTTGGTCAAAATAGGGCTTACAAACGTCATTCGTCCGAAACATACAAATTAGACATTCTCAGCATCTTTAATTTCTTGACTTCCCGCTTTAGAGATTCATTTGTATAAGACGTTTCTGCAAACTAGCGAGACCAACACGAGGGGGCTCATAATATCTTCGGCAGGCCAGTCAACTTGGACAGAACTAGCTGGACGTGCCCATTAAACCAAGTCAGTGTAAAGATGCACAACTACGAAAGTTGCAAGATTCAACAAATCCATCTCTTAATCGAGCACATTATGATTATACTCCTAGCAATGGCACTCGTAAGAAAGGTACACATGGCTGGTCGTAATTAGGATCTTGTTGTACAATGATTTCGACCACGTTTGTGATTCCTTTGGCTTGAAAACACTCGTTAAACAATCATAAATCAACATGACTAGCTGTAAATGGATCTCGTTGTACAATGATTTCAATCACGTCTAATGATTCCCTTTGCTTGAAAACACTCATTAAACAATCATAAATCAACATAATGGCATGTGATCTAATCCACCTCATATTCATTTACAACAACATGAAAACCGCTCGGTTAAACTGTTACAAGTGACAACACTTTGTATTATGTAACAACATGAACGGTTTTTCCCGAGGGTTCACGACCCTGAGGTACTGTACCCTGGCTTGGAGGACTAGTACAGACGCACCAACAATCCCCAGCCCCCACCCCCTACCAAGGATGATTGAGAAGGAAGGGGAGATCTTAGTCTTGAAGCGTCCGCAATTACGAGACTCAACATCTAACTTGGATCTTGCATTCAACAATCAAATTGATCGGTGGGCAAGACACTAACAAATTGCATGCAACACCAAAGCTCGCTAGACCTCTCCAAAATCTAACTTAGATTCTCCGAGGAGCAATTTACTAATTGATCGACCAACTGGCCAAAAACCTTCAACCATCTATAGGGTTCAATTAATGGACGAGAGTAATTCGGAGATGGGCTTGTGCACGTTATTGTACGAAGTCCCACCGGGCATAATTGCTTCCTCCGCCTTCGCCTTCCACTTCATGGCCTTCTTCCTCATCTCCGTCCCCTTCTCTCCCTCCATCAACTCCCTCACCAATCCTTTCATTTCGTCCCTCTTCACGTCAATGTCGATCTCCATCCCGATCCCCCACTCCGTGCAGCTATACCGGCAGTTAGTCTGCTGCTCCGCAAAGAATGGCCAACATATCACCGGCACGCTGCCGCAGAGGCTCTAGAGTGTCGAGTTCCACCCACTATGCGTCAGGAAACCCCCAATCGCCCGGTGCTTCAGGATCTCCTCCTGCTGGCACCAGCTCGCCAGCATCCCTCGGCCCGTGATGTCTTCCATGAACTTGGGCAGCAACACAGCCAACTCACCCGCCACGAGGTCTGGCCTTATGATCCACAGGAACGGCTTCCGGCTGTTAGCCAGTCCCCACACGAACTCGGTCAGCTGGCCAGCCGTCATGACCGTGACGCTGCGGAAGTTCACATACAGCACGGAGCCGGGCTCCTTCGAGTCCAGCCATGGCAAGCACCCGGGCTCCTCTCTCCATAAGCTCCCCACTACCATTCTCCAGGCTTCGTCTTGGATCTGGTCAGCAAGGAGCTGGAGCGGCTCGATGGTGTAGATGCGGGGAAAGACGGAGGAGAGAGACTCCAGGACGTCGTGCTCGAGGTTGTCGAAGGTGTAGAGGATGACTGCGGAAGCCCTGGAAGATCTCTCGACTTCTTGGATGGCGAAATTGAGCATGATATCTTGGTGGTCTAGTGTTCGGATGAAGGTGGGGAAGTCTCTCAGGCGAATGCTTTTCATGCCTGAAGTCCAGCTCACTGTGGTCTCCAGATATCCATTCGACAAGTAGGTTGGGTCTGTCATCATCATAAAACAAAGATTTATACCACAAACAAAGGGTAGATAAATCTATTAAATTTAAATGCTGAAAAAACCCTTGAGACTAAGATTGATTTTGTGATATTTTAGGCTAATAGAAGTACAACAGAAGTGCCAAAACTTGGTATGGGAGACACTTAAGTGCCAAAAATTACAAAAAGTACACACGTGTCATTTTTTTTTTTTTTAACAATTGAGACATTTGAGTGCTAAGTCCGGCGAAGGCTCTCGAAAATCTTATGTGGCATTTTTTTTTTAATAATATTACTCGCTTACGTGGCTCGCCAGTTAGTTGAGTCAACAAAGAATAGCTAAAACAACATTATTTTGCCTCTTATTTGAATTTAATATAAATATTAATTAAATTACATTTAAAAATTAAGGTGTAAAATTTAATTAATTTTTATATTAAAGTTCAAATCCGGGGTAAAATGACGTCATTTTTGACTTATCTAACCATGTCGGCATGCAAAATGACGTCGTTTTTAACTTATGTAGCCACGTTATGTCTTGCCAAAGAAATGTCATGTTAGTATTTTGCCTGGATTTTCTCTTCCTTAGCACTTAACTTATCCAATTTGCTTTGATTTTAGTACTCAAGTATACATTTCCTAATTTTTGGCACTTAAGTGTTCTTCCATGCTAAGGTTTGGCACTCCAGGTGTCTATGTCTCGTTTTAGGCCTAACAGATCTTCATCTACGAGATTTGAACCAATTGGGTAAATTTTCTTCTCTACTAATTCCTTATTCTTATTTTATTCTTTTCTTTACTTTCGTACGTTTTATGCATAATCAATATCAAAAGTCTTAATTTTAAGTCATCGAAGAGTCTTTTTAAAGCAGTTTGATTATAGCAAAAGGACTGAGAAGCCAACAATGATTTGTTATTAATTACAAAACCAACGACTCAAGTGTTTTTTTCATCTTTTAAATTAAAAGATCTATATAATGACATTAATGTTTTTTTAATAGGTGATGATATTTTTTATTTGTAATTATTTATATTTTAGTATTTAATTTATTTTTTCATTATATTCATGAAATTGATTGTGTGGGCCTTCTTAGGATTTTATCTCTCAATTTAAGCTCACAATAAAATTAAATTAAATTAAATTAAATTAAATTAAATTTATTTATAAAAAAAAAAAAAGGTGAGATGAAACCAGATGAAGAGGTCAGCTGATTTCATCACAACATGAGCGGTCATTAGTTGACTATCACTTCTTCACTGGATGAAAGATGGTCAGCTAAGCCGCACTCGCGAATATATATTACCCAATATCTTTTATTTAAGAAAAATGCTTAGTTGACCGTCTCCATCAAGTGACGAAGTGACGGCCAGCGATAGGACCACTCATTTTGTAAGGAAACTAGTTGACTTTTTCAATTGGTTTCCTCACACCCAATTTTTTTTTTTCTTATATTTATGTTTATTATTGCAAGTGTAATTTGAGAAATAAAATCCTAAGAGAGCCCACACAATCAATTTCATGAATACGATAAAAAAAATTAGATATTAAAATATAAATATTACAAGTAAAAAATATTATCACCTACTAAATAGAAATCGTTAATATCATTATATAGATCTATTAAATTTAAAAGATGAAAAAATATTTGAGACTAAGATTGATTTTGTAATGTTTTAGGCCAATAGAAGTATTGCAAAAGTGCCAAAACTTGGCATAGAAAGACACTTTAGTGTCAAAAGTTATAAAAGATACACATAAGTGTCACTTAAAAAAAAAAAAAAAGATATTTGAGTGTCAAGTCCGGCAAAGGCTTCCAGAAATCCTACATGATAATTTTTTAATAATTTAACTTGCTTACATGGCTCATCGGATATTTAAGTCAGCAAAGAAGAGCCAAAACGCCATCGTTTTGGCTCTTCTTCTTTGAATTTAAATATAAATATTATTTAAATTACATTTAAAAAAAAAATTTTAAAAAAAAAGTTGCAGGCAAGGGCTGTGCAAGACCAAGGGCCAGCGATGGTGGGGAAGCGGTGGCAAGGGCTTGCATAGCCCTCGCCCAATGCCTTTAGCAACTTCTTCTTCTTCCTTTTTTTGTTAAAATTATGTGGTAGTAAATTTAATTTAATTTAATTAATATTAAAATTCAAATTCAAATTCGAGGCAAAACGACGTCCTTTTGGGCATATTTAGTCACGTCAACATGTAAAATGACGTCGTTTTCGACTTATGTAACCACATCATGTCTCACCGTAAAAGCGTTGTGGCAGCATTTTGGTGAAATTTTCTCAATAATGACACTTATTAACTTATCCATTTGTTTCGATTTTGGCACTAAAGTGTACATTTCTTGACTTTTTGCACTTAAATGTCATTTTGTACCAAGTTTTGGCACTCTACACGTCCGCGTCTCGTTTTAGGCCTAACACATCTTCATTTACAAGATTTGATCAATTGGGTAAATTTTCTTCTCTGCTAATTCTTTATTTTTATTTTGTTCTTTTCTTTGCTTCATTTTTTTTATGCATAATTGATATCGTTGATCTTAATTTTAAGTCACTAGAGAGTTTTTCTAAAGTAATCTCATTTTGGCGAAAGGATTGAGAAGCCAAAAGTGATTTTGTTATTAATTACAAAGCGAATGCCTCAAGTGTTTTTTCATCTTTTAAATTTAATAGATTTATATAATAACAAAATGATTTCTTTTTAATAGGTGATGATATTTTTACTTGTGATATTTATATTTTAGTATCTAATTTATTTTTTAATTATATTCATGAAAATTGATCATGTAAGTCCTCTTAGGATTTTATCTCCCAATTCAAGTTTGCAATAAAAAAAATAATCTTTTAAAAAATGGGTGAGATGAAACCAATTGAAAAAGTCAACTAGTTTCATCACAAAATGAGCGATCTTTAGTTGACCGTCACTCTGTCACTTGATGGAGACGGTCAGCTAAACCGCATTCATGAATATATGTTGCCTAATCAGGAGGATGGTTAGCTAAGCCACACTCATGAATATATATTGCCTAATATCTTTCATTTGAAAAAATGCTTATTTGACCGTCTCCATCAAGTGACAGAGTGACAGTTAGCATTAGGACCGTTCATTTTGTGAGAAAACCGGTTGACTTTTTCAACCGGTTCCCTCTCGCCCAATTTTTATTTTTTATTTATATTTTTTTATTACAAGTGTAAATTGAGAAATAAAATCCTAAGAGAGCCCGCATAAACAATTTTCATGAATATGATAGAAATAAATTAGATATGTGTTAAGTATAGTCCCTTGAAGTAAAGTGAGTGTTTTATTAAAACTCTCAATATCTTTCTAAACACTTATTTTTCTCCAGCCTGGTAGAATCCTTTAAAAAAATATAGCTAGAATAGTTAGAAATGTTATCATCCTAACATCTCTGAGTATCTCTAGGCCATGAACTAAAAATCAAAGTAGTTTTCTGCTAAAAGGCTGTCCTTGAAAGGCTTGAACAAGAGATTCGCCTATTGTGGAAATGCATACTTGCAAAAAACTGACTCCATCTTCTCTGGTTCTAAGCCTATGTCCATTCATGGTATCAAGCAAAAAATATTATCACCTACTAAAAAGAAATTGTGAATATCATTATATAGATCTATTAAATTTAAAATATGAAGTAATGTTTTAGGCCGGCAAAAATATGGCAGAAGTGCCAAAACTTGGCATGGGGACATTTAAGTAACAAAAGTTACAAAAGATATACATAATTGTCATTTTTTTTTTTAAAATTGAGACATATGAGTGCCAAGTCCAGCGAAGGCTCTCGAAAATCCTACATGACTTTTGTTTAATAATATAACTCATTTACGTGACTTGTCGGAGAGTTGAGTTAGTAAAAAAGAGCCAAAACGACGTCGTTTTGCCTTTTATTTGAATTTTAATATGCATAAGGCGTTGGGCGAGGGCTATGCAAGCACAAGTGCTGGCGACGGTAGGGAGGCGGCAACGAGGGCTTGCACAGGCCTTGCTCAATGCCTTTTGCAACTTCTTCTTCTTCCTTTTTTTTGTTAAAATAATTTGGTTGTAAATTTAATTTAATCAGTATATATTAAAATTCAAATCCAACTTAAAACGACATCATTTTTTGCTTATCTAGCCACGTCAACATGCAAAATAACATTATTTTCGACTTATGTAGTCGAATCATGTCTCGTCGGAAAAACGCCATGTTAGTATTTTGATAGGATTTTCTCGCCATTAGTAGTTAACCAATCAATTTCACTTAGATTTTGATACTTAAGTGTATTTTTCCTAATTTTTAATACTTAAATGTCCCCTCGTGCCAAGTTTTGGCACTCCAGGTATCTGCGTCTCATTTGAGGCCTAACACATCTTCATCTACAAGATTTAGATCAATGGGGTAAATTTTCTTTTCTACTAATTCATTATTCTTATTTTGTTCTTTTCTTTACTTCATTCGTTTTATGCATAATCATTTTCACTGGTCTTAATTTTGGGTCACTAGAGAGTCCCTCTAAAACAATTTGATTTTGGCAAAAGGATTGAAAAGCAAACAATGATTTTATTATTAATTACAAAGCCAACGTCTCAAGTGTTTTTCATCTTTTAAATTTAATAGATCTATATAATGACATTGATGATTTCTTTTTGATACGTGATAATATTTTTTTCTTGTAATTATTTATATTTTAGTATCTAATTTATTTTTTATCATATTCATGAAAATTGATTATGTGCGTCCTCTTAGGATTTTATCTCTTAATTTAAGCTTACAATAAAAAAAAAAAAAATTGGGTGAAATTAAACGGGTTGAACCGGTTTCATCATAAAATGAGTGGTCATTAGTTGACTGTCACTTAGTCACTGGATGGAGGATGGTAAGCTACACTACACTCTTGGATAATTCTTAAAAAAAAATTCTTAAATTTATTGTACGAGTATCAATTTAATTTTAAACATTTTAATTTAGTCATTTTATTCATAAACATTTTGATCAATTACCAATATAATCCTTCTGGCAATTTTGGCAAAAATCACTAACACTAATGCTAATAGTCCTACTTGGCATAGCTGGTGACGACAAGTTTTCACATGCACAATTTTTTCAATTCTAAAATTTTTCCAAATTTTTATTATCGATTTTTTGATTTTTCCCTTTTTTTTCCACTATAACCGGCAAGGGTGGCTGACACCCTTGTTGACCATGGAGCAAGACGGTCCTCTCCTAGATTTGGCAAGGGCTTGGTTGAGAGCTACGATTCTAGCTAGCCACAATGAAAAATATAACAAAAAAAAAAAATTCAAGATATTCTTAAAAAATTATAAAAATTGTTCATGCTAGTGCCGATAATGTACATAGGATGGCTGACATCCACATTAGTATTTCCGGCTAAAGCTAAGCGAAATCACTAGTAATTATTAAAAGGTTTTGAACTAGATTAAATAAATTAAAATATTTATAATTGAATTGATATTTATATAATAAGATTAAGTTTTTTTAATAATTTCCCTGCCACCACTATCTGCAGTCTCCAATCAACAAAGCGGCCTTCCATCAATTCAGGTCCTCATCTCGTTCTCTTGCCCCCATCCATAGTCCATACTCCAGGACCGTGCATGTGCATTATAATTCTCGAATCTCTCCCGAACCTATCGTTGTACATTATGGAGTCCTCAATCATCTTGTAAAGCTCTTTTTTCTTTTCTTTTTTCGGTCGTATATCTTGTAGAGCTGAGGATGAGATTATTGTCTCGTAGTCCATCAAGGAGATCCCACCTTCATTTTGGTCAAAATAAGGCTTACAAACGTTATTAGTCCGAACCATACAAATTAGACATTCTCAGCATCTTTAATTTCTTGGCTTCCCGCTATAGAGATTCATTTGTATAAGACGTTTCTGCAAACTGGCGAGACCAACACACCCCATAATATCTTCGGAAGGCCGGTCAACTTGGATAAATTAGCTGGAAATGCCCATTTAGGGCCCATCTAGTAAAGCTTCTATTATGGGGAATAATCTCTTTTAAAAAATAGTCATTTTCTATTTCTATTCCCTGGAATAATTTCTCAGAAAAGTTGCCTTTGGTAATTATACAAATTTTTTATTCTTGGAATGAAAAAAAATAATAATAATGTATTTGGTATGATTCACAATTTTTTTTCTTATGTAAAATTTCTTTTGTTTTTTTTTTTCTTATTTTTCTTTATTGCCACCATCAACCGACGATGTCAACTACCGCCACCAACTGCTAACGTCGTCGCCCACTATTAATGACCACTGACAACACCACCACTAACAATTGTGGTCAATTGCCGATCGGCAACGGTCAACGGTCACGACGATCAACGACAAGCAGCAGTCGTCAATCAACGGAGGTGATAGTCGACGAGCGATAGGCGATGACGATTGTTGGTCAATGGCAACAATAGTGATCAACGACAACAATAGTGGTTAGCCGACAGGCAACATTTGTCGACAATCATCAATCGGTAGGCACCAATAGTTGGCCAGAGGCCAGCCAAAAGGTGGCAACAAGATTGGCGGCCAACAAAAAAGAAAAAAAGAGAAGAGAAAATAACTTATTTTTAGAAATTGTTCCCAAGAACAATAAGTTACTTTTTTCTACTTCTTATCTCTATTCCAAATTTATTCCCCGACTACTTTTATATTCCGAAGAATAAAAAAATTAATTCACGTTACTAAACGGATTTCTATTTTTATTTTCATTTTTTTGTTCCGAGAAACAAAAGAACAAAAATTAGGATAAATAGAAACATTACCAAATAAGACCTAAACCATATCAATGTAAAGATGCGCAACTGCGAAAGTTGCCACAATTCAACAAATCCATCTCTTAATTGAGCACATTATGCTCCTAACAATGGCACTCGTAAGAAAGATATGCATGACTGGCTGTAAATAGGATCCTGCTGTACAATGATTTCGACCACATCTATGACCCCCCCTGGCTTGAAAACACTCGGTAAAACAATCATAAATCAACATAATGGCATCTCTAAATAGAACTTGAAAAGAAAGTGACTTGTGATCTAAACCACCTCACATTGATTTACAACATGAAAACCGCTCCGTTAAACTGTTACAATTGACAACACTTTGTATTATTTAACAACATGAACGGATTCCCTGACAGTTCACGACCCGGAGGTACTGTACCCTGGCCTGGAGGACTAGTACAGAAACACCAACAATCCCCCTGTTCCCAGGATGATTGAAAAGGAAGGGGAGATCTCAGTCTTGAAGTTTCCGCATTTACGAGACCCAAATTGGAAGAGAAACGTGTATGAGAGAAGAAACGCAGTTGCGCAAAGAAGCATTTTAACTTCAGCATAATCATCTAATCGTTCAGGGAGGCGGAGTGATGGCAATAAGCAAATCTCATCAGCTGAACTATCATCGCATATAACAGAACATTGTTTCTCCACTCTCAAGCACCTTTAATTGCACTCGAAGTGCACATCTCGCAAGATGAAGACACGAGTCATGCATGCTGATGCCCTTCAGCTTCTTCCTCAAAGATCAAACATAATCATCACATTAAAAAGACATAAAAGTCACACCGGAGCTGCTTCTGTCTAGTCTCTACACAATGTAAAATTCAACCCCTCAAGAAACATACATTCAGTAGTAGGGACTGTATCGCATTGACGTTCTAAACCTTGGAATTTTCCTGCAGAGATGAGATATTTGCGAACCATTTAGTATCTATAGTGGAGTGCGTGACCCATTAAAAACATGCAGAGATATAAGCAGTATACCCATATCCATACGGAGGATAAAATGGAGGCATGTAAGGACCCCTGAACCGGCCTCCCATGAAAGGGTTAGGCCGACGAGGACGATATTGCTTCATCCCAGGTACATTGGTTCGTTTTGCAGTTACCTATAATGAAAACCATTTAACTCTTTCACTGAAGTTCACAGGGGAAAAAAGAAATAAATTGGTAAAAAATCAGCCTCAAGAACCCAATAAAAGGGGTTGACTGTAATGGCATTCACTATTTGTAGTGCACCCATGTGTGTCTTGTTTCTGTAGAAACCACCCTCCCCCCCAAAACCAAAGATAAAATGCATAGAAGAGGAGACAACCAAAACAGAATTTCTGCACCTTTAATTGACGACCATGAAGTTCAGATTCATTCAGAAGGAGAGCCTCTTGAACAGCCTCCGGCTCAAGGAATTCTACATAAGCATATCCCTTTGGTTGGCCATACTTGTCAGTACGTATGGTGACTCTATTCACAGTCCCACACGATTGAAAATGCTGCTGCACTTCCTCAGGAGTACATGAGTAGTCGACCTGCAATAAGAAGACATTGCCAGATATAAGCTCAGGCTCAACTTTTTAAGCAATATGTGGATCAATTAATCAAATAGCCAGGTTACTTTGCACAAGTTCAGAAATATCAATAGACAAAACATACTGCTCCACTAGCGAATCAGAGACCAGTGAAATCAATTTGAACTTCTAAACGTGTTTCAGACAATCTCATCAGGAGCAAACAGATACTACTCAAAAGTATCCATGATGGGGAGGTTGGTGATTAATTTCCTAGGAAATAGAAGCCCTCACTGTTGAATAGAGAATTTGACCACCACAAACAAACTCTTTCCCTCCCTTGGTGAAGTGTGACACCATGACTGATATGCAAAACGGCTGTATCGAGACAAATGTAAAACTGTTCAATCTCAATTGGCTGATTTAGATGTATTTATAGTTTCCCCCTTTATCCTTCTTCTTTTAAGCAGCACTGAACATTTACATTTAACAACACTGAAGAATATGCTCAATTGACAGTTCTTATTAATAAAGCAGATTAAAAGAAGGTAGACAGCAATCTCAACATCAGTGGAGGTAAGCTGCAGGCCCTTAAGTAGCAAGTGCAAACGCATGTATTAACAAAGGGAATTCAAACAATGCAACCAATAAGAATCAATAAGAAGAGCTCACATTGCCCACGAAGATTGATCGAGAATCAATTTCTTCTTTGTTTGCTTGACTTGCAGCTGCATTAGCAGGATCTAGTTGCAAAAGAAACAAAGAAGAGGGAAGTTGGATAGGGAACCACAAACTACGTTTTACAAGTACGACAACCAATAAGAAAAAAGCTCATCATAGTAGAATACTACCAAAATTGAAAAATCAACTTGCATTTGCACTGTCAATAATTTTGTTTTATCAAAGAATCTCTTCTTGTGAGATCAATGCAGTAATGCACCATAACAATTAGTCCTAGAACTAATTAAAAACCAAGAACTACATTTGCAAGCACAACAACCAATTAAAAGAATCATAGTAGACACACTGCCAAAGATGAGGTAAAAAGTTCAACTTGCTTTAGCACTATAAGTAGTACCATCGTATTAGACAACAGCTAGTGTGAGATGACTACACAGGCAATAATGAACCATCACTAATAGTTTTGCCGCTGGTAAGACCTGAGGTCAAATATGTCCTGCCTCACCCACTCAAAACCCAAAATCACAAAACAATACAATGTGACACCCCTACTCAACCTTTAAAGGTAAACAAAGATCATCATATCCAGAAGAAACGAGAGATAATCTAACACCAGCGACTGTACTAGGCCTACAGCTTCTGCATGTATAATTGCAAAATTATTCCTCTTTAGCACCAGCCAACCACCTTTACATCTATCGATCAGTCAGGAAACTGAACATTCTACTAACAGTCATCAACATGTTCACCTTCTTTCAGTAATAATTGGCAATCCACATGGGAAAGATAACAGCCTTTTCCATCAAATTCAAGAAAATCCCCAAATTTAATCTGTAGTGGACCGTGCATTGTATGCATTAGGCTTGCGAAGCAGATAACTTTAATGGACATAGATCCTGGATAAATTGATAAATTCACCAAAGTTTCGAATTATGACATAAATCAACAAAAAGCAAGCGAAGAACGAGATGCAAGTCTTCGCAGCCGCTTTCTGTCTTCCGCATGATGCATGAACCCCAGTACCATAAGTCACACTCTCTGAATACACCCTCTCTGGACAGGATCCAATCCCAACAATGGTACAATTCAAAATTCCAGTCAAGACAGGTCATTTTTCCACTACCGCGAGATGAATGACACGTATTAAAAACACGAGAATCACACAGCGAACGAAACGGCCGTAAACCCACGAAAGGAAAGCCCGAAAGGAAGGACCTTGGACGGAACCCATCTCTCTCTCGACTTTGGCCTGCATCTCGCGCAGAGCGGCGGCTTCGTCCTCCATCTCCTTCAGTCGCTTCTTCATGTCGTCCAGCTCCTGCGCCATTCACAGCCGCGAATCGATTCAGCTAGGGCACCGATCACGTAAAAAGCTCGAGCCGTCGCGAGAAAACCGAACCGAACCGAACCGAAAACAGATTGGCCGCGCGACGCGGGAGATCGGAGAGCAACAGAAACGCAGGGGAAGAGAATCCGTACCGCTTCGCCGGAGTCGGCCGGAGACATCTCGACGTCCCCTTCCTTCATCGGGCCGCCGTCCCTCTCTCTCTCTCTCTCTCTCCCTCTCTGGGACAGCGCCAGCCCGGTTCTCGTCGGGAGGGAAGAGAGACGATGGAAGAGGCGAGCCGAGCCGCGACTTAATGGGCTTTTTCCTTTTCCTTTTCGGCCGGTGCGTGCTGATGGCCCGAGCCCTACGATCTGTCCTCCACGTCAGCCTCTGTTATTTCATTTTCCGTTTCCAAACTTCCTTCCTTCCTTCTTTCCTTAAATTTTGTCACTCGCTCCCTTTTTGACTTTTGACTCTTGAGCAACGTGACCAAAATCACATTTGAGTACCTAAATTTTTTGACAATTGTCAGTGTTGGCATTTCAAATTATCAAAGCGCAAAGTATATATGAAGCGAATCCAAAAGGCCTCTGAGATATGAAAACATTATGCTTATAACATTATTTAAATTTTCCTGAGTGAAAAGTGCAATTTCAATTTATTTTTCTGTTTTAAGTTGTGCCACTATTTGTTTACGAATTTTTTTCTAAGAAATTTTTTTCTCAGTTTTTGGCATTTAGATTGTTTACGAAAATGAGTTAATGGTAAATCTTTTCCTAATCAACAGAAAATTTATACCTAGATTCAAAAAATAATAATTTTTTCTTTAAATAATAAATAAATATGACTAGACATGAGTACTTAGACTAGAGACTCTATGTTTAGGAATGAGAGTTCGAACACTTGTTCGCGGGTCCTTGGTAGTGAGTTTAAGTCCACCGAGGCTAGGCTTAGATCCAAAGAGGTCGAACTAGCAATCCCAATATCCATGCCCAAATCTCCGATACTTGTGCTTGGTTCCATAGAAGCCAGACCCATGACCCTGATGCCTGGGCCTAGGTATATCAAGGCCAAGCTTGAGATTATGGTGCCCACGCCCAAGTTCATTGAGGCCCAACCCCCACGCTAGGGTCTTGGGCTTGACCTTCGTGAACTAGGGCTGGACCCTAGCCTAGCCTTTGTGGACCTAGGCATGATCATCACCAAGGTGCCCATGCTTGGCTCATCAATGCCCGTGCTCGGGTCCCCAAGATCCATTGGTGTTGGACTTGAACCTCAATGCCCATGCCCCCATTCCCCAATTACCCATACTCAAATCATTAACACTAGAATAGTACTTGTTTGTTAGCATATTTTTCTTTCTAAACAATAGAAAATGAATTCCAATTCATTTTTAGACTTGACCAAATACTAAAAATTATTTTTCAAGAAAATGACTTGTTGGAAAACATTTCCCATAAAATGTGAAATTTTTACGGAAAAAACAAAGTCAAAGAGAAACTTTTTTTCTCCACATAATTAATTTTCTATTTTTAGGTTTCAGCATATGATCATCAATGACCTTCCGTAAATCAAGTTGGAGGAACACGTGAACTCGAGTTTTGCATTTATAGACATACCTTCAAGTGACACTTAGATGCGTTTATTTCACTGCAAAATTCATGATATAGGAATATATTTTCCATGAAAATCATTTTAAAGAAAAATTGTTAGTTTTCATTTATTTAGTAATTTAGAAAAAGTGATTTCCTTCATAAATAGGGAAGTCGTTTTCCCCTTATTTAACTTTTTGTTTTTAGTCCATAGAAAAGGTTTTTTTATAGATCAATTAGTTTTTCATCATTCAAATATCAGAAAGTCAGAAAATAACTTCCACGAAAACAGTTTTCTTTCAAACAATCAAAACTTAAAATTGCGAAGCATGATGTCACAACTCTCAATCTCATTCTGTAGCACCAACTTGTAGGGATAGTAATGCATCAAATAGCCATCTAAGCACGCTTGGCTTTCATAGAAAAAATTTACATGGTTGTTTCTGTTAATTAACACGCTCTCATGCTTTCCTCTCCCACCTATATAGGGGGCAACCCTACTAATCACTTATCATCGTGCTGGCAATAAACTAATCATCACCGAGTACACTGTTATCAGAAGGATTCACCAGGACCTGTTTGGTTTGCTCGGGGGTCAAAGAAGTGCAACCAACCATGGCAGGCTTGACCACTTCGGTGCCCTTGACAATGGCCAGGAACATGACTCTATACAGAATCACCATCCCAATCAAAACTACAAGATCAAACCACTTGGAGTACTCCGCGTCCATCTGCCAGAACTCTGTCAGGACCTCCTCGCCACTGATAAAAGATGCCTTGTGTCCAGGTTGACTAGGAAACTTCAGTCCCTTGAACTCATTCTTGAACAATCCCTCATAAGCATATCTGTGAAAGGCAATATAGTACAAAGGGTATTTCCAGATTAGGAGTGGGAGATCATTCGGAAGCCTGAAGAATCCTCCTCCTAAGATCATTAGCGCCTGGATTCCCGCCCCCGTGATGATGCCCATCAGGAAAGTCGGTACGATGCTCGCCACCGTCATCATCAGGCTCTCCACCAACATCATGCAAGTGAACAACACTGCGACGAAGAACAAGAAGTGTTCCCATCCTCTCTGGAGTCCCGTGAGATAATATGCAGTCGCTCCGGGGATCAGGGAGATCAGCAACAGATATGGTACGGAGGAGAGCGTGTTTGCGATCATGAATGCCCCAGTTCCATAGTGCCCGTTCAATCTTTCTCGTGCAAATACCTGAAACAGTTCAAAGCCGAGAAGATTGAGATGGGAAAATAAGTATTAGTTGAAGTGGGTGTTTTCCATGGATATGGATGAGCTTTATTTGGAGTCAAGAATAGGACCTTCATGTCCTCCACAAAAGAAGGGAAGCCACCGATCGCCATGAAAGTCAGGAATGAAGCAACGAAAACAAGGAACGATCCTCTAGCCTGTAAATGTCAATGACAAAATTCGTGAATTCTCCTCTTCCCAGCGATTAAACACCATGTATATACTTTCGGTTTTCCCCACCATCTGGAGAGTACAAATATGTAGACCCTCTACTTAGCATATACCTGAATTGAGCTATAAGTAGATCCAATGTTACTGTATATGGTTCCGAGACCGAAGGCCAGAATTATATAAACAGCTAAACGCAACCAGTAGTAGCCTCGATCACGGGACATGTTCACTGAAGATCTTCTAGTTAGAACAAGACACTGCGTCAAAAATTTTGCATGGCTTCCCCCTTTTGCCGGTGCTCCGTGACCCTGAGAACAGTTGGAGGAAAAGCGATGGGGATCATTCTAAAGCGTATCTTATGTGAAGCATAGGCAGAATATGTCGTTACGGAAACACTTACTTGTTTATTAATTTTGGCTACTTCTTCTAGAACTACTTGACAGTTTGGAGATGATCTGTATGATTTTACAAGAGTGTTGATCACTTTCTCTGTATTAATTTTTCCGGGTGCCCCTTGTTCAATATCCTGGCAAAGATAAGTCACAAGATTCTTATAGCTACTAGTAATAACTATTTCCCTACAGATAGGACATAAATATCGAAGGCATTATATTGAAGGATAGGCTCTCACCACATCAAAATCCTTATTTATGGTTTTCAAGAAGTGATCTGATGGATTTTGGAGAGTCGGGCAGGGGTAACCATTCGATGCGAAAAACTGCAACGTTTGAAAGCAAGAGGTCAAACTAAAGTATAGATATAGATCTTTAAATTACCTCCAAATTAGTAAATATATGTAAATTCTCACCTCCGTAGCTGCAGAAGCAGGTCCAAAGTACACTGTTCTGCCCGAAGAGAGAAGGCAAAGATTGTGGAAAAGCTGGAATACTTCACTACTGGGCTGATGAATGGATGCAATTATAGTTCTTCTGATTCCATCTCTTTCGCCCAAGCTGGCGATTCTGCTCATGACATAATAGGATGCTGCGCTGTCGAGTCCACTGGTTGGCTCGTCAAGGAAGAGAAGCTTTGGGCGGGTGACAATTTCCAGGCAAATGCTAACTCTTCTCTTCTGACCACCGCTTAGTCCTTTGGTCCCCCAGCCTCCAATTCTTGTGTCCATGGCATCTTGCAGTCCCATTTCCTTTATTGCCGTTTCTGCTCTTTCCCTCTTCTCAGATATTGGCATGTAGTCTGGCAACTGCAGCTGAGCTGTGTAGTAAACAGCTTCTCTCACAGTTAGCGTTGCTATCAATACGTCGTCTTGCATCACATAAGCCTGAATTCATAAAAATATAGAACCCTGATAAGTGATGAGAAGACAGCTCCTGATCATTCACCATTGAATATAAGATCACCTCAAAAAACAGGATAGTTGACTTAGGTTCAGTTATGTATGTGAAGTTACAAATTATTTAATTGAAACCGTAGAAATGAAGGATTTGAGGATGAAAGAGAATTATTTTCAGATACTACACTTACTGAAGTCCCATAAGCCAGAGCTTGTTTGTGGCCATTAACTAGAACGTCTCCTGTTTGCCTTGTGTTTGAGCTCAATCTTCCTGTCACACGAGTTCCAAAGTTGAAATGCAAGAAAAATGGAAGCCCCTTAGGCAGACGAGCGTGGTCTTGAACATAAACTAAACTCACAAATCGAATGTTCTCTTTCAATTAGTTAACAACTGAGGTACACTAGTTAACGACAGAGGTGCTCCTGAATAAATTGTTGGTGATTAGCGATGCAGACTATACATGCACTGAAGTCGTATGTTATTGTTTCTGTCTGTTCTTATCATAGGAATGTTTTAAAGAGGTTGCTTTTGTCTCATGCAAAATGGCTTAGCCGGAAATTGCTAGTAATCGATTTACCGGCGAGTGCATCAAGGAGAGTGGACTTGCCACAACCAGAAGGCCCCATGATGGCCAACAGCTCTCCTGGCCGGGCATAACCGGTGACTCCTTGAAGTATCGGTTTCACCCCCTTGCTCTTGTCGGACACCATCACCCACACATCCTCCCATGTCAGAGTAACATCATTTCTTGGCTCTTTTGGTTCATCAAGATCATGAGTTTGGAGTTCAACCTCATGAACCCTGCAATGATAGTCTCGATCGGTGCTTGTCGTATCCATTCCCGTTTTCATCGTTGCAGATGCTGCTTCTATTTCCATGCTAATGCTGATCTCTGTAGAATGCACGGCCAAGTAAGTAGAAAGGAACGGTTCTACGAAAGGCTACGAGTTGTGAAGACATGCGACAGAGGAAGGGTTTTATAATTGAATGACGCTGACACAATTAAATGACCACGTTTACGTTTCGAGGACGAATTGTGTTTCTCGTGACCGAGGAGGTAGATATCTTGCTAACTCATTGGAATCGTGTGGTCGAGAAGCTAAGTCTAGATAGTCAAATTACAAAGGTCATTTTCTTTTGTCACTCATTTCACTCATTTTCTTTACATGCGAATGGAAACAAGCAGCAGCCTATCAAGGAAACACCGGAAAAATACCGGCCATCTGTAGGTGAAAAGAACGTCGGGCCAAATTTCTCATACTCATTAATTTGAATGGCCGATGGTGACTCACACGCACGTGACTCTACAAACATATATGTGTGGTTGTAAATATTTTAAATTTTCAAAATCCGTGAAATTATCAAGATTCGACTCATTTCCTACGTCCGTGAAAAAATATGGTAGACACCGAGGCCACTACAAGGGAGATTGCAATCGTCTCGATTGACATCGTTTGGCTGCATTAGCAGAAAATCAAAGAAACGGAAGCAGACGGTACGACATCAACTCCCTCGACATTTCCTCCTCCTTTCTCGAAGCTAAATGCCAGAAGCCCGCGTGGTAAACGTCTTTTCTGTCCGGAAACGCATGGCCACTAAAAGTCTGGCACGCCTACCTCGTCCTGGTGAAGGACAACAGAAACGATTGATACGTTTAGAAGAGAAAATGCTTCACTCCATTCGATTCGGATAAGATATTCCGACACTTCCTTCTGAACCTAACGATCGGGCGAGAGAGTCCCTGAATAATGACAAGGTCAAACTAGTCAGAAGCCGTTGTCATAGGCGGCTCGGTTGATCTCATCATGAAAAATTTCCTAAAATCTGGGAACGTTAGATGATTGTTTGTGCATTCGGAGAAATGGGAGCTTTCGATAATTCTTCTCCCCGGAGTCATCAACTTCTATGTTAATGCTTCGTCAGTCGACTTATGAAGCAATATTCAGAAAAACTGCCGGAGATGAGAAAACGTTATGGTGCTCAAATCGGAAGGTCGGACTTGGATCTGGCCCAGATTTTTCCTTTGATGTAGCCTGCATTATGGCCTGATCATCCGTGTTTTTTGTATAATTCTGAGGAGAAAAATTAAATCCAAGAGCAAGTTACAATTGTAGACGGAAAAATCACGTCCCGATTTTCCTTTTCGTTCTTCAGTCTGATGTGAAGGTCAGCAAGTAAGCCATCAATTGCTTCGTCAGGTAACACCGACGGAGACTTTGACAATTTGGACGGAGAAGCTAAGGACGGCACTTATTGCAAGAATATTAAATAACGGGTCGGCAAGGCTCAACTGCAATGGTCCGCATTGAACGATGCGCAGCACCTAAACGTGACGCACGCTGTGTTTTTAGACGAGCACATCAAGACTCGAATTTCTACCGAGTAACGAATGAGAGAACTTCTCTACAAGCAATTCATAGACTTGTCCACCAACAATTTTCGCATAAAACCAGCTTTAACCGACGACTTGTTTGACCTTATGCACGAAATGCTCTCGTTCAATATTTGATCCTCTACAACACGTTTACAACGAGCTTAACGTTAATCATACATACATAATCTCACTCAAAAAATCTCAGATTTAAATGCCATCTGCTTGTTTTTCTTGTGACAGAAACAAAAGGAACTGCGGTACGCTTTGCTACCCGCAGGGATTTACTGAGTAACGAAAGAGAGAACTTCTCTACAAGCAATTCATAGACTTGTCCACCAACAATTTTCGCATAAAACCAGCTTTAACCGACGACTTGTTTGACCTTATGCACGAAATGCTCTCGTTCAATATTTGATCCTCTACAACACGTTTACAACGAGCTTAACGTTAATCATACATACATAATCTCACTCTCTCTTAAAAAATCTCAGATTTAAATGCCATCTGCTTGTTTTTCTTGTGACAGAAACAAATGAAAGTGCGTTACGCTTTGCTACCCGCAGGGATTTACCGAGACTATCTGTATGTACCGTGCGCAAGGCCAACATGAGTTCTCCAATGATGGGCTTGAATTTCTCAATCATCTCGAGAATACCAAAGAAGATAAGTCCATACAGGATCGCCATCCTGAACAAAATGGCCAGATTAGTCCACTTGGAGTAACCCATTTCCACTTGCCATATGTCCCTCAATATATCTTCGCCACTAATAGCACTTTCATCGATTAAGGGATTTCCGGGAAGAGTTAGCCCGTCGAATTCATTTTGTACAGCCCTTGATATGTATATTGACAAGAAACGAAGTGAATTAGAGGAAATTGTAATTGTTTTTCTCTATATGTTTCGTACATGTACATGCCCATATTTATAATACAAAAAGTTATCAAATAAGATTATAGTTCCTAGTATATCTTTTAAATATTCTAAAGATATTCTGTGGCCAAATCAATTATCCTACAATCTCTAGGATCATAATCAAAGCTAAGAATCAAATCATCTTCTAGCACTCCCCATCAAGCTGGTGGCTTATATATTTCGAAGATGCACAGCTTGCTCCATAGATACTTGTATTGTCTTTGGGATAATGGTTTAGTAAAAATGTCTACAGGCTATTCCACAATCCCAATTCCTCAAGTTGTAATGACTCATTCTTGAATTTTTTTCAATTTATTTTTCTGTTTTATATTGCAGCTCTGTTTGTTTTACGAATTTTTTTTAAGAAAATATTTTTCTCCTTTTATGGCATTTAGATTGCTTATGAAAATGAGTTAATGATAAATCTTTTCCTAATCAACAAAAAATTTATGCTCAATTTCAGAAAAAAAATGATTTTTCCTTTAAAAATTCAGAAATAAAAAATGTGACTAGACATGAGTACTTGGATTAGAGACTCTATGTTTAGGCATGAGAATTCCAACACCTGTTCACGAGTCCTTGGCAGCGAGTTTAGGTCCATCGAGGCAGGGCCTAGATCCAAAAAGGTTGAACCAGGGTCCAGATACCCATGCTTGAGTCCTTGATACTTGTGCCTAGGTCTAAGAAGCCAAACCCATGACCTTGATACATTGGCCTAAGTATATCAAGGCCGGGCTCGAGACCATGGTGCCCATGCCCAAGTTTATTGAGGTCCAACTCCCATGCTGGGGTCTTGGGCTCAACCTCCATGAACCAGGGCTAGGCCCAAGCCCAAGGACCCTAGCCTAGCCTTTATGAACCTAGGCACGATCTTGGTGCCCATGCTTGACTTGTCAATGCCTGTGCTCGGGTCCCCAAGATCCATCGTGTTGGACTCACAATCTCAATGCCCATGCCACATTCCCCAATTACCCATACTCAAATCACTAACACCAAAATAGCATATGTTTATTAGCATATTTTTCTTTTTAAACGACAGAAAATGATTTCCAATTCATTTTCACACGTGACCAAATATTAAAAATATATTTCAGGAAAATGACTTATCGAAAAACATTTTCCATAAAATATCAATTTTTTTACGAAATAAACGAAGTCAAAGAGAAATTTTTTTTGCACATAATTAATTTTCTAGGATTTCAGCATATGGATCATCAACGACCTTCCGCAACTCAATTTGGAAGAACACATGAATTCAAGTTTTACATTTATAGACATGCTTTCAAGTGACACTTAGATGCATTTATTTCACTGAAAAATTCATGATATAGGAAATATTTTCCATGAAAATCTTATTAAAGGAAAAGTTTTAGTTTTCATTTATTTGATAATTTAAGAAAAATGATTTTCTTCTTGTCAGAAGGGAAATCGTCTTCCCCAATTTAAGCTTTTTGTTTTCAATCTACAGAAAATGTTTTCATAGATCGATTAGTTTTTCGTCATTTAAACATCAGAAAATCAGAAAATAATTTCCCGAAAACAAATTTCTTTCAAACAAACGAAACTTAAAATTGCAAAGCGTGATGTCACAACTCTCAATCTCATTCTGTAGCACCAACTTGTGGGGATAGTAATGCATCAAATAGCCATTTAAGCACATTTGACTTTCATAGATAAAATTTACATAGTTGCTTCTCTTAATTAACGCGCTCTCATGCTCTCCTTTCGTACCTATACAGGGGATTAGCAACCCCACTAATCACTTATCATCGTGCTGGTAATAAACTAATCATCACCGCGTGCGTACACTGTTGTCAGAAGGATTCACCAAGACCTGCTTGGTTTGCTCGGGGGTCAAAGAAGTGCAACCAACCATGGCAGGCTTGACCACTTCAGTGCCCTTGACAATGGCCAAGAACATGACTATACAAAATCACCATCCCAATCAAAACTACAAGATCAACCCACTTGGTATACTCCATGTTCATCTGCCAGAACTCTGTCAGGACCTGGTCGCCACTGATAAAAGGTGTCTTGTATCCAGGCTGACTAGGAAATTTCAGTCCCTTGAACTCATTCTTGAACAATCCCTCATAAGCATATCTGTGAAAGGCAATATAGTACAAAGGGTATTTCCAGATTAGGAGTGGGAGATCATTCGGTAGCCTGAAGAATCCTCCTCCTAAGATCATTAGTGCCTGGATTCCTGCCCCCGTGATGATGCCCATTAGGAAATTCGGTACGATGCTCGCCACTGTCATCATCAGGCTCTCCACCAACATCATGCAAGTGAACAACACTGCGACGAAGAACAAGAAGTGTTCCCATCCTCTCTGGAGTCCCGTGAGATAGTATGCAATTGCTCCGGGGATCAGGGAGATCAGCAACAGATATGGTATGGAGGAGAGCGTGTTCGCGATCATGAATGCTCCAGTTCCATAGTGCCCGTTCAATCTTTCTCGTGCAAATACCTGAAACAGTTCAAAGCCAAGAAGATTGAGATGGGAAAATAAGTATTAGTTAAAGTGGGTGTTTTACATATATATGGATGAGCTTTATTTGGAGTCAAGAATAAGACCTTCATGTCCTCCACAAAAGAAGGAAAGCCACCGATCGCCATGAAAGTCAGGAATGAAGCAACGAAAACAAGGAATGATCCTCTAGCCTGTAAATGTCAATGACAAAAATTGTGAATTCTCCTCTTCCCAGAGATTAAACACTATGTATATACTTTCGGTTTTCCCCACCATCTGGAGAGTACAAATATGTAGACCCTCTACTTAGCATATACCTGAATTGAGCTATAAGTAGATCCAATGTTACTGTATATGGTTCCGAGACCGATTGCCACAATTATATAAACGGCTAAACGCAACCAGTAGTAGCCTCGATCACGGGACATGTTCACTGAAGATCTTCTAGTTAGAACAAGACACTGCGTCAAAAATTTTGCATGGCTTCCCCCTTTCGCTGGTGCTCCGTGACCCTGAGAACAGTTGGAGGAAAAGCGATGGGGGATCATTCTAAAGCGTATTTTATGTGAAGCATAGCCAGAATATGTCTTATTACCGAAACACGTACTTGTTTATTAATTTTGGCTACTTCTCCCAGAACTACTTGACAGTTTGGAGATGATCTGTATGATTTTACAAGAGTGTTGATCACTTCCTCTGTGGAAATTTTTCCGGTTGCACCTTGTTCAATATCCTGGCAAAGTTAAGTCACAAGATTCTTATAGCTACTAGAAATAATTATTTCCCAACAGATAGGACATAAAAATGGAAGGCATTTTATTGAAGGATAGGCTCTCACCACATCAAAATCCTTATTTATGGTTTTCAGGAAGTGATCTGATGGATTTTGGAGAGTCGGGCAGGGGTAACCATTCAACGCGAAAAACTGCAACAATTGAAAGCAAGAGGTCAAACTGAAGTATAGATATAGATGTTTAAATTACCTCCAAATTAGTGAATACATGTAAATGCTCACCTCCGTTGATGCAATTATAGTTCTTCTGATTCCATCTCTTTGGCCCAAGCTGGCGATTCTGCTCATGACATAATAGGATGCTGCGCTGTCGAGTCCACTGGTTGGCTCGTCAAGGAAGAGAAGCTTTGGGCGGGTGACAATTTCCAGGCAAATGCTAACTCTTCTCTTCTGACCACCGCTTAGTCCTTTGGTCCCCCAGCCTCCAATTCTTGTGTCCATGGCATCTTGCAGTCCCATTTCCTTTATTGCCGTTTCTGCTCTTTCCCTCTTCTCAGATATTGGTATGTAGTCTGGCAACTGCAGCTGAAACCGCTTCTCTCACAGTTAGCGTTGCTATCAATACGTCGTCTTGCATCACATAAGCCTGAATTCATAAGAATATAGAACCCTGATAAGTGATGAGAAGACAGCTCCTGATCATTCACCATTGAATATAAGATCACCTAAAAAAAAGGATAGTTGACTTAGGTTCAATTATGTATGTGAAGTTACAAATTATTTCGTTGAAACCGGAGAAATGAAGGATTGGAGGATGAAGGAGAAACATTTTCAGATACTACACTTACTGAAGTTCCATAAGCCAGAGCTTGTTTGTGGCCATTGACTAGAATGTCTCCTGTTTGCTTTGTGTTTGAACTCAATCTTCCTGTCACGCGAGTACGAAAAGTTGAAATGCAAGAAAAATGGAAGCCCCTTAGGCAGACGACTGTCGTCTTGAACATAAACTAAACTCACCATTCGAATGTTCTCTTTCAATTAGTTAACAACAGAGGTACACCTGAATAAATTGTTGTTGGTGATTAGCGATGCAGACTATACATGCACTGAAGTCGTATGTTATTGTTTCTGTCTGTTCTTGTCATAGGAATGTTTTTTACAAGGTTGCTTTTGTCTCATGCAAAATGGCTTAGCCGGAAATTGCTAGTAATCGAATTACCAGCAAGTGCGTCAAGGAGAGTGGACTTGCCACAACCAGAAGGCCCCATGATGGCCAACAGCTCTCCTGGCCGGGCATAACCGGTGACGCCTTGAAGTATCGGTTTCACCCCTTTGCTCTTGTTGGACACCATCACCCACACATCCTCCCATGTCAGAGTAACATCATTTCTTGGCTCTTTTGGTTCATCAGGAACATGAGTATGGAGTTCAACCTCATGAACTCTGCAATGATAGTGTCGATTGGCGCTTTTCGTATCCATTCCCGTTTTCATCCTGGCAGATGCTGCTTCTATTTCCATGCTATGGCTGATCTCTGTAGAATGCATGGCCAAGTAAGTAGAAAGGAATGGATCTACGAAAGGCTACGAGTTGTGAAGACATGCGACGAAGGGAGGATTTTATAAGTGAATGACGCTGCCACAATTAAATGGCCACGTTGGCGTTTCGAGGACGTACTGTGTTTCTCGTGACTGAGGAGGTAAATATCTTGCTAACTCATTGGAATCATGTGGTCGAGAAGCCAAGTCTGGATAGTCCAGCTACAAAGGTCATTTTCTTTTGTCACTCATTTTCTTTACATGTGAATGGAAACAAGCGGCAGCCCATCAAGGAAACGCCAGAAAATACCCGCCATCTTTAGGGAAAAAGAACGTCGGGCCAAATTTCTCGTACTCAACAATTTGAATAGTCAATGGTGACTCTCGCACGCACGTGTGTGGTTGTAAATTTTTTAAATTTTCAAAATCCGTGAAATTATCAAAATTCGACTTATTTCCTACGACGGTGAAAAGATATGGGGGACGCATGCGGCCAGCTCAAGGGAGATCGCAGTCGTCTCGATTGACATCGTTTGGTTGCATTAGCAGATAAAAAAATCAAAGAAAAGGAAGCAGACGATACGACATCACTCCCTCGACATTCCTCGCCCTTTCTTGAAGCTAAATGCCAGCAGCCCGCGTGGGAAACGCTGTTTCTGTCCGGAAACGCATTGCCACAAGAAGTCTGGCACGCCTACCTCGTCCCGGTGAAGGACAAGAGAGACGATTGACACGTTTAGAAGAGAAAAATCTTCACTCGATTCGATTCGGAGAAGATATTCCGACACTTCCTTCTGAACCGGATGATCGGTCGAGAGAGTCCCTGAATAATGAAAACGTAAAACTAGTTAGAAGCCGTTGTCATAGGCGGCTCGGTTGATCTCATCATGAAAAATTTCCTAAAATCTGGGAAAGTCAGATGATTGTTTGTGTATTCGAAGAGATGATCTTCTTCACCACAAGATCCGTCGATCGCATGAGAAATGGGAGCTTTCGATAATTCTTCTCCCCAGAGTCATCAACTTCTATGTTAATGCTTTGTCAGTCAACTTATGAAGCAATGTTCAGAAAAGCTGCCGGCGAAAAGAAAACGTTACGGTGCTCAAGTCAGAAAGTTGGACTTGGAACTGGCCCAGATTTTTCCTTTGATGTCGCCTCCATTATCGCTTGATCATCCGCGTGTTTCTATAATACTGAGGAGTTACAATTGTACACGGAAAAATCTGCGTCCCGATTTTCCTTTTCGCTGTTCAGTCTGATGTGAAGGACAGCACGTGACCCATCAGTTGCTCCGCCAGGTAACGCCAACGGAAACTTTGACAATTCGGACGGAGAAGCTAAGGAGTCAGGACGGCTCTTATTGCGAAAATATTAATAAATGGGTCCGCGAGGCTCAACTGCAACGGTCGGCATTCAACATTGCACCGCACCTTCGACCAAAAAAAAAAAAACATTGCACCGCACCAAAACGTGATGCACGCCAGGTTTTTAGACTCAAATTTCTAGCAATTCATAGCTTGTCCACCAACAATTTTCGCATAAAACCAGCTTTGACCTACAACTCGTTTGATCTTATGGACGAAATTCTCTCGTTCAATATTTGATCTTCTACAAGACGTTTACAACGAGCTTAACATAAATCATACAAACATAATCTCACTCTCTCTTAAAAAATCTCAGATTTAGATGCTATCTGCTTGTTTTTCTTGTGACATGAACTTATGAAGCTGCGATACGCTTTGCTTCCTGCAGGGATTTATCGAGACTATCTGTTTGTACCGTGCGCAAGGCCAACATATTTTCTCCAATGATGGGCTTGAATTTCTTGATCATCTTGAGAATACCTAAGAAGATGAGTCGATACAGGAACACCATCCCGAACAAAATGGCCAGATTAGTCCACTTGGAGCAACCCATTTCCACTAGCCACATGTCCCTCAATATATCTTCGCCGCTAATAGCGCTTTCATCGATTAAGGGATTTCCCAAGAGTTAGCCCTTTGAATTCATTTTTGTACAGGCCTTGATATGCATATTTGTGGAGAAATAGGTAATAGAGGGGATATCTGCATAAGACCTTTGGAAGATCATTTGGCAAGCGAAAGAAACCGCCACCGAGTATCATTAATCCTTGGATTCTGCACCTGTTATTAGTCTCATGAGGAAATTTGGCACGACACTGGCAATAATCATCATGAAGCTCTCTACTAGCATCATACAGGCAAAAAGAGTGGACGCAAAGTACATGAAGTGCTCAAGGCTTCTCTGAAGTCCCGCGAGATAGTAAGTGATGGCTCCAGGAATTAGGGAAATTATGAGCAAGAAGGGCAGAGATGACAAGGTATTCCTAAGAGCAAAAGCACTTGTTCTGCAATGTCCATTTAATATTTCCCTCTCAAACACCGAGGCAAAGAAAAGGATCAGAAGGGAGGTAAGTCAGACTTGAATCATGAAGTCGTGTAATCTCATAAACTACTATTTCCCCACCTTCACATCCTCTACAAAGGAAGAGAAACTCCTGATTGCCAGTATCATCAAGAATGAAGCAACAAACATTAGCATTGAACCTCTGGCCTGAATTAAGCAAACAAATTACATTGTTTAGTCTTTTAATATCACTAAACACAATCGCCATTTGATTGAAACTTGGTAAAAAAAAGACTAGAAACATCACCATCATCTCAAGTGCAGTGATGGAGTTTACCTGAATCAAACTATCACCGGAGCCGATGTCGCAGAAAACTGTGCCTAAACCAAATCCTAAGGCGATGTATGTGGTAAGACGCAACCAGTAGTATCCTGAACCCTGTGCGTATTAATGAAAGACCTTCTTGTAAGGAAGCAGAATTGGGTGAAGAAGCAAGCTTGGCCCCCTTCGTCTAGTACATTGCAGTCAACCTTCTCTCTATAGATTTGATAAAAGTGCTCATCATATAACTTGTCGACATATCTTAGATATTTGTAATTGAATTTGCCTATGTCGCGACCTCTTTTTTTCTTTCGGCGCCCTCGATTGGGTACAGGCGCCTAAGGAGGCTAATGGCTCGGCTGAAATTAGTTATGCCCGGACTCTCCCAAGTCCACCAATTCACGACTTTAATAGTCTGAGTTTTTAACCTGTAAATCAATTTTTAAAATGGAGTCGCCACTAATCGATTTGGGGTGGGTTGATTAGAAACCCAAGTGAAGTATCGGGAGAAATACTCACTCCTGCGCAACCAGAGAAATTAGGATTGGGGGCTTGATTACACTAGTTAATCACTAATGCCCTTTCGGTACCTAATCTTGTTTAAACCTTAAGGTTTTTTGGATGTTTGAGGGATTTTCCATGCATTTTTGGGAGGAAAAACATTTTTTGAGTCTTTTTCTAATTTTTTGGACACAAAAGGGATGTTTTGGGATTTTTGGAAAAATACAAGTCTTTTTGGCGTTTTCATGAATTTTTGGCCTTTTTTGGATTTTTGGCATTTTTTGGAAAATATGAAATTTTTTTGATTTTTTTTATTTTTCGGAAAATAAAATATTTTTTAACATTTTTTAATATTTTTTGGTTTTCTCGAAATTAAAATATTTTTTAATATTTTTCGAAAATAAATTATATTTTGGACTTTTTGGAAAATATTTATTTATTATTTATTTATTTAAAATATTATTTAAAAAAGGGCCAACCCGGGTCGGATCCACGGGTTGTGTCTGACCCGAGCCGGCGACTAGAACGAGGATGGGCCCGACTCGGATTTTTTTGTCTTTTTTTTTTTTTAATGGAAACGGCGTCATGGCCGAGCGTTTGAGACGCCCGGCCCGGCCCGACGACCCGGCCCGACAACCCGCTCCCTCCGGCGAAACCCTACCCGACCCGGCTCCGGACTCGACCCGACTCCCGCCGCCCGCAGATCGCGAACCCTACCCGATTTTCCGGGTCCGGGTCCGCTTCGCAACCCGGAAAATCGCAAACCCTAGGGTTTGCGAATCCGCGGTGCCAGGAATGGAAACCTGGGCATTTCGGCGGCAACGGTGACTACGGTAGTGGCGGCGGCATGACGAGAACGGGACAATGGAGAGGGCTACGACGGCGACAGTGGTGACGACGACGGAGATAGGCTGCCTGACCAAGACCGGCAACCGTGCACGGCAGAGACGGTGACAACGTCGCACGACGCTCGACGCCCTTTCGCCTTCCCCGTGCTCGATCTCCCCCTCTCTCTCTCGATCCACTCCTCCGGCAAGGCCTCAGATCTCCGGCCATGAGCCCTCGAACCCCCTGAAGTCTCTCAGTGGGTCGTCTGAGGTCTGTGACCTCAATCCGCTCCTCTCTCTCTCTCTCTCCGGCAGAACTTCTCCCTCTCCGGTCGCGAGCCTTCGGATCTGGGCTTGCTCGTCCTCGGCTCCCTTTCTGAAGTCTCTCAGTAGGAAGCACAAAGCTTTGCAGCCTTCGATCGTTCTCGGCGTGCCTCCTCGATGACGGAAGCGGGGGCCTATTTATAGGTGAGGGGGCAGCTAGTCGACGGAGCTTCGACCGCCGGTCCCCGTGCACCAAGCGGCCTCCGCCGGTCGAACCGGCGTCCCATCTGACGCCAGCTGCCCCTCACACGTGGGTCGCCGTCCGCCTGCCTCTCCGGCGTCGCATCCTCTGCGCATGTGCTGCAGAGGCGCGAGGAAGGAGATGATCGGTGGGGCCGAGCTAAAAGGGGAAATGGGCCGTAAGGGCCCATTCGACGGCTGCTTTTTTTTTTTTTTTGTTGGTTTTTTTTTGTTATTTGTTTATTATTCCGAAAAGACAAAATAAATAAAAACTTAATTAATAAAATAAACCTAATTAAAATTGAGGCGTCAATAGCTGCCCCTCTTTGAAGGTGAGCTCGCAGAGGTTGCATTCAAAGACAAATTGATGCCTAAATTTTATCCATGCATGCGTAGCAGATTATATTTTATTTGGGACCTATCATTCTATGCGGAAAAAGAGTAATATAACTTTACATATACTAAGACAGATAAGAAGATACCTGTAGTTACTTACGGGGAGTGAGTGAGATAGGGTGTGAACCCCGAGTTTGGCAAGTATCAAGGCGTCATCTTACCTGGTGATATGAGGAGATTGCTTTTCCAGGACTCAAACCATTCTTCGGTTGCCTGTTAAAACAATCAATAATTTGTCTAGGACCCGAACCTTTCTTCGGTTGCCTTGACGGGAAATTGCTTCTCCAGAACTCGAACCATTCTTCGGTCGCCTGTTAGAGCAATAAGTGATTTGTCTAGGACCCGAACCTTTCTTCGGTCGCCGTGACGGTAAAATGCTTTTCCAGGGCCCGAACTATTCTTCGGTCGCCTGTTAGAGCAATAAGTGGTTTGTCTCGGACCCGAACCTTTCTTCGGTCGCCGTGACAGGAGATGCGCCGACCTTTCTCAGGGCATCTACTTGTAGGTGCCTGATCTGTATCGAGGACACCAATTGGTTCCCGACCTTTCTCGGGAGATGCGCCGACCTTTCTCAGGGCATCATATTTGTTGGGGTGTCTGACTTCTGTCAAAGACACTGGTTGGAACTTGACCTTTCTCGGGAGGATGCACCGACCTTTCTCAGGGCATCGATTTGTGGGGTGTCTGACTTCTGTCGAAGATACCAGTTGGAACTCAATCTTTTTTGGGAGGATGCACCGACCTTTCTCAGGGCATTGATTTGTTGGGGGTGCCTGGACATTCACAAGCATTGAAAGAGTACCTGGATATTCCCAAGTACTAACCTAGAGGATATTTGGGCCTCTGCAGGCGTCAAAGGGGTACTTGGATGATCACAAGTACAAACTCTTGAAGGATACCTAGCATTCGTAGGTATCGAAGGGGTACCTGGGATATTCATGAAGGTCCCTCACCTTTTGATAATTGGGAATATCAAGGACGTACCTCGCATATTTGTGAAGATCTCCTACCTCCTGGCAATTGGGGAATATCGAGGACGTACTTCGCATATTCGTGAAGGTCTCCCACCTCCTGGTAATGGGAATATCGAGGACGTGCTCGCATATTCATGAAGGTCTCTCACCTCCTGGTAACTGGGAATATCGAGGGCATGCCTCACATATTCATGAAGGTCTCTCACCTCCTGATAACTGGGAATATCGAGGGCATGCCTCGCATATTCATGAAGGTCCCTCACCTCCTGGTAAAGGAGAATATCGAGGACGTACCTTGGATATTGGTGAAGATCTCTCACCTCCTAGTAATTGGGAATGTCGAGGACGTACCTGAGATATTCGTGAAGGTCTCTCACATCCTGGTAATTGGGAATATTGAGGACGTACCTGAGATATTCGTGAAGGTCTCTCACCTCCTGATAGTTGGGGATATTTAGGACTTACCTGAGATATTCGTGAAGGTCTCTCACCTCCTGGTAATGGGAATATCGAGGGCGTACCTGAGATACTCGTGAAGGTCTCTCACCTCCTGGTAATGGGAATATCGAGGGCGTACCTGAGATATTCGTGAAAGTCTCTCACCTCCTGGTAATGGGAATATCGAGGGTGTGCCCCGCATATTCGTGAAGGTCTCTTACCTCCTGGTAATTGGGAATATCAAGGGCGTACCTGAGATATTCGTGAAGGTCTCTCACCTCCTGGTAATGGGAATATCGAAGGCGTACCTGAGATATTCGTGAAGGTCTCTCACCTCCTAGTAATGGGAATATCGAGGGCATGTCTTGCATATTCGTGAAGGTCTCTCATCTCCTGGTAATGGGAATATCGAGGGCGTGCCCCGCATATTCGTGAAGGTCTCTCACCTTCTGGTATTATGAACTTGAATGTGGTATGAGGCTTACCTGGATTGCCGCAGGCACTTAAAAGGGGTGGAATATCGGGGTAGGCATTGCCAAGCAAAGCAATGGAATGCTTGAACAGCTGCTATATTATTTGGGGACAACTCGGGCAGGCTGAGTGTCATGAAAAGGAAGTATCTGGACAATGGTGGGTACTTGATGATATGGGGATATCAACGATAAAAGGATACTTGGTCAGTCGCAAGTATCAATACTCTGGGGACAACTCGAACAGGTCGAGTGTTAGGAAAAGGGAGTATCCGAACGGTGGCCGGTACTCAAAGATAATAGGGATACCTAGACAGTAGTAGGTATTCAACGATAAAGGGATACTTGGTTAGTCACAAGTATCAATACTCTGGGGACAACTCGAACAGGTCGAGTGTCTGGAAAAGGGAGTATCCGAACGGTGGCCGGTACTCAAAGACAATGGGGATACCTAGACAGCAGTAGGTATTCAACAATAAATGGATACTTGGTCAATGATAGGTACCTTAAGACAAATGGGGATAGAGATATGCTTACTTGGCAATATCTCTGATCTTTAAGAGTATGTCTGCTATTTGCACAATATGCACACATGATTGTATATGTTGTAAATTGATGAGTTCAAATAAGATTCATGCATGATAATTTTGTCAGTTTTGCATCCTTTGATTTCCACTGGGGAAGATTTTGAAAGACAACCTTCATTTAGAATGTAGATGTCTTGAGCATGCTAGATGAGGGACTTTCAGTCTGAAAGGACTTTTCGCTCACTCTCATGGAAAAGGCTATCCTGAGCATTAATGCAGGATTTATAAGGACCACACTATCTCACTGTCATCATGTCAGCAGGGGTCCGAGTATTCTTGCAAACGGTACAACTTTACTAATGTGAGAGGTCTTTGTTGAAACTGTGATGAAGTCTTGGTCAATGGCTCATCAAAAGAGACCATCAAGGTCGAAGCCGATGGACAAAAATGCTGCACGATCATCTCCGGGTTTACAAGTCAAGAACCCTACGAAAAGAAATTGAGTAATCTTGCTCGTACTTCTTCGAGCGATGTTTATGCACATATGAAATCCTACGTTAATTGAAGTGCCCCTAGTCTGAAGAAACTTTTACAGTGGGGATGTAACGTAGACTTGGCTCACATGTAAGAGGGTGAGAGTTGGTAACTGTCTTGGCATTTGTCACTATTCTTTCTTGTCAGATGGAGGTTCTATGGATCACAACATCAACTTTTTCTTGGCTGTATTTTTGACTCGGGGGCATTGGCCTTGCTTTTACCAAGCACACTACTTTTTCATGCCCCTATTTTTTATTCCAGTTCTTCTTTAATGGGCATTGACCTTGCTTTTACTAGGTACACTGCTTTTTTATGCCCCTGTTTTTCATTCTTGGCGTTAGAGGAACTAGCCTAGGCAAGTTCAATCACGACACTGTTGTTAGACTCTTAAGTCTTCATTTTCAGCTAGCGCTCTAGACTATGCTGCTTAAATGGCAGTAACTTCTGTTTTGCCTCCATGTGAGGGTGAAATTACAGACTCACTTGGGTTGTACAATGAATACAAGTGCATAGAGAAATAATTGCTCTTCGTCATTCTAGG
Organism: Eucalyptus virginea; assembly: GCA_014182375.1. Classification (NCBI taxonomy): domain Eukaryota; kingdom Viridiplantae; phylum Streptophyta; class Magnoliopsida; order Myrtales; family Myrtaceae; genus Eucalyptus; species Eucalyptus virginea. Next base: position 31,559,561 of record CM024522.1, on the reverse strand, counting down.
GCACTTAAATTAACGCGAGTGTTCATATGCAATAAAGACACTCGAAGATTGATGCAAGTGCGAGCAAGAAAATTTCTATCTCTCTTCTCACCTTGTCATGCTACTTTGCCTCCACTTTGCCCCAATGTGGGGTGGTTCTTGACGGGGGTATGAGAGAAGTTTTGTGACATCCTGAAATTCGATCCTGTTTTCGATAAAGTGAAATGGGCATTTCGTCGACGTGCTTATGGTCCTTTTTCTTTGAGCTGATCACTCAGGAGTTAACTAACCTATTGGGTGAAGCCATTAAGGGATGTATCTGCAGTAAAATCCCTAAAAGCTACTCAATTTGTTGGATTGGACTAAATTCACGTTTGATTGATTCTAACCATGAAATTTAATTTGGTTTCGGGAATCGAATATTCGAGCGTGTCACAATTCATTTTTAGGATCATGTCTCATCGTCCGTCAAATTATTGTCGAGTCCGAAATTTCAAGAAAGAAATTATCGGAGGAAAAATCGAAGACCAAAAGAAATTAGAAAAGGAAAGGAAAAGAGAAAAGAAAAGAAAAAGAATAAGAGTATTATTTAAATTCTTTTCTCTCTCTCTCTCTCTCTTCTCTCTTCTCTCCCCTCCCCCTCGTGCGTTTTCCCCACCGACCGACTGCCCCAGCTGTCTCCCTCTTTATTCCTCTTTCTTTGACCGGTCAAGCTTATCCTCTTTCCTCTTCTCTCTCATCTCTCTCTTTCGCACTCTCTCTCTCCCTCGACTCTCTTTGCTGTGCGAACAGAAACGGAACCAGGAGCTGAAGACCGAAAGCTGCAGCTCGCCGTCGCTGCCCCGTCCCCGCCCGTTCCGCCACCGCCCCGCACGCCCGCGCCGCGCCCGTGCGCCCGCCGCTCGCCGCCGTCCAGCTCCCAACCGCCTCTGTTCAGCTCCGTCTTGGCCAGCACCGGCCACGATCCGGCCACCTCCGGCCACCGTGGGCCACCGCTTGGCCTCGCCAAGCCACCACCCGCTCTCCCGACCTCTTGCCGCCCCCAACCCTCTCTCTTTGTTGCTGTTTTGCGGCCGAACCAGCAAACCCGCGAGTGGGTTTCCAGCCGGTTCGTGGGCCGTTTTGGGCCGTTTCCGGGCCCCGAACCCGAGCCGTGCTTTGGGAAGAATTGTTCCTCGCGTCGCCGCCGTCGGATTGATCCGATTTGCGCGCGATTTGGTGAGTAATCTCACTAATCCCGGATTAGTTGGCTAATTATGCTTTAGGTTGGTTTAGTTTTAATTAATTATGTTTAGGTTGTTAGATTAGAATTAATTAGCAATTATTAGTCAATTGTGATGCGATTTAGATAAATTGATTGTGCAATTAACAAGTAGACGTGGTCTACTATTTATTGGGAGTGTCTCGGGAATTTTCGGACCCCTAATTGAGCTTCAATTTGATGATTTGGGCCTAAGTGAGATTTTTGGCATTTAAATATTAATTTTCGGAATTAAATTAAATAATTATTTATTTTCCGAAAATTCAAGGGAGATGGTCTGGAACCGGAATATTATGCGGATGACTATGGTGAAGTCCGTTTATTTAATCGGGCTTTAATTTGAGCTAAATGGAATTTTTAATATTAATTATTTAATTTTCGAAATTAATTAATTAATTATTTATTTTCCGAAAATTCAACTGAGATGCCCTGGAACCGGAAAATTATGCTGATGACCGTGGTGAAGCCCGTTTGTTTAATTGAGTTTTAATTTGTGCTAAATTGAATTTTTAATATTTATTAATTAATTTTCGAAATTAATTAATTAATTAATTATTTTTCGGAAATTAAGATTTTGATGGCCGACGACCGAAATCTCGTGCTGATCGTCGTGGCGCAGTTCGTTTATTTATTTGAGCTCTACGTTGTATGGAATTGAATAAATTGTGATATTTTAGGGATTTACCCTAAATTGATTTAGAATTGATTGAGATTGAATGATTGATTGGTAGATGGTCGAGTATGTTTGTTTAGCATTTATAATGCTTTGATTGAGTTGTAAAGTGGATGGGGTTATGAGAGAATTGGAAATACTTTGGGATTGAACCAATCAGACACAGTGTATGGACCTACGTGGTTCGGTGATTGAGACATCACTGGCGAAAACGGCGCCTTAAAGAACGCACGTATCGGTCTAGTACTCATTGTTATAGGCATGTATGGTTCGGTGATCAAGGACATCACTGGCGAAAACGGCGCCTTAAAGAACGCATACACTTGTCTATCAAATACATTGTTATAGGCATGTGTGGTTCGGTGATTTGGGATATCACTTTTGGCGAAAACGGCGCCTTAAAGAACGCACACAATTGTCTATTGAGTACATGGTTATAGGCATGTATGGTTCGGTGATTAAGGACATCACTGGCGAAAACGGCGCCTTAAAGAACGCATACACTTGTCTATTAAATACATTGTTATAGGCATGTGTGGTTCGGTGATTTGGGATATCACTGGCGAAAACGGCGCCTTAAAGAACGCACACAATTGTCTATTGAGTACATGGTTATAGGCATGTATGGTTCGGTGATCAAGGATATCACTGGCGAAAACGGCGCCTTAAAGAACGCATACACTTGTCTATCAAATACATTGTTATAGGCATGTGTGGTTCGGTGATTTGGGATATCACTGGCGAAAACGGCGCCTTAAAGAACGCACACAATTGTCTATTGAGTACATTGTGGTAGGCATGTGTGGTTCGGTGATTTGGGATATCACTGGCGAAAACGGCGCCTTAAAGAACGCACACAGTTGTCTATGTGAGTATATGGTTATAGGCATGTGTGGTTCGGTGACTAAGGATGTCACTGGCGAAAACGACGCCTTAAAGAACGCACGCAATTGTCTAGTGAATATGTACTTTGGTGAACTTGATGCCCGAGAGTATTGACCTAGAATGGTCCGTCTGACATGTAATCGACTAGTTCGATTGACCAATGAATTGATCCGATTGTTGTGAATTGATTGACTGATTAGAAATGACCGTGAGTGGTCTTGTTGGCATTTAATCGACTAGGTCGATTTGATCGATGCTTCGATCAGTGATATGATTGCTTGGGTGCCTATTATGAATTGTACTGACTTGCAGGTGGAATATGAGGCCAAGGTACGTCTTCTGCCCTATGCGTGTACAGGCAGCCTATAGTATAATAGTTTACTAATTGGGCTTAGTGGGGTAGAACTCGCTGAGACGTAGTCTCATCCCAGTTTGGGGAAAAACATTTCAGGACCCCGTTGAGGAGCTGAGAAGGAATCTAAGAAGGAGAAGTCGGAGGTGAAACCTGAGTAGAAGGATTTTTGGAAGAAGAAGATAATACCGAGAGAGATTTTGAGTATGACCTAAAGGGATTGAGATTCCATCTTCTTTTGTGAACTCCAATTGATGTGAATAGTTATGAAGTTCTCTAATTGATGTCATGTACAAAAGTTTGGTTATAAATTTCAATATGAAAAATATGGCCCTGCTTTTCTATCCCATCGTTTTATTGTCTGGGGATTTTAACTGCTTCCGCATGTGCTTAATAAACGAAAGGGTCGGCGATAATTTGTCCTGGGATATCGCATTATAAAATCGACCAAGTGAGAAGGATGTGTGCGTGCCCGAGGATCGGGGCGTGACAAGCTTCACCAGTGTATGGGGCTCAATGGGGTGAGCGATGGAATGCCTCTCAATATTTTGGTAATCGTACCATTCGCGAGAGAACTCTTTACCCTGCAACTATGGAATCTTCTGCACTCATCTCACAAGTGTATAGATGGCAGGGATTGTGTGTAGGATATGGCTTGCCTTTCATCATTCTGACGCGCCTCATCCAGCATGCTCGATTAATCTTGTATTCTTCAATTAGCTATCTATTCTAATAATTCTCAATGGAATCAGTGATTTAGACAGACAAAATCATCATGCAGAATTCACCTAGGAAAAGGCATGCAGTGTATGATGTGATAGAGTTTGTACTCTTAAAATAAATGAATGGCTTTTTACTCAAGAAAAACTTATTAACAGCTTTAGGGGTGTTTACTTGGTGGAACGGTATTCACAAATGTGTTAAAATTTGAACATTAAAAGAGTTATTTACAAAGGGTCATTCACAAATGGGTGTCGATAGATTGCTCCTATTGGTTAGGGATATGACACATGAATGATTAGTCAAGGATTGAGAATCTAATCGGGCATCTCTGCTTTTGCCCCTGCAGAAGAGAAGATGTACAAGTAGATCAATTAGTCTGGCCAAAATCAAATGTGAGTTGAGGCCTGAAGATTTTCTGTCATTTGCTTTGGCGATACTTGAGACGACATTTTGCTTGGGAGAGTTTGTCATGCCTCTCATTGCTTTGTTATCTGTGTTTTTTACAGTTAGGTGATCCCTTCACTAGTTTGCAGATGATTGGATGGACCTGAAGTGCGAGTGGGACACAAAGTCCTATGTCCCTTGCTTCATTAGGTCAATTATTCTCTGAATTGGCTCCTGGATGACATGTCCTTTTATACGAAGTCAGGTGAATTTTATGTGGGTCATTTCCACATACTAGCTTGGCCAATATTGATTTGCCAAACCTAACCATCAAGTTTGGCTCTTGAATCCTTATACTTCTCCTAGGGATATTTGAATGTCGATGACAGCCTTTTCGTCTTGGCATAGTTTGACATTTCTTTCGATTGGCCTTCCTCACTCATGGCCACGTATGCATGATTGATGGTCATTGATTCATCTTCAACGCCTTCCTTCTGTGGAATTTTCTTCTGTCTTTGACTGTATGACCATTAGCAGCATTGGGCAAAGTCATGTACTTCAAGCTTCTATGGAATCTAAGATGGACAATCAAAACTTCCAATTCTCTGATGGCGATCACTTCTTGGGAGAGCATGTGTCTGGAGCACGAAGTGAGGTTTCTAGGCCCTAAGTCAGCATTTGAAATAAAGGGCTAGAGACTGCCTCAACTGACTAGATTTTCTCCCTGTTGACAGTAGCCAATTCAAGAGGAGAAATTCCTTTTCTGTGCTTCTTGGCTTGTCAAAGCTGGAAATCCCATTAATGAAACCATAGCATCTAGTTACGCAGGCATGTTGTGGGGAAAAGATGTTGCTACGACTTGAGAAGGAATTGGGCAAGAGCAAGGTGGAGTGTACAAAGCTCTTGGGGACGGCTTGATTTCAACCGTATGCTTGTACCTATGACGTCCTATCTTTCGTTTCCTGTAAATAGAAGAGAGATGACATCATTTCTAAAATTATATTCAGAGAATAAAACTTACCTTCTTTGAAGTGGGATGATCTTTTCTGTTTGCCCCACTGCCTTCTTGAAATGATGTTTTTGAATTTGGCGAGCTCACATAATGTGCCAGCTTTAAATGCCTCCTGGTCACACTAAGTCAAAGGGGATGATATTCTAAGACACGAAGTGAGTGAGTCAGAAAGACAAACATGATTAAATTTATCATTTTTTTTGAAAGATTTTGGTGATGAAGTATTTTCTGTTTTCAGAATATGTCTTAGGGGAAGAAAAAGCATAAGGAAGCCCAGCCCTCAGTATTCTCCTTGGATGATATTTTCTTTTCATTGTTGGATAACATCACCGGGCTGGTTTGGGATACCACCTCATGCTCTCAAAATATTTTCAACTTTATTTAATAGGTGGATTTACATTTTGGAAAAGTGTTTTCAAAAGTTAGTTCCTCAAGCGGAACTAATGTTGAAAATAAAAACAAGCTAGACTTAAGAAAGATGTACAAGCTCCCACGTAGGGGAATACGAAAGGAAATTAAAAAGGGTTCTACTTGAGCGGGCCTGCACCCATTTCCCCTTACGGTCCTTCATTGATGGTGTCCATGAAAAGGTCTCCAAACATGGTGGTCATGTCATCTCGGCCCTTCTTTCTCTCGTTGCTAAGGGTGGCACTTCATTGCTCGAATAATACCCAGCCTTTACCAGCCCTTGATGAATGTCAGCGGTATGTGCTTCGACATTTCTGCTCTGACTGTCTTCAGAACTGAATACCGCATTTACTTTGTCAATGTGATCAGGGAGCGAATTGCTTTGGAATGAGAAAGCTTTAGTGTCTAACAGGTTTTGGATTCGACTCTTGAGGGCGAAGCACTCATCAGTCGAGTGCCCCACTTCTCCCATGTGATAGTCGCATTTTTTGGATGGGTCATAGTTGCGTTTGGTCGCTTTGGCTCAGTCGAGAGGAGGTTCTTATTCCGGAGGATTTCCAAAACCTGTGATGGAGATCCGGGAAGTGAAGTGAATTGTCTCTTGTTGTTGTAGTGCTGGGGCGGTTGACGGCTGGTGGTCTGTTGTTGTCTTGCACTTGTCTGAATTGTTGGAAAATGATTGTAGGTCGCATTGACATCTACTAGGGGTTCTTTATCTTTCTTCATGTTGAACCTGCCCGTGGGTGCAGGTTCAGTGAACCAACCATCCTTCAACCCTATCTCGATTTGCTCCCCTACTGGAATGAGTTGATTAATGATTCGGCGATCGTGGTTACCATTCGATTGCGGTACTCGTAAGGGAGGGTTTTGATAAAAATTTTCTCGCCCGAAATCGGTTGGTTCGGGACCGATTTGGGCGGCGATTCCTCCATCTAATAGTATATTCTTTGAACAATTCATGCTTTTTCTTTTCGGTACGCTCAAGATCCTCACGAGAAGGGGTAATGTCCATTATGAACTTATATTGCTTGAGGAATGCCTCACTCACTTCGCTCCATGTTTCGAGGAGGTTAATGTTCTTCGTGATGTACCACCTTAGGGCCGGGCCTACTAGACTTGATTGGAACAACTGGATCATTAATGGTGCATTATTAACGTATTGGGTCATTCGAACCAAGTACATTTGCAAATGAGCCCTCGGGCAAGTCGTGCACTCAGGCATTTTGAATTTTTCCGGCATTTTGACGTTGGAATAAATGGCGAGGTCCGTCAAAGTAGGATCTTGGAGGCCTTGCAATTGTTTCAGTCTCTCCTCAAGCTTTCTGAGACGTTTGTCATGCTCAGTTTTAGACAAACTGTCTGGCTTAGCCTTCTCAATTGCAGTTGGGTGTGGATCATCCTCCAATTCTGGTACGTTATCGTCGGCATCTCTACCTTGATCACCCCCGGTAGATGATTGTGGCAGCAATACCTCGATCGAGGTCGGGGCAGGAGTGAGTTTGCCCTAGATGGAGTCTATCTACTTTGAAAGTTGTTGAAGCACATTGAAGACTTGTTTCATTTCGCTTTCTACGACCGCAATACGGCTTGGTACATTTTCTTCAGCGATTCTTGCTCTTACTTTTGAGCAAGTCTGGATTGGTGAACGTTGACGTTCCGTGATTACCTGGCCATGAATAAACAAGCATGTGTGAAGACAAGGCGTAGATAGGGAGTCAGTCCATGATGACAACATAATCCTACTATTTTTGTTTATTCATGAAAAGGTAGAGGATTTCCTAAACATGGATTGAAAAAGGGCACGTGACATGTTAACATGAGCTAAAAAGATATTCAATTTGAAAGGCGAAGAAAGCATGAGTTGTAACAAATTTTGAAAAAGATTTCTATCCCCTTTTTTGAGGCAAATTAAAATTCTTGCGGAAAAGAATTTTGTAACATGCTTGAGAATAAAAACATCAACTGAAAGTAATTTTTTGCAATTTTTTTTTAAAACTTTTAAAAAAACTTTATGATAATTACTTCCGAATTTAGATGACCGTGATATTAAATCCTACACTAATCATGGACTACTCAATATATACAGGAAGGTAAGTAAATTGCAAAGTACATGAAATAAAAACTTACTTCACACGAGAAAATTGTTGGCAATCACATAGACATGCGCATGATATGTGTGGCTCGATTTCTAACTGAGAAGGTTTGTTGAGATTAAAAGGATATCCGCCCGTCACAGTCTCGCGTTAGCAGCATACCCTCCTAACCTCGGCTAAGAAATTCGGGGAAAAGAAAGGCAACCTCTACATCGCAGTCTCGCGTTCGAGGTCGTATCTTTCTTAACACCATCCTAGAAATCCTATTATGGCCTAGGTCCGGCGACTGGGTTGTGTGTGCCATGTGTAGTGTTCAAAATAGTAAAGCATGCACAACAGTTTATAATCACAAGATAATCTATTTTAAGCAAAATAAATTTCTAAGCCACTAACCTGCATAAAAAAAAAAACCTAAGTCAGTAAAGATATTAAACAAGACAAAAAATGCCTAAGTCCTCAAATTCCCCAGTGGAGTCGCCAAGCTGTCGCGACCTCTTTTTTTCTTTCGACGCCCTCGATTGGGTACGAGCGCCTAAGGAGGCTAATGGCTCGGCTGAAATTAGTTATGCCCGGACTCTCCCAAGTCCACCAATTCACGACTTTAATAGTCTGAGTTTTTAACCTGTAAATCAATTTTTAAAATGGAGTCGCCACTAATCGATTTGGGGTGGGTTGATTAGAAACCCAAGTAAAGTATCGGGAGAAATACTCAGTCATGCGCAACCAGAGAAATTAGGATCGGGGACTTGATTACATTAGTTAATCACTAATGTCCTTTCGGTACCTAATCTTGTTTAAACCTTGAGGTTTTTGGATGTTTGAGAGATTTTCCATGCATTTTTGGGAGGAAAAACATTTTTAAGTCTTTTTCTAATTTTTTGGACAAAAGGGATTTTTTGGGATTTTTGGAAAAATACAAGTCTTTTTGGCTTTTTCTGAATTTTTTTGGCTTTTTCATGAATTTTTGGCCTTTTTTGGATTTTTGGCATTTTTTGGAAAATATGAAATATTTTTGATTTTTTTTTATTTTTCGGAAAATAAAATATTTTTTAACATTTTTTAATATTTTTGGTTTTCTGGAAATTAAAATATTTTTTAATATTTTTCGAAAATAAATTATATTTTGGATTTTTTGGAAAATATTTATTTATTATTTATTTATTTAAAATATTATTTAAAAAGGGCCAACCCGGGTCGGATCCACGGGTTGTGTCCGACCCGAGCCGGCGACTCGAACGAGGACGGGCCCGACTCGGATTTTTTTTGTCTTTTTTTTTTTAATTGAAACGGCGTCGTGGCCGAGCGTTTGGAGACGCCCGGCCCGGCCCGACGACTCGGCCCGACAACCCACTCCCTCCGGCGAAACCCTACCCGACCCGGCTCCAGCACCTGACCCGACTCCCGCCGCCCGCAGATCGCGAACCCTACCCGATTTTTCGGGTCCGGATCCGCTTCGTGACCCGGAAAATCGCAAACCCTAGGGTTTGCGAATCCGCGGCGCCAGGGATGGAAACCTAGGCATTTCGGCGGCGACGGTGACTACGGTAGCGGCGGCAGCATGACGAGAACGGGACAACGGAGAGGGCTACGATGGCGACAGTGGTGACGACGACGGAGATAGGCTACCTGACCAAGACCGACAACCGTGCACGGCAGAGACGATGACAACGTCGCACAGCGCTCGACGCCCTTTCGCCTTCCCCGTGCTCGATCTCCCCCTCTCTCTCTCGATCCACTCCTCCGGCAACGAGCCCTCAGACCCCCTGAAGTCTCTCAGTGGGTCGTCCGAGGTTTGCGACCTCAATCCGCTCCTCTCTCTCTCTCTCTCTCTCTATCTCTCCGGCAGAACTTCTCCCTCTCCGGCCGCGAGCCTTCGGATCTGGGCTTGCTCGTCCTCGGCTCCCTTTCTGAAGTCTCTCAGTAGGAAGCACGAAGCTTTGCAGCCTTCGATCGTTCTCGGTGTGCCTCCTCGACGACGGAAGCGGGGGCCTATTTATAGGCGAGGGGGCAGCCGGTCGACGGAGCTTCGACCGCCGGTCCCCGTGCACCAAGCGGCCTCCGCCGGCCGAACCGGCGTCCCATCTGACGCCAGCTACCCCTCCCACGTGGGTCGCCGTCCGCCTACCTCTCCGGCGTCGCATCCTCTGCGCGTGCGCTGCAGAGGCGTGAGGAAGGAGATGACCGGTGGGGCCGGGCTAAAAGGGGAAATGGGCCGTAAGGGCCCATTTGACGGCTGTTTTTTTTTTTTTTTTTTTTTTTTTGTTATTTGTTTATTATTCCGAAAAAGACAAAATAAATAAAAACTTGATTAATAAAATAAACCTAATTAAAATTGAGGCGTCAATAGCCTATAAGTATTAGACGATACAAAAGAGCTTACCAGCAGTTTAATCACTTTCTCTGTGCTTTGCTTTCCTCCAAAACCTCGCTCGACATCCTAGTTACGAAGAAAAATTCTAGCTGTGATCAGGCTGAGCCAGATAGCGATGCCCTTAAATTGAAATTGATTGCTTGGAAAACTTCACCCTCATACCTCATCAAATCAGTGTTGATAGTCTTGAGGTAGTGATGAGATGGATTTTGCAGACTTGGACGTAAGAAATCATTCAGTGCAAAGAACTACATTGCACAGAATTCAAAGTTCATTCATTTCGTAATCACATTTACTAATTACTACAGCAAAAAAATGAGGTTATGCAGAGACTATAACATACCTGAGGTGCTTCACTGGAAAGACCAAAATAGATAGTTCTTTCGAGAGAGAGCACAGAATCTTGAAAAGCTTAACTGGAAACACTTCACTACTGGGCTGATGAATAGATGCTAACGCCATCATCTCATTTTGCTGAGTGGGACTAACTACCCGTCTCATGAAGTAGGATGTGTTGAGGTGTGATTCATACTTCCCATTGACAAGAGGACATGGGATTCCCGCTCTTCGTACACCATACATACTTGTGAAAATAACATTTCAGTGTCACAAGGTGAAATGATGGGATTCCAAATTTAACACAAAGGAAAAAAAAAAAAATTAAAAACGCCAGTTCCATTGGCCCACCCACGAATCCGACCATCCGGTCTGGTTCGATTTCAAGTCCCTTTGGTTTGATTTTCAGGTTTTAGGTGGGAACTAGACCACCTAAGAACTAGTCACCCCTAATCCAAATGGCCTTTGACATATGAAATATAATATACTTATATCATTATTTAATTTTTTTCAAGTGAAAGTGTAATTCCACTTTACTTTTCTATTTCAAATTATGGTTCCGTTTGTTTCGTGAAATTTTTTCTCATTTTTCAATGTTTGAATCTCTTATGAAAATGAGTCAAAAAATTTTCCTAGTTAACAGAAAATTTAAGCCCCATTAGGAAAATGATTTTCTCTTTCAAAAATAAAAAATCATTCTCCAAAATGCGATTAGATATGAGCACTTAAATAAAAAAACGGTACACTTGGGTACAAGAATCCAACACCTGTTTGCGGGTCCTTAGCAATGGGCTTAGGTCCACTGGACCAAGGCCGAGTTTGGATCCAACGAGGTCGAGTCTAGGACTCACTATGCCTGCGCTTATGTCCACCGAGACCGAGACCAAGCCCAAAACCTTAATGCCCAATCCTAGGTTTAGAGAGACCCTGATGCCTATGCCCATGTTCATTGAGGCCGGGCTTCGACCGTGGGGCCCAACCTCCATGAACCGGAGCTCGAGCGCTAGGGACTCTAGCCTGACCTTTGTGGACTCGGGCCCTAGTGTCGAGGATTTGGGCATGGGTGTTGGTGAGCCGAGCGTGGGCACCTTGGTCTTGGGCCCACTTTTGTAGACCCAGAATCAATGCCTGTGCTTGGTCCCAATGATACATTGAGGCCCAACTTAAGACCCCAATGCTTATGCCCAATTCCCCCGTTGCCCAAATCACCAACACCCAAACAATACATGTTTATTCAGGAAAACGAAAGTAGGTTTTTCTTTCAAAATGACGGAAAGTGATTTCCAATTCATTTTTAGACTTCAGTCAAATATCAAAAACAGGAAAATGACTAATGAATGTGAAAATTTCCACGAAACAAATGAAGCCTAAGAGAAACTTTTTTCCACATAATTAATTTTCTATTTTTGGTTTTTGGCATATGATCATCGATGACCTTTCGTAACTCAATTTGGAGGAACACATAAACTCGAGTTTTACATGTATAGATGTCCGATACTTAGGGTGCAATTGTTAGGGGAAAACTTCATAAAAAAGAAAAAAACTTTCAAAGAAATAATTTTTCTAGAAAATGGTTAATTTTATTTTGTTTGGTGACATGTAACCAAAAAAGTTTGCTAGTGTTTAAAACTAATTTGCAAAATGATTTTAATATCATGAAAAAAAAAACAGAAAAGTCCTTTTCTAGTTTTTTTTTTTTTTAATTTTCTTTGTTTGATATTCTTTCTCTTTCCTTCTTCCTCCTTTGCCGATTGCCGAGCTCACCGACAATCACGATAGGCCAATGACACTATTGTTGAGGCCCAACAAGAGCTGACTTGGGCGGCCTCAAGTGAGCTTGAGCCTCATGAAATCCTAGCGGATAGCCTAAGGCCAATGATACTAGCCTCAAACAAGGTCAAGCTCGAGCTCGCTGTAGCAAGGCCGATGAGGCTCCAGCTTACTTGAGGTAGGCCCTTGATGGCCTACGGCTATGGCCAGTTGCTAAAGCTTGGCAATTGATGAAGGAGGAAGAAGGAAAAGAAAAAGAAAGGATAGAAAAAAAAAAAAAAAAATATTTAAAAATTCAAGATAAGCAATTTTAGAAAGTGTTTTCATCTTTTTAGATTTGGGAATTCACTTTCCTAATTTTATGAATGAGTATTTTCCTTAATCAGAAATTGTTTTTGGTTAACTAATCATTTTTTTGAACCAAATGGGTGAAAGTTTGAAAAACTAATTTAAAAAAAAAAAAAATACTTTTCCTCAAACATTTCCCTGAAAACTTCATGATATGGAAAATATTTTCCATGGAAATAATTTTTAAAGAAAATTATTAGTTTTTATTTATTTGGTAGTTTAGGAAAAGTGATTTTCTTCTTACCAAAATAGAAAGTTTTTTAACCCAAATCTAAACCTATTATTTTCAGTTCATGGAAGACGTTTTCCATTCATCAACTAAATTTTCGTCATCCAAACACCAAAAATTCAGAAAAATAATTTTCTGAAGATAGTTTTCCTTCAAACATACGAATCCTTAAAATTGAGATGTTTCATGTCAACTCTCATCTCATTCTTTAGCACTAATTTGTGGGGATAGTAATGCATCACATAGCCATTTAAGCACATTTGGCTTTCGTGCATAAAATTTACATAGTTGCTTCTTGGCGTGCCAAATCTAGTAATCAACACAATCTCATGCTTTCCTCTCGTACCTATGGAGGATATTAGCAACCCTACTAATCACTTATCATCATGCTGGTAATCAACTAATCATCACCGCGTACCGCGTTATCAGAAGGATTCACCATGACCTGTTTGGTTTGCTTCGTGGTCATAGAAATGCGAGCAACCAAGGCAGGCTTGACCACTTCAGTGCCCTTGACAATGGCCCAGAACATGACTCTATACAAAATCACCATCCCAATCAAAACTACAAGATCAACCCACTTGGAAAACTCCATGTCCATCTGCCATAACTCTGTCAGGACCTGCTCGCCACTGATAAAAGATGTCTCGGTTCCAGCTTGTCTAGGAAATTTCAGCCCCCTGAACTCATTCTTGAACAATCCCTCATAAGCATATCTGTGAAAGGCAATGTAGTACAAAGGCTATTTCCAAATTGGGACCGGCAGATCATTCGGTAGTCTGAAGAATCCTCCTCCTATGACCATTAGCGCTTGGATTCCTACCCCCGAGATGATGCCCATCAGGAAGTTCGGTACGATGCTCGCCAATGTCATCATCAGGCTTTCCACCAACATCATGCAAGTGAACAACACTGCGACAAAGTACAAGAAGTGTTCCCATCCTCTCTGGAGTCCCGGGAGATAGTATGCAATTGCTCCGGGGATCAGGGAGATCAGCAACAGATATGGTATGGAGGAGAGCATGTTCCCGATCACGAATGCCCCAACTCCATAGTGCCCGTTCAATCTTTCTTGTCCAAATACCTGAAACAGTTGAAGGCCGACAAGATTGAGATGTGAAAATAAGTATTAGTTTTTTATTTTTTGGTCAAAAAATATCAGATGAATTGGGTGTTTTTCATAGGTATGGATGAGCTTTATTCCAAGTCAAGAATAAGACCTTCATGTCCTCCACGAAAGAAGGAAAGCCACCGATTGCCATGAAAGTCAGGAATGAAGCAAATGAAGGCTAGGAGGGATCCTCTAGCCTGTAAATATCAATGAGAAAATTTGTGAATTCTTCCCTTCCCAGCGGTTAAAACACTATGTATGCATACTTCGGTTTTCCCTCCCTTTGCAGAGTACGAATACATAGACCCTCTACTTAGCATATACCTGAATTGAGGTATAAGTAGATCCAATGTTACAGTATATGACTCCGAGACCGAAGGCCACAATTACATAAATGGCTAAACGCAACCAGTAGTAGCCTCGATCACGGTACATGTTCACTGAAGATCTTCTAGTAAGAACAAGACACTGCATTACAAATTTTGCATGGCTTCCCTCTTTCATTGGTGCTCCGCGACCCTAAGAACAGTTGGAGGAAAAGCAATGGGGATCATTCTGAAGTGTATGTTAAGTGAAGGATAGCCAGAATACATCTAATTACCAAAACACTTACTTCTTTATTCATTTTGGCTATTTCTCCTAGAACCTCTTGACAGTACGGAGATGATCTGTACGATTTTACAAGAGTGTTGATCACTTCCTCTGTGGAAACTTTTTCGGGTGCAGCTTGTTAATATCCTGACGAAGATAAGTTACAAGATTCTTATAGCTACTAGTAATAATTATATTTTTGGTAAGGGCTACTAGTAATAATTATTTCCCAACAGATAGGACATAAAAATCGAAGGCATTATATCGAAGGAGAAAGGCTCTCACCTTATCAAAATCCTTATCTATGGTTTTCAGGAAGTGATCTGATGGATTTTGGAGAGTTGGACAGGGGTAACCGTTCGACGTGAAAAACTGCAACATTTGAAAGCAAGAGGTCAACTAAAGTATAGATATAGATCTTTAAATTACCTCCAAATTAGTGCGTACATGTAAATGCTCACCTCCGTAGCTGCAGAAGCAGACCAAAGTACACTGGTCTGCCCGAAGAGAGATGGCAAAGATTGTGGAAAAGCTGGAATACTTCACCACTGGGCTGATGAATTGATGCAATTATAGTTCTTCTGATTCCATCTCTTTGGCCCAAGCTGGCTATTCTGCTCATGACATAATAGGATGCCACGCTGTCGAGTCCACTGGTTGGTTCGTCGAGGAAGAGAAGCTTCGGGTGGGTGACAATTTCCAGGCAAATGCTAACTCTGCTCTTCTGACCACCACTTAATCCTTTGGTCCCCCATCCCCCAATTCTCGTGTCCATGGCATCTTGCAGTCCCATTTCCCTTATTTCCGATTCTGCTCTTTCCCTCTTCTCAGACACAGGTATGGAGTCTGGCAATTGTAGCAGAGCTGTGTAGAAAACAGCTTCTCCCATGGTTAGCGTTGCCATCAATATATGGTTGTCACGACCTACCCTTGGGGGAGGGAAAAGGTTTAGGGATGTTGCCTAAAAGATAGGCCTAAGGCCCATGATTAGGCGCGGACTCTCCCAAGCCCATACCCCACGTGACATCAAGATTTTTTTTTTTTTAAATTGTGCACAAAAAGAGTCGCCACTAGCCTATTGGGGTCGGCTAGAAACCAAGTGAGGCATGGAAGCTTGCCACACTTCCTACGCAACTAGAGAATCGAGGGTCGGGCACTTGATTACACTAATTGACCAATTAGTGCTCTTTCGGTACCTAATCTTGTTCATTTTAACAAAATGATTTTTGACAGGCAGTTTGGATTAATTTTATACTTATCCACTAACATATGAGTTGATCATGCGGGTGCATAATCATTAAAGTAACGATCATAGCCACCAAGATCCTAATTGCAGTAAAATTGAACATGTGCAATTGAACATCCACAAACATAATTAAATATGCAAATTAAACATGCTATATAATCAATATACGAGCAAATAAAGGCCTAATTACATTAAAAAGGCAATACATAACAAATCATGACCAAACCCCATCATTTTTTAATTTTCGAAATTTTTTTTGAGTAACCCGTTTCCACTTGCCATATGTCCCTCAATATATCTTCGCCACTAATAGCACTTTCATCGATTAAGGGATTTCCGGGAAGAGTTAGCCCTTCGAATTCATTTTGTACAGCCCTTGATATGTATATTGACAAGAAACGAAGTGAATTAGAGGAAATAGTAATTGTATTTCTCTATATGTTTTGTACATGTACGTGTCCATATTTATAATACAAAAAGATATTAAATAAGATTATAGTTCCTAGTATATCTTTTAAATATTCTAAAGATATTTTGTGGCCAAATCAATTATCCTACAATCTCCGAGATCAGAATCAAAGCTAAGAATCAAATCATCTTCTAACACTCCCCCTCAAGCCGGTGGCTTATATATTTCGAAGATGCACTCCATAGATACTTGTATTGTCTTTGGGATAAAGGTTTAGTCAAGATGTTTACAGGCTATTCCACAATCCCAGTTCCTCAAGTTGTAATGACTCATTCTTGAATTTTTTTCTCAATTGAAATGACAGTCAACTTCTATGTACTTTATTCTCTCATGAAAGACAAGGTTTGCCGCCAATTTGAGTGCGGTATCATTATCACAAAACAGCTCGCTTGCCCTATTGACCTCTACTCCAAGATCCAGGTAGAAGAACAGCCCAAGTGCCATAATTTGGCACGGGGGGACACTTAAGTGCCATAACTTCAAAACGGTACACTTAAGTGCCACTTTTTTTTTTCGAGTGGGACACTTAAGTGCCACCTCCGGCGACCCTTGCCGGCAATCCTACGTGGCAATATTTTATTATTATTTTTGGCCTACGTGGCTCGCCGGAGAGCTGAGTCGGCTCTAACTCACCAGAAACGACGTCGTCTGCATAATAAAAGCCCAAAATCTTCCAAAAACGACGTCGTCTCCCCAAATGCCCCAAATCTAAAACCCTAAATCGGCCAAAATCCCCTATTGAAATGCTCAAATTCAAGTCTCGAACCCTAATTTTCATTTGCCCAAAATTCCTTCGTCGAATCTTGGAAATGGAGAGCAGGACTCGTAGCAGCGCCTCAATTTCCTCTCACCGAAGCAAAGGAGAAGGCCAGTGTTTCTGTTTTTGTGGGTTACCGAGTCTAAGAAGAACATCGTGGACTCAAATCAATCCTGGGAGAAGATTTTATGGATGCGCCCGATATAAAGAAGCGTCGAAGTGCAAATACTTCAAATGGATCGATGCGAAGTTCTCTAACCGAGCCATAGAGGTGATATTGGATCTACTTCATAAAAGACAGCAATCTCCATCTGTGTTCGTGGACGACTTGGACGATGTTGACTCAATGCAAGCTCAAGCGTCTTCAGTTAAACTTTTCAAGAATGAAGTCTCAATGCATGCCCAAGCATCTTCAACTAAACCTTTCAAGAATGAAGTTTCAATGATGAAAATTGAACGAAAATGTTACCAAGCGTGTATTATGGTGTTGTTTTGTTGTCTACTATACTTTATGATGAAATGTAAAGTACTTGAAAATGAGAAAAAGTTTCTTCGACTGCCATAGTTAAAAATGGTGTTGTTCTGGATTAAACGTAGGTTTTTTTCTTTTTGAAAGATGCGAAGAAGTTTGTGTTGTTCTACAAGATCATTGTGGCTTTGTTGTTGTTTGTGCTGTCGTATGGAGTTGCCATAAGTTTACCATCATCTTCTCTGTTTTGATGCAGAATCATCTTCTCTGTTTTGATGCAGACCAACATATACACAAGACAAACATGAGTGATTACCCGAGTGCCATAAATTGCATTTAGTAATCACGTAAGTGCTAGTCGCGATGAAAAAAGGATTACTTAAGTGTCAAGTTATTATTAAAGTGATCGGTTAAGTGTCACTTGTAGTTAAAAGTGAACAGTTAAGTGCCAAGTTTTTTAGAATATGATCAGTTAAGTGCCAAATTTTTTGTGGGTTTTCTCTAAAAATTGCGCCAGCCACCAGCACCGGCTGCACCACCAACCATCACCACTAGCCACACTACACTACACACTAGGCGCTCCAGTCACCACCATGCTGGTGGTGTTGCTACACAAGGTACTAGTGCAAGCTGAGCCTTGCACTAGCTTGCACCAGTACACATGGTGTAAGATGTGCAAACTGCACACTTGTACCAGGTTTAGGTAGCATTGCTTAAGCCTATAACCCCCACCACAAACCCATAATCACCAGGCATCACCACCAGCCACACCAGCACCCCAGCCACCACATTAGCACCCCAACAACAAACTGACCACCACCAAACATCACCATCCACCATCACCAGTCACCACAGAACACCAACCAACAGCAGCAGCAATAAGTAAAAGCAGAATCCAGAATCCATGATAAACAACATAAATTGACAAGCAGCGCAAGATCATTTCATTGATGTTGAAATTAAGTCTGACAACATCAATGAATGACAAACTAAAGAAAACAAAAAAGATGGTTATCCATAGCAAGTCTGACAACATCAACGTTTACATAACTGTTTTGACTCCTAAGCTCCACAAATTCTATCACATCTCATCTCATCAATCAATATGCACGACACCCCCTGTTCTTGCTCCTTTCGATGGGCCTTTCACTTGATTCATAATTCTTGCACTCTTTCTAACTGGACGTGCAACTTCTTCTTCAACCTTCTCAGTATCCACTGACTCAGATGGAGCTGCAAATGTCCTAGGCCGAATTGAATCAGAAGGAGCTGGAGCTGGAGCTGGAGCTGGGTTCTTTCTCTTCTTTTTTGTTGGCACGGTTGATGTTTTCTTTTTTGTTTTTGTTGGTGCAGCCATTGATTCTTGAGTTGGGCCTGAGATAAGAACCTCCGAACTTCTCCCGTGCTACAAAAAAAACAATAAATTGTTAGCAAAAATCTACAGCATAAATTAAATTAAATGCAGCCAATAAAACTTACATTGAGAATAACTGTTCCAGTACGCTCATCTGTATAAAGGCCATAGCCATATTGTCTTAACCTCTTCCCAAGTGCCCCTCTTGTTTGAATAGGGGCGTCACTTTTAGGAACTTGTGATTTGTTGCCCCTTTTTCCTGCTTTCTTGGGCCCTTCAGCTATAGTTAGGGCTTCTTCGACCAATTCTTCAGCTGGGCGTCTTCTAGATGGCCTTTGTGTAGCTGCTCCTTCACCTAGCCTTGTTCTCGTTGTCCTTCTGTGTAGCCCTTCAACTTCAGTGACACCTCCTTCTGTTGGGCCTTCTGGTGGTACTGGTGGTGGTACTTATGGTGCCCCTTGCAGTGATTCTTTTGGTGGCCCCTGTGATGATCCTTGAGGTGGCTCTTGTGATGGCCCTTCAATTGGCAGTTGAGTTCCAACTTGCTTTATTTGAACCTGAGAAAAAGGCCAAAATATACCATAAATATAATATCGAGAAAATGAAAAACTGAATACAAATGGTTGGATTTACCACTGGGTATTTCTTTCGCTGCTGAAGAACAGTCGACTGCACTGGCCGTGATGCTGCTTGGGCTAATCCTTCAGCTAGCCCCGATGCTGCTTGGGTCAATCCTTCAGCTGGCCGTGATGCTGCTTGGCCCAATCCTTCACCTGGCTGTCTTCTACCTTGCCTTCTTTGAACAGGCTGTTCAGTTTCATGACTTACGGAGGTTTTTCTTGTGACCTAACAAACACATTACAGACAAGGCCAAATAGGATATTATGTACTGATAAACGACAAGAAAGCAACATAAACATAAAATAAATTTCATGACTTACCGGGGTTCTACTTGTTGACTGAAGAACAGTCGACTCACTTGGCCCTGCTGTGTGCATTTCTCCAACTGTCTCTTCACTAGGCCCTTCACCTTGCCTCAACGGTTGTTGTTACTTCCTCAATTGACAACCTTTAATATTGTGGCCTGCTAGGCGACAATAAGAGCACGTTATCTTTGCACCATGTCTGCTCATTCTTTGCTGACCTGAGACCTCTCCCTCCGCCATTCTTCATCTTCGTTTTGGCCTTCCAATTTTCTTCTTCAGTGGCAAAGGTTGAGGTGCTTCATGATCCGTTGGCTCCCAAAACTTGCTACTTCTAATTGGCTGCATCATGAACTGATAGGAAGCAAGATATTTTGATTTATGGTACCAATCATCGATGTAATCATCTGTATTGTCGCCCTTCAACTGGATGGCACATATGGCATGTGCACATGGAATTCCACTTACTTGCCATGCTCTACATGAACACTTCCTACTTCCTAGATTGACAACATACTTTAGCACCCTTCATTATCTCATATCCGTCATCTTTATTCCAAATGGGATGACAATGTCTACTTGCAGCCAAGTTCTTATCCAATTTCTTGGCAATCCTAGGACCATATTGTCTTGTCCACTTTGCAACCTCATCTTTTTGTTTCTGCAGCCGAGTCATAACCGCAACTCGTATATCTTCAAGCATTGAGATGACTGGTTTGCATCTCGGCATCTATTATCTTCGAATTAAATACTTCACAAATGTTGTTGTCGACGTTATCGCACTTGAACTCCTCACTGAAGAATGCCCTGCACCAATGCTTCGGTTCTAGTTCAAATAAGGTAGCACAACCTTCCCTTGTCAACTGAAGTAGTCCTTCTTTGGCTATTCTAAAGTCAGCCATGTTTGCACTCTTTGCTAATTGCCAAAATTGCAATTGCAATTGCAGCTTATCTCCTTTATAGGTCTTTGCCCAATTTCCGTATATGTGCCGCGCACACATTCGATGTTCAGCATGGGGCAACAACTCGGCTACTGCGGGAACCAATCCCTGCAATAATTGAAAGTAAGAAATACTAGAGCAAATTACATGTTCATATTACAAAGTAAACTATTGACTAAATTTTTCAAAAAGCAATCATTACCTTTTGTTGGTCGCTCATGAATGCCCACCCTTCCCCATTTGTTATCTCCAAGTCAGCCAGTAGATTTTTCAAGAACCAGGACCAATTGTCCTTGTTCTCAATCTTTACAATAGCCCAAGCTAGTGGGAACATTTGGTTATTCGCATCTCTTCCAATCGCTGCCAACAATTCTCCCTTGCACAAGCCCTTCAAGAAACAGCCGTCCAATCCTATAATCCGTCTACAACCAGCTAAAAATCCTTGTCTCGCATGCATCAAAGCACACATAGAACTTATCGAACTTGGTCCCATGATCGGAAGCGGTCTCTCAATCACCTCTACATACACTCTACTTGTAGGGTTTTGCAGCCTACACTCCCAAGCATACTCCCACACCTGCCCATATTCCTTAGCATATTGACCAATAAGTATCTTTATCACCTTTTGCTTTGCTCTTTTGCACTGATTCCTAGATACATTGATGCCTACACGCTCCTTCACCAGCATCCTAAAGTTAGTAATTTTCATCTCGGGCATCAGCTTGATCAGATCGAAGAAGTGCTTGGACAACGATGTGAGAGAGCTAGTATGAACAAAATAAAGGAGTTAGGGAAGAGAATAAGAACACAGGATTTATAGTGGTTCGGCTTAATCCAAGCCTACGTCCACTCTCCCACGCTAACAGCCTCCTTGGCTGGATTCCACTATGCAATCAACAAGAGATTACAACTTCGAGTGCAAACACTTAGTAGATCACACTATCTCACTAAGTCACTCTCTTGGTATTTCTCTCACGATTACAAACGTTTAAGCTCTCAAAAGACAAGTGTATGAACAAAGATCGCTCAGACTTTGGAATTATAAATTCTACACTCTATCTCTTACTTGCTCATCGGTCCTTCATCTCCTTAAATACTCCTCCACTTCCAAACTACCCGTTGGACAGCATCCCGGAGAATCGTCTTCCAATATACCCATTGGACAGCTCGTATCTAGAAGATTTGGTAGCCGTTGAGTGACAAAGGTAGAATCCCAAATTGATTCCGATCGCCCATACAAACGAAATCTTGGTTTCCATAAGTAAAGCTTCTTCGTATAGAAAGATCTTGTCTTCAACATCCAATTGTCAATCAATTAGATTGAATCAATCAAATCAATCTTGATGTGGAATCCAAACCAGATCACTAGCCGTTGTATGATTGGGCTTGAGTTACGATTCATCGAATCTGGATGTAAAGTCTCGAGTCTCAGACTTTACAATATGAGTTTGTAGACTTTACAATCTGGGTCCGAACACCGTCCGAATAAGTTCAGCTTCGCATGGAGTCTCGTCTTCCGATTCGGCTTCAAAGATAGAGTCTGTCTTCGGTTCATCATTCACGTTCGATGGAATTAGTCGAGTTGAAAGGATGACTTCGATGTAGAACAGACTTTGACACTAAAGTCCGCGGTCTTCGACTTTGAGTCTTGAGTCTCGCAGTCTTCGACTTTAACACGTAAGTCTGGAAATCTTCGAATATACTTTGGACATATATTACGTTCGCTTCCGCCGTCTTCGACTTTGATAATATCCTTTACATGTTCTATCATCTGCATGGTCTATTACTCAACCATCAAACATGTTAGTAGCCTTTGATTTATTTTGTCATCTTCAAAACATCATAAGGGATTTCCCTAACACGATGCACTTGTTACCCTTTTGTTTTGAAAATTAATGGACAAGTGTGTTCCTCTTGGTAGGCTCTAATCTGGAAAGACCCACTCTTCTTAACAAACGCACCATAAATCTTCCATGGACAGTTTTGCTGCAAACACCTAGCTCTTACAAATTTCTTGGTATTTCTAATGAAATCAATATTTCTTTGTGCAGCAATGGAGTTCTTCAGTATAGCTTCCCTAAATTGTATCGCATCATGGAATTTCATACCTACTGACAACGTAGGAGAGGCAACAGATGGATCATAGGAAGGAAACTTACTTTTCCTTCTACGCACAGCTCGTTGATCTTCTTCAACTTCGTCCTAGGAAGTTGCGGTGTCGATGCTTTCTTCATAATCTGTCTCCAGGACCTGGCCAGCAACACCAACATCTGCAGGGCCTTCGTCTCTGTTTGGATGTTCATTAGCTACATGCAAAGTTGCAAATCTATCTGACAAAAAGTCCCTTTGTTTTTTCCTTGACTGTGTAAGCTCCTCATCGTCGGCGTCACTTAAGGTTAATAAATTTTCAGCTTCAGCAGCCAACCCTTCATCATCATCGTCATCATCACTGTCACTGGATTCAGTTACTTCCCAATCTAATTCGTGATGGTGACATCACCCATGTCACAATCGCTCCGGTGAACAAAGATCTGCGCGCCCTCTCCTCCCCATCCTATCCATCATGCCCTACTTCATTCCTAACCTCGCACTAGCTTGAATACCATCTCCTCCTTCTCCTACTTGGGTGTTATCTCTGTCATCATCTTCGTCCTCACTATCACTATTGTTTTCAACAAACACTTTCGCCTCTTCGCCATGAAGATAATGATATAAGACATCCCTAAAACCATTATCATCTTCCAAAACTCTCAAACCATCTCTCAAGCCTTTCCCAGAACACAAAGACAAGAACTTTTGTACTCTACAAGGCAAAAATGTCACTATATCCCTAACAAATCCAATATAAGATGCCTTCTTTATATCTACAAAGATAGTACCCTCATTCCCCCCCTCATACTCCCACTCATCCTCCCCAATCACAAAATCTCCCCCATAGTAAACGATGACAGCAACATAATCTTTATGCGCCATTTCTGCAACAAAAGAGGACAAATATACAATTAACTTTTGGGACCACATTCACAAAGGACAGACAATTGCAAGTGGAGGTCCCTACACTCTTTATTAAAGAAAAGAAAAGAAGAAAGAGAGAGGGAAGATGCGGTCAGACGACAGTTATAGCTTGAAAACAAGAGGCCTCAGGACAAGGACAAATAAAAATAAAGATGGGACCCGACAACTGCTTTGATTATGCTGTCGTATTCCTTTAAAATATGGAGAGATTCCTCAGCATGGGTCCTCAACAATGCAATTTATTAAAAAAATATCCAGAAGTCCCCATTCCCACAACCTTCGATTCGAACATGTCCAAAATTCAATACTCTGAACCCTAACAATCACCAATCACCATCGCACATTTCACATCCGACCACTACAAATTACTTTCACACATCACAATTCAACATCCTAAATGAATCACACATAACAGTGGATGAGGCGACGTCGAGCCCTACACCGAGCCCTAATTTTCCCCCCGCCGAGCCCTACACCGAGCCTACATTTCAAGGTCGCTCCTAATCTGTCAATTCGAACCCCCCAATAGGATTGTAGCATCACATCTGAGCCATAAATCTCACACCAAGCCTGAGCTTTCCCAGCCGACCCCCAAATTTCAAGTCCGAGCCCTAATAAACGAGTCGAAGCCCTAATTTCACCACAGGGGAGAGGAAGAAGAGAAAAAACTGAGCAAATCGACAACGACAAGCGACGACGGCGAGCGATCACCTGCGAACGACGAGCTGTGAACGGCGATGGATGGAGAGGACGTCAGACTTGGTGTGAACTGACAAAAGGTTAAAATCCAAATAAGCAAAACGACGTCGTTTAACACTAAGGAAAAACGACGTCGTTTAGTTTGGCCAAATGCACAATGGATGGGGCGACGTCGTTTTCCTCATCCACGTGTGCTTTTTTTTTTTTTTTTTTTAAATTGCCACATCGGTTAAGCATGTCGCCGGAAAGTGCCACGTCGGCATTTTGGCCGGTTTTTGGCCGGATTGGCACTTAAGTGTCCCATTTTACTCCAATAATGGCACTTAAGTGTACCATTTTAAAGTTATGGCACTTAAGTGTCCCTCCGTGCCAAGTTATGGCACTCCAGGTATCCCAAACTCCCAAGATCCAAAAACAGACCCCATATCCAGACTATTTTGCAAACCATTTTCGCCATAGCTCGACATTTTAATTCAATTGATGATAGAGTTATAGTTGATTGTTTATTAGTTTTCCATGAAATCAAGGATCTTCCTAATTTTATGCAAAAACCCGTGATAGATGTTCTCATCATAGGGCAAGTATCACAATAAGCTCCCATTTTCAAGTTACAATCCCAAGATAATAGGATTCCAAGTCTTAGACATCCCTTTAAATATTTCACAAGTTTCAATGCTGCATTCATGTGGGATCATTTTGGATTATGCATGAATTGATTGAGTATTTATATTGCATATGCGACATCTCGAAATGTTACCTAACATGAATATCCTATATTAGTAATCTCTTTTAGTATACGGAAGTGAAATCAAACATTTACGAATATTCTTTTAATGACTAAAGCCTTGCAATTATAACAAACACACTTCTGCATCGTTTATTTATACCACATGTGAATTCACAACTTCATTACATTTCGAATAAAAGACAGAAGTTTGAGTAAGATCAAGGAAACCTATCTCCAAACTATACTATACTTTCAAAAGTCTGCCTATGCAAACGACCAGACGGAGTCATGGGTTGATAATTTCTCCGTCTATTGTGTCTTCAATGTCTAGATTGAAGCTACTCAATAGACCAACTAACTTCCCATCAAAATTCCAACAGCAAGCAACGAACCGAAAAGGAAGCCACTCCAAAAAGCCTCCTATATCATCCCATATCGTAGAATTACACGTGGTATACATTATTCCATACTCTGGTACAAAAACACTTTTATTAAAAAGGAAAAAAACTTCATTATACACAAGGACTCTTTAGTGCAAGAGTTGAGGGGTGTCCACCCTACACATCTAAAAAATAAAAAGGATGAGCCAAAACCTAGCAAATGAAATCTCTAGTTTTAAGTTAGAAAAATCATCTCATCACTTCACATAATATATACAAAATGAATGCATAATCATCCGATAAGTATTATACAAACATAAACGGACTTTTCCTTTCATTTGTATCTACCACAGAAATTGTCAACCAATAGAACATCATTCTAGACTCATACATGTGCACATCATGTTTCATATAATGATTTGGTTCTATATATAACAATGCATTTTATTCATTAATGATTCATCATTCTGACATACGAGGCATCCTACAAACTTTTACCACAAGGCATTCCAACCCACAAGGTATCTCGACTCATGAGGCATCCTGAAACACTCCTTGGGGCATCTCAACACACGGGGCATTGTTACTCACCGCTATATGGGTGACGGAATCACATTAATCTCATTCAAGCCATAATATATGCATACTCGCAAACATAACACACATATCTCAACTCAATTTAATGCATTTGTCAAATAATCACATATGAAATATCACACAAACATATTCTAGTTATTAAAGTCTAAACGTTCAAATGAGTACATTTTGAGTCTGGATATCAAGCAAGTTTTGGACATCAAAATTTGATAAATCAAATGGATTTCTTCTAAATCTGAATGAATGAGTACATTTTAGTAGTAAAGTCTGAACAATCAAAAGGGTAAATTTCGGCTTGATAAAAGCTCATAAAACAAAAGAACAAATTCAACAAGAAATAGACTTACAAATGGATAGATTTAGCAATGGATAGTTTCAACAGATAAACGGATTCAATGAAAAGTAGATTCATTTTTAGTAAAGTCTCTCTAAACCAATAAACATACTATTCAACAAACGGATTCACAAGTTGGCAGATTCAATAAGTGAACAGACTCACTAATGAACAGATTCAAGTAGACCCACAAATGGACAGATTCTTTCTTAGGAAATTTCAGCATAAACAAGTAAAACAAACAAATTATGACTAGTAGAATTCTAAAAAAATGAAGTCGAACAAACATGTAAGGAGTCATCGAAATAACTATAGCAGAATGATTAGATTCTAACAACTCAGAATAAAGCAGAAAGAAGCAAAACAAACATGCAATGAGTTGTTAAGATAAACATGGCAGAATGACCAGATTCTAACTATCCAAAATGAGATAGAAAGAAGCACAACGAACATGCAGTAAGTCAACAAGACAAAGATGGCGTAATGGCTAGATTCTAACTATAAAATGAGGCAAAAAGAGGCAGAACAAACATGCAACGGATTATCAGGACAAATATAGCATAATGACCATATTCTAACTACCAAAATAAGGTAGAAATAAGCAAAATGAACATGCAATAATTTATCAAGACAAAAATGGTAGAATGGCTAGATTCTAATTACTCAGAATGAGGTAGAAAGAAGCAAAACGAACATGTAGCAAGTCATCAAGACAAAAATGTCAGAATTGCCAGATTTTAACTACTCAAAATGAGGCAGAAAGAGGCAGAACGAATATACAATGGGTTATCAAGGCAAATACAGCATAATAACTAAATTTTAACTACCCAGAATGAGACAGAAAGAAGTAGAATGAGCATGCAATGAGTTATCAAGACGAATATAACAAAATGAAACACATTTTGACTACCCACAATCACATAGAATGAACCAAAATGAACCAAAGCGAAGCAGAACGAACTTGTAAGAAATTATCAAGCCACTTAACAACCACCATGCCAACATCAAGACTTTACCTCTCGCCCAACCAACCAAGATAGAAGTAACTACGTAGATCTAAACTAACTTAATACTAGAAATTTCACTTACCTAAAACGAACGCAAATCGCAAATCACTAATTGTCTTCACCACTCTAGTAGCTCTTGAATATGTAGTTTGCTTTCCAAATTATTGGGTTAAAAAGCAAAACTAACACATGTAGCTTCTATTTGAGTTTTGAAAGGGACGAAAAATGGGTCTTTGGCAAGATAAAATGGGTTCTGTTAAAATTAACTAAGATAATTTAATTTCGTGCAATGCTATGTGTAAATTTGTATGCATCAGTTTGATGTGACAATAATGCAAAGTAAGGCCCTTGCACGTGGCCAAAGAAAATGCAAGAGAAAAATGAGTCATCTCAAAATAATCCTCGCTTAATTTAAATGTAAAAATAAATTAGTCACAAAATATAGTTATAATAACATATGGCCATGTAATGCATAATATAAGAACCAGTGGCACTTAATTTCAAATTAATAAATCTTTGCAAGGTAAATAGAGCAAATCAAGTAGCCATCTTCTCACAATATTCACTAGCATAGATTAACCATTATTACCAATGATTAACTAAAGTTTGTATTAATAATACCAACCATCAACTATTAAGACCATATTAATTTAATTAAGCATGTTCTACTATTAGCACACACGTAATTCGGTTTACACTTGAACATGAGACCATTTACGTTTATGAAAATTACCGGCCGCGTCCCACAAAATTTACGAATTGGATTAAAGTCTCCATGTGCTTGTCTGAATACTAAGGCAAATAATACTTAGCTCAAAATCTAAATATCATTATCATAAAACGAATTTCCGAATATTACATAATTATAAATACGAAAATTCCACAATTATAAATATGGAAATTTTGGATGTTACAGCATAGCATATATCAAGCCTAGTCATGGTGAGGTAGATCAATTTCCTGACGAGTCTTTGATAAACTGATGGATCATGTAGCAATGGGTATTCATTAGGTCATGATGAACCTTTATCAAAATCAAATGTTGTAAGTTTGACATTCTATTCTATGGGAATAACCGCTCATTTACATCTTGGATAATCCTACTTCAGATATAATCTCTAAGATGAATTTTCACTGGCTGGGACATATCACCTTGTCGGATCTAGCTATCTCAATCCCAAAAAAGCATTTGGGAGGTCCCAAATCCTTGGCATGGAAGTTAAGATGCAAATACTCTTTAAAGTTCTTAATGGCAAGGTCATAGTTTTCCATGATAAGAATATCATCAACATAAATCAAC
The DNA here is from genome assembly GCA_014182375.1 of Eucalyptus virginea. NCBI lineage: Eukaryota > Viridiplantae > Streptophyta > Magnoliopsida > Myrtales > Myrtaceae > Eucalyptus > Eucalyptus virginea. The sequence goes on along the minus strand of CM024522.1, from coordinate 31,530,817 downwards.
AAATAAACTGACGAAGTACCTTCTGTCCATGTGAATAATGCGTAGTCGTGCTTAAAGTGCTGGAAGCCCGCACTTGTAAGAGCAGTGGTAAATTTTGCGTACTGATAGTCCAAAAGAATATTTGAGCCCAAACGGGCATTTAAATAGACGGCATACCTGAGACTCCCTCTGTCTACGTAGACCTGGTGATGGTTCCATGTAGATTTCATCATCAAGATCTCCATGGAGAAAGGCGTTATTGACATCCATCTAATGTAGTTCCCACTTATGAAAAGTAGTAATTGATAGGGAGATCTGAACCGTTACTTCCTTGGCAGCTGAGAAGAAAGTCTCATGATAATCAAAGCCTTTCCGTTGTGTGAATCCTTTAGCAAAGTCGAGTCTTGTATCATATTAACAAAACCATTTGCCTTGTATTTAATTTTATATACCCAATTCTTCCTCCATGGCCTATTGCTATTGTTGTTCATGTGTTGCTTACTCATAAGTGGAAAGTTCATATTCCTCATGTATGTGACTAATACAACACATGCTTTGACGATAGTTGATTAAATGAAACGTAAGATGACATAGGATAATTTGTACCTGAAGAATCCACAGTGGAACATAGGTAGTCCTTCGTCCAAGTGGGTGGACGAACATTGCAACCAGAATGTCCAGGTTGAAAATGCTACTACTATTATCTAGAGGGGGTGAATAGGTGTTAAAAAAAACATTGACAAATAAATGCAAAATAAAAAGGTTGTGAGCAAAGTTTGAAAAAGAGTTAGAGTCTGATTAAAAGCGCCAACAGACTTCTGGAGAAAATTCAGAATCAGACAAGAAATGGAATAGATTTTTAAGAAACCTAAAATTAAATTGCAGTGGATAAAGCTAAAAAGAGTTAAGAGAAGAGAAAATTGCACACAAAATTTATAGTGATTCGGTTTAGATCAACCATTCTTCCACTCTCTCACGCTAACAGCCTTTTGGCTGAAATTCACTAAAGTATCAATAGAAAATTAAAATATTTCGAGTGCAAACACTGAGTGAAAAATTTCTTTTTCCCACACTAAGTCACTCTTCTTGTGATTTTCTCTCTTGAGTACAATTTGTAAAAGCTATTGTTGAAGAACAAGTAGTTGGAAATGTTTCAAACTTTGGAATTTCAATTTTCACGCACACTTCAAATAGACTGAATGACCTCCTCCACGCCTTACTAGCCGTTGGCATTCTCTATAGGAATTTCTTATAATCAATCCATTGGACAGAATCGATTAAGGAAATCTTATAACCGTTTGAAGATTGAGATAAAAATCCATTGATTCTGGTCACCCATACAATCAGAATCTAGGTTTCCATAAGTATATGCTTTTAAAAAAAAGGAACTTGTCTTCAAGATTGATTTCATCAATTCGCGATTGATTCCATCAATGTATTTATAAAATGTAAGTGAGATTTTTCGCCAGAATGCCAGATATTAAATAATAAATCTCTATTATGTTCATACTGAATCCTTGTCGTAAGATCAATAAATCTGAATCTGATTATATCTTTGTTTAGGACTTGGTTTCAGTCTGGATTGCGTCAGAGTGGGAAAAACTTCTGAATGAATAGACTTTGATGAGAGTTTGTGATATGACTTCAAAAGTCTACTATTCTTTAGAATAAGAACGAGAAAAAGAAAGTTTTGTCAACTTCAAAACCCGGAAGAAGTTTTCTCAACAATCTCCCCATTTTTTATGGTGACAAAATTTAATGTAGATTTAAGCATAATATGAAAATTATCCTGCAAAACAACACTTTAACAGTACATGATAATTGATAGAGATAATAGACATAAAGCACAATAAGGTCTGCATAAGTCTGCACTCACATAGAAAATTTTAGTCAAACAATAGTCTACATAAAAGAAATGCCATACACACCAGCATAGAAAAAAACTCAATCATGCACCAGTTCAAAGCTTCAATTTGCAAAACTCTCCCCCTTTTTGTCAACGGCAAAAAGAGAAAATCAAACAAGCACAAAAAAGATAAGAAAAAGAGTTTGGTTCGAAAAGGATTAGGGTTGCCTAGGAACACAAACAAGTCGGAAATCCTCCAAAGTCTGCACGGTCTCCTCAAGCTTAGTTAGGCACTGATGGAAGACGGTCTCAATCTTCATTAAATTCTGAGATGCTTGCTGATTCTAGTCTAAACTTTATCATCAAGAGACTATACTTTTCCATTGAGAGATTCTGAGGTAGTATCGAGAGCAGCATGCAACTTCTGGATTTCAACCTCCATCACATATTATTGTGCCTTAATCTCCAAAAGGAGCTCTACTATTCGAGGATAGTTTGATTCTGGTTCAATTTGGGCACTAGCTTCAGCAAACTGTACTGGTGAAGTATCTAGAAGTGAAGGAACTTCGACCTGAACATGTGAAATGTGTTACTCCCCTTGAACATTAGCTTCCTTGTCCTGATTCTTAGGAGAAACTTCGGGGAAATGATATGTATAAATATCTTCAACATCTGGAGGAGATCGACTGATGCCATCACTAACAATTAGTTCGACAATCTGGTCATTAAGATGAGTTTTCTCACCTACTCCCCCTATTCTCAGTGCCTACAGTTTGAGAAAGAACTCCTCCTTCTTGCACTCCTTCTCTTCTAGCACTGGTTTGTTTACCAGTTCCTTTCTCTTCAATATCTCTTGCATCAACTTCCTTAGTATCTTCTCATTCCTTGTAACTATGCTCCTGTCCCTTGTTCATATTGGCATCCCCCTCTTCATTATCTAAGTCATCCTCCTCACTCTCTTTCACTCCAGTTTCTTCTCCGTCACTTTCTCCTTTCGGTTCTTTCTCGCTCTCAACCTCTTCTTCTTCCTCATCGGCTATATCACCAAGAGGATCACGCATGGCAATATCAGAGATAGTCACGTCTTCATTATCTTCCTCTTCATCACGTCTTCATTATCTTCCTCTTCTTCATCTTGGAGAAAAATAACAAGTCGTTTTATTTTTGGAGTTCGTGAGACAACGCTTTTCCCTTTGCACTTCTTCTCAGCAGCAAATCCTAACTTAGCTTTGCTAGCGTATTCTTTCTTCAAAAGTTGTAAGGCTCTAGAGAGATCATTTAATCTCAATTTTCCAGATCATTTTAAGTCCAATTTATATGGGAACAATGGTTCTGGAGCAAAAGTTGGATAGTGGTTGAATCTGAAAGTGTTTGAAAAATCTGGTTACCAATGCTGTGTACAGAAGTTATTTCTTTCCCTTCATGATGGTTTTGTACATGTGCAGTAAGATTGTGTGAGGGAGTGAGAAAGCAACACCATTGCAGATGGCCCACATCATTTTTGCTTCGAATTTGGAAACATCGGTTTTTAAGCAGCCTTAGGTCTGATGCAGTTGATGACGATCTTGCGGAGTAAAATATTAGAAGCATACATCCTAAAGTAAGTAATGTTTCCCTTAGGAATCATGTCCTTCACTGGAAACTTGGTGACCTGTTCGTTAGACACATTAATGGGCAAGAATCCACTCATTTTTACTCCCTAAATATCAACCAACAAATCAGCATCAACATCAAACACTTTATCACTCACAATAAATTGAACATGAGTGGGATCTAGAATAGATAGGTTGGAATAGAAGTAAGCAGTTAATTCGGGATAAGCATCAGATGACTCCACACAGAACTTCTCCATGTGAAACTTGGCAAATTTTTCTCGCAAATTTACCTTGATGGAATCCAGGAAATCAAAATCCGCAGTTTGACAATTGATGACCCCTCTGTTTAGCATATGTGAGTAGACTTTCTTATAGTCCTTTGACCGAAACAACTTTCCTTTTTTTCTAGCAATTTCAGCAGCAACACCCATTTTGGGTTGGAAATTTTTGAACACCCTCTCATCATCATTTTTCTTTTTGCTCTTAGTCGGATCCTCTGTGTCAAAGTGAGAATCAGTAGGAAAGTTTGAAAATTCCTTTTCCGCTCTTCCAGCCTCTACCAACCCTAAATTTTCCATGGCTCTCAAGAACAAAATTTCATTCCCATAGCCATTTTCTTTTAAGAACGAACTTATGAAATCCATGGGACTTCCCCCCTTTTTCAAAAACTCATAATGTTTGAGAAGTACCTCGGGCTTTCTTACTAAAATAGGTGTCGCTTCCTAAGTAACCTCTTCCTCCACTGATTGTAGATTCGAGCTTCGAGGCGATTCATCCCGGTGACATAAAAATGCGTCGAATCTTTAGAGACAAACCAAGGCCCACAACTAGCAATGTGAGAGGATTTCCTCTGATAAAACATCGAAACGGACTTGGAGGATTTTGATGACATGTTCGTGAGTGATCGAGTAAGAAATGTTGTAAGAAATGTGAAAGAAGATCAAGAGAAGTGAGTGTTTGAGAAAAAGATTAGGATTTGCAGAGAGTCTCGTTATCGGGAAAAAAAAAAGATCAAAAATTTTATTTAAAGAAAATGAACCAGGGAAACGAACAGGCATAAAAAAAAAGAAACTACCATTTTTTAAAAATTTAAAAAGTAATTGTCAATAATTTTTTGAAATATTAATTTCAAAAAAATTAGCAGAGATATAATAATTTCCAAAAATATAAAAGGCCATTAATAATTATAAATAATTATATTTGTTCAAGAAGAAAAGAAACTTACACACCAAAATTTGAAATATAACTACTTGAATCTAGAAGAATTTCAGAAGAATGTTTATACCATAGGTTGAACTGATGAGTCTGTCCGTCCATAAACTTTAGCCAGATGTAAGAGTAATATTCAGCTTTTCATGAATGAACTCGAATAATCATTTCTCTAATGGCTTGGTGAAGATATTTGCCAGTTGATTCTTTGAATCAATGAATAGAACATTAATTTCACCATTTTATACATGGTCTCCTATGAAATGATGGCGAATTTCAATATACTTTGCCCTTGAATGGAGAATAGGATTTTTGGTGAGATTGATCGCACTTGTGTTGTCACATCTGATTTCAGTGCAAGGTTTCTATTCCAAAGTCCCTTAGTTGTTGCCTGATCCAAAGAATCTGTAAATAGTAATTTCCAAGAGTAACATATTCTACTTCTGCCATTGAGAGTGCCACAGTGTTTTGCTTTTTTTCAGAACCAGGACACTAACATTTGTCCCAAGAGTTGGCACGTTCCTAACGTACTTTTCCTGTCAACTTTACAACCAGGCAGATCAGCATCTAAGTATCCAAGTAATGTAAAGTCTCCACCTTTTGGATACCACAGACCTAACTTTGGATTTGTTGCAATATATTTAATAATACATTCGATAGCACTAAGATGAGAATCTTTAGGGTCAGCTTGGAATCTAGCACACATACATACATAGAATAAAATATTAGGTCAATAAGCAGTAAGGCAGAGAAGATAACCAAGCATGCTTATGTATGTCTTTTGGTCAACTTTATTTCCATCTTCATCCTTATCAACTTTTGAAGAACTTGACATGGGAGTTTTAGTCTTCTTTCAGTTTTCCATCCCAAACTTCTTGATTACCTCTCTAGCATATTTCTCTTGATAAATGAAAATTCATTTTTTTGATTGTTTGACTTGTAGACCGAGAAATAATGTTAGCTCACTCGTCATGCTCATTTCGAATTATTCCTGCATAAATTTTTGAAAATTTATTGCACAGACTTTTATTAGAAGACCCAAAAATTATATTATCTACATATATTTGTACAAGTAGAAAATCTTTTTCTTCCCTTTTGATAAACAAAGTTGTGTCAACCATTCCTTTCTTGAAACCATTGCTTATCAGAAACTTACTCAATATTTCATACCAAGCTCGAGGTGCCGGTTTCAGACCATATAAAGCCTTCTTCAGTCTGTAGACAAAGTTTGGTTTTCTAGGATCTTTGAATCCCGGTGGTTGTTCCACATAGACTTCTTCTTATATGAACTCATTTAGGAAAGCACTCTTGACATTGATCTGGAATAACCTGAAATTATGGAAACATGCATATGCTAACAATAATCTTATGGCTTCTAACCTGGCTACAGGTGCATATGTTTCATCATAGTCTATTCCTTCCTCATGTGTATATATTTTTGCAACAAGTCTTGGTTTGTTCCTTATTACTTTACCCTTTTCATCCATCTTGTTTATGAACACCCACTTTGCTCCAATCACAGATTTTCCTTTTCATTTTGGAACTAACTCCTAGATGTCATTAATTCTGAATTGTCTAAGTTCTTCCTGCACTACTTTTATTTAGCTTTCAAAAATAAAAGTTAGGGCACTTGAGTCTCCTTTTACTTTAGATCATATACAAATCCCTTCTTTTATATTATCAATAATGAGCTCTTTAGGATAGTTTGATTTGTATTTCCAATTATCGTTGGATTTGTCACTTTCTGCAAGAGTTTGCCAAACGTCAGTTTTCTTTTATTCTTCTAACTTTTCTTCTGCTTGACTTTAATCACCAAAATAATGAGGTTTATTGGGGGAATCGGACTTTATTAAGTTTGAAACTAGTTCAGACTCTTCAAGTTGAGTTTGATCTTGTTAGTTCTAAATACTTTCTTGAAATCTGACATTCTTGGTTTCTTTGATAGTTTGTGTATTCTTGTTGAAAACCCTATAAGCTTTCCTTGAAGTAGAGTAACCAAGAAGTATGCCTTCATCCGATCTTTCTTCAAATTTCCTAGGCCGATTACTTTCATTCTTCAAAATGAAACACTTGCAACCAAACACCTAAAAATAAGAGATGTTTGGCTTTTTTCTTTTATGAACTTCATAGGAAGTTTTCTCTATAATGGGCCTTAAAAATACTCTGTTAATTATATAATCGGCAATAGAGATTGTTTCTGCCCAAAAATGAGAAGAGACTTTATTTTCTATTAGTAGAGTTTTGGCCATCTCCTATAAAGACCTATTTTTCCTTTCTATAACTCCATTTTGTTCAGGAGTGTATGGAGAGGAGAAAACATAGTGTAGACCATTCTCATCACAAAAATTTGCAAAGCCTTGATATTCAAATTCTCCCCCATGATAAGTTATTATGCTTGAAATGGCATAACATTTCTCATGCTGAACCTTTTTAGCAAACTTTGAAAATTATGAGAAAGTTTCTATTCTATTTGCCAAGAAGAAGACCCATGTGAATCTTGAATAATCATCTACAACTACCAAACATTATTTTTTACCATCAATGCTTTGTGTTCTAGTTAGTCCAAAAGGATCCATGTGAAGAAGCTGCAAGACACGATTAGTGGAAACTTGATTTATAGGTTTAAATGAGCTTCTGACCTATTTTCCCAAAATACATGGAGTACACAACTCAGACTTCTGGTACACCATTCCGGGAAGACCACAAACCAGCTTCTTAGACGATAGTTTAGCAATCTATTCCATACGCACATGTCCAAGCTTGTGATACCAGAGATATGTTTCATCTTGAATTGATATAAGACATTGAGAACTCTCTGAACTTATATCCAGAAGATAGATATTGACATGTCTTCGCCTAGTGAAAGATTGAGAGAAGTCTCGACTAACTCTAGAACAAACATCTTCTTGGAAATTGATTCTGAACCCTATATAACATAGCTGGCTTGTGCTCAGAAGATTGTAATTCAAACCATTCACTAGAGAAGCATTATTGATGATCAAACTTCCAATCCTCACTGTTCTATGTCCAATCATTTTTCCTTTGTTGTTCCCATCAAATGAAACATTTCATTATTTTTGTTTTTCTAGTCTTACGAAACTGCATGAATCTCTAGTCATATGTCTAGAATAGCCACTGTCCAAATATCATTTGCTTTTCATTTAACAGTAACTTGCAGTCAAAAGGAAATCTCAAACTTTCTTTGGTACCGAAATTTTTTTAAATCCTGACGAGTTAGTCTTAAAAACAGCATTTCCCCAATCATTCTTTACAGGTCTCCAAACTTTAGGACACTCATTCTCAAAATATTATGAATTGTTACACTTAGAACATTTAAGAGTACTTCGGCCAACAGATTTTACAAAAACTTTTTGAAAATGATTTTTGTAGGAAGATTTTGGAGGTCTTTGTCTAAATCTCTCATTGACTTTAAGAATCGATCAAAAGAGTGCTTTCTTTACTAAGACCCAAACCAAATTTGTTATAATAGGGTATTTAAGCTAAAGGGATTTTCTCTAAAGTTTTTGATCATTTGGAGAACTTCGTAAAAATATCTGAAATCTCATTTTTCAAACATTCATTTTCTTTTGAAAGGGAATAAATATTTTCTTTCAAATCATCAAAATCATTTTTCAAATTCTCAAGCTTTTCTCTCTAGGAATTATCCCATCGCTTGAGTTTTGAATTTTTCTTTTTAATTTGGAGATCCTTTTAAGAAAAGATTTGAGATTCAAGCAAAGTTTGTCTACATATTTAAAAACTTTGATAGGGATTTTTAAATGACTTACCTCGATTTTCTTATCGGATTTTGAGTCTGTGTTAGTGTTTGACTCTGATTCTAAGTCTCATTTTGAGTGAGCCATCAGACAAATATTTGCAAACTCCTTTACACTTTCCTCACATTCTGTGTCACTTCAGATTTATGCTTTTAGAGCTTTTTTATATTTTTCATACTTTCTTTTATTCTATTTCAGCAAGGGACGGTTAGGCTTGATGTGTCCATTTTTCTTGCACTCAAAGCATATCACATCCTTGCTGGTTTCAACATTTTCCATTGATCTTTTCTAGGAATTTTGCTTGCTTTGCTTTTTCCAGTTCAATCTTCTTCCTTTCCTATTTAGTTTCCTGAATTTCTTTATCATGAGAGCCAACTCCTCGTCGTCCATATCATCGTCTGTGTTTGTATCATCAACATTAGACTTAAGCGCAATTGACTTCTTACCTTTTGGATCCTCTTCATCATTAATCTGTTCCACTTCATACGATTGAAGAGTGCGTATCAGTTCCTCAACAGAAAGAGCCATGATTCTTTATGTCTCCCGAATTGATGTTTTCACGTGGTTCTAATCCTTTGAAAGTCATCGCAGAAGTTTGTTGACCTTCATTGCAGCAAAAATAGGTTGGCCTTAATATGCCAACCCATTTACAATTTCTGTAAATCGACTAAACATATCTCCAACAGACTCTCTAGGCGTCATTCTAAATGATTCATATTGGCACCAAGTAAGATATTTATTTTTATCTTTTTTACACGATATGTTCCTTCATAAGTAACATGAAATCTATCCCAGACTTCTTTAGTTGTTTCACACAGAAATTCTATTATATTCAGCAGTAGACAAGACGCGGTATAAAGAATAAATAACTTTTGCATCAAGGGCTTGTCTCTTGATAATTTCTACTTGGCTGGATTCCTCAGCATCTTTATCTAAAACTTCTTTTCCCTTATCTAAAATTGAAGCTGCCTTTGGGTTGATTCCTCATTCTACAACATCCCATTCCAAAGGATCTCTGGATCTCAAGAGCGCCTTCATTTTATTCTTTCACACACTATATTCTTTTCCATCAAAATAAGGTGACCCGATGTTGCTCTGCCCTTTAACCAACCTTGGTGCCAAGATGTCACACCTCGATCCTCTGAGCATGTGCCCATCCCTGCTTGGTCAATATAATAGCGATGTCCTAGGACACATCGCCGACCCATTCGATTTTAATATACGCATGCGGAAGTAGATATAAATTCCCATACAATAAAATAATGGGATAAGAAAGTAGGGTCATAAATTTTTCAAATCAAAACTAACCTTTTATAAACACACAGGATTATTTACAATATCAGGTCGCTTACAAAAATATTGGCTTAATCAAAAAGGATTGTCCTATGACTAGCGAGTCAAACAGGTTTGTCGATTTCGTTTCCTTCACTTCCCCAAACTCTTGGACTTTTGGTCCTCCACCAACATCATCTAAGGACCTGAAAATTGTTATACAATAACCAGTGAGATAACGTCTCAGCGAGTTCTACCCCCTAAGACCCGATTAGGAAGAAAATATCCCATAGGGGCTGCCTAAGCACAACCAGTCAATTATATGTCATCAAGACCACTCTCCGGTCATTTCAGCTATTCCATCTCAATTCTCACTCACGGCTTAATGAGCATAGTCTACCAAATTGTTAGCTACAAATCACGGTCCAAAGCACACATCCTATCTTTAGGTGGTAATCACAACCCAATGGGCGCAACCTTTAATAAATGGCAAATCACGGCCCTATTAGGCACGACCTCTATCAGGTGATAAATCACGGCCCGACGGGCACAACTTTTAACAGGTGACAAATCACGGCCCAATGGGCATGACCGACTCCAAATTCGATAGTGAATCACGGCCCAACTAACACAGCCATACTTCAGCAGTTTTCTAGATCCGCTCACAACTTTTCACGATCAATTTCCAATTGAATACCAACACTAATCAATTTTTCATAATCCAGTGCTCAATTAAATAAACAAAAAGCACCACTGAAATTCTGGTCACCAGCTATCCATGTTGAATTTTCGAAAAATAAATAAATATGGAAATTAATAAATAAATATCAATAAATCCAATTTGGGCCTGTAATGCCTAATTGGACGTCAAAACGGATTCGAAAAAATTTCAAGGTCCGTTAAATAAATCATAGAACGTATCTACTCACTAATGGCACTGACTAACCACCTAACATGCATCGACAGCTAATTAAATTAACTAATTTAATCTAATCTAACAACCTAATCCATCTTAGCCTAAATTAATCAACCCCTAAGCATAATTAATCTACTAAGCGATGATTAGTGAGTGAAACTCACTTGTTAAATGCAAAGACCGAAACACCGCAATGGCGGCACGACGGCGGCCAAATTCCGAATTTTCGATAGCGTCGACGAACATTTGGACCGGGCCCAAAAGCCTTGCAAGCCCACAAAAATTTATGGGCTTAGACTTAGGCTTGGGCCTGCTTCTTGGACTTCAAGTGGGCCGAAAATTTACTAGAGGTGGGCTGAAGTCGCAGGCCTCAAAGCTGGACTCTACGGGCTGAACACTTGGGCTTGCTGAAAACAGAAACTTGCTGGGCTTCTTGGGTTGCTGGGCCGAAGACACGGCTGGCTGATCGTGGGCTGAACAAGAAAGCTCGAAGATGGGCTTTGCTGGGCCCGAAGTTCATTGGCTTGGGCTGACTTGCGGATGGATTTCTCGTGAGTGGTTGATGGAAGCCGCTGAAGACGAAGACACGTGGCTTCGCTGGGTCTTTGAGGAACGTTGAAGAAGCTGCTACATGTGAACTACTTCGGTTGATTGCACACATGGAAGACACAAGGAGGGGCAGAGAACATGGGATGGCAAGCTGGTGGAAACAGGTGAAGGAGAGACTGAAGGGGTGAGGGGTTGAACGTTGACTCGATTTGGGGGAAAGAAAACTTTGCTAGCTTCGACTAAGTGGGGAGCAGGGAAAATCGAGGAACGTGGCTGCTTTGAAGCTGCTGGCGTTGGCCACTTGTGGTCAATTGACCCTTGAAGAAATCGTGAAGCTTCAGTGAGTGGGGAATGGGTAGACAGTGGACAGAGAGATGCGAAATTGGAGAGAAATAAAAATCAAAAATGAAAGTAGAAGCAAGAACCGGTGATGATGAAGAAGAGTTGAGGCGTGAGGGAATGGGATGCTCGAAGGAAATGAGGCAAAAGCAAAGCAGACGGTGGGGGAAAGAAGGTGTGCGCAAGAAGAGATGGACAAAAGTCAATGAAACTTAGCCATCTAATTAAATGTTTGTCTCCAAAGATCTTCAATATTATCCTATATGTCCCCCTAATACTTTCCAACAATAATTTTCCACCAATTAACTAAATTGAAGTCAATTTTGCTGCCCCAAAATCCAACTCCGAATTTCCTTAAATTTTGGCTCCAATTTCTTCATTCAATTCTCCAAATCGATGTCCAAATTTGCCGAAGAAAAGTCCCACAAACTTTCTACTAATGCCTTTCGTCAAGTAGCTTGGTTTGCAAGTCGAAAATCCCTTCAATTCGGCCGATCCGAATTTTCGTTAATTTTTTACGACGTTCGAATCGATTTTCCATAAAAATCTCAGAATCTCCAAAAATTCTTCGGAGGATGAGTCGACGTTTCTAAAATAGATCGTGACATGATAGAATTTTCAATTTTTGAAATCGGATTCAAATTTGCGGTTAATTTCAATCCGATGTGATTTTAGCGTGACCTAATCTACCAGGTAACTTTTAGGAATTTTTGGTGCAATTGACTCGTGATTGATTTATCTCGAGTCACACTGTACATCTTCGACACATTGGCGACCCTCGGTTGTCGTGAAAATCTTGAGGATTCAATTACGGGCGCCGGGTACCAAAACGATAGAAAAATCAGTCTAATGTCGATCAATGAGTATTTTGCAATTAGGTGGAATTACCCACATTCTGATCACATATCTCAATAAAATCAACTTATCTCCAGTCTCTAATCGATTTCGACAGTGCCGTAATGACCCTTGCAGATCAACACAGTCAAGCAGTCAATTCCTGGTCGAATTCTCAAGCCTATTGCGTTAAAATCCCTTAACGGCTTCCCTAGTTAGTCTAGTTATCTCGTGAGTGATCAGCTCAGAGAATAGCACTATCGGCATGTCAACGAAATGCCCTATTTATTTAATCGAAAACGAAATATGAAAATTCAGGCTATCACACAAGATACTAACTATAGAAGATCTTTAGCTCAGAATTAAAAACACTTCAATAAAATGACCACTAAGCTCTGATACCAATTGAAAATGCTAGTACTATCACCTAGATGGGGGTAAATAGGTATTAAATAAAAACTTTGGCAAATAAATATGAAATAAAAAGGTTGTGAGCAAAGTCTGAAAAAGAGTCAAAATCTGATTAAAAGCGCCACCAGACTTCTAGAGAAAATTCAGAATCAGATAAGAGATGGAATAGATTTTACCTTAAAAGAAATTGCTGATATAGCTAGTAAGTGCCTAGAGGGGGGTGAATAGGTACTTAAAAGATTTTTCTCGTTAATCGCACAATACTAGACAGTTAATAAAATTGAGACAATCAGCAATCAAAGTAAGACTGAGAGAAGGGAAGAGAGAATTGAACGCAATGTTTATAGTGGTTCAGCTTATTTCAAGCCTACGTCCACTCTTCTGCACTGACAACCTATTGGCTGGATTCCACTATGAACAAGAGATGTTACGGCGTTGTTCTCCCTTGATTTCTCGGTGTAGATGATCTACCACACTCGCTCAAGGTATCGCTAAGAATAGACTCTCTCTTGTGAATACAATTTCGCTCAATATGAATCGACTAATAATCAAGGTACTTCAGACTTCTGGAATTTGTCTATCGAGCATGCACTAAAGTAACTAGATTGTCTTCCTTTTATACTCCTTTATGCCATCATACCCGTTGGCACTTACCAAAGGAATTCCTCCAATCTACCCGTTGGACGGAATCAATCAAGAAGATCATTCGAGCTAATAAAGGAACCTGACGATAGCCCATCAATCCTGTTCGCCCATACAACCAGGATCTTGGTTTCCAAGAATAGAACCTTCCAAGAATATTTCGTCGACCAACGGATCTTCAAACGATCTCGATTACGAATAAAAGAGTTCGTTATATTTATCCAGCCAAGAGATCTTCTCCAGAGGATAGGACTAAATCTTCAACCAAATACTTCGGCTCTAGATTACCTTCGTCACTGGATTAGAACAACTGTCAATGAGAATAGTCTTGAGTCTTGAGTCTTGAGTCTCGGTGATCCGAAAGTCTTCGGACTCTAAACGAAGGTCTGTAATTCTCCGGACTAGACTCGATAGAAATGTTTTGTCGACTTCAAAATATTCTCGGAAAGATTTCTCCAACAATCTCCCCCTTTTTGATGGTGACAAAACTTTCCTGTAGATTTGAACAACTTTGACCTGCAAAACATTACTCAAGCAATATGGCTATCTCATAAAGATTAATAAATCAACCGGACTCGCATCCACGTAAAAATCGGTTAGTCTTTCATGAGTAAGACCATACAGCAATTCTTGATATAAATGCAAACAGTCAAATTTCAAAATCCACACCCAAGTCATACTCAAAAACTAACACATTCAACCACAAAAGAAATTTAAAGTCAAAGTTTAAAGAGTCAAAGATTAAAGAGTTCAAATTGCAATTCTCCCCTTTTTGTCATCATTAAAAAGGTGAGAAAAGAGTCAAGTCTCGCTTGGGAATGCGCACGATCTGGAAATCTCCCATCGACTGTACGATGCCTTCCAGCCTCTTCAAGTCTTCCCGTAGATGAGCCACCTCTTCTCCTTTTGCATTTGCTTGAATTTGAAGAGTGAGGTCTTTCAATTGATCCGCCAGAGTAACAGAAGATGCTTGTCCAGCATTCTTCAGGACTTGAAGTTCATATTCCAGAGCATAGATTTGACCCTGCATTTCTAGAAGAACATCAAGGATACGACGAAAATCTGCTGTATTGTCTGTCTATGTGCTCGCATTTGCTCTCTCAGATGGAGTAAAGGCAGACGATGGAACTTCGGTGTAATTGAGCAAATTTGGCGTTGAGGTATCATGTCCTTCCTCAAGCATTTGAGAAGCCTGAAGATCTTCTGGATTTGCTGGTGAGCGACTCACACCTTCACTATTGACATCATGTGGTGTAGTCCTTCCTTGCTCTCCATCTCCCCCTGTCTCTAAGACCTCAAATGGGGAAGAGTGATGGTCTTGCTCTTCATCGTCTTGATTCCCTTTCTCTCCGGCTTCATCTGCAGACTTTTCTTTCACTTCTTCTCCTTCTTCTTCAGCTTCTTTCTCTTTCTCTTGTTGCTCCTCTGCTTCTCTGTTCTTTGCTTGTCCCTCTTCTTCTCTCTGTTCTTTTTCCTTCTCTGCTTCTTTTCCTTTCTTCTGCTGTTCTGTTAATTTAGGTACAGAACGTCTGGTCCTTTTCAATGCAGAGATAGTGAGATCTTCCTCTTCATCTTCATCCTCCAAGATAAGAGTTCTTTTCTTTTTGGATAGAGCACCCATGGGCTCCTTCCCTTTTTCTTTGATGCGAGGATACTGGAGTCTTTACTTTGAACTTCTCCATTGCCTTATTAAGCTCTTTCAGACGCATTTTTGTCACCATTTTCAAACCTACCACCATTTTGTTGCATGGTCGAACACAAAGAGTTTGTGGAGGCTCAATATTCAAGTGTCTGAAGATCTTGGTCACAAGACCTGGGTAAGGCAATTGGCCCTTGTCCTTCACCATTGCTCTGTACATGTGAAAGAGAATGGTGTGAGGGAGAGAGAACTTCTTCCCTGAATTGATTGCGTACATCAATTTCGCCTCGGAATTAGACACGTCAGTCTTGGATGTAGACTTTGGCCCGATACAGTTGATCACAATTTTGTGAAGCAAGATGTTGATGGCATGCATTCTTGTGTACGTAATTCTTCTCTCTGTATCCCTATCTTTGACAAGCTCCAGTGTGGCACGAGCAATCGAAACCTTGATTGGTTGATAGCGTCCTCTTTCAACTCCAATTATATCTGCCAACATGTCTACATCTACCACATAGACTTGGTCTCTTACATCAAGGATATTCTATTCGCATCTAAAAAGCTAAGATTTGAATAGAAGTATGCTGTCAATTGCGCATAACCGTCTGGGTATCCGAGCAAAATTGCTCAAGTTGAAGCGCATTGAACTTTTCTCTCAAGTTCACATTAATGGCATCCAAGAAATCGAAATCAACACTCCTAGGGTTTATCACCCCTCGTTTCAATAGTCCGAAGAACAGATTCTCCTGTTCCTTCGATTTAAACAAATCCATCCTTTTTCCCTTCACCTTCGCAGCAACACCCATTCTAGGTTGAAATTCACCGAACATTTTATCATCATCGTTCCCGTCGGTCGGATTCAGTCCCCGATACACGAGGGTCACTTGGAATGTTCGCAAGTGCTTCCTCAGCTTTCCTTTGGGAGCAATTCCCAAATCCTCCATTCGTCGCAAAAAGATATACTCATTCCCATAATTCTTATTTTTAAGGAAATCATCTACGTAGTTCAATGGAGTCCCAATGCTCTTCAATGTACGATAGAGCTTGTAAATAAAAGAGGGTTTTTGGACTCTTACGAGGTCTCGCGTCCTCGATTATTTCTTCCTCCGCTTGTTGACCCTCACCTTGTGGGGTAGATGGCGAAGAGTGACGTGGTGAAGAGTGAATCGGGCTCGTTGCTCGACTCGGTAAATCCTCCTCTTCGGTGAGATCGAAATGGGTAGGTCCCTCCCTCATTCTCTGTGGGTCCCCTGTTCGCGATTCTTGAAGACTTTCTCGAAGAAGACATCCTTCCTTGTCGTTGAAAGATTTCTTTACTCGCTTTCCCAAGAAAAGATGACAACTTTCTCGAAGATGAACACGAAGTAGAGACAGGATTGGGAGGAGAATGCCTTTATAGGGTTTTAAAGTTTGAGCGAGGAAAACTGTATATATATAACTCAGTTTAAAAAGGAAAAACTAATCGGCACAAGGAAAAAATGAACAGACGCCTCTTTTGAAATCGATAACTGCCAAATAGAAGTTAATCTTTTTGAAAAGACAAGATTCCGTTTTTCACGGAAATTATAAATTAACCGAACTAATGATCGTACCTTTTCGAGATTGAATATAACAACTTACGCCTATAGCCATGAATGTCTGAGTCTGAGGGTTGGAGAGTCTCTAGACTTTAACTTCCTCAAGCTTCAAAATGTTGAGTCTGGAACGGATAAAATCGAATTGATTCTTCTCCAAAGGCTTTGTGAATATATCCGCTAGTTGATTTTTGAATCAACAAATTGAATTGAGATTTCTCCATTTTGAACATGATCTCTAATGAAATGATGTCGAATCTCTATATGCTTTGCTCTTGAGTGAAGGATTGGATTTTTAGTGAGATTGATTGCGCCGGTGTTGTCACATCTAATCTCTGTGCATGAGTCTTCAATTCCAAAGTCTTGTAGCTGTTGTTTTATCCATAGAATTTGCGAACAGCAACTTCCAAGAGCTACATACTCTGCTTCTGTTGTTGAGAGAGCCATAGTGCTCTGTTTCCTTGAAAACCAAGACACTGTCCTGCTCCCAAGCGACTGGCAAGTTCCCGAAGTGCTCTTTCTATCAACTCTGCAACCGGCCAGATCTGCGTCTAAATATCCCAGAAGATTAAAGTCTCCCTTCTTAGGATACCAAAGACCAATGCTTGAAGATGAAGCAACGTATTTAATAATACGTTTCGCAGCACTGAGATGAGATTCTCTAGGATCTGATTGAAACCTAGCACGAGATGCAAACACTCAACAAAATGTCGTCTAGAAGCGAAAGATAAAGAAGTGAACCAATGATGCTCCCGTATGACTTTTGATCAACTTTCTTCCCTTCTTCATCTTTGTCTATCTTCAAAGAATTTGACATCGGTATGTTGGTCTTTTTGCACTTTTCCAGTCAAACCTTTTGACAAGATCATTAGCATATTTTTCTTGACAAATAAAAGTTCCTTCCTTCAATTGTTTGACTTGAAGTCCAAGAAAGAATGTTAACTCTCCCATCATACTCATTTCAAACTCATCCCGCATAGACTTAGAAAATTTCTTGCACTGAGACTTTCATTAGAGGATCCAAAAATAATATCATCCACATATATTTGAACAAGTAAAAAGCTTTTGTTTTCCTTTTTGATAAATAAAGTAGTATCTACTTTACCTTTGACAAAACCATTCTGTATTAAGAACTTACTTAGTCTGTCATACCAAGCTCGGGGTGCTTGCTTTAAACCATACAAGGCCTTTTTCAGTCTGAAGACTGAGTCTGGCTTCTTTGGGTCTTCAAACCCTGGTGGTTGTTCCACATAAACTTCCTCATGGATAAATCCATTTAGGAAGGCACTTTTGACGTCCATTTGGAATAACCTGAAATTTTTATAACAAGCAAACGCAAGTAATAGTCGAATAGCTTCTAACCTTGCTACTGGTGCGTAAGTCTCGTCATAGTCTATTCCTTCTTCTTGCATATATCCCTTGGCCACGAGTCTTGCTTTGTTTCGTACGACTTTTCCTTTCTCATTCATCTTGTTCCTGAACACCCATTTGGCTCTAATAACAGTTTTACCTTTTGGTTTAGATGTCAATTCCCAGACATCATTAATGTTGAACTGTCTGAGCTCTTCTTGCATAGCTTCAATCCAGCTTTCATCAGATAAAGCTTCTTCTATGCTTTTTGATTCAATTTCAGAAAGGAGAGCCACAGCACTAGACTCTTCACGCCTTTTGGATCTTGTGCGAATTCCTTCATTAATTTCGCCGATAATGAGATCTTTGGGATGACTGGACTTATGCTTCCAGTTACTAGATGATTTATCTGGTTGATGATCTCTTTCTTTGATTGAATCTTCACGAACAGCTTGATGCTGATCTTCCAGAGTCTGAGATGCTTCTTGAGTTGTAAACTTTGGAGAGTCTGGAGCAGGTTCAGACTCTTCATGATGAGTCTCGATGGATTCATCTTGCATAGAATCTTGAAATTTGACATTCATTGATTCCTCCACAGGTCGCTCTTCTTGTTAAAGACTCGTAGGCTTTGCTTGATGTAGAATATCCAAGAAAGATGCCTTCATCTGATCTTTCTTCAAGCTTACCAACTCGATCTTTTGCATTTTTCAATATAAAGCATTTGCAACCAAATACATGAAAGTATGAAACAATAGGCTTCTTGCCTTTGAATAACTCATAGGGGGTTTTTTCTAGAATAGGTCTTAAAAAGACTCTATTGATGATATAGCACGCTGTTGAAACAGCTTCAGCCCAAAATCGTGAAGAAATCTTACTTTCAATTAAAAGAGTTCTAGCCATTTCTTGAAGAGATCTATTCTTTCTTTCCACAACTCCATTTTGCTGAGGAGTATATGGAGAGGAGAACACATGCTTAAAACCAGATTCATCACAAAATTTTGTAAAATCTTGATTTTCAAATTCACCTCCATGATCTGTTCTTATACTTGAGATAACACATCCTATTTCATTTTGAACCTTTTTAGCAAATTTTTCAAAATACGAGAAGGTTTCGGACTTACTTGCAAGGAAATATACCCAAGTAAATCGTGAGTAATCGTCCACAATTACTAGACAATATTTTTTACCTCCAATGCTCGGTTACGGTTGGTCCGAAGAGATCCATATGCAGCAACTGCAATACATGATTAGTGGAGACATGATTTATTGGCTTAAATGAATTTCTTACCTGCTTTCCCAGAATGCATGGAGTGCATGGATCAGACTTTTGGTAAGGTAATTTAGGTAGACCTCGAACAAGCTGCTTTGATGAGATTTTGGCTAATTGCTTTATGTTGACATAACCAAGCTTTCTGTGCCATAAACTTGCTTCATCTTGCATTGAGATTAGACACGTGATTCATTTGGTTTCACATCCGTAAGATAGATATTTCCATGTCTTCGACCCATGAAAGACGAGTAGAGTCTTTCTTGGTTCCGTAACATGTTCCTTCTTGAAAGAAGATCTTAAAACCAGTATCACACAATTGACTGATGCTGAGAAGATTGTAATTGAGTCCTTCTACTAGGGAAACATTACTTATTGTGAGATTTCCAATTTTCACAGTTCCAAATCCCACAATACTTCCTTCGCTGTTTCCTCCAAATGAAACTTTTCCACCATTTACTTGAACAAGCTTTATGAAGCAATTTGAGTCTCCTGTCATGTGTCTTGAACATCCACTGTCAAGATACCACTTTACCTTTTTCTTGACGAAGACCTGCATTTAAAAAAAATTCTCAAACTTTCTTTGGTACCCAAATTTTCTTGGGTCCATTGATGTTAGTAAGATAAACAGTACTGGCCCATGCTTTCTTAACGGGTTTCCAAACCATAGGACACTCTTTTTCAAAGTGATCCGAACTTTTACACTTTGAGCACCTGAGGGCATTTCGACCTACAGACTTTACAAAAACTTTCTTGAAATGATTTTTGTAAGCTTCTTTCGAGGGTCTTTGCTTAATTCTTTCTTTTACTCTAGGAAAATCAATCAAGGGAATTGATTCTCTGTCATACCTAGACCGGACTTATTGAAGTAAGGTCTTTGAGCCGAAAAGAATTTTTTCAAGTTTCTCGGACCCTATTGAAAATTTCTTAGAGATATTTGATAAGTCAGTTTTTAAAAGAGCATTTTCTTTCAAAAGACTATCTTCATTTTCTTTAAGAGTGGAAACATTCAAATCTAAACTTTTAACTCTTCCTTCTAAAATGTTTTCCTTTTGCTTTAGAGCTGAGTTTTCCTTTTTAAGTTCGGAAATTCTTTTGAGAGAAGTCTTAAGACTAAAACACAGTTCATCAATGTATTTAGAAACTTTGACAGGAATTTTAAAATTACTTGCCTCAAATTCACTGTCTGAGTCTGATCCAGAGTCTGAGTCTGAGTCTGATTTTGCCATTAGACATATGTTGGCATATTCATCATCACTTTCTTCACACTCTGTATCACTTCAGGTTTCGGCTTTGAGAGCTTTTCGAGACTTTTCAGCTTTTCCTTTATTCTTCTTCGAAGAGGACAGTTGGAGTCGATGTGTCCCTTTTTCTTACATTCAAAGCAAACTACATCTCTGTTTGGCTCCTCATCATCAACAGACTTGGTCATTGTCTTTGAAAACTTTGTTTCTTTGAGTTGAACCTTCTTCCTTTTCTATTCAGTTTTCTGAATCTTCTTATCATGAGAGCAAGCTCCTCATCGTCCATATCATCTTCAGAATCTGTATCATCATAATCATCATTTGATTTTAATAGAATGGATTTCTTACCTTTTGGATCTTCATCTTCATTAATTCGTTCCACTTCATAAGACTGAAGAGTTCCAATCAGCTCGTCGACAGATAGTGGCATAATTCTTTGCGTCTCTCTTATTGAAGTCTTTATGTGATTCCAATCCTTGGAGAGTCCACGCAGTAGCTTGTTTACCTTCATGGAATCAGAAATCGGTTGTCCTTGATTTCCAAGACCAATGACAATATATGTAAAACGGCTAAACATGTCAGTTATAAATTCTCCTGGTTTCATTTTGAAGGCTTCATATTGACCGAGGAGAATATTAATTCTGGTTTCCTTCACTCGATCTGTTCCTTCATAGGTGATATGTAATCTGTCCCAAACTTCTTTTGCTATAGCACAAGAAGATATTCTGTTATATTTAGTTGATGACAAAGCACAATATAAGGAATAAATTGCTTTTGCATCGAGTGCTTGTCTCTTGATTATCTCTTCCTGAGTCATTCCGCTGGTCTCAACAGTTTCTTTCCCTCTTTCAGAGACAGATGCAGCTATAGGATTAATTCATTTCTCTACAACGTCCCATTCCAGAGGATCCTTTGATCGAAGGAAAGCTTTCATCTTGTTCTTCCAGATGTTGTAATCATTTCCATCAAAATAGGGTGGTCT
Source organism: Eucalyptus virginea (assembly GCA_014182375.1). Classification (NCBI taxonomy): domain Eukaryota; kingdom Viridiplantae; phylum Streptophyta; class Magnoliopsida; order Myrtales; family Myrtaceae; genus Eucalyptus; species Eucalyptus virginea. The sequence continues at coordinate 31,509,393 of CM024522.1, read as the reverse complement.
GGTATTGCTTTGCCCTTCCATCAGCCCTGGTGCTAGCATACTAACCATGGATCTTTTACTCTGAAGTAAAATATTTCAAATAAAGTGAGTACACGAGCTCTGATACCAATTGATATAGCTAGTAAGTGCCTAGAGGGGGGTGAATAGGTACTTAAAAGATTTTTCTCGTTAATCGCACAATACTAGACAGTTAATAAAATTGAGACAATCAGCAATCAAAATAAGACTGAGAGAAGGGAAGAGAGAATTGAACGCAATGTTTATAGTGGTTCGGCTTATTTCAAGCCTACGTCAACTCTTCTGCACTAACAGCCTATTGGCTGGATTCCACTATGAACAAGAGATGTTACAGCGTTGTTCTCCCTTGATTTCTCGGTGTAGATGATCTACCACACTCGCTCAAGGTATCGCTAAGAATAGACTCTCTCTTGTGAATACAATTTCGCTCAATATGAATCGACTAATAATCAAGGTACTTCAGACTTCTGGAATTTGTCTATCAAGTATGCACTAAAGTAACTAGAACGTCTTCCTTTTATACTCCTTTATGCCATCATACCCGTTGACACTTACCAAAGGAATTCCTCCAATCTACCCGTTGGACGGAATCAATCAAGAAGATCATTCGAGCTAATAAAGGAACCTGACGATAGCCCATCAATCATGTTCGCCCATACAACCAGGATCTTGGTTTCCAAGAATAGAACCTTCCAAGAATATTTCGTCGACCAACGGATTTTCAAACGATCTCGATTACGAATAAAAGAATCCGTTATATTTATCCAGCCAAGAGATCTTCTCCAGAGGATAGGACTAAATCTTCAACCAAATACTTCGGGTCTAGATTACCTTCGTCACTGGATTAGAACAACTGTCAATGAGAATAGTCTTGAGTCTTGAGTCTTGAGTCTTGAGTCTTGAGTCTTGAGTCTGGTGATCTGAAAGTCTTCAGACTCTAAACAGAAGGTCTGTAATTCTCCAGACTAGACTGATAGAAATGTTTTGTCAGCTTCAAAATATTCTGGAAAGATTTCTCCAACAATTGCAACGAATAAAGTTGTAAAGAGTTAAGGGAAGAGAAGAACGCACACAGAATTTATAGTGATTCGGCTTAGATCAAGCTTACGTCTACTCTCCCACGCTGACAGCATTCTGGCTGAAATTTGCTAAAGTATCAATAGAAAATTACAATATTTCGAGTGCAAACACTCAGTGAAAGATTTCTTTTTCCTACACTAAGTCACTCTTGTTGTGATTTTCTCTCTTAAGTATAATTTATAAGAGCTGTCGTTGAAGAACAAGTAGTTGGAAAGGCTTCAGACTTTGGAATTTCAATTTTCACGTACACTTCTAATAGACTGAATGACCTTCTTAAATACTCCTCCACACCTTACTAGCCGTTGGCATTCTCCAGAGGAATTTCTTCCCATCAATCCATTAGACAAAAATAATTAAAGAAATCTTATAGCCATTTGAAGATTGTGATGAAAATTCGTTGATTATGGTCGCTCATATAATTAAAATTTATGTTTTCCATAAATAGATGCTTCCAAAAAAGGAACTTGTCTTCAAGATTGATTTCATCAATTCGTAGTTGATTTCATCAATGTATTTATAAAAGGTAAATGAGATTCTTCGCTAGAAAGCTAGATATTAAAGAATAGATCTCTATTATGTTCATACTGAATCCTTATCATAAGATTAATAAATTTGAGTTTGATTATACCTTCGTTCTGGACTTGATTTCAGTCTAGATTGCGTTAGAGTGGGAAAGATTTTTGGAATGAATAGACTTTGACAAGAGTCTGCAATTTGACTTCAAAAGTCTACTATTCTTCAAAATAAGAATAAGAACAAGAAATTTTTGTCAACTTCAAAACTTGGTAGGAGTTTTCTCAATAGAGGTGGCTTGACAATTTGCTATGGAGATGATGCTTAAAAGTATTCACTTATAATTTGCTCTAGAGACAAAATTGGTGAATCGTCCATTTCATTGACCAGTGCTAGTGACTCAACTACTTGATTGAAGTATTTTGGGATTATGTGGCCCAATGGCACCAAAAAAATCTTGTGAAGTTGTAAATAAATCCCCTTTTGACAAGAATTGCCGATGATTAGGCTCCGATCTAAGTGTTTAAGATGAACTTTTCGATTCCTAGAATGGAAATATATCTTCATGAAAAACAACATCTCAACTAACAAAGAATTGACCCATGGATATTTCCATAACCCTATAACCATTTTGTTGAGAGGGGTATCCCATGAACACACATCAAACAACACGATGATCCATTTATCCTTGAGGACCCACAGTCATTGCATAGCATAGGCAACCGAAAACTTTCTAGTGTCTAATTTACATATGTTTCCCAAAAAGCATTTCAAAAGAAGACCGACTTTAAGAATTCTAGTTGGCATGTAATTAATCAAATAACTCGCCGTGACCACACAATCTCGTTAATATGTTTTAGGAATGGACATTTGATATTTAAGGGCATGAGCTACTTCTAGAAGATGATGCAGCTAGCGTTCTACAATCACATTTTGTTGAGGAGCATAGATGCAAGAAGGTTCATGAAGTATCCCATGAGAAGCAAGGAAAGATTTGCATTCTACAGTGGACAACTCATGCCCATTATCTGTGCGAATTCTTTGGATAGGTTTGTCAAATTGATTTTTAATCAATGAAAAGAAATCCAACAGATTTGAAAATGTCTGGCTTTTGGATTGCATGAGAAAAATCCAAGTAGCTCAAGTATAATCATCCACAATTATTAGAAAGAAATGAGATTCATCACGATGTGGAGTGTGATAAGGACTCCACATATCTACATGAATTAGGGAAAAACCATTAGTAGCTCAGGGTGTGCTTGGGTCCATAGAAACCAGATCCATGACCTTGATACTTGGGCCTAAGTATATCAAGGCCAAGCTCGAGACCGTGGTGCCCATGCTCAAGTTTATTGAGGCCCAACCCCCACACTGGGGTCCTAGGCCCAACCTCCATGAACCAGGGCTAGGCCCAAGCACCAAGGACCCTAGCCTGGCCTTTATGAACCCACGCACGATCTTGGTGCCCATGCTCAGCTCGCCAATGCTTGTGCTCATCAAGATGCCTCTTGCTAGACTTGTAGCCTCAACGCTCATGTGCCATTCCCCAGTTACCCGTACTCAAATCACTAATACCAAAATAGCAAATGTTTATTAGCAAAATTTTCTTTTTAAACGATAGAAAATGATTTCCAATTCATTTTCAAATTTGATCAACTACTAAAAATATTTTTCGAGAAAATGACTTATTGGAAATCATTTTCCATAAAATGTCAATTTTTTTACAAAACAAATTAAGTTTAAGAGAAACTATTTTTACACATAATTAATTTTCTATTTTTTGACTTCAGCATATGGATCATCAACAACCTTTTGCAACTCAATTTGGAGGAACACATGAACTCAAGTTTTATATTTATAGACAGACTTTCAAGTGACACTTAGATACGTTTATTTCGCTAAAAAATTCACGATATAGGAAAATATTTTTCATGAAAATCATTTTAAAGGAAAACTGTTAGTTTTCATTTGTTTGGTAATTTAGAAAAAGTGATTTCCTTCTTATCAAAAGGAAAGTCATCTTCCCCCAATTTAAGCTTTTTATTTTCAATCCTAAAAAAAGTTTTTGATGGATTGGTTAGTTTTTCATCATTCGAATATCGGAAAATTAGAAAATAATTTTCTAAAAATAGTGTTCTTTCAAACAAACGAAACTTAAAATTGCGAAGCGTGATGTCACAACTCTCAATCTCATTCTATAGCACCAACTTTGGGGATAGTAATGCATCAAATAGCCATTTAAGTACATTTGGCTTTCACAGATAAAACTTGCATAGTTGCTTCTCTTAATTAACACGCTCTCATGCTTTCCTCTCGTACCTATATAGGGGATTAGCAACCCTACTAATCACTTATCATCGTGCTGGTAATAAACTAATCATCACCGCGTACACTGTTATCAGAAGGATTCACCAAGACCTGCTTGGTTTGCTCGGGGGTCAAAGAAGTGCAACCAACCATGGCAGGCTTGAACACTTCAGTGCCCTTGACAATGGCCCAGAACATGACTCTATACAAAATCACCATCCCAATCAAAACTACAAGATCAACCCACTTGGTATACTCCATGTTCATCCGCCAGAATTCTGTCAGGACCTGGTCGCCGCTGATAAAAGATGTCTTGTATCCAGGCTGACTAGGAAATTTCAGTCCCTTGAACTCATTCTTGAACAATCCCTCATAAGCATATCTGTGAAAGGCAATGTAGTACAAAGGGTATTTCCAGATTAGGAGTGGGAGATCATTCGGTAGCCTGAAAAATCCTCCTCCTAAGATCATTAGTGCCTGGATTCCTGCCCCCGTGATGATGCCCATTAGGAAAGTCGGTACGATGCTCGCCACTGTCATCATCAGGCTCTCCACCAACGTCATGCAAGTGAACAACACTGCGACAAAGAACAAGAAGTGTTCCCATCCTCTCTGGAGTCCTGTGAGATAGTATGCAATTGCTCCGGGGATCAGGGAGATCAGCAACAGATATGGCATGGAGGAGAGTGTGTTCGCGATCATGAATGCCCCAGTTCCATAGTGCCCGTTCAATCTTTCTCGTGAAAATACCTAAAACAGTTCAAAGCCGAGAAGATTGAGATGGGAAATTAAGTATTAGTTGAAGTGGGTGTTTTCCATAGATATGGATGAGCTTTATTTGGAGTCAAGAATAGGACCTTCATGTCCTCCACAAAAGAAGGAAAGCCACCGATCGCCATGAAAGTCAGGAATGAAGCAACGAAAACAAGGAATGATCCTCTAGCCTGTAAATGTCAATGACGAAAATTGTGAATTCTCCTCTTCCCAGCAATTAAACACTGTGTATATACTTTCGGTGTTCCCCACCATCTGGAGAGTACAAATATGTAGATCCTCTACTTAGCATATACCTGAATTGAGCCATAAGTAGATCCAATGTTATTGTATATAGTTCCGAGACCGAAGGCCACAATTATATAAACAGCTAAACGCAGCCAGTAGTAGCCTCGATCACGGGACATGTTCACTGAAGATCTTCTAGTTAGAACAAGACACTGCGTCAAAAATTTTGCATGGCCTCCCCCTTTCGCTGGTGCTCCGTGACCCTGAGAATAGTTGGAGGAAAAGCGATGGGGGATCATTCTAAAGCGTATTTTATGTGAAGCATAGCCAGAATATGTCTTATTACCGAAACACTTACTTGTTTATTAATTTTGGCTACTTCTCCCAGAACTACTTGACAGTTTGGAGATGATCTGTACGATTTTACAAGAGTGTTGATCACTTCCTCTGTGGTAATTTTTCCGGTTGCACCTTGTTCAATATCCTGGCAAAGCTAAGTCACAAGATTCTTATAGCTACTACTAATAATTATTTCCCAACAGATGGGACATAAAAATTGAAGGCATTTTATTGAAGGATAGGCTCTCACCACATCAAAATCCTTATTTATGGTTTTCAAGAAGTGATCTGATGGATTTTGGAGAGTCGGGCAGGGGTGACCATTCAACGCAAAAAACTGCAAGGTTTGAAAGCAAGAGGTCAAACTGAAGTATAGATATAGATCTTTAAATCACCTCCAAATTAGTGAATACATGTAAATTCACACCTCCGTAGCTGCAGAAGCAGGTCCAAAGTACACTGTTCTACCTGAAGAGAGAAGGCAAAGATTGTGGAAGAGCTGGAATACTTCACTACTGGGCTGATGAATTGATGCAATTATAGTTCTTCTGATTCCATCTCTTTGGCCCAAGCTGGCGATTCTGCTCATGACATAATAGGATGCCGCGCTGTCGAGTCCACTGGTAGGTTCGTCAAGGAAGAGAAGCTTCGGGCGGGTGACAATTTCCTGGCAAATGCTAACTCTTCTCTTCTGACCACCACTTAGTCCTTTGGTCCCCCAGCCTCCAATTCTTGTGTCCATGGCATCTTGCAGTCCCATTTCCTTTATTGCAGTTTCTGCTCTTTCCCTCTTCTCAGATATTGGCATGTAGTCTGGCAACTGCAGCTGAGCTGTGTAGTAAACAGCTTCTCTCACAGTTAGCGTTGCTATCAATACATCGTCTTGCATCACATAAGCCTGAATTCATAAGAATATAGAACCCTGATAAGTGATGAGAAGACAGCTCCTGATCATTCACCATTGGATATAAGATCAACTCAAAAAACAGGATAGTTGACTTAGGTTCAATTATGTATGTGAAGTTAAAAATTATTTCATTGAAACTGGAGAAATGAAGGATTTGAGGATGAAAGAGAATTATTTTCAGATACTACACTTACTGAAGTTCCATAAGCCAGAGCTTGTTTGCGGCCATTGACTAGAATGTCTCCTGTTTGCCTTGTGTTTGAACTCAATCTTCCTGTCACGCGAGTTCCAAAAGTTGAAATGCACAAAAAATGGAAGCCCCTTAGGCAGACGAGTGTGGTCTTGATCATAAACTAAACTTACAAATCGAATGTTCTCTTTTAATTAGTTAACGGCAGAGGTACACCTGAATAAATTGTTGTTGGTGATTAGCGATGCAGACTGTACATGCACTGAAGTCGTATGTTATTGTTTCTGTCTGTTCTTCTCATAGGAATGTTTTAACAAGGTTCCTTTTGTCTCATGCAAAATGGCTTAGCCGGAAATTGCTAGTAATCGATTTACCAGCAAGTGCGTCAAGGAGAGTGGACTTGCCACAACCAGAAGGCCCCATGATGGCCAACAGCTCTCCTGGCCGGGCATAACCGGTGACGCCTTGAAGTATCGGTTTCACCCCTTTGCTCTTGTCGGACACCATCACCCACACATCCTCCCATGTCAGAGTAACATTATTTCTTGGCTCTTTTGGTTCATCAGGATCATGAGTTTCGAGTTCAACCTCATGAACTCTGCAATGATAGTCTCGATTGGTGCTTGTCGTATCCATTCCCGTTTTCATCGTGGCAGATGCTGCTTCTATTTCCATGCTAATGCTGATCTCTGTAGAATGGATGGCCAAGTAAGTAGAAAGGAATGGATCTACGAAAGGCTACGAGTTGTGAAGACATGCGACGAAGGGAGGGTTTTATAAGTGAATGACGCTGACACAATTAAATGACCATGTTAGCGTTTCGAGGACGTAATGTGTTTCTCGTGACCGAGGAGGTAAATATATTGCTAACTCATTGGAATCATGTGGTCGAGAAGCTAAGTCTAGATAGTCAAGTTACAAAGGTCATTTTCTTTTGTCACTCATTTTCTTTACATGCGAATGGAAACAAGCAGCAGCCCATCAAGGAAACGCCAGAAAATACCTGCCATCTTTAGGTAAATGGTTAATACCCTGAAAAACCCCGTATACCTATAACAAATTTACCCCAAACTATTTTTTTGATCATAAAAAACCCAAAACTGGTATACTTGTGACAAATTTACCCCGACTGATCATAAAAAACCTTAAACTGGTATATTTATGACAAATTTATCCCAAACTAATTTATTCGACCGCAAAAAACCCAAAACTGGTAAATTTGTGATAAATATTCTCTTCGCTAAATTGGATTAATACTACAAAAAAATTACAAAAATTGTAAACTATAACAAACGGAACGTAAAATCCCAAATTGATATACCAGTCAACTATCATGTGTCATTTAACTTAATAATTTGACAATAAAATTTAACGAAAAATTAACAGAGGGTAAATTTATCACAAGTGTACCAGTTTGGGGTAAATTTGTCAAAAGTATACCAGTTTGGGGTTTTTGGTGGTCAAAAAAATAATTTGGGGTAAATTTGTTACAGGTATACCAGTTTTGGGTTTTTCAGGATATTAACCCTTAGATAAAAAGAGGACCAAATTTCTCGTACTCATTAATGGTCGATGGTGACTCGTACGCACGTGACTGTACAGACATATATGTGTGGTTGTAAATTTTTTAAATTTTCTATACTCATTATTTGAATGGTCAATGGTGACTCGCACACACGTGACTGTACAAACATATATGTGTGGTTGTAAATTTTTTAATTTTCTAAATCCGTGAAATTATCAAGATTCGACTTATTTCCTACGACGGTGAAAAAAACTGGTGGACACACGAGGCCAGCTCAAGGAAGATTGCAATGGTCTCGATTGACATCGTTTGGTTGCATTAGCAGAAAAAAATCAAAGAAGCGGAAGCAGACGATATAACATCACTTCCCCGACATTTCCTTTTTCTTTGTCGAAGCTAAATGCCTAAAGCCCGCGTGGGAAACGCTTGTTTCTGTCCGGAAACGCATGGCCAATAGAAGTCTGGCACGACTACCTCGGTGAAGGATAAGACAAACTATCGACACGTTTCGGAGAGAAAATTCTTCACTCCATTCGATTCGAGATTGCATCGGGTCCGGATCGAGGGACGACAAAGAACATATTCTGGCACTTCCTTCTGAACCGGATGGTTGGGCGAAAGAGTCCCTGAATAGTGACGCGAAACTAGTCAGAAGCTGTTGCATAGGCGGTTCGGCTAATCTCATCATGAAAAATTTCCTAAAATCTGGGAACGTCAGATGATTTTTGTGCATTCGAAGAGATGATCTTCTTTACCTTGAGGTCCGTCGATCGCATGAGAAATAGGAGCTTTTGATAATTCTTCTCCCCGGAGTCATCAACTTCTATGTTAATGCTTTGTCAGTCGACTTATGAAGCAATATTCAGAAAAGATGCCGGCGATAAGAAAACGTTATGGTGCTCAAATCAGAAGATTGGACTTGGATCTGGCCCAGATTTTTCCTTTGATGTCGTCTCCATTATCGCTTGATCATCCGTGTGTTTCCATAATATTGAGGAGAAAAATGAAATCCAAGAGCAAGTTACAAATTGTACACGGAAAATTCTACGTCCCGATTTTCCTTTTGCTGTTCAGTCTGATGTGAAGGACAGCACGTAACCCACGACTCGTTTGATCTTATGGACGAAATGCTCTCGTTCAATATTTGATCTTCTACAAGACGTTTACAACGAGCTTAACATAAATTATACATACATAATCTCACACTCTCTTAAAAAATCTCAGATTTAGATGCTATCTACTTGTTTTTCTTGTGACATGAACTTACAAAGCTGCGATGCGCTTTGCTTCCTGCAGGGATTTACTGAGACTGTTTGTTTGTACTGTGCGCATTGCCAACATGATTTCTCCAATGATGGGCTTGAATTTCTTAATCATCTTGAGAATACCTAAGAAGATGAGTCGATACAGGACCACCATCCTAAACAAAATGGCCAGATTAGTCCACTTGGAGCAACCATTTCCACTTGCCATATGTATTAGCTGGGTTCACTCTTATGTGAAGAAAGCCCAAGGAGTTGCAAGTCCAAAAAGGGCTTGAGCCCATATGACAAGTTACTTGAAGAAATAGGGTTTCTCACTATCTTTATAAAGTAGTAGCCATGAAAAGGAAATAAGAATAAGAGAAAAAGAGAAAGCGAAAAATGCTGGGATTTTGTGATATCTAATTTACATCAAGCTAGCATCGGAGGTCAATTCGTGGTCCGATTGAGCTGAAATTTTGTCAGCATGTTCGTAGAGCAATTTTCTCAAATCTGAACGGTTTGATTTTTGTTTGAAGCTCCCTACATCAAATTTTTCGTTGATTGATCAAAACCTGCGTTTTTTGTCAGATTTATCCTTGATCTATTGTGAAATTCATGTGTATTATCAAGAATTATATTCTTGAGGTCTTTACTGCTATATATTCTATAGTATTTGCTAGAGAAGAACATTGTTTACCCAATTTTGTTGATAGTGAAGAATTTTGGATGGACTCCGGTATCGTGGTTTTTGATCTCCTCACATCGAGGAGGTTTTCCACGTAAAAAAAATTGTCTTGTGTTCACGTGCTTGGTATTTATTTTACTCTACTATATCGATTCTTATTAGGTTTACACAAGAAGGGAGATTATTTTATTCCGCTGCGTTGATTCGATATTGTTTGAATTGTTACTGTTCTCCCATCGGAGTGGTATCAAAGCATCTGGTTATTACTTGATTTTTTTGCCTTGTGTTAAACAATGGAAACAAATGCGAGTAGAATGGTTACACTAAATGGTTCAAAAGGGAAGATGAAAGACCTTTTATATGTGAAAGATTTTTATTTGCCTGTATTTGCCGAGGAGAAACCAGAGAATAAAACTAATAATAAATGGTCTATATTTCATCATCAAGTGTATAGTTATATTAGGTAGTGGGTAGATGATAATGTTTTGAACCATATTATTAAGGAAACACATGCATGCAGTTTATGGGATAAACTCGAACAATTATATGCTCGAAAGACTGGGAATAATAAGTTATTTTTTATAAAACAGATGATGGGTATGAAATATCAAAATGGTACTCATTTGATTGATCATTTAAATTCTTTTCAATGTATTATAAATCAGTTGGTTGTGATATGAATCAAGTTTGATGATGAGGTACAAGCACTATGGCCGCTTGGTACTTTGTCGGACTCATGGGAGACGTTCCAAACATCTTTGTCTAATTCTACCCCGGATGGTACGATTACCATGGATTTGGCCAAGAGTAGTATTTTGAATGAAGAGATGAGAAGGAAGCCACAAGGATCATCCTCTTCACATTCTGATGCCTTGGTTGTTGAGAAAATGGGAAGAAGTGTGTCTCAAGGTCTAAGAAATAAAGATAAAAGTCGAGATAAAAGCAGAGGTAAGTATAATAAATTTGCTAATGTTGAGTGTCATTATTGTCATTAGAAGGGACATATTTAGAGGTTTTGTCGCCAGTTAAAAATGGAGAAACAAAAGGAGAAAGGTAAAGAGAAGAAAAGTGATAATGATAATTATGACAATCGTGTTACTGCACTTAAAGAAGACTTTCTCATTATTTTTTTATGTTGATGTGGTGAATTTTGTATCTCATGAGACTAGTTGGGTAATTGATAGTGGTGCATCCTTTCATGCTACATCTCGTAGGGATTTCTTTACATCATACAGGTTAGGTGACTTCGGATATGTGAAAATGGGAAATAATGGGCTAGCTCAAGCTGTAGGCATCGGTGATGTGTGCCTAGAAACCAATAATGGCACAAGGTTAGTATTGAATAATGTTAAACATAATCCCTGATATCCGCTTGAATTTGATTTCTACAAGCAAATTGGATGATGAGGGGTATTGCAGCACCTTCAGTAATGGTCAATGGAAGCTCACCAAAGGTTCTCTTGTTGTGGCTAAAGGTAAAAAATATTCTCCGTTGTACATTATGCAGGCAAAGTTGTCCACAGATAAAATTAATGCAGTAGACAGCGAAGATGTAGCTGAGTTATGGCATAAGAGGCTCAGTCACATCAGTGAGAAGGGTTTGTCACATTGGCCAAGAAGAAGCTTCTTTTAGGATTGAAAAGTTTGACGCTAAAGAAGTGTGCTCACTGTTTAACAGGAAAACAAAACAGAGTTGCATTTAAAAGCCCCTCTCCTTCAAGAAAGTCAGGTATACTAGATTTAGTACATTCTTATGTTTACGGTCCTATGAAAACAAAATCACTTGGTGGCTCTCTTTATTCTGTTACCTTCATAGATGATTTTTCAAGGAAAATTTGAATTCATACCTTGAAAATTAAAGATCAAGTATTAGATGCTTTTAAGCAATTTCAGGCTTCAATTGAAAGACAGACTGAAAAAAAAATTGAAATACATCAAAACTGATAACGAGGGAGAGTATATTAGACCTTGATGAATATTGCAAACAACAAGGTATTCGACATCAAAAGACACCTCCCAAGACGCCTCAGTTAAATGATTTAGCTGAGAGAATGAACAGAACACTGGTTGAAAGGGTAAGATGCTTACTTTCACAGTCAAAGCTACCTGGATTCTTTTGGGGTGAGGCTTTAAGTACAGTTGTGCATGTATTAAATCTTACTCCATGCATTCCTTTAGAGTTTGATATTCCTAATAGAGTTTGGACAAATAAAGATGTTTCTTATGATTATTTGCGTGTCTTTGGATGCAAAGCATTTGTGCATATTCCCAAAGATGAGAGGTCTAAACTTGATATGAAAACACGACAGTGCATATTTATTGGTTATAGACAGGATATGCTTGGCTATAGATTTTATGATACGGTTGAAAAGAAAATTGTAAGAAGCAGAGACGTTGTGTTTATGGAAGATCAAACAATAGAAGATATTGAGAAAGTAGAGATGACTTCAGCACCACAGGTTTGTGATAATTTGGTTGATTTGGATCCAATTTCTCTTACAAATATTTCTACACAGGTTGATGAAGAGCAGCAGGAAGTCAATGTTCCAAATAACGCACATGTTCCTAAACATGTTAAAACATATAATAATATTCTTGAACTAGAGGTTCAATTAGATGTTCCAGTCCAGAGATCCGTTAGAGACCGATGATCTTCCACCAGGTATTTTGAATATGAGTATGTATTATTGACTGATGCAGGTGAACCAAAGTGCTATGCAGAAGTAATAGAATATGAGTACAAAAGCAATTGGTTTAATGCTATGCGAGATGAGATGCAGTCATTTTATGATAATCATACTTTTGAGTTTGTGAAGTTACCTAAAGATAAAAAAGCTTTGAAGAACAAGTGGGTATATAGATTGAAGCAAGATAAACATACTTCACAACCACGGTACAAAGCTAGATTGGTTGTTAAGAGATTCGGTCAAAGAAATAGTATTGATTTTGATGATATATTTTCTCCGGTAGTAAAAATGTCATCTATCCGTGTGGTACTAGGCTTGGTAGCTACCCTAGATTTGGAAATTGAGCAGATGGATGTCAAAACAGTCTTCCTACATGGTGACTCGGAGGAAGAGATATACATGGAACAACCTGAGGGTTTTCAAGTGAAAGGAAAAGAGGATTATGTGTGCAAATTAAAGAAAAGTCTCTATGGCCTAAAATAAGCACCGAGGTAGTGGTACAAAAAGTTTGCGTCAGTTATAACAGAACATGGCTATAAGAAGACTTCCTCGAATAACTGTGTTTTATCCAAAAAATTTCTGATAATGACTTTATTATTCTCTTATTTTATGTTAATGATATGCTGATTGTTAGCAAGAATGCTTCAAGAGTTGAGTTATTGAAAAAACAGTTGAGCAAGTCTTTTGTCATGAAAGACTTGGGCTCGGCGAAGCAGACTCTTGGCATTATAACTGAGATGCTAAGAAGTTATTTTTGTCGCAAGAGAAATATATCGAAAAGATCCTTTAGAAATTTTACATGGACAAGGCCAAAGTGGTTAGTACTCCTTTTGCTGCCCACTTTAAGTTAAATATAAAGCAAAGTCTTACGACTGATAAAGAGAATAAAAATATGGAAAGTGTTCCATATGATTTAGTTGTAGGAAGCTTAATGTATGCGATGGTATGTACACGTCTAGACTTGGTGCACACAGTTGGCGTTGTTAGTCTCTATTTGTCAAATCCAAGCAAAAAACACTAGAATGCAGTAAAGTGGATTATGAGGTATCTTCGGGGAACTTCAAATTTAAAACTCAGTTTCAGGATCGGGAAACTTAAGTTAGTTGGATACACAGATTCCGACTTGGCATGAGATATTAATACTCGTGAATCTACTTCTGATTGTTTGATTTCTTTTGCGGGTGGAGCTATATCATGGAAGTCAATATTGCATAAGTGTGTTGCACTTTCTACAACCGAAGCTGAATTTATTGCAGCGACTAAAGCTAGTAAAGAGATGTTATGGATGAAGAAGTTCTTAGAAGAACTTGGGTTCAAGTAAAAAAGGTATGTGCTATTTTGTGATAATCAAAGCGCAATTCATCTTAGTAAAAATTCATCTTTTCATTCTAAATCGAAACATATTAATGTTAGATATCATTGGATAAGAGATGTTCTAGATGAAAAGTTGTTGGAACTTGAGAAAATTCATACGGATCATAATGGCTCTGATATGATGACAAAGACTTTATCAAGAGAGAAGCTTAAACATTGCCGATTGATAGCAGGGATGGTGAATCCCTCCATATTGTTATGAGGGAGAGATTTGTTAGCTGGGTTCACTCTTATGTGGAGGAAGCCCAAGGAGTTGCAAGCCCAAAAAGAACTTGAGCCCATATGATAAGTTATATGGAGAAATATGGTTTCTCACTATCTTTATAAAGTGGTAGCCGCAAAAGAAAATATTAACAAGAGAAAAAGAGAAAGCAGAAAATCTAGGGATTTGGGCAATATCTGATTTACATCAAGCTAGCATCAAAGGTTAATTCGTGGTCCGATTGAGCTGAAATTTTGTCAGCATGTTCGTGGCGCAATTTTCTCGAATCTGAATAGTTTGATTTTTGTTTGAAGCTCCCTCCATCAGATTTTTCGTTGATTGATCAAAACCTGCGTTTTTGGTCAGATTTATCCTTGATTTATTATGAAATTCATGTGTATTGCCAGGAATTATGTTATTGAGGTCTTTGCTGCTATGTACCTTAGTATTTGCTAGAGAAGAACATTATTCACCCAATTTTGTTAATAGTGAAGAATTTCGGGTGAACTCCGGTACTATGGTTTTTGATCTCCTCATATCGAGGAGGTTTTCCATGTAAAAAAATCGTCTTGTGTTCGCATGCTTTGTATTTATTTTACTCTACTATATCGATTCCTATTAGGTTTACACAAGAAGGGAGATTATTTTATTCCGCTACGTTGATTCGATATTGTTCGAATTGTTATTGTTATCCCATCAATATGTCCCTTAATTTATCTTCGCCACTAATAGCCCTTTCACCGATTAAGGGATTTCCCAAGAGTTAGCCCTTTGAATTCATTTTTGTGCAAGCCTTGATATGGATATTTGTGGAGAAATTGGTAAGAGGGGACATGTGACATCCTGATCTTTAAATCTGATTTCAATGAAATGAAATGGACTTTTCATCGACATGCCTATAGCTTTTTTCTCTGAATTGGCCACTAATGAGTTAACTAGCCTATCAAGTGAAGCCGTTAAGGAATCTAAACGCAATTGACTTGAGAATTCGACCAAAAATCGATTGCTCGACCCTGATAATCTGCAAGGGTCATTACGGCACCGTCAAAATCGATCAAAGACCGGAGATAGGTCGATTCAATAGAAGTATATGACTAGCACGTGGGTGATTCCACCTAATTGCAAAATTTCTATCAAATGGCACTAGACCAATTTTTCAGTCATTTTCGTACCCTGTGTTTGTATTTAAAACCTCGAATTTTCACGACAACTGAAAGTCACCAATGTGTCAAAGATGTACATTGTAGATCGAAAATAATCGACCACGAGTCAATTGCATTAAGAATTCCTAAAAGCTACTCGATAAATTAAAATGTGCTAAAATCGAGTCAAATTAAAATTAACCGCGAAATTGAACTCGATTAAAGTTCTATCGGGTCACGATTCATTTTAGAAACGTCAACTCATCTTCCAAAGAATTTTCAAAGATTCCGAGATTTTTACAGAAAATCGATTCGGATGATTCAGAAAACGAACGGAAATTCGAATGGGCCAAGTTGAAGGAAATTTGAGCTTCCAAACCGAGCTACTTGGTGATAGGAAAGTGTGGAAATTGTATGGGCTTTTTCCTCAGCGAAATTGGACCTCAAATTGGAAAATTCGTGAAGAAATTGAAGCCCCAAAATTGTGAAATTCGAAATTATGCATGGGGCTACAAAATGGGACTTGAAATTGGATTATTTATGGAAATTCTAAGCAAGAAATTAATTGGGGACATTGTGATATGCATGAAGACTAAGGGGGGACCAAGCATTTATGAAATTGGATAAGTTGTTTAACTTTTGCCTTTTTTCCCCCTAACTTCTCTCACACACTTCCCTTTTTCCTTCTATTCGTCGAGCATATCTCTTCCTCGACCCCTCTGTTCTATCTCTTCTTCCTTTCATTTGTTCTTATACTCGAGCTCTCCTTGGATGAACCCCTGCAACGCCCACGTATCCTGCCAGTCTCACGAATCTAACCGCATCTCCACCATTCCTCACGCCATTCTACTGCCACACGTCTAAACCTCCATCTCCTTCGGTCAATGCCCAGCAACGAAGACCGTTGCTCCTCTTCTCCACACAGCCCACATCCTCCACCAACCTCTGTCCCCTCTGCGACCAAAGCACCATTTCTCTTCTCCTTCGCACACCCGGTCAACCCCTCGCCCGTGAAGCCCTACCATTGACGCTTGCTGCTCCATTTCCCCTCCCACGCTGCCACGTCTGAAGCCCCTAACGTCAACCCCACAAGCTCCCCTCCTAGCGCCAGCAACCCTACCGAGCCTGCATCTCGTGTTTTCCCATGCATCAAAGCCGCCTTCATTGATCCTTGCTGCTTCCTTGTTCGGCCCAGCTCGCTTGTGCAGCCGAGCCCACGAAGTCAACAGCTGTGTCTTCCGGCCCAGTCCAATTGAAGTCACACCTGCAAGCCTAGCCCATTTGAAGCCCGCAAGTTCGACCAGGTCCAGCCTGTCTTCAGCTTGTGAGCTTCGGCCCACGAATTCAGCAAATTTGGGTCTCGGTCCAAGCCTCCGTTGGTGCCGCTAAAAATTTGGGTCTCGACAGCCGTCATGCCACCGTCGCCATGAATCAATTTTCGCATTAAACTGGTGAGTTCGTGTTTTAATCCCTAATTAGTAGGTTAATAACACTTAGAAGTGGATTAGTTAGCTAATTAGTGGATTAATTAAGTTAATTAAGCTTAGGATGATTTAGTTAGAGTAAGTATATAGTTAGTTATTTAGTTGGTTCAATTAGAATAGTTAGGTGAATTTAGTTAGGAATTAGTTGGTTTTTTATAATTAGTATAATTAGATTAGATTAGGTAGAATGGTTAGATTTAATTGTTAGTTCGATTAATTAGCCCGGTTAGTTTAGGTGGATTTAATTAAGTGCTTTAATTTATTTATTTTGTAATTTATTTAATTGCTGGTAATTTATTTAATTGTTAATTATTTTCCGAAAATTAGACCGAGATAGCCGGTGACCGGAATTTCGTACTGATTTTAATGGTGTGTTTAGTTTATGCAATTTGATGTTAATTGGTGCAAATTGAGTGGTGATTGGAATTTTGAGTATTTAATTCCAAAATTTGTGAATTTTGTTATTTATTCAGAAAATCCCAGGTGTCGGATTTTAACACCGAAAATATACTATATAAAACAATGGGATTTTAAATTGGAGGTTATGAATTTTTTGGGTCCAATCTGATCGTGTACCCACACACAACTATTTTCACTAGGTATTTTTAATACGAAAAAATTGGGCCATGATCACTATTTCAATTGAGGCATTTGAGTACAATGCATGGTATCCTGGGCCGAGATCAATTAGTCATGTGTTGGTTAAGAGAACCCGTCTCGAGCGATTATGCCGGATGTTACTAAATCCCTTTTCGGGTTACCTATGCATTAGGGTATCGGGTCGCAGTAAATTCTGGACATATACTCCTTCAAGAATGCCGTCTTTAAGAGACGAAGCCATGCTCAATGGAGAAGAGACGATGCCTAGCTACGCTAGTAGACCGCCGAACTTAGGAGTCAACCGTACCCTTGAGGGGTGTAATTATCAATTGGAACACATGATTGATTGAGGTAGATGCACCGGATTATGGGACAAAATTGTGTGACATGGTATAAGACGTGTCATAACGATTTGGTTCTATAATCGGGACCCCTTGTTTTGTTGAGATAAAGGTGTTGGCGTTCCAATTGTTTAAGCATGAATGTTGTGTATATCTATGATGTGAATCGTACTGACCTGCAGGGAGGATCTGAGGCGAGGTAAGTCCTTATGGTTGTGTGGTTGTGTGGTAAGGACGCTTCTAGACGTATTACCCTCCTAATCGGGGCTTAGAGCGTAAATTCACTAAGATTTATATATCACCCTATCGTGGGCTTAAATTTTCAAGACCGTAGAGGGAGGACCTGGATCCGAGCTGAGGAGATCTGAAGTGTAGGTTAGATAGGACAGCCCTTTTTGAGAGTCAGTCTTTTGAAATCTTTTGGGTATAGGCTTTAGTACATGACTCAGTATGTTTATAAAATCATGTTTGTTTGTGAATGTGTCGTCCTACTTTTTTATCCCAAGATGGTTACTGTCAGGGGATTTATTGTTCGCTTCCGCATATGCAATAAAATGAAATGGTCGACGACTCGTCCTAGGAAGTCACAAAAATTTTATCGACCACAGAGGAATGGGCACACACTCGAAGACCGGGGCGTGACAGGACATCTGCATAAGACCTTTGGAAGATCATTTGGCAAGTGAAAGAAACCGTCACCGAGTATCATTAATCCTTGGATTCTGCACCTGTTATTAGTCCCATGAGGAAATTTGGCACGACACTGGCGACAATCATCATGAAGCTCTCTACCAGCATCATACAGGCAAAAAGAGTGGACGTGAAGTACATGAAGTGCTCAAGGCGAGTGGACGTGAAGTACATGAAGTGCTCAAGGCTTCTCTGAAGTCCCGCGAGATAGTAAGTGATGGCTCTAGGAATTAGGGAAATTATGAGCAAGAAGGACAGGGATGACAGGGTATTGCTAAGAGCAAAGGCACTTGTTCTGCAATGTCCATTTAATCTTTTCCTCTCAAACACCTAGGCAAAGAAAAGGATCAGAAGGGAGGTAAGTCAGACTTGAATCATGAAGTCGTGTAATCTCCTAGAGGATAAACTACTATTTCCCCACCTTCACATCCTCTACAGAGTAAGGAAAACCCCCGATTGCCAGTATCATCAAGAATGAAGCAACAAACATTAGCATTGAACCTCCGGCCTGAATTAAGCAAACAAATTACATTGTTTAGTCTATTTATATTATTAAACATAATCGCCATTTGATTGAAACTTGGTTAAAAAAAAGACTAGAAACATAACCATCATCTCTAGTGCAGTGATGGAGTTTACCTAAATTGAACTATCACCAGAGCCGATGTCACAGAAAACTGTGCCTAAACCAAATCCTAAGGCAATGTATGTGGTAAGACACAACCAGTAGTATCTTGAACCCTGTGCATATTAATGAAAGACCTTCGTGTAAGGAAGCTGAATTGGGTGAAGAAGCAAGCTTGGCCCTCTTTGTCTAGTACATTCTAGTCAACCTTCTCTTTGTAGATTTGATAAAAGTGCTCATCATATAACTTGTCGACATATCTCAGATATTTGTAATTGAATTTGCCTATAGGTATTAGACGATACAAAAGAGCTTACTAGTAGTTTAATCACTTCCTCCGTGCTTTGCTTTCCTCCAAACCTCGCTCGATATCCTAGTTACCAAGAAAAATTCTAGTTGTGATCAGGCTGAGCCAAATAGAGATGCCCTTGAATTGAAATTGATTGCTTGGAAAACTTCACCCTCATACCTCATCAAAATCAGTGTTGATAGTGCTGAGGTAGTGATCAGATGGATTTTGCAGACTTGGACGTGGGAAATCATTCAGTGCAAAGAACTACATCGCACAGAATTCAGTGTTCATTCATTCCATAATCACCTTTACTAATTACTACAGAAAAAAAAAATGAGGTTATGCACAGACTATAATATATCTGAGTTGCTTCACTAGAAAGACCAAAATAGACCGTTCTTCCGAGAGAGAGCACACACTCTCGAAAAGCTTAAAACACTTACACTGCTGGGCTGATGAATAGATGCTAACGCCATCATCTCATTTTGCTGAGTGAGACTAACTATTCATCTCATGAAGTACGATGTGTCGAGGTGTGGTTCATATTTCCCATTGATAGGAATGCATGGGGTTCCCGCTCTTCGTACACCATACATACTTGTGAAGATAACATTTTAGTGTCACAAGGTGAAATGATGAGATCCCAAATTTCAACACAAAGGGAAAAAAGGAAAAAAAAATGCCGGTTCCATTGGCCCATCCACAACTCCGACCATTCAGTCTGGTTCGATTTCAAGTCCCTTTGGTTTGGTTTTCAGTTTTTAGGTGGGAACTGGACCACCTAAGAACTAATCACCCCTATATGGCCTTTGAGATATGGGATATAATATACTTATATAATTATTTAAATTTTCTCAAGTGAAAGTGTAATTCCACTTTATTTTTCTATTTCAAAATATGGCTCAGTTTGTTTTGTGAAATTTTTTTTCTCATTTTTCAATGTTTGAATCTCTTATGAAAATGAGTCAACAGTAATATTTTTCCTAGTTAATATAAAATTTAAGCCCCATTAGGAAAATGAATTTCTCTTTCAAAAATTAAAAAAAAAAATCTCCAAAATATGATTAAATATGAGCATTTAAATGAAAAACTGTACACTTGGGTGCAAGAATCCAACACCTGTTTGCAGGTCCTTAGCAATGGGCTTAGGTCCACAGGGGCCAGGGCCAAGTTTGGATCCAAAAAGGCCGAGTCTAGGACTTTTATGCATGCGCTTAAGTCCACCGAGACCAAGCCCAAGACCTTAATGCCCAATCCTAGGTTTACAGAGAACCTGATGTCCCATGCTCGAGTTCATTGAGGCCAAGCTCGGGCCCTAGGGCCCAACCTCAATGAACCAAAGCTCGAGTGTTAGGGACTCTAGCCTAACCTTTGTGGACTTAGGCCCTAATGCCGAGGATTTGGGCATGGGCGTTGGTGAGCTAAGCATGGTCACCTTGGTCTTGGGCCCACTTTTGTAGACCCAGAATCAACGCTTGTGCTTGGTCCCAAGGATACATTGAGACCCAGCTCGAGACCCTAATGCCTATGCCCAATTCCCAATTGCCTAAATCACTAACACCCAAACAATACATGTTTATTCAAGAAAACGAAAGTAGGTTTTTCTTTCCAAATGACAGAAAGTGATTTTCAATTCATTTTCTGATTTCAGTCAAATATCAAAAATACTTTTCAGGAAAATGACTAATGAATGTGAAAATTTTCACGAAACAAACCAAGCCTAAAAGAAACTTTCTTTAACATATTAATTTTCTATTTTTGGTTTTGGGCCTATGATCATTGATGACCTTTCGTAACTCAATGTGGAGGAACACATGAACTCGAGTTTTACATTTATAGATGTCTGATACTTAGGGAGGAATTGTTGGGGGAAAACTTCATAAAGAAAGGAAAAAACTTTCAAAGAAATAATTTTTCTAGAAAATGGTTAATTTTCTTTTGTTTGGTGACATATGACCGAAAACGTTTTCTAGTGTTTAAAACTAATTTGCAAAATGATTTTAATACCATGCTTTTATCTCATGCAAAAAAAAAAAAAAGTTGTTTTCTAAATATTTTTTATTTTCTTTGTTTTATATTCTTTCTCTTTCCTTCTTCCTCCTTTGCCGACTGCCAAGCTCGACAACAATCATGATAGGCCAATGGCACTTGTTAAGGCTCAACAAGGGCTGACTTAGTCAGCCTCAAGTGAGCTCGAGCCTCATCAAATCCTAGCAAGTTGTCTTGTGATATCCTGAAATTTGGCTCTATTTCGAAATATATAAAATGGTTATTTTATCAATGTACTTATAGTTACTTTACTCTGAATTGATCACTTACAAGTTACTAATCTATTGGGTGGGGCCGTAAAGGTTTAAAACGCGAAAGACCAGAGAATTCGATCAGAAATCGACCACTAGACCATAAGGATTGACAATGGTCAATAAGTCAATTAGTAAATAGATATAAATCGATTCGACAGGACTACGTAGTCGGTTCGTGAGTGATTCCGCATGTTTACGATATTCGCGTTGAGTGACAACAAACTAATTTTCTATTGATTAATCATTTAAATGCCAATAGTGAAAAATTCTGATCAAAATACCGACGTGATATTTTTCCGACAAGATAGGTGTAAAACAATGTTGTTTTGTACGCTGACGTGGCTAGATAAGTCGAAAACAACATCGCTTTATCTCGGATTTAAATTTCGATATAAATATTAATTAAATTATATTTAAAACTAAATTTAAAAAACAAAAGAAGTAGAAGATTGCAGAACGCTTCGGTGAGGGCTGTGCAAGCCCTTGCCACTGTGGCCAACAATGATGGGAGGAGGGTTGGCCAGGTTCATTAGGCCTTGACTAGGGCTTGATCGGTAGCGGCCCCCGACACCTTTGCTAGCGATAATGGGAGGAGGTTTAGCCAAGGTCATTGGGCCTTAGCTAAGAGTCGACGGTAGCGAGGGCTTGTAAGCCCTAGCTACTAGTTGACCAGCTCCAAAGACTCTAGCCAACCCTCCTCCCATCGTCACTAGCCCTTCCCAGTAACGGTGGAAGGCGGCGGCAGCGAGGGCTTGCACAGCCCTCGTCGAAGGTTCTACAATCTTCTTCTTCTTCTTTAAATTTAGTTTTAAATTAATTTAATTAATATTTATATTAAAATTCAAATAAGAGGCAAAACGACATTATTTTAGCCCTTCTTTACTAACTCAGCTTTCCAGCAAGTCATGTAAGTGACTTATATTATTAAAAAAAACCACGTCAGATTTCCGGCACTCTTCATAGGAATTAACACTTAAATATTCAATTTTTTCAAAGAAAGTAGCACTTAAGTTTACTTTTTCGAAACTTTTGGTACTGGTGTGTTGCTTTGTGTCAAGTTTTGGTACTTGCATTGTACTTCTGTCCTTGAACATGAAGCATACTGGGTTCTTAGACAAGCATCAAGACTCAAATTTCTAGTGAGTAACGAATACGAGAACTTCTTTACCAGCAATTCATAGGCTTGTGCACTAACAATTTTCGCATAGAACCAGCTTTAGCTGGCGACTGATTTGATCTTATGCACGAAATGCTCTCGTTCAATATTTGATCTTCTACAAGATGCTTACAACGAGCTTAATGTTTATCATACTTGCATAATCTCACTCTCTCCTCAAAAAAAGAAAAACTCAGATTTAGATGCCCTTTGCTTGTTTTTCTTGTAACGGGAACTTATGAAGCTCCGTTACGCTTTGCGTCCTGCAAAGGCACACAAAAGGGATTTACCGAGACTTTATCTGTTTGTACCGTGCGCAAGGCCAACATGATTTCTCCAATGATGGGCTTGAATTTCTCGGTCATCTGCAGAACACCAAAAAAGATGAGTCGATACAGGACCACCATACCGAACAAAATGGTCAGATTAGTCCACTTGGAGTAACCCATTTCCACTTGCCATATGTCCCTCAATATGCCTTCGCCACTAATAGCGCTTTCACCGATTAAGGGATTTCCGGGAAGAGTTAACCCTTCGAATTCATTCTTATACAGGCCTTGATATGCATATTTGTGGAAAGATAGGTAATAGAGGGGATATCTCCAAAAGACCTTTGGAAGATCATTTGGCAAGCGAAAGAAACCACCGCCGAGGATCATTAGTCCTTGGATTCCTGCACCTGTTATTAGTCCCATAAGGAAATTCGGCATGACGCTTGCGACAATCATCATTAAGCTCTCTACCAGCATCATACAGGCAAAAAGAGTGGACACGAAGTACATGAAATGCTCCAGGCTTCTCTGAAGTCCCGCGAGATAGTAAGTGATGGCCCCAGGAATTAGGGAAATTATAAGCAAGAAGGGCATGGATGACAGAGTATTGCCAAGAACAAATGCACTTGTTCTGTAATGTCCATTTAGTCTTTCCCTCTCAAACACCTAGACAAAGAAAAGGATCAGAAGGGAGGTAAGTCGGACTTGAATCATGAAGTCGGGTAATCTCCTAGAGGATAAATTACTATTTCCCCACCTTCAAATCCTCTACAAAGGAAGGGAAACCCCCGATTGCCAGTATCGTCAAGAATGAAGCAACAAACATTAGCATTGAACCTCTGGCCTGAATTAAGCAAATAAATTACATTGTTTAGTCTGTTAATATCATTAAACATAGCCGTCATTTGATTGAAACTTGGTAATAAAAGACTAAAAACATAAACATCATCTTGAATGCAGAGATGGAGCTCACCTGAATCGAACTATCACCGGAGCCAATGTTGCAGAAAACTGTGCCTAAACCAAATCCTAAGGCAATGTATATGATAAGACGCAACCAGTAGTATCCTGGATCCCTATACATATTAATGAAAGACCTTCTTGTAAGGACGGGGAATTGGGTGAAGAAGCAAGCTTGGCCCTCTTGATCTAGTAAATTCCGGTCAACCTTGGACTGAGCCATGACAAACATTAACAATCACTAATACCAGTATCTTCTCTCTGTAGATTTGATGAAAGTGCTCATCATAAAACTTACTTGTCGGTATATCTCAGATATTTGTAGTTGAATTTGCCTATAGGTATTAGACGATACATAAGAGCTTACAAGTAGTTTAATCACTTCCTCTGCGCTTTGCTTTCCTCCAAAACCTCTTTCGATGTCCTAATTTCAAAGAAAAATTCTAGCTGTGATCAGGCTGAGCAAGATATTGATGCCTATGAATTGAAATTGATTGCTTGGGAAACTTCCCCCTGATACCTCGTCAAAATCAGTGTTGATAATCCTGAGGTAGTGATCGGATGGATTTTGCAGACTTGGACATGGGAAACCATTCAGTGCAAAGAACTACATGGCACAGAATACAATGGTCATTCATTCCGTAATCACCTTTCCTAGTTACTACAGCAAAAAATGAGGTCGTGCACAGACTATAACATGCCTGAGTTGCTTCACTGGAGAGACCAAAATAGACTGTTCTTCCGAGAGAGAGAAGGCACAAACTCTTGAAAAGCTCAAACACTTCGCTGCTGGGCTGATGAATGGATGCTAACACCGTCATCTCATTTTGCTGAGCGAGACTAACGATTCTTCTCATGACATAGTATGATGCTGCACTGTCGAGGCCACTTGTGGGCTCATCAAGAAAGAGAAGCTTGGGACGAGTCAAGATCTCCAGGCAGATGCTGACCCTCCTCTTTTGGCCATTGCTGAGGCCTTTGTTTCCCCAACCTCCTATTCTCGTGTCAATGGCATCGTGAAGACCCATCTCTTTGATCGTGGTGTCTGCTCTTTGTTTCTTCTCCAAGAGCGGCATTGAGTCTGGGAGCTGAAGTTGAGCTGACAAGTATATGGCTTCTCTCACAGTCAGTGTCCATGTTAGGACATCATCCTGAGTCACATAAGCCTGCAAGAGGTGATAAGAGTACTCAACCTGTTTACCTCCACGTAAGTTTTTCTGGATGAGTAGCCCGTGATTTCACAAGTCCAACGCGAAATCAAAGCAAAAAGGGTATATTCTGCTCACTTTTTCTATTTTGTAAGACAGGCAATGATTAACGTATAATAATTCCTTCCTTTTTAAGAGAAAAGAGATGTGTCGTCTCAACAACTATCCCGACTGCTTAATCTATTGATGTCATGTTGTACTGATCAAGTATCGAACAAACCAGGCAACTGATTTCCTTACTGAAGTCCCGTATGCCAGCGGCTCTTTCCTTCCATTAAGAAGAATCTGTCCAGTTCGCTTTGTCTTTCCACTTAGCCTCCCTGCAAAGGTCACCTAATTAAGTCATCATGAATATGTTTTATTTGGGATTCTGTTGTATATGCTTTTGTAAATGAAAATAAAGCAACTCTTCACTTTAAGGTGAAGCATTTGTTACTATAATGGTTTGAGCAGACACTTCGAAAACTCATGCTCAAACTGATCTAGCATGACAGCTATTTTTCTTAACATTCACCGTGCTTGACGAACAAATAGCAAAAAACGAAAATTACTATGAACATGCATGGTGCTGTCACCTGCCAATGCATCAAGAAGAGTGGACTTGCCACAGCCAGACGGCCCCATGATAGCCAACACCTCACCAGGCCGGGCACAGCCTGTCAGCCCTTGAAGAATGGATATGCACCCGTGTTGCTTATCCGCGACAGTAACCCACAGATCTTCCCACGTTAGCGAAACCGTTCCTCCCTTCGGCCCAGCCATTACTTGTCCTGACCCGCCTGAAGCAAGATCCGCCTCTCCTTCTTCTGGCTCCGCCAACGGTGTCCCGAATCCATCTCCCAGGGAAGCTGCACAACTCTCTGCCTTCATCTGCGAACTGGGCGATGACGAAGCTTTGTAGAATATACCGAGGGGCGCGTGTTTGAGAGAGTGGAAAAGATCTAAAACGCAAATGGGAGGGTTCACGGACGTACATGGGTGACAGATTGAGGCGTATGAAGTATTTAAAAATCTTTGATAGCAGGACAGTCACGTGAGTTCTTTTTTGTATGTTTGCTCCTCCCTGAGCTACTGGCTGCTTAGCTGAGTTACAGACGTTCATGTGAAGAGAGAGAGAGTAGAGAGACGAGGGGCATAGTGAGTCCAAACAAGGGAGACGACTCCCAAAACAAGTGCAGCGAAGCCAACCCCAAGTGCAAATGGAAATGGGAGAAAAGGTTACGTGGAGTTTGACCATTGATCCATCGACTGACTGATTGATCCAGGAAATTTCAGTAACACGGATCTCGGAATCCATGACATTGTATGTCCTTTTGATAGGATCTAAGCAAACTGCCATTGATGTCTTCTCTTGTAGTTTTGTGTTAAGGCATTTCTCCCGGTGGAGGCTGTGCACATATATATAAGGGGTGCAGATGGCCCGAGCGGGCCGGGACGGAAGCATAGATTTTGGGCACGGGCCGAACTGGATTGGGCCGTTTTGATTCGGGCAGCGGAATTGCGAAATCTCAACTTCTTTTTTTTGGGCTATTAGGGGCGCGTTTGGTAACGATTACTGTTCCCTAGTAGATTCGATCGAATTGATTCTTTTTTTTTTATTCATTCCCTAAACCGATTCTCGAGCAAAAGAACGCGTTTGGTAACTGTACAAATTTCTGATTCTAAAATAGAAAAATAACATAAATGCGTTTGGTAACTGCATAAAATTTCTATTTCAATTCTTTTTTAATTACCTTTTTAGATAAAAATAAATTTGATATTGAATTCTCATAAACCCCTCATTGATTAATTATATTTATACTAAGTAATAAAAATATTAATTAATCAATTTTTATTAAATAGTTAATAATAAACCATAGTATAAATTATACTAATATACCTAAAATATGTAATAAATATAAATACTAAATTATAAAGCAAAATTAATATGTATTCTATATATAGCAAATGTATATTTCAGAATAGGAGGAAATTAAAATAAAATATAGAAATAAAAAATAAATAAAAATAAAAACGAAAATTGTTGTTATTTTAATTTTTTTCTTATTAGAATTTCAATATTATTTATATTTAAATAAGAGTTTTTTTTTTATCATGGTGATTTCTCATTTTCAATAAATATTTACATTTCTATGATTAAATATCTAATCCATTTTGAATTTAATATGGATGGATGTTAATTTTAATTTAACCAAGATTCCTCTCTCTCTCTCTCTCTCTCTCTCTCTCTCTCTCTCTCTCTCTCTCTCTCTCTCTCTCTCTCTCTCTCTCTCTCTAATCCATTTTGAATTTAATATGGATGGATGTTAATTTTAATTTAACCAAGATTCTTCTCTCTCTCTCTCTCTCTCTCTCCTCTCTCTCTCTCTCTCTCGCTCTCGCTCTATATATATATATATATTCCCTTCCCCAAAACCGAACACCCAACGTTTAAAAAAATAAAGTCTTCAAACCAACATGACTCTTTGAAACAAAAAAAAAAGACTTTAATGAGAAACTCATCACTACAACTTATCCATAAATGAATACTGAAGTAACTTAGTCCATTGTTCAACTTTGAAATATTGGCTTTGATAAGTCAATAATTAATAACAATATTACAAAAGTCGGAAACATAAAGTTATGGAATCTCTGGCAATTGTTCAACTTTGAAATATTGGCTTTGATAAGTCAATAATTAATAACAATATTACAAAAGTCGGAAACATAAAGTTATGGAATCTCTGGCATATTGTAATCCCTTGCCATTTGATTTGCGATACTTCTCCGAAGTATGTTTATCTCCATTGCTTGCTCATTTGATGTATCATCCACAACCTCCTCTTCTCTAATTCCAAATGGGTACTCCGGATCTCCATATCGGGAAAAGTTTTTGTCCATCCTGTCTTGCTTGCTTTTGCGGTTTCTTCCTTCTGCTGCGCCGTTCTTCTTCTGCTGCTTACCCGCTCCTCCTCCTCCTATCGCCGCCTCTCCTATATCATGGTCACATAAGAATACAATCAGCATGGATATTAACGACTAATTGGATAAATTACATACACGAAAGAAAAAACATAAACACACTGCGGTCAATTTGGTTGCCAAGAAAATACTTTGGCATTTGCCATTTGATTGCCTCTCAGAATTTTCTGAAAAACCAAACACGAATTGAAGGGGAGAAAAGCCCCGTTTTTCTGAGGGCCTATTCGCTCATCAAGGTCTGGGTTTCACACAAGCACTTGTCCACATAAGAAATCGTCGTCGACAGAAACACGAGATCTTCAATGTAATACAAGAACATTCCTAAGAAGATGCACGCACGGGTCTGCTAATTTCCAAGACTACAGAACAGAACCCATCAAGAACAGAACATCAAGACAGCCAAAGGAGTCCCACGAATCATCGCACATGACCGGAGGGGTTCAAAGAAGATCATCCCAGAAATCGGCACCGAAGGACATTGAAATATACTATTGGATAAATTACATACACGAAAGAAAAAACATAAACACGCTGCGGTCAATTTGGTTGCCCAGAAAATCCTTTGGCATTTGCCATTTGATTGCCTCTCAGAATTTTCTGAAAAACCAAACACGAATTGAAGGGGAGAAAAGCCCCGTTTTTCTGAGGGCCTATTCGCTCATCAAGGTTTGGGTTTCACACAAGCACTTGTCCACATAAGAAATCGTCGTCGACAGAAACATGAGATCTTCAACGTAATACAAGAACATTCTGAACATTCCTAAGAAGATGCACGCACGGGTCCCGCTAATTTCCAAGACTACGAACGAACCCATCAAGAACGTAACATCAAGACAGCCAAGGAGTCCCACGAATCATCGCACGGGACCGGAGGGGTTCAAAGAAGATCATCCCAGAAATCGGCACTGAAAGACATTGGAATATACTATTCGGCAAACGAAAGCCCCCCCAAAAAAATCTGATTCGGGCCCAGGGGGTCGCTCGGCGGCCGGATCGGCGCTGGCACCCACCGATTCGGGCCGAGGAGTCGCTCGCCGAGCAACCCCTGTGCCCGAATCGGCGGGCGCCGCCCGATCCGCGGAGGAGTCGCTCGCGCCGGCGCCCCGCCGATTCGGGCCAGGGGGTCGCTCGGCGAGCGACTCCTCGGCCAGATCGGCGCCGGCGCCCGCCGATTCGGGCTCGGGGTCGCTCGGCGAGCGACTCCTCGGCCGGATTAGTGCGGGCGCCCGCCGACCGGAGCTCGGTGGCGCTCCCCAACCGTTGCGGACGATGAACGACGGTGATGGTGAGCAAACCGTCACCTAGATCGGCCCGACAATGACGCTAGCCGTGAGTGAAGGGAACTCACCTTGAACGAGCAGCTTCAACGATGAAGAAGCAGCAGTCGCCGTCACCGTTGTTGTGGAGAGAACGAACCAAAGAGAACGAACCAGAGAGAAGGTCGAGCAAAAGAGAGCAAAAAAAGAAAGGTTCGAACGGAGAGAAAGCGTGGAGCAGGAGACGGTACGTTGAGCAGAGGAGAGAGAGCCATTTGATTCTTTTTTCTGATTCAGAATCAAGAATCATATTTTTTTTTATTCTAAATTCTTGTCCAAAACTGATTCTGGGAACAAATTTGTTCCCGGGAACAAAAAATTTACCAAACGCGATTCTGGGCCGAAACTGATTCTGGGAACAAAGAATCAGAATTTGGCCCTGTTTGGATGGTTACCAAACAGGGCCTAGAAGGCATATCATCTAAGAAGCATCAACAGTAAAAGAGTCTCTTCTCTTGCTCGTTGCTCCACTTCGGCTCCTGGTGAAACCCAAAGGAACACACTAAAATTAGTTTGCATTTGACGGTGTATATATTATTATTATCGCTAACGAAATTATTTTTCATCAACTAATGATTTTAAGAAATATGAGCAATCCTTTTCAAGATTTTTTTCTTCCGAATAATTAATTTTTTAACGAAACAAAAGGAGTCTTAAATGAGCACCTCCACCAAATCATCATGTCTTCGTCATCTTCCACTGCTCTTGGAACAAAAATTGGGCTCGTTAGGTTGTTTGAGTTCTCAATCTACTATGTTGCCCCTTGGCAAATATACAAAGCCGTTGTTCTAGTGAAATTCTTGCATTAAATTCTCTTAATCAATCAATAAATGGACTTCACGTGAGACCCACCACATCTAGAATCATGTCGATCTATTAATATATCAATTCACACAAGGCTTTTGCTCGTACAAAAACCTAATACTCAAAATGGGATAGCCCGATGTACTGACATGAATATATCCTCGAGCATGCCCTTCACTAGAAAACTACACCTGGGGCCAATTGTTTTGCATTTGCTAATTACACGTTGCTCCATTGCTCCCATAATAGCATAAAGAACGCTCTTTTTAAGAATTCTAATGATTGATTTAAAGTGAGAGACACATGACCTAATAGTTTTAGAGGCGGCAACCACAATAGTCAGTCGCAAATCTTATTATTGTGGAGGCATCCAAAAGGGCAAAATGGGGTAGTTATAGGGACTCCTCCTTTGGTTCACCGCACTCTCCTCGCCTTGCCTGGGACGTGGTCGATCTTATATCCACAACTTAAGCCTATCAAATATGAGCCCAGAGAAGCAAATCGTGTTACGGATTTGGTAGCCAAGGCCCACCAAGCTGGAACCCTTCCATCCAATTGGGTTGCTTATCCCCTCATTCCCTTTGGTTAAATTTAAGTCTTGAATTTGGTACTGATTGTAATTCATCTTTGAGTCAGTAATCAAAAGTTATTTTTCGACCAAAAAAAAAAACTGTCATGGTGACGGGTTTGGGCAAGAATTTTTTGGGCGACATTAAGACTGGCTCGTCCATTGATAAATCTAGTGACTCTTAGCTGGAATCATTACTCCTCCAGTTTTTGGGGAGCATGAATAAGCAAAGTAGAACGACATTACCATCTAGGCCCCAATCAAAAGGTAAAGCTCCTTCGGAGGCCTTGGCCCAATTCACACAGAACCGACGTACGGATTGAATATTGGGCCGTATGGGCCGGCGGCCCAAACAAGACTCGATTGAAGTCGGTTCTCCCATTATTCCCGACCTGCCGCATTGATATAACCATCATATCCCCAAATCTGCACTTCATTTTCCGCCCACCCTCTCTCTCTCTCTCTCTTCACCGGCACTGAGGGTTTCTCACACCCGATCCCTAGCAGGTTCGTCCTCTCTCTCTCTCTCTCTCTCTCTCTCTAGATTGATCGATTGATTTTCTTCGTTTTTAGCTTTCGACTGCTGAGATTCGATTCTAGGGTTTTTTTTCCCCCCAAGCTTCGAGGAGAATTGAAACCCGCGTCAACCATGGCGACGCTGGATCCCGAGATCGCGAGGATCCAGGAAGAGAGGAAGAAGATGGAGCAGCAGCTGGCCTCCCTCAACTCCGTCACCTACGACACCGACCTCTACGGCGGCACCGACCGCGACGCCTACGTCAGCTCCATCCCCGTCAACGAGGAGGAGGACAACCTCGAGGGCATGGACTCCGAGGTCGCCCGCAAGCTCGCCTCCTACACCGCCCCGAAGTCGCTCCTCAAGGAGATGCCCCGCGGCAGCGGCGAGGAGGACGACGCCGGGATGGCGGGGTTCAAGAAGCCGCAGAGGATCATTGACCGCGAGGATGATTATCGGAAGAGGAGGCTGAACCGGGTTATCTCGCCCGATCGGCACGATGCGTTTGCCGCGGGGGATAAGACCCCGGACGTGTCCGTGAGGACTTATGCGGACGTGATGCGAGAGGAGGCGTTGAAGAGGGAAAGGGAGGAGACGCTCAGGGCTATTTCCAAGAAGAAGAAGGAAGAAGAGGAAGCTGCAAAGGCTGGGGGGGCGAAGGAGACGGAAGTTGCTCCTGCGCAGAAGCGAAGGAACAGGTGGGACCAAGCACAGGACGATGCTGGTGCTGCGAAGAAGGCAAAGGCTGGTTCTGACTGGGATTTGCCTGATTCGACGCCTGGAATTGGGCGTTGGGATGCGACCCCAACGCCCGGGAGAGTCGGTGATGCCACGCCTTCAGTGGGTCGGAGAAACCGGTGGGATGAGACCCCTACGCCGGGACGGCTGGCAGATTCAGATGCAACTCCTGGTGCTGTCACTCCCGGAGCGACTCCAGCTGGTATGACTTGGGATGCCACGCCCAAGCTGGCCGGTATGGCCACGCCAACCCCGAAAAGGCAGAGGTCGAGATGGGACGAGACTCCGGCCACAATGGGGAGTGCTACGCCAATGGCGGGTGCTACACCTGCAGCTGCTTTCACACCAGGAGTAACTCCCGTTGGAGGTGTCGATCTTGCTACGCCTACTCCTGGGCAAATTAACTTGCGGGGGCCAATTACACCCGAGCAGTATAATTTGATGAGGTGGGAGAAGGATATTGAGGAGAGGAACAGGCCGTTGACTGATGAGGAGCTTGATGCCATGTTCCCCCAGGAGGGGTATAAGATTTTGGAGCCACCAGCATCTTATGTGCCTATTAGAACGCCAGCAAGGAAGCTTTTGGCAACCCCTACACCATTGGGCACTCCCCTTTATCAAATTCCAGAAGAGAATCGTGGGCAGCAGTTTGATGTTCCTAAGGAGGCGCCTGGTGGTCTACCCTTCATGAAGCCAGAGGATTATCAGCATTTTGGCGCACTGTTGAATGAGGAGAATGAAGAAGAGCTGTCTCCTGAAGAACAGAAAGAGCGTAAGATCTTGAAACTTCTGCTGAAGGTAAAGAATGGTACTCCACCACAGAGGAAGACAGCGCTTAGACAGCTTACAGACAAGGCTCGAGAGTTTGGTGCTGGGCCTTTGTTTAACCGTATTCTGCCTTTGCTCATGCAAGCCACTCTGGAGGATCAGGAAAGGCATCTCTTGGTTAAGGTGATTGATAGGGTACTATACAAATTGGATGAATTGGTACGTCCTTACGTGCATAAGATTCTTGTTGTTATCGAACCTCTGTTGATTGATGAGGATTACTATGCACGTGTTGAGGGGAGAGAAATCATTTCTAATTTGAGCAAGGCAGCTGGCTTGGCTACTATGATTGCTGCTATGCGTCCAGATATTGATAATATTGATGAGTATGTGAGAAATACGACTGCTAGAGCTTTCAGTGTCGTTGCTTCTGCTCTTGGAATTCCTGCTCTGTTGCCATTCTTGAAAGCTGTGTGTCAGAGCAAGAAATCCTGGCAAGCTCGCCACACTGGAATCAAGATTGTTCAGCAGATTGCTATTTTGATAGGTTGTGCTGTTCTACCACATTTGAAGTCTCTTGTCGAAATTATAGAACATGGCCTGAATGATGAGAACCAGAAGGTGAGAACTATTACTGCACTGTCTCTGGCTGCTCTTGCTGAGGCTGCTGCGCCTTATGGTATTGAAAGTTTTGACTCAGTGTTGAAGCCACTTTGGAAGGGCATTAGGTCACACAGGGGAAAGGTCTTGGCTGCATTTTTGAAAGCAATTGGGTTTATTATTCCTCTGATGGATGCTCTGTATGCTAGTTACTATACTAAAGAAGTCATGGTCATTCTTATCCGTGAGTTTCAGTCTCCAGATGAGGAAATGAAGAAGATAGTGCTTAAAGTGGTCAAACAGTGTGTGAGTACCGAGGGTGTTGAGGCTGAATACATACGAACTGACATTCTGCCAGAGTTCTTCAGGAATTTCTGGGTTAGAAGGATGGCTTTGGATAGGAGAAACTATAAGCAGCTCGTGGAAACAACTGTGGAGATAGCTAATAAAGTTGGCGTTGCCGACATAGTCGGGAGAATTGTTGAGGATCTGAAGGATGAGAGTGAGCCATATCGGCGAATGGTCATGGAAACAATAGAGAAGGTGGTTGCAAACCTGGGTGCCTCTGATATTGATTCTCGCCTGGAAGAGCTCCTCATTGATGGTATCCTTTACGCCTTCCAAGAGCAGACTAGTGATGATGCCAATGTAATGCTTAATGGCTTTGGTGCTGTGGTGAATGCTCTTGGGCAAAGAGTGAAGCCATATCTTCCACAGATTTGTGGTACGATAAAGTGGCGATTAAACAACAAGAGCGCAAAGGTAAGACAACAAGCTGCTGATCTTATCTCCAGGATTGCTGTTGTCATGAAGCAGTGTCAGGAGGAACAACTGATGGGTCATCTTGGCGTTGTTCTGTACGAATACTTGGGAGAAGAATACCCTGAAGTTTTGGGTTCCATATTGGGTGCTCTGAAAGCTATTGTCAACGTGATTGGGATGACAAAAATGACGCCTCCCATAAAAGATCTGCTTCCCAGGCTGACGCCCATTCTGAAGAACAGACATGAGAAGGTCCAGGAGAACTGTATTGACCTTGTTGGTCGTATTGCTGATCGTGGGGCTGAATTTGTTCCGGCAAGGGAGTGGATGAGGATATGCTTTGAGCTTCTTGATATGCTCAAAGCCCACAAGAAGGGTATTCGGCGAGCTACGGTGAACACTTTTGGTTATATTGCTAAAGCTATTGGACCTCAAGATGTCCTTGCAACCCTTTTGAACAATCTCAAAGTTCAGGAGCGTCAGAACCGTGTATGCACAACTGTTGCCATAGCTATAGTTGCAGAGACATGTTCTCCTTTCACAGTTCTGCCGGCTTTGATGAATGAGTATCGTGTGCCTGAGCTCAACGTGCAGAACGGTGTTCTGAAATCCCTTTCCTTTCTGTTTGAGTACATTGGTGAAATGGGGAAGGACTACATATACGCAGTGACTCCACTACTCGAAGATGCACTCATGGATAGAGATTTGGTGCACAGGCAGACTGCTGCTTCTGCTGTAAAGCATATGGCTTTGGGAGTTGCTGGGTTGGGTTGTGAGGATGCACTTGTCCACTTGCTCAACTATGTCTGGCCAAACATATTTGAGACTTCCCCTCATGTCATAAATGCCGTTATGGAAGCCATCGAAGGCATGAGGGTGGCCCTGGGTGCTGCTGTTGTGCTAAACTACTGCCTCCAGGGGCTGTTCCATCCTGCAAGGAAGGTCCGGGAAGTATACTGGAAGATCTACAACTCGCTATATATTGGATCTCAGGATGCTCTTGTTGCGGCTTATCCGGTGCTGGATGATGAGCAGAGCAACATATATAGCCGGCCAGAGTTAACAATGTTCATCTGAGTTAACACCAGAAACTTTGAGATTTTGATGATGATGAATGGCTGGACCATCGGCTTTGGTCGGTGTCTC
Organism: Eucalyptus virginea; assembly: GCA_014182375.1. NCBI lineage: Eukaryota > Viridiplantae > Streptophyta > Magnoliopsida > Myrtales > Myrtaceae > Eucalyptus > Eucalyptus virginea. Next base: position 31,474,067 of record CM024522.1, on the reverse strand, counting down.
TTGGACTAGTATAGAGTATGCATTAGATAGAACTGGATCATTCCCTGTAATTCACGGTCAATGTGTCATGTATTGGGGAGCTGATTTGATTATAGTTACGAAACGGGCTAGGCCTTGTGGCGTGCACTATTTTGTTGCTATCTTGTGAAACCTCATGTTAGTGGCTACTGGCTACAGCTTACGTGCCCTTTCATTGCTGCTCTTTTGAGTTTCTTATGGAACATAGCAGTAGGGAAGTTACTAAAGTTTGCATTATGTCTATTTATATGTCCAGATTCCACCTTTCTCCGTTGATCCTGATTATTGTCAAGCAGGTGCATTGAGCATTTAAATCATATTTGCGAATGTTGTGGTAATTTGAAGCCATGGGGCTCATGTTGGGAAACATCGTAATGACTTGTTACTAAGGGCCTATTTGTTAATGTTTTTTGTTTCTGTTTATGAACAAATTTCTGTTTTTTTGTTTTAGGGAACAAAAAAAGAACATAAACGCGTTTATTTGCGTTTTTGTTCCAAATCTATTTTTTTTTTCCAAAGAACACATTTGGGCTGAAACAAGAAAAAAAACGTATTTCTTGTTTCTGAAATAATTTTTAAGAACAAATTTTCTCTCTCCTCTCTTTTTTTTCTCTATTTTTTCTTCTTTTCTTTTTCTTTTTTCTTTGGCCGGTGACCTCGCCGAAGCGTCACCGGCCCCCGACATGGCCGAGCATCACCGGCCCTTGGCGAGGCTCGGCCTCCCGACATGGCCGAGCATCGCCGGCCCTTGGCGAGGCTCGGCCTCGCCTTGGCCGGGCGAGCCCGATGAGCTCGAGCTCACCCAGCCACCGACGAGCTCGAGCTCGCCCGGCTGGCGGTGGCCCAGCAAGGCCAAGCCTCGCCGGCGCGGGCAAGGCTGAGCAAGCTCGAGCTCGCCGGATTTGGGGGAGCCCGAGCTCGCCCAGCCAAGGCGAGGCCGTCGGCCCTCGTTGACCGGTCGCCGGCCATGGTTGAGGCTGGCGACCTGCCAAAAGAAGAAAAAAAAAAAAAAGAAAAAAAAGAAAGAAAAAAAAATAAAAATATTAAAAAATTAAAAGAAAACAAAAAAAGAACACAAATTTACCAAACGTGTTTCGTTTATTTTTTATTTTCGAAACAAATTACCAAACGCATTTTTATTAAAAATCGTTAGAAATGTAAACACTTTTTTTTTTTATTTCTTTTAAACAATTTTTAAATAGAAATGTTTCCAAACGCGCCCTAAGTTTTCATTTGCCTATGCAGCGGGATGGATTGTAGTGGGAAATGTTGGCTGGATGGCAGCAAGGAATGAATGGTCTGAAGTAGGAACCAGGAGCTCTGTACCCCACCAGATTGATTGTTCAGAAACAGACCTGAGCAAGCATACCCCGACCAGGCTCAAGGGCTTAGCTTGCTCTGAAAGGATCCGTGTCTGTGAAGGCCTGGCCCAGCATGCCAATGCCTTGTTTACTATTGCCTCTGAAGCGGATAAGGTGAAAAGGGTATCTGTTTTTGGGTAAACTTGCAAACCGAAAAATGTTGAAGACTTGATGTGGAAGTTGAGCAGTATGAAAAGCAGTGGAGATTTGATCTACGTGGACAGTAATTTCTTGATATATATGCAAGTCAGACCATCTAAGAGTTCCTAATCTTTACCATTAGTCATCTCAATGGTTTTCTTCCTCCCGAAATCTGTCAAGCGCAAAAGTAGGAGGACCTTGATTCAAGCTTGAATTACTCCCAAGGTTCACACCACCTTCCCATCCATCCAAACCCTGACAAAGATTCTTGACGACTTGAGCCAGAAGTCGGGTGGTCCTTTCGTGATGACTCTGTGATGCATCACCCTGTCCAGAGCCTCTTAATATTGCCATAACCCCACTTTGTAGAGACGTTCTGTGCAACTTTTGAAATTTCGCGTCATTGCAACGACAGTCATTTAGTGGAATGATCTTTCAGGAAGCTTGCCAGAGAAGTGGTTGCAGCTCCAGCATCTGCTAAACTTGCGGCTTTAGCTTTATACTTTTTCTAGCCCTCTGTATGGAGCACTTGGTAAGCTCTTCAACATTGTGGAGACAGACATCGTAAAATCCATCTTCTGGAGAACTCTCGGTTGTCTTTAAACGGCCTTGCGAATCTCAAGCGTTTGTTGGCTAATTCAAACGGGTTTTGTGGTCATATGCTTACCTCACTTACGTGCTCTCCTTCGCTTTCAATGCTTGATTTGGGCAATGCACAGTTTTGCTTTTCCCAAACTAGCTTCCATTCCTTTCCAAGGTCCAATCCAGGAGAGTTTGTCCGTCTGCCATAGATTAAATGTCCTCAATTTGGCCCGAAACATCATCCTGCTTTCAGAACCTTCAGGAGCGAAGAATACGGGCCTTCACAACCTATCTGCCAAGCTTCAGATTATACAACACTACAAAAAGTAAGTCATTTGATCTTTGCTAATACATTTTGATATGAGAACTGCCCGAATCTATCAATCCAAAGCTTACAACCCTCAAGGTTTTTGTCGCTTTTAATAGTCAATTAAGAGGTTCCATACCTGTAAGGTTAACAGGATGCAAAAAATTTGGAATTCCACGACCTTCTATGAGTCGGTTTTTTGTCTGTATAGGTGATTTCCAGTTTGCCTTTTAGCTGGATTTGTCAAATAACTGATTCAGTGGGGATATGCCAGAAAGCTTCACTGATCTACCAAATTAGAGAGACCACACCTCTCTTCAAGACACCTCTCAACTGTTCCATTTTTTTTTTTTCACGAGACACGAAGCTGAAATTCCTTGAAGTACAAACATATATCAGATTTCCCGTCGACATTGGATTTGAGTTACAATGAGCTGAGTGGACCGACTTGACCAAACTTTGGCATCCTTAAAATCCTTCAAGCGTCGGGCACTATTCCAGACAGTACATCAGCAACAGAAAGTCTGGAATTACTGAATTTGTCTCATAACAGTTTGTTAGGATATATACCTTATTCCTTGACTCGGTTGAATTTTTTTATTGAGTTTCGGTCTCTTACTTCAGAAGGTCAGTTTTCGGCTTTTCCAAATTTGAGCTTTGAAGGAAACAACGGTCTCTGCATCAAACCACACCATGGCTCCAGCCAATCAGAACTTCCAACCGTCGAGTCTTCAAACTCAACCAGTGAAATCACCTATTTGCGGCTGCCCTTTGGGATCGGAGCAGCAGCAGTTTTATCTTAATAGTTACGTTTTCCTTCCTATCACGTTGGGTTCTTGAGAAGGGCTAAAACGAGAGGAATGGAAGAGCTTCTTTCAAATACTTGATCTGTAAATATCAACTCATTGCTTCTGGATACATGTGTCCTGGACCCTGGTACATCAGATATTAAGTGCAGGCATCAAGTCGAGAATCCTTTTTAATCGATTATGCATGTCAAGCACTGTTCAAGAAATTTTAGACGTGAGTCGAAAATATGATGCGATGATTAAACCAAGTCATAAAAAGTTCATTTCCATCATTCCAGGATTATCTCCTTATCTGTTTCTGTCTGCCTTTTCTTTCCCCATTTTAACATGGTCCGAAGGCATGATGTTGGCCTTAGGATGCCGCTGTTGTGCTTAACTACTGCCTCCAGGGTCTGTTGCATCTGTCAACGAAGGTCAGGGAAGTGAACTGGAATATATATGAGTCGCTGTACTTTAGGTCTCAGGATGCTCTTGTAGTATTCCATGCGGGAGGATGAGCACATTAACATATATAGGCGGCAAGAGTTAATGATGTTCATCTGAGTAAACACCTAGAACTTCGGGGTTTTAATGATGATGGTTTTGGTCGATATATCTTGGACGACAATTGAGTGTGCGCTTTTGAAACAGGATCGGGTCCTGCCATTTTCAGTCAGGATGCTCAAATAAATCTCACATAATTCCGAATTTTAAGTCATAAATCCAAAACTACTCTGTTTGGACGAATACCTACTGGGCATTGCGTTACGTAGTTAATTCAGTTTGGAGATGTTGGAAAAATATGGTTTCAAATCAATAGAGCAATCAAGTCGGACTTTAAAATATGATATTATATTCTTTAAGGATTTATTTGTCCCACAATATTGTTAATGGTCACGGGTAAATATCTTATATATTGTAGGATACAATAAAATCTCAAATGAGAATATAAGACAGCAATTCTAGTATATCTCCAGAGTCTCTTTAAGAAACAATTGAAAATATGGCTGTAGTTTTAAAAAGAAGATAAAAAAATGATTACATACTCTTTGCGAAAGGTTGTAAAGAAGATATTCCTTCGAAAAAAAAGTTGCAAGGTATCCATTGAGAAGAAGTTGCAAAAATGAACAAATGCAACCTTTCGGGAAAAGTTGCAAATATAATTTTCAAAGGTTGTCTTGAAAAGACATATAAAAATCCATACTAATAAAAATAATAAAAATAATAATTTTTTAATAAATAAAATTCCGAATTTTCATAATTTCCAAAAATACTTAATAAACAAAAAACAACATTTGAACTAATAAAGGTTGATAAGATAAGCGTATGAAATAAAATAAAAATGAAGAGGTTAGTGCTAACTACGGTTAATAATTGCACCAAAACTGCGTAATTATTCATTCATCTGCATGCGGGTATTGTGGGATCTACACCCAACCTTTTCACTAAACATACTAGTGAAGGCTCGCACTCATTAATTGACATATCTCCTCCCAACTTTCCTATGTGGGATAAGGAAAAACACACTTTGTTTGTTTTATAAACAAACTTCCAACAATCCCCCATTTTGTTTGTAAAACAAAAATTTCAAAAAATAAAAATTTTAAAACCATACAACCAAAATTTCGTTGTGATTAATATACATATATAAAGGTCTCTTTCGACTTAAACTTTTGCTTAGTGGAAATATCTCAAAACTTTATCAAAGTAATAAGTAGTTCGACTTTAAACCTGTATTTTTAAATAATAGAATCAAGCATACTGCGCTTATATTAACCTCTTGTTTCAATGAGAAGTTTTATAGTACTTAGCATTATTATGCCCTTGTGCTTGATCTTGTTTCGTGAGCTTTCTAGAAAGCAACCCTAATTTTCATAAGAAGCAACACCATTTCTAAACGCATATAGATAACATATCTATCATGTGTTTCTGTTACTATAACACATTATTAATTTGTACTATGCTTTATTAAAAATTCAATTTAACCTACAAAATGTAATACTGAGTTCTTATATCAAGGCTACATCAATACAAACAATCACATTCAGTAACTTATTCTTACTCATTAAACCTTATAACTAGTGATGTTCTAGAAAAAATGTCAGGTTATCATTACTGGTGATTTCAACTTAAGGGTTTCAATCCCATTTTTTGTGAGATCATTATTATCAAGTCTGTTGGTAAAATATTTGTTAAGGGATCGGCTAGATTATTACTTGACCTCACGTAGATAATTATTATGATATTATCTTTAATCAATTGTCTCACATATTCATATCTTAGACTAATATGTCTAGACTTATCATTATAGGTACTATTATAAGTTTTTGCCAAAATAGCCTAACTATCATAATGGATAGAAATAAGAAGCATAGGACTAGGTCACATTTTGATATCCAACAACAAATTCCTAGTCCATTCAACATCTTTCTCTATTGCCACTAAAGTATCGAATTCCGATTCTATGTTGAGTGAGTTATACCTATCTATTTCTTCCTCACCCAAGATACAACACATCCATTGTGACATCCTGAATTTCGACCCCGTCTCAATAATATGAAATGGGCATTTCGTCGACGCGCTTATGGTCTTTTTTCTCTGAGTTGGTTACTCACGAGTTAACTGATCTATCAGGTGAAGCCGTTAAAAAATATAAACGCGACAGACTTGAGAATTCAATCAGAAATCGACTGCTCGACCATAATAATCGGCAAGGGTCAATACGACACCGTTATAATCGATTAGTGATCGGATATAGATCGATTCGACGGAATCACGCAATTAAATTTCGGGTGATTCCACATGATTGCGAAATTCGCGTCGAACGGCACTAACTCGATTTTCTGTCAATTTTATACTCGGTTGCCGTAATTGAAACCTTGCGATTTTTACAACAACTGAGAGTCACCGACGAGTCGAAGATGCACAAACGTGAATCCAAAATTATTGACCACGGGTCAAATGCGCTAAAATCCCTAAAAGCTACCCGGTATGTTACGTTGTACTAAAATCGCGTCCGGTCGATTTTAACCACGAAATTGAATTCGATTTCAGGAATTGAATGTTCGAGCGTGTCACGATTTATTTTTAGGACCTCGTCTCATCTTTTGGAAAAATTTCGTTGAGCTCGGAAATTTGCGGAAAAATCAAATTTGGCAAAATTAAAAAGGGAAGAAATTCGTATGGGCTGCTGAATGGCTTTATTTGGCCACCAAAAAGACTTGTTTTGTGAATATTTGGAAGGAAATTAGCCATTGGATGGCCTATTGACTTCCTTGGCTGAAGACTTTGGTGGCAAAACACTTGAGTGGCTTGGATATTTAGGCTTGGCTCCCATTGGATGTTGCTTGGACTTTCATGGCTTCTCTCCCCTCTCTCCTTTTCCCCCTTGCGTGTAGCTTCCCCTGGCCGAAACCCCTCTGCGGTCTTATTCTTCTTCATTTTCTTTCCCCTTTGGTTCTACCCTATCTCCATTTTCCCTACTGTCCGCCCAACTCCAGCCTGCACCACTCCAACAAGTCCTACTAGAGCCGAGACGCCATCACCACCGCCTGTTCCGCCCGCCGAACCGTTCCACAACCAGCTCCCCACCTCTCCATGTCAACCCGCCAACAACCAGCCCAGTGCCGTCTGCTGCCCTCCTGTCCCCAACGCCACCAGCTGGACCGTTTGACGGCTAGCACCCGTAGTCGCACCACCTCACACCTCCATCACTGAACCACCAACCCAGTCCCCGTCCGTGTCACCAGTCGTCCCCTCGTCGCTCATGTCCAGCCAGCTCAATCCAGCCACTAGCAGCTTGAGAACAGTCCCTTGGCTGAGCTTGGTAAGCTATTTTTTAGCCCCGGTCGGTCCTCCGTTGGCGACGCCGTAGGCTCGGGTCTTGATCATTGTCACGCCATCGTTGCCATGGACTCGTCGCCGCGCTAATTCGATGAGTTTATGCCCTAATCTTAGATTAGAAATTTAATTGCACTTAGTGGTTAGTTAGGCTTAATTAGGATTAGTGCTAATTAGTTAGTTAGATGAACTAGCCTAGTTAGGTTAGTTAGTTAACTTGGGTTAGTTTAGTTAATTGTGGTTAGTTAACCATGGTAATTAAATTAGATTTATTTAATTTAATTATAATTTATTTAATTAATTATAATTAGCATAAATTGTGATGGGATAGCCGTTTATCAGAATTTTACGCTAACCATCGTGGATGAGTTTATATGTGAAATTGATCGCTTATTTGTGTAATTGAGTGCCTGGTAATAATTATTGGTTATTATTGCAAAAGTTGATTTTATGGGTGTTTAATTAGGAAAATACCGAGTGTCGGTTTTTGACGCCAAAATATTTTATGTACTATATAAAATCGTGAAATTTTGAAATGGGAGAGTATCACGTTTAATGGTTCGAATTGAAGGTGTGACCACGCACAATTATTTTACCGGGAATTTCTAATACGAAGAAAATTGGCCAAGTTCATTATTTGATATGGAAGTATTTGAGTGCAAAGTACGGTGTTCTTGGCTAAGTATAGATGTGCGTGTGATCGCTATCAAAACCCGTCACCCAACGGGAGTTGGGGAGACGATGCTTGATTAAGTTCGGATGCCCTTTGTCAACGGATGCTGGTCGCAGTAGAGGCTGGGTCAATGCTCCTTTATGGAATGCCATCTAGTCGTAGACATTGTTGTGCCCGATGGAGCGAGACGACGCCCGATTATGCCGGATGACCGCCGACTGTTGAGTTAGCCGTAACTGATGGGTCGTAAATAACTGGGACACGCCTGAATAATTGAGATAGTCGCGCCTAATTATAGGGCAAAATTGTGTGGCACAGAATGGGACGTGTCATAACGGTTTTACCTTATAATCATGACCCATGTGAATATTTGATGAATGATATGAGGTGTTCCAGTTATTGAATACGCCTGCTGTATTTATATGATATATGTGATGAACTAATATGCAGGGAGGTGCTGAGACGAGGTAAGTTTGTGTGTGACGCCTGTTTAGGCCGTCTCTAGGTGAATTTTCGTCCTAATCGGGGTTTAGGGTTTTGACTCACTGAGATTTATCTCACCCCGTCGTGGTTAAATATTTTCAAGTCCTTAGATTGATGTACGTCACGTCCATTTTGGGTATCCATGGGAGATGGAGTCCGAGTCTACCTTTTTCCCTATTCTCGGGACCATTTGGAACCGTGAGCTCGTGGTGACCACTATTTGGGTCGATGATGGCCTATCTCACTTCGTACCTCATCGTTTCAAAGCGTGGTTCCTTAACGAGCCTAACGGGATTCGGGAGGGTCCTTTTGAGGGTTTTGATGGGCCTACCGTCGAAACTGAGGATGAAGAGGTACTTCACCCCATGGACATCGATATACTGGATGATATCATGGAGAACTCAAGGCTCGAGGCTGAAGGGTCCGGAGCATAGGTGACTCAATAGTTCTTTTTGAACCAGACTTATGTGTATAGACTTGCAGGGCTAACCTGATATGTATATAAAGTGTGGTTTATGAAAAAGGCATTAGTATGCTTTTACTATCCCATGTGTTTGTTTGTTGGTTCGGTAATTATTAGTTCGCTTCCGCATGTGCATAAAACGAATGGGTCGGCGACACGTTGTGGGAACGTCGCAATTTTAATCGACCGCCAAGAGATGTGCGCACGCTTGAGGTTTAGGGCGTGACATCCACCTAGTGTGAAAATTCATCCAGAAGTGGAATACTCATCTTCCACACTTGTAATCCAACTAGTATCGGTATATCTTTCTAATACGGCCAGATAATTATTATAGAATAATCTTAAATTTTTAATTCTCTTAAGATAACAAAAAATTCCAATAGTAGCTGCAATATTAAGTCTTGTTCAATTCATCGCATACAATAAATACCATATGACACTCGCATATTCAAGTAATGCTACCGCTCTATCACTATTACAATTTAATTTAATACTAGAATCAAATAGAGTACTTATTTTGTTGAAACCAAGATGTTGAAACTTATTTAACAAATTTTCAACATAATTATATTGGTGTAAAGAATAACCCCCACTATATTTCTTAACTTTAATACCTAAGATAGTAGCTACGTCACTCAAATCCTTCATTTTAAACATGGAATTTAGATACTTCGTAGTCTTAATAATTTCAATCATGTTCATTCTAAATATAAGCATATCATTAACACACAAGCACACTAAGACACCATAGTCTTTGATGAATTTAAGGTATATACACTTATCAACACTATTGCGGATGAAACCATTAGACAATAAACCGAATCAAATTTTTCATGCCACTGCTTAGGAGCTTGCTTAAGCCCATAACGAGACTTAATCAATTTATATACTTTCCTTTCATTTCCAGGAAGAACGAAACCCTTTGGTTGTTCCATCCATTCAAGAAAGCAGTCTTGATATCCATTTAGCGAACACAAAGATCATAAATGGAAACTAGAGCAAAAAGAATTCGAATAGAAGTTATACATGTAACGGGAGCATATGCATCAAAATAATCTATTTCTTCATTTTGTCTATATCCCTTGGCCACTAGTATACTCTTAAAAGCTTGGATAGAACTATTAGAATGATATTTTCTTTTAAAAACCCATTTGCACCCAATAGGCTTGGATCATTTTAGTAAATCTACTAAATGAATGATATTTTCTTCACAAAATAAGTCATTTGGGCAGCCAAATAAACCAACAGAGCAACCCATATGAATTTCCAATCCTTTTCCGATTTGACCGAAATTGAATTTTTCCGCAAAATTCCGGACTTGACGGAAATTTCCCAAAAGATGAGACGATGTTCTAAGAATAAATTGTGACACGTTTGAACATTTGATTTCTGAAACCAAATTCAATCTCGTGGTTAAAATCGACCAGACGCGATTTTAACGCGACCTAACCTACCGGGTAACTTTTAGGGATTTTAACGCGTTTGACCCGTGATCGATAATTTCGATCCACGTTTGTGCATCTCCGACTCGTCGGCGACTCTCGGTTGTTGTAAAAATCTCAAGGTTTCAATTATGGGTATTGTGTACAAAATCGACAGAAAATCGGGTTAGTACCGTTCGACGCAAATTTCGCAATTAGGTGGAATCACCAATAATTTAATTATGTGCTTATGTCGAATCGACCTATATCCGATCACTAATCGATTATAACGGTGTCATATTGACCATTGCCGATTATTACGATCGAGCAGTAGATTTCTAATCGAATTCTCAAGTCTGTCGCGTTTATATCCCTTAACGGCTTCACCTGATAAATTAGTTAACTCATGAGTGATCAGCTTCGAGAAAGAGGACCATAGGCGTGTCGACAAAATGCTCATTTCATTTAATCGAGACAGGGTCGAAATTCAGGATGTCACAGAAGCTGCAGTACAGTACGGCCTATCATCCACAGACGGATAGCCAGTCTGAGAGGACGATTTAAACTCTTAAGGACATGATGCGAGCTTATGTGCTAGATTTCAAAGGAAGCTGGGAGAAGCAGCTTCATCTAGTGGAGTTCGCCTACAACAACAGTTATCAGTAGAGCATCTAGATGGCACCGTTTGAAGCATTATATGGCAGAGCTTGCAGAACTCCAGTTTGTTGGGATGAAGTCGGAGAGAGTAAGATCACCGGCCTTGAGTTAGTTCAACGGTCAGTTGACGCTGTCAAAGTTATTCGAGAAAGACTTAAGACCACTCAAAGTCGTCAGAAGAGTTATGCTGATAAGCGGCGAAGACCATTGGAGTTCCAAGTTGGTGAACATGTATTCCTTAAAGTGTCACCGATGAGGGGTACTTCGTCCTTCGGTAAGAAAGGGAAGTTAAGTCTGAGGTACGTCGGTCCCTTTGAAATTTTGGAACAAATTGGGACTTTGGCGTATCGTCTAGCGTTGCCGCTGAGACTTGCTCAAGTGCATGACGTCTTTCACGTGTCGATGTTAAGAAAATATGAACCTGACCCGACCCACGTGTTTAATTTTGAGGAATTAGACGTGGACGAGAGGGTATCGTACGTGGAGAGACCGGTCTGGATAGTGGATTGAAAGGAGCAAGTGCTGCGCAACAAGATGATTTCCTTGGTCAAAGTAGTTTGGCAACACCACGGAACAGAAGAAGCTACGTGAGAAAACAGAGAATCGATGAGACATCAATACCTCCACATTTTTGAAGAAGAATTGTAATGGTTTAAATTTCGAGGAAGAAATTTTTATAAGAGGGGAAGAGTTGTGACATCCTGAATTCGACCCCATCTCAATAATATAAAATGGGTATTTCATCAACGCGCCTATGGTCATTTTTCTCTAAGTTGGCCACTCACGAGTTAACTGATCTATCAGGTGAAGCCGTTAAAGGATATAAACGTGACATACATGAGAATTCGATCAGAAATCGACTGCTCAACCATAATAATCAGTAAGGGTCAATACGGCATCGTTATAATTGATTAGTAATTGAATATAGGTCGATTCGACGGAATCATGCAATTAAATTTCGGGTGTTTCCACATGATTGCGAAATTCGCGTCGAACGGCACTAACTCGGTTTTCTGTCGATTTTATGCTCGGTACCCGTAATTGAAACCTTGCGATTTTTACGACAACCGAAAGTCGTTGACGAGTCGAAAATGCACAAACGTGGATCGAAAATTATCGACCACGGGTCAAACGCGCTAAAATCATTAAAAGCTACCTGGTAGGTTAGGTTGTACTAAAATCATGTCCGGTTGATTTTAACCATGAAATTGAATTCGATTTCAGGAATCGAACGTTCGAGCAGGTTACGATTTATTTTTAGGATCTCGTCTCATCTTTTGGAAAAATTCCGTCGAGCCTGGAAATTTGCAGAAAAATCAAAATTCGACAAAATTAAAAAGGGAAGAAATTCGTATGGGCTGCTGAATGGCTTTATTTGGCCACCAAAAAGACTTGTTTTGTGAAGATTTGGAAGGAAATTAGCCATTTGGTGGCCTATTGACTTCCTTGGCTGAAGACTTTGGTGGCAAAACACTTGAGTGGCTTGGATGTTTAAGCTTGGCTCCCATTGGTTGGACTTTCATAACTTCTCTCCCCTCTCTCCTTTTCCCCCTTGTGTGCAGCTTCCCTTGGCCAAAACCCCTCTATAGTCTTCTTCTTCTTCTTCATTTTCTTTCCCCTCTGGTTCTACCTTATCTCCATTTTCCCTACTGTCTGCCCAACTCCAACCTGCACCACTCCACCAAGTCCTACAAGAGCCGAGACGCCATCACCACTGCCGAACCGTTCCACGACCAACTCCCCACCTCTCTACGCCAACTTGCCAGCAACCAGCCCAGCACTGTTTGCTGCCCTCTTGTCCCCGACGCCACTAGCCAGATCGTCCAACGGCCAACACCCACAGTCGCACCACCTCATGCCTCCATCACCGAACCACCAGCCCAGTCCCCGTCCGTGTCACTAGCCATCCCTTCATCCCTCGTGTCCAGCCAGCTTGGTCCAGCCACCAATAGCTCTAGAACAGTTCCTTGGCCGAGCCTGGTAGGCTGTTTTTCAGCCCTAGTTGATCCTCTATTGGCGACGCCGTAGGCTCGGGTCTTGATCACCGTCGCGCTGCCATCGCTGTGGACCCGTTGCCACACTAATCCGATGAGTTAATGCCATAATCTTTGATTAGGAAGTTAATTGCACTTAGTGGTTAATTAGGCTTAATTATGATTAGTGCTAATTAGTTAGTTAGATGAACTAACCTATTTAGGTTAGTTTGGTTAGTGTAACTAGGTTAGTTAGGTGGTTAGTTTAGTTAGTCTACCGTAGGTTAGTTAGTTAACTTGGGTTAGTTTAGTTAACCGTGGTTAGTTAACCAGGGTTAGTTTAATTAAATTAGATTTATTTAATTTAATTACAATTTATTTAATTAATTATAATTAGCATAAATTGTGACAGGATACCTGTTTATCAGAATTTTACGCCGATCATCATGAATGAGTTTATATGTGAAATTGATCACTTTGTGCAATTGAGTGCTTAGTGATAATTATTGGTTATTATTGCAAAAGTTGATTTTATGGGTATTTAATTAGAAAAATACCGGGTGTCGATTTTTGACGCCAAAATATTTTATGTACTATATAAAATCGTGGAATTTTGAAATGGGAGAGTATTAAGTTTAATGTTTCGATTTGAAGGTGTGACCACGCACAATTATATTACCGGGAATTTCTAATACGAAGAAAATTGGCCAAGTCCATTATTTGAAATAGAAGTATTTGATTGCAAAGCATGGTATTCTTGGCCAAGTATGGATGTGCGTGTGATCGCTATCGGAACCCATCACCCAATGGGAGTTGGGGAGGCGATGCCTGATTAAGTTCGGATGCCCCTTGTTAACGGATGCTAGTCGTAATGGAGGCTGGGCCGATGCTCCTTTATGAAATGCTGTCTAGTCGTAGATGTTGCCGTGCCCAACGGAGCGGGATGATGCCTGGTTATGCCAAATGACCGCTGACTATTGAGTTGGCCGTGGCCGATGGGTCGTAAATAATTGGGACACGCCTGAATGATTGAGATAGCCGCACCTGATTATGGGGAAAAATTATGTGGCACAAAATGGGACGTGTCATAACGATTTTACCTTATAATTGGGACCCATATAAATATTTGATGAATAATATGAGGTATTTCAGTTATTGAATACGCATGCTGTATTTATATGATATATGTGATGAACTAATATGCAGGGAGGTGTTGAGACAAGGTAAGTTTGTGTGTGACGCCTGTTTAGGCCGCCTCTAGGTGAATTTTCATCCTAATCGGGGTTTAGGATTTTGACTCACTGAGATTTATCTCACCTCGTCGTGGTTAAATATTTTCAAGTCTTTCGATGGAGGTACGTCACGTTCGTTTTGGGTATCCATGGGAGATGGAGTCCGAGTCTACCTTTTTCCCTATTCTCGGGACCACCTGGAATCGTGAGCTCATGGTGACCACTATTTGGGTCAATGAGAGCCTATCTCACTTGGTACCTCATTACTTCAAAGCGTGGTTCCTTAACGAGCCTAATAGGGTTTGGGAGGGTCTTTTTGAGGGTTTTGACGGGCCTACCGTCGAAACCGAGGATGAAGAGGTACTTCACCCCATGGACATCGATATACTGGATGATATCATGGAGAACTTGGGGCCCAAGGCTGAAGGGTCCGGAGTATAGGTGGCTCAGTAGTTCTTTTTGAACCAGACTTATGTGTATAGACTTGCAGGGCTAACCTGATATGTATATAAAGTGTGGTTTATGAAAAATGTGTTAGTATGTTTTTACTATCCCATGTGTTTGTTTATTGGTTGGGTAATTATTAGTTTGCTTCCGCATGTGCATAAAACGAATGGGTCAGCGGTGCGTTTTGGGAACGTCGCAATTTTAATTGACCGCCGAGGGATGTGCGCACGCTCGAGGTTCAGGGCGTGACATCCACCTAGTGTGAAAATTCATCCAGAAGTGGAATACTCATCTTCCATACTTGTAATCCAATTAGCATCGGTGTATCTTTCTAATACGGCCAAATAATTATTATAGAATAATCTTAAATTTTTAATTCTCTTAAGATAACAAAAAATTCCAATAGTAGCCCTAAGCAATATTAAGTCTTGTTCAATTCATCGCATACAATAAATACCATATGACACTCGCATATTCAAGTAGTGCTACCACTCTATCACTATTACAATTTAATTTAATACTAGAATCAAATAGAGTACTTATTTTGTTGAAACCAAGATGTTGAAACTTATTTAACAAATTTTCAACATAGTTACATTGGTGTGAAGAATAACCCCCGTTATATTTCTTAACTTTAATACCTAAGATAGTAGCTACGTCACTCAAATCCTTCATTTTAAACATGGAATTTAGATACTTCGTAGTCTTAATAATTTCAATCATGTTCATTCCAAATATAAGCATATCATTAACACACAAGCACACTAAGACACCATAGTCTTTGATCAATTTAAGGTATATACACTTATCAACACTATTGCGGATGAAACCATTAGACAATAAACCAAATCAAATTTTTCATGCCACTGCTTAGGAGCTTGCTTAATCCCATAACGAGACTTAATCGATTTATATACTTTCCTTTCATTTCCAGGAAGAACGAAACCCTCTGGTTGTTCCATCCATTCAAGAAAGCAGTCTTGATATCCATTTAACGAACACAAAGATCATAAATGGAAACTAGAGCAAAAAGAATTCGAATAGAAGTTATACGTGTAACAGGAGCATACGTATCAAAATAATCTATTTCTTCCTTTTGTCTATATCCCTTGGCCACTAGTATAGTCTTAAAAGCTTGGATAGAACCATCAGGATGATATTTTCTTTTAAAAACCCATTTGCACCCAATAGGCTTGGATCATTTTAGTAAATCTACTAATACTCAAGTATTATTAAATATAATTGAGTATGTTTCATCATTTATAGCTTTTTTTCCAAAAAGAAGCATCTCTAGAAGACATAACATCATCAAAGCTTTTAGAATCGTCTTCTAAATTTAATACTAAAGAGTATTTATTTATCATGTTATTATCTCTATCTCCTTCAACAAGAAAAACATGAATAACGAAATCAAGACCTACGTGTTTCAGTTTCCTAGCTTTAGTGCTTCTCCTCGGTTCAATGTCTTTAGAATCATTTATTTCTTTCTCTTGAGAATCTACTTGAGTTTCCATAGGTTTCGATCAGATAGCATATTCAGAATGTGTCCAAGACAAAACAATTCGTTCTTCGCACGTTTCTTCGTCTCTTTGTTAACTCTTTTAATGGCTTCCATATTTTCCTATCCTCCATCAATAGTAGGCGTTAGATCTTTTATAGGCACCAAGTTAGGATCTAATATATAGGATATCTTCAAGGTAGTAAGTAGGAACATCATCTTGTCCCTCCAGCAAGAAGAGTTATTCTTATCGAACCAGTCCAGTTTGACTATGTCTTGATTTATGACTTTAATTGTCTTTGACTCTATTGTTGAACAATATAAATCATTAAAGAAAGTAATATTACGCCACAAAGTCCAACTTGATTATTCTATTAATTTGAAATCATATTTTTTCAACAGGAGAGGACCCCGTAATGTGTATGTGTGAAACCCCTTTCTTCTTTTCCTCCTCCTTCTTTCTCCTTTTTTTCTTTCCCCTTTCGTCTGCGCAAGCTCTCGGCCACAAAAAGCATAACGCACCCACCCCTTCTTCTCTCTTCTTTGACTTTTCAACCTCTCTTTTCTCTTTTTTTTCTTTGCTGGGTCGCACTAATGGCCAATATTACATCAGATTTCCCATCGACGTTGGATTTGAGTTACGATGAGCTTAGTGGACCAACTTGGCCTAGCTTTAGCGTCCTTAAAATCCTTCGAGTATCGAACTTGGCATACTAACACGTCGGGCACTATTCCAGACAGTACATCAGCAATGGAAAGTCAGGAATTACTGAACTTGTCTTGTAACAGTTTGTTAGGATATATACCTTATTCCTTAACTAGGTTGAATTTTTTTATTGAGTTTCGTCTCTTTCTTCAGAAGGTTAGTTATCAGCTTTTCCAAATTCGAGCTTTGAAGGAAACAACGGTCTCTGCGTCAAACCACACCATGGCTCCGGCTAATTAGAACTTCCAACTGTCAAGTCTTCAAACTCAGCAGGTGAAATCACATATTTGCGGCTGCCCTTTGGGATCGGAGCAGTAGCAGGTTTCATCTTAATAGTTACGTTTTGCTTCCTATCACATTGGGTTCTTGAGAAGGGCCAAAACAAGAGGAATGGAAGAGCTCCTTTCAAATACTTGATCTTTCAATTGAAAGTGCTAGTACTAACACCTAAAGGGGGTGAATAGGTGTTCAAAATAAATATTGACAAATAAATGTGGAATAAAATAAGTTTCGGGCAAAGTCTGAATAAGGATCAGAGTCTGATAATCGAGCCACCAGACTTCTGGTAGATGTTCAGAATCTATTATGCGATGGAACAGACTTCTGAAATAACCTGTGAGTATACAACAGACTTAAATATGAAGAGTTAAGGAAAGAGAATATTGCACACGAAATTTATAGTGGTTCGGCTTAGATCAAGCTTATGTCTACTCTCCCACGCTAACGTCTTCTGGTTGGATTACACTATGCAATTAACAAGAGATTACAACTTTAAGTCCATACACTCAGTGGTAGATCACATCATCTCACTAAGTCACTCTTTTGGTATTTCTCTCACAATCACAAACGTTTAAGCTCACCAAAAACAAGTGTGTGATCGAAGGTCACTCGGACTTTGGAATTATAAATTCTACGCTCTGTCTCTTACTTGCTAATCGGTCCTTAGTCTCCTTAAATACTCCTCCACTTCCAAACTAACCGTTGGACAGTATCTAGAGGATCGTTTTCTAATCTACCAATTAGACAGATCTGTATCTAGAAGATTTAGTAGCCGTTAAGTGACAAAAGCAGAATCCCAAATTGATTCTGATCGCCCATACAAACAGAATCTTGGTTTCCATAAGTAGAGCTTCTTCGTTTAGAAAATTATTGTCTTCAAGATCCAATTGTCAATCAATTAGATTGAGTCAATCAAATCTATTTTGATTTGAAATCCAAATTAGATCACTAGCCGTTATATGTTTGGGGCTTATGTTACGTTCTATTAAGTTGTCTCATTTTGAACATGCTTCGTTCTGAGTCTGCTATGTTCTGAACTTGTATTTCGTTCTGGACCTTGTTACGTTCTGGACTTGTGTCTCGTTTTAGATGTAAAGTCTGAGAATATTCCGCCTAAAGTAGAGCCTGAGTGTCTTCCGTTTGAAATAGACTTTACAATCTGTACGTAAGTCTAAACATATTCTACTTCTGAACAAATTTAGCCTTAAGGTCTTAACACAGTCTGAATAAGTTCAACTTCAACAAAAAGTCTGTCTTCTGGTTCTTTCATGTATAGATTTCGACAATATCTTTTACATGTTTTATCATCTGTATAGTCTATTACTCAACCATTAAATATATTAGTAGCCTTTAATTTATTTTGTCATCTTCAAAATATCATAAAGGATTTCCCTAATAATCTCCCCATTTTTTAGGATGACAAAACAATCTCTGAATATGCAGATGTGTAATCACACTTTCAAAAATATTAATAAATCAATCACCAAATTTTTTATTTAAAAAAAAATGTGATTCGAATCAAAAGAAAGCAAATAGATTAAGCATAACAATATATAGAAAAATAATTGCAGCTCAATATTATGCAATAAATAATATCAACCAATCAACACATATGCATATTTATATTCTCTCCCCCTTTTTGTCATAATCAAAAAGCGATAACAATTGAAATAATATCACATAGAGAATATAAAAGATAACAAATATATCTTGCATGAAACATAATTTCCAAAAAATCAGCTTTTACAAAGTAAATCGAATATCAAAGATATGTAATAAAGCTCACTTCGATCATATATATAAGCAAATAAAAATCACAGATGCATTATAAAATTCACTTACCATTTTTGTCATAATAAAATGATAATATCAATAAGAGATTTGTTAAGGCAAAAGGTAATAAAAGATGCACTAACCGGATTTTGTAGAACTTAATAAGTTCTAACACATTTACCTTTTCATTTCTTCCAATATAATCAAGATCATGATCAATTCAAAAAGATTTTTCCATAATTGATCAATGCTCCCCCTCAATTTGTTGCCTTTTTGAGATAATCACGATTCTTTTCCTTTCTTTTGGATTCACGTTCTCCCCCTATCATCATGATAATATTTGCACGTTGAACATAATATTTTTCCATTATTTCCTTCGTATCAACAACATCCGCAACGATCACTTTCATTTTGAAATTCGAGGCAAAAATTTATTTTCTTCAATCAAGCTTGTCTCGAATTCAACCTGCATAAACTTAACGAACTTTTTGCACAAGTAAGCTGTAATAATATCAACGTAATAAATAATGCCCTTTCTTCAAATAAATTGAATAGCATATATAAGATTATCAAATATTTAAATTCAAAGCTACTCAACCTTTCGTATGACGCATTAGGGACTTGCTCAATAATTTGCAAAAATTTTGCATAAGGAAGAGAATTTTTGAGTCTCTAAAAAATATTGCAGAACCTCCACAATTTTCGGATTGGGCTTTCCAAAATCCATATGAAGGATTCTTTTGCCATATGCAAATTCTTGTATAACAGATAACAATCTTTGCAAAAATATCACATAATACCTTCCTTTGATTTGCGGATCAAATTTGCTAGATATAAGATATCTTCTAAGAATGTAGCAAGAGTATCCATGAATATGCAATAATATCTTTCAATATCAAAGGGATTTCCTTGAGCATAAATCTAAAAAGAAATATACTACTGATGCATTTTGGCAAAAGAAAGTAGATATTTCTATCACGTGCCAAATCAAGCAATACAATGCCTTATATTTATGACAAAAGATATCATATATAATTCATAGGCAATAATCTAAAATCTTCAAAAAATCGAGCATAAATTTGTAAGGTGGGATAAAACATATTCTTTTACCCAAGGTATATGTTTGCAATATACCATTGATTAAAAAAGATCATTACCAATCTTTGCATGAGATACCTTTTTGATTGCACCAAAATCTGCGTAGATTTGCGATCATTTTTACCTTATAGAATTTCCTGCAATCAACTCATTTCCATTTTGGTATTCATCAATTTGGATCCTTTCATTTCGTTAGAACAAAATATAAAATCTCCATAGATAATCAAATATTCTTTCTTACTTATCATAACATATTATTTAAGGAAAGAACATTATGCACAATATCTTGAAAAAGAAATTCTCACTTAGTCAAAGTACGATAAAATCAGAGAGAATAAAATCCTCAAGTATCTAAGAAAGAATATCTTGCATAATTAATATCATGTAAAATAGATTTTCACTCGGCAAATTATGACAAAATCTGAGAGCATAAAATCAAACTAAATAAACTCAAATGTCTCTAAGCAGGATATCAAAAATAATCACACATATTAAATAAAATCTCAACTCACGAATCACAAAAACAAATTACACGATTCTTTCTTCAATAAAAGAAATCATAGAATACGGTCTAAATCAATCAAGGCACAAGAGAATATAAGTATAATGAGAATTTTTAAATTATGTATTCAACCCAAATTGAGAATAAAAAAATATACCTTCCTTACCAACTTCTTTTTCTTCGTTTTCTTTATTTCCCGCAAAAACAACTCATCTTTTCTTTGGTATCCATACTCTTTGGTATCCATACTTTCTTGGGTCCAAGAGAATTAGTAGAGTATGCTGTTTTTACCCAATCTTTCTTATCAAGTCTCTAGACTTTAGGACATTTTTTCTCAAAGTGTTTTGATACCAATTGAAAGTGCTAGTACTAACACCTAGAGGGGGCTGAATAGGTGTTCAAAAGAAATATTGACAAATAAATATGGAATAAAATAAGTTTCGAGCAAAGTCTGAATAAGGATCGGAGTCTGATAATCAAGCCACCAGACTTCTGGTAGATGTTCAGAATCTGTTATGCGATGGAATAGGCTTCTGAAATAATCTATGAGTATGCAACAGACTTAAATATGAAGAGTTAAAAAAAGAGAATGTTGCACACAAAATTTATAGTAGTTCAACTTAGATCAAGTTTACGTCCACTCTCCCACGCTAACAGCCTTCTAGCTGGATTCCACTATGCGATCATAAGAGATTACAACTTTAAGTGCAAACACTCAGTGGTAGATCACACTATCTCACTAAGTCACTTTTTTGGTATTTCTCTCACAATCATAAACGTTTAAGCTCACCAAAGACAAGTGTGTGATCGAAGTTCGCTCGGACTTTGGAATTATAAATTCTACGCTCCATCTCTTACTTGCTCATCGGTCTTTGGTCTCCTTAAATACTCCTCCACTTCCAAACTAGCCGTTGGACAGTATCTAGAGGATCGTCTTCCAATCTACCCATTGGACAGATCTATATCTAGAAGATTTAGTAGCTGTTGAGTGACAAAAGTAGAATCCCAAATTGATTATGATTGTTCATACAAACAGAATCTTGGTTTCCATAAGTAGAGCTTCTTCGTTTAGAAAGTTATTTCTAGCCGTTATATGTATGGGGCTTATGTTACGTTCTATCAAATTGTCTCATTCTAAACATGCTTCGTTCTGAATCTGTTACGTTCTAAACTTGTGTCTCATTCTGGACCTTGTTACGTTCTGGACTTGTGCCTCGTTCTGGATGTAAAGTCTGAGAATATTCCGTTTGAAGTAGAATCTGAGTGTCTTCTGTTTGAAGTAGAGTCTGAGTGTCTTCCGTCTGAAATAGACTTTACAATCTAGACGTAAGTCTGAACATATTTTACTTCTGAACAAATTTAGCCTTAAGGTCTTGACACAGTCTGAATAAGTTCAGCTTCAATATAAAGTCTGTCTTCTGGTTTTTTCATGTATAGACTTCGACAATATCTTTTACATGTTTTATCATCTGCATAGTCTATTACTCAACCATTAACCACGTTAATAGCCTTTGATTTATTTTGTCATTTTCAAAATATCATAAGAGATTTCCCTAACATCAATATCAACTCATTGCTTCTGGACACGTGTCCTGGACCCTGGTACATCAGATTTTAAGTGCTGGCATCGAGTTGAGAATCCCTTTTAGTCGATTATGCATGTCAAGCACTGTTCACGTAATTTTAGACGTGAGTCGAAGATCTGATGCGATGATAAAACCAAGTCACAAAAAATTCATTTCCATCATTCCAGGATAATCACCATATCTGTTTCTGTCTACCTTCTCTTTCCCCATTTTAACAAGGTCCGAAGGCATGATGGTGGCCTTAGGATGTCTGTTTCTGCCTCTAGGGGATGTTCCATCCGGCAAGGAAGGTCAGGGAAGTGAACAGGAAGATCTACTAGTCGCTGTACTTTAGGTCTCAGGATGCTCTTGTAGTATTCGATGCCGGAGGATGAGCACATTAACATAAATAGCCGGCAAGAATTAATGATGTTCATCTGATTAAACACCTAGAACTTTGGGGTTTTAATGATGACGGTTTTGGTCGATATATCTTGGACTATAATAGAGGGTGCACTAGATTTTATATGCTATTATAACAGGATCGAGTCCTGCCATTTTCGGTCAAGATGATCAAGTAATGAGAGCTCATCTGATGATTACGAAACGTTGTCAATTGGCCGTGCAGTTGTTGTGCACAATGCTATCTTGTTACTTGACGATATTAGATAGTGCTAATTTTCCCTTTGGTTTCTATTTTGTTTTAAGTTACAAATGTTGTTCTTATGGAACACGGTAGTGTCAACTCATTATGTTCGGGATTATGTATATTTATATGGCTAGATTCTATCGTCCTGGGATCTTGATTATGATTAAGTGGTCGCCTATTGCCATATGCTTGTGATGATATTTCCAAACTTGGTCTCTTCAGTTATTCAAAAACTGGATGCTTGCGTCATTTGAACGTAACTCATTTTTTAGCATTATTTTCATCTAGGGGAAATTGTTTGAGTTCTTAATGGGCAACGTCAGGGGAGATGCAAGCAATAAAAGGAGGAAAAAGGAAAAAGATTTTTTTTCTCCTTTTGATTGCCGAAGCTGTTATATCATCGAAAAAAAACTTCAAATTGCTTAAAAGATTATTGCAAGCAGATTACATATTACTTTATTGTAAGCACTAAAATGGGTATTCTCTGTAGATGCAAGTAACGAGATGGTTCTACTTCCTGAGTCGAAAGCCAAGGAAAAAGATTTGCATTTTGTATGTGCCCTTTAGTTAAAGAGCAACCAAAAAAAAGAAGAAGAAGAAGAAGAAAAGAGAAAGACAGCAGAAGAAGATATGATCATATGAGAGAGATTAAAAAGCCGGTATCGAGGACAGGAAAATGATGAAAGTCGTTGGTGGTAGGTAATGGGCTCTCCTTTTCTTTGAACTTTTCGTTTTTTATCGGGATGTGATGGTCATTATCGCAAGGAAAAAGATCTGCTTAACATTTTTGATGACTTTTGTTATGAAAGATCGATATTACCAAGTCTGTCTGCGTCAAAAATTTCTTGAATTTAAAATCCAAGGCGTCGTGAGTCGAAGTTCCTTGTTGGTTACTCTTGAGCAACCCCAACCTGCTACGATGCTCTAGTTCCCACATCTTGACTTAAATGTCCCATCTTTTTCTCATGGCCTGAGCTTTCCTTCTTCCTCTTCTCTTCAAGCTTAGCCTCTTGCTTGCGGGTGGGATCGTCAAGTCAATTTCTAGGAAAAATGACACTATAAATGTCATAATTTTCATACAATATTCAATTTAGTGTTAAAACTTTTCCTAACTGAATTTAGGCAAACATTAGAGAACATTGGTGCTCACTCCTATCACTCCATGATGTCTCCTTTTCCATTTCGGTTGGTCTTTTACCCCCATTTTAACATGGTCTTAGGTGAAGTTTGTCTTATGGCCCTCGTGGATGGAGATTTCAAAGCATTTTTGGGTTGCAGACTTATGTCACCGACACTTGCAGAGGTATCAAATTTGATGGCACTTCTTATTTCTTTCTGCTGCTGTTCTCTCAATCTTGTGCGAAGTCTTTCCACCATCTATCTCGAGGATTTCATTATGTCATTACTGCTCTGTGTAGTCAGAAGAAGAAAGAAACGGAAACTACAAAAAAAAGTAGAATTAAACGTGCCGCCAAGCGGTCAGGGCGGTGCCCGGTGGTGCAGGGTCTGGGTTGGTTAGGATTGTCGGGAATAGTCACAAGGTCAACCCTGGTGAAAGGCAAACAGAAGAAAAATGACCGTTATGAGGTGCTACAGATGGATAAAGATGTCAGCATAGTTTTCCTCCCATCAAACACGCTCACTTAGTCCCGTTCTTTTCACCGTTTATCAAATGACCCTACACGCTTTCTGGGGACACAGCATCCTCTCTCTCTCTCTCTCTCTCTCTCCCCTTTTTAATGACCAAGCCTGCCCTTTTCTTAGTCACATCAACCAGTCATCTCAAAGATGTAGCATTGCCTACGGTTTCTTCTATTCACTATTGTTCTTTCTGCTATACAAGTCTAGTTGCCTGCCTGCTGCTATCACTTGCCAGCAATGGAATACTCAGGGGGTGCATGATAAAAATTATTTCTGTTCCAGAAATGATTTTTCTGTTCCAGACCAATTTCTGGAACAGAAACTTGTTTGATAACGCTTATCAAATTTTCTATTTCTGGAATAGATTTCTATTCCAAAAATAGAAATGGAGGAGAAATCAGAAGTAGAAATTTTCTACTTCTGATTTCTTCCAGAAATCAATTTCTGATTTCTCCCAACCCTAATTTCACTCTTTTCTCTCGCGTACGCCTCTTCTCTGCCTCCTCCTCCGCCTCTTCTCTGCCTCCTCCTCCTCCTCCGCCTCTGCTCATCTCCTCGAGATATCGTCTCCTCCGCCTCTCCTCCGCCTCTTCTCTGCCTCCTCCTCCTCCTCCGCCTCTGCTCCGCCTCTCCTCCGCCTCTTCTCTACCTCCTCCTCCTCCTCCGCCTCTGCTCATCTCCTCGAGACATCGTCTCCTCCGCCTCTCCTCCGCCTCTTCTCTACCTCCTCCTCATCCTCCGCCTCTCCTCATCTCCTCGAGACATCATCTTCTCCATTGGACGCTCGGATCGTCTCCTCCACCGGACGCTCTCGCCTCTCCTCTTGCTCATCCACATCGCTCGCGAATCCACCCTCTCACCGCGACCCACTTTGTCCCGCTTGTTGTCCGAGCACCCCTCGGCAACGAGATCTCGCGCGCCGCACCCCCGCCGCTCGTTCCCTGCGAAGCCGAAGCCCTCTCGCAATGCGGGATCCAAGCACCGACGCCCCAAGCCGCTCCCCGCTCGCTCCGTCTCACCAAAAGCCGCCATCGCCCCGCGACCTCAGCAACGCCGCGCGCCCTCTCCTCATCCAGCGACGAGTTGCTCGCGAATCAGCCCCTTCGCCTCATCCAGAAGCCCTCTACAGCAGACACCGGAGCCGCTCGAGTTCGTCCGACGAGGCCCACGACCGTGAAATTTTATTCAGTTATCAAACGAATTTCTATTTCTGAAATAGAAATTTTGTATCGTTATCAAACAGATTTTTTTCCTCAGAAACTCGTCCAGAAATAGAAATAGAAAAATTCATTTCTGTTCCAGAAACTATTTCTGGAACAGAAATGTTGTCATGCGCCCCAACTTCCCGTTTAGCCTTCATCTTTCTGGCTATCGTTTTCATGGCTCATATAACCAAAAGCCAGAATCTGTCTTGCAATTCCAATGACTTGATGGCGCTGAACAGTCTCCGTCGATCTTTTACCCCCATTTTAACATGGTCTTAGGTGAAGTTTGTCTTATGGTTCTTGTGGATGGAGATTTCAAGCATTTTTGGGTTGCAGACTTATGTCACCAATACCTGCAATGGTATCAAACTTGATGGCACTTCTCATTCCTCTCTGCTGCTGTTCTCTCAATCTAGTGCCAAGTCTTTCCACCCTCAAATGCGAGGATATCATGACGTCATTTCTGCCGTGCAGTCAGAACAAAAACCATTTGATACAGATTCTGATCCCTTCGGTACTTGGTAGTGCCAAAGGAGGAGAGAGAAGTGCAGACTACAAAAAAATGTAGAAGAAAATGTGCCACCAAGTGGTCAGGGCAGTGCTGGTGACCACCGGTGGTGCCGGGTTTGGGCCGATTTAGAATCGTTGGGAATAGTCACAAGATCAACCCTGGTGAAAGGTAAAG
The DNA here is from genome assembly GCA_014182375.1 of Eucalyptus virginea. Lineage (NCBI taxonomy): Eukaryota > Viridiplantae > Streptophyta > Magnoliopsida > Myrtales > Myrtaceae > Eucalyptus > Eucalyptus virginea. The sequence goes on along the minus strand of CM024522.1, from coordinate 31,448,080 downwards.
AAGGGAAAAATGATCGTTATGAGTTGAGACAGATGGATAAAGACATCAGTATAGTTTTCCTCCCATCAAACCTGCTTTTGTCCCGTTCTATGCACCTGTCCATCAAATGACCTACACGCTTTCTGGGGACACGACATAGTCTCCTCTCTCTTTCTCTCTCCTTTTTTAAGTGACCAAGACAGCTCTTTTCTTACTCATATCAACCAGTCATCTTCAAAGATGTAGAATTATTTACGGTTTGTTCTCCTTACTCCTGTTCTTTCTGCTATACAAGTCAAGTCAATGGTTGGCTTCACTCCCAATCTATCATCTTGCACGGAAGACAGATTATGTGAACCATATAATCTCGACCCTAGTTGCTGCCTGCTGCTATCACTTGCCTGCAATGGAATACTCAACTTCCCGTTTAGCCTTCATCTTTCTGGCTATTGTTTGCAAGGGTCATATAACCAAAAGCCAGAATCTGTCTTGCAATTCCAATGACTTAATGGCGCTGAACAGTTTTCGCAAGTGTGTGGCCTCACCTGTTGATGGCTGGGGTGCTAATCCTGACAGTGAATGTTGCTTTTGGGCTGGAGTCACGTGTGATGACTCCACCGCGACACAAAGGAGGGTTATTGGCTTGGATCTTCATGGCAGAGGACTTGCCGGGGAAATGTGTGACTCCTTGGCAGATTTGGACCAGCTGAGCACTCTTAATCTTTCCCATAACAACCTCCATGGTTTTCTTCCAGATAAACTCTTTCAGATGCAGAATCTCGAGGTCCTCGATTTGAGCGGGAACGAATTTGTGGGCTCCTTTCCTCTTCGCATCCACCTACCCCGTATAAGGATTTTGGATGTCTCAGATAATAACTTGGTAGGTTCTCTCACATCAACAATTTGTGACAGATCACGCTCTATCGAGTCACTCAATTTCGCCAAAAATTGGTTCCATGGAGAAGTTCCTGGGAATTTTGGCAACTGCACTTCTCTTCAGCGCCTCTTCCTCAATGGGAACAGTTTATCAGGGAGCTTACCAGAGAGACTGTTCCAACTCAAGCGCCTGTGCGAACTCCAATTTCAGGACAATGGCATTTCAGGACCGCTACACAAAAGAATTGATAATCTCTCTAATGTTGTCAAGATTGATTTGTCTAACAATCTGTTTTCTGGAGTACTTCCAGACGTTTTCAGGGGTCTTCGGAAGCTCGAGCACTTTGCTGCCAGATCAAATAAATTCTCTGGTCAGTTGCCGCCTTCACTGATGAGCTCTCCATCCCTTTCCACACTTGACTTCAAGAACAATACCCTTGATGGTCGTATTAGTATCAACTGTTCTTCAATGGCTCGTCTTACTTCTCTCAACCTCGGTTCCAATATATTCCAAGGTCCGCTACCAGAAAGTTTATCTACTTGTCATAGGTTGAATGTTCTAAATCTGGCGAATAATAACTTAAGCGGAGCAATTCCGTCCAGCTTCCAAAACCTCCAGGCACTTTCACTACTATCTCTTTCGAGAACTGAAATTAGTGATCTGTCTAGCGCTCTGCATATATTACAGCGATGCAGAAACTTAAGTGTAGTGGTCCTTTCTAAGAGTTTTTCGAGACGAAGAAATATTGGGACATGCCGATTTGCTGTTTCCGAATCTGAAAGCGTTCGTGATTGGCAACAGTCAACTAAAAGGGTCGATACCGGTGTGGTTAAGGGGGTGCGAAAACTTGCAACTGCTGGATCTTTCATGGAACCAATTAAGCGGAAGCATTCCTAGCTGGATCGGCGATTTTAGTTTCCTCTTTTATTTAGGTTTGGGGAATAATTCATTCACCGGAGACATACCGAGGAGCTTAAGCAAACTGCGAAGTTGCATCAACAGTAGCAGATCGTTCCCTTCTGCAGGCTCTCCATCGAATGTGCCACTCAGTTTGTGGATAGGAGATGGAAGATTTTTGACATACAACGAATTCTGGAACTTCCCATCAACCCTGGAGCTGAGTTACAACAAACTCAACGGACCGATTTGGCCAAGTTTCGGAAACCTTAAGGGCCTTCAAGCATTTTACTTGGACAACAACGAATTATCGGGCAATATACCGAATAGCTTGTCGGGGATGCAAAGTTTGGAGAAAGTAAAGTTGTCCCACAACGGGTTGACGGGAGAAATACCCGCGTCCTTCCAGAAGCTGACTTTCCTATCGGCTTTCGATGTGTCATACAATAAGCTCTCCGGCGCAGTTCCGTTGGAAGGCCAGTTTTCGACCTTTCCAGACTCGAGCTTCGAAGGAAACATCGGCCTCTGTGGTAGTACTAGTAGACCAAGCTTACGCTCATGTCAATCACAAGCAAAACCACCATCTGATGAGCTTCCAAACGACGAGGCTTCGACCGACGGAGCCCCATATTCACAGATGGCTTTCGGGATCGGAGCAGCCGTAGGTTTCATCTGGACAGTAGGCCTCTGCTTCCTGTCAGGTTGGGTGCTTGACAAGGGACAACGTAGACGGTGAAAAAAAATGCCACATTGCAGCTGTTGGCAATATTAGGATATTAAAAAATCTTTTAGAGGTATTTATGATATTTTCTCTAATTTTCTATATCTATTTTGATTATGCAGATCTGATTTGACTTGTTTTAATCTCGTCTACCTAAACTTATAAATAGAGTCTCTATGTACTCTTTTCAAGGCATAAATATATAGTTATGTTAAACTTTCCTATGTGTCTTTACTTTTCTAAGAATAGACATGGGGAACATGAAAAAATCCATAGATGCTCAAGTATTTTTTTTGTTTCATAAAAATGAAATTTTTCGAAGAATAGCATAAAATAAAATAAAAAGAAGAGGGAAAAAAAGATCAAAGTGCTATTGACATAAGCTGAACGCATACACCACCCAATTCACTAGCCACTTCACAGAGACTTATCGTGAATTTTTATCTTGTGATTTAGTAATTAAGTAATATTTAGTATACTAATAATAATTTACTTGGTGTGACATATAAACATATCATTTTGAAATATTAATATGTGAAGCGTATCTTTAATTTAATTTGTTTCGCAAAAAATGAATAATGTAGAAAGAATTTCAAAATTATAGTTGTACCTTGTCAAAAAAAAATCACTTATAGTTGTACAAAAATGAATCAATGAACTTTTCTTCATCATTCATGAAAATATTTAAATATGAAGTTGTTTATAATGAAATTATTTTATAAATTAATTATTGCAAATAATATTAGCAATCATTTTTAAAAATATATTTTCAAAATCATTAATTCATTTCCCGCTCGCGGCTTGATAAATATATATATAGTCATCCTGACAGAGGAAAAAGTCGATCCCCGGAGGGAGAAGAGAAGGTCTTTCACAATTTCCCGCCCAAAAGCTGCCTTCGTCTTCCTTCGAGTTCGCTTCGACATTCTCTCTCTCTCTCTCTCTCTCTCTCTCTCTCTCTCTCTCTCTCTGTGTGCTGGCGATGTCTCTGCAGTCATCCACGGCAATGGCAGAGAACCCTAGCCCTCACGTGAAATCGATGGCGGCATTCCTGATCCGCTTCTACTCGGACCAGCTCCGCTCCATCGCTCTCTCTCCCGACCCCAATCTCCACTACCCTCTCTACGTCGAGTAATCTTCCTTCGATTAGATGATGATGATGATGATGATGTACGGCTGTCCAAGTCCAGGGTTTTCTTGTTGAATCCCTCGGTTTTTTCCGATTCATTTTTGCAGATTTGCAGAGCTCGTGGATTGCGATCCTCCTCTCGCCCACCTCGTCTTCTTCCAGCCTAGTTAGTACTTGAACGATTTCGACGACGCGGCCCTTTGGGCTCACGTACGTGGCTTTGCGTTGCCCTAAGTGGAGGAAGTGGCATGGTATTCTGAAACGCGGTTGAGAAAATTGTAATCCACTTTGTAGCGATTGGAAGGGCAATACGGATGTTTCCCGATGGTTGTGGAGGAAGTTGTCGCAGTAGTCCCTTGTTGTCTAAGCATTCATGTGCGTTCACTGGCTGTCTCCTTTGTCCTGTCTCGATTGGGTCGGCTGTCCAGTGGGTTTAGTGGAGTTAATGTATTGCAGTTGTTTGCCTGTGTAGCCAAATCGTCTGTATAGTATGGCTCAACAGTTTTGCTCTGAAATTATATGTAATTGCGAGACTCAAGTCCTACGTAAGTTATGGAAGATGCTGTGAAGTGAAGTATGGGTAGAGAGTAGTGAGTCATATTCCCAGAACTGCCTGAATCTATCGATCCAAAGGTCACAAGCCTCAAGGTTTTTGTTGCTTCTAATAGTCAATTAAGAGGTTCCATACCAGCAAGGTTGAAGAGGATGCAAAAAATTTGGCATTGCTCTTCGGGTCGGTTCTTTTGTCTGTGTAGGCGATTTCCAGTTTGCCTTTTATCTGGATTCGTCAAATAATTTATTCAGTGGGGATATGCAAAAAAGCTTCACTGATTTACCAAATTAGAGAGACCACACCTCTCTTCAAGAGACTGCCTTTCAACTGTTTCATAAGACGCTAAGCTGAAATTCCTTGAAGTACAAACATATGCCAGATTTCCCATCGACGTTGGATTTGAGTTACAACAAGCTGACTGGACCGACTTGGCCAAGCTTTGGCATCCTTGAAAGCCTTCGAGTATTGCACTTTGCATACATTAACGTGCTGGGCACTATTCTAGACAGTACATCAGTGATGGAAAGTTGGAAAAACTGAACTTGTCTCGTAACAGATTGTCAGGATATATACCTTACTCCTTGACTCGGTTGAATTTCTTGTCGAGTTTCAATGTATCTTACTCCAGAAGGTCAGTTTTCGACTTTTCCAAATTTGAGCTTTGAAGGAAGCATCGGTCTTTGCATCAAACCACACTATGGCTCCAGCCAATTAGAACTTCCATCTATCCAGTCTTCAACTCAACTGATGAAATCACATATTTGCGGCTGCCCTTTGGGATTGGAGCAGCGGCAGGTTTCATCTTAACAGTTACGTTTGGCTCATGTTGAATGCTTAATCTGTAAGTATCAACTAACTTCTTCTGAATACATGTGTCCTGGTTAAAACCCCTAAGTTCTAGTTGTTTACTCAGATGAACATCCACTCTTTCCTCGCCTGCGGCGTGTTTGGTAGCCGGTTGACCACGCCGTGCTTCTTTTTGGTCTTGGTGTTGTAGTGTGTGTGCCACGATTTGCGGCTTTTACATCTCGTCACCCTTCCACTCCTTTTGTTCCTACATTTGGAGTGTAAGTTTCTGGTGACGCGATCTTTTGTACATTTGACCTTTCCTCATTATATTTCTTACCTTTTACCAAAAAAAAAATCACTCTTTCCAGCTATATATGTTTATGTGCTCATCCTCCAGCATGGAGTACTACAAGAGCATCCTTAGACCTAAAGTACGGGGACACGTAGATCTTCCTGTTCACTTCCCTGACCTTCCTTGCCAGATGGAACAGCCCCTGGAGGCAGTAGTTAAGCACAACAGCAGCATCCGAAAGCCACCATCATGCCTTCGGACCATGTTAAAATGGGGAAAGAAAAGGCAGACAGAAACAGACAAGGAGATTATCCGGGAAGGATGGAAATGACCATCTTTTGACTCGGTTTTAATTCTCTCATCATATCTTTGACTCGCATCTAAAATTACTTGAACAGTGTTTGACATGCATAATCGACTAAAAAGGATTCTCAACTTGATGCCTGCACTTAATTGGTCGATATATCTTGGACTAAAATAGAGTGTGCACTAAATTTTATATGCTTTTGAAACAAGATTGAGTCCTGCCATTTTCAGTCAAGATGCTCAAGTAATGAGAGCTCATCCGATGGTCACTATCACAAAGTTGATTAGAGAACCCGCGGCAAGTAGCAAGAGAGATAAAAGACAGAGAAAAAGTAGAGAGGAGAAGAAGAAAGAAGGAGAACATAAAAACCAAAGGAAGGCTCCAGGTTTTTTTTTGTGTAACAGAAGCTTTACGCCCGTTGTGTTTATATTAAATATAAATCCCTTATTTAAGTAAAAAGGAATAAAACCCAGAAAATAAAAATAACTCAATTAAAGTAATGTGACACTCTCTCTCAAGCTGGAGCATATGGTCACCCATGCCCAACTTGGAACAACCAGCAACAAAGGCAGGACGAAACAACACTTAAGTGAACATATCAACAAACTAATCACTAGAGGCAACGTAAGGAGTAGCAACCAACTTATGCTTCACAGCATCACAAACAAAGTGATAGTCAACTTCTTATGCTTCACAGCATCACGAATAAAGTAACAATCAACTTTTAAATGCTTGGTTCACTATTAAAAAATAGGATTCTAGCAATATAGATAGCTGCTTGATTATCACACGTCATATCAATTGGTTGATTAATAGAAAATCAAGCTCCTAGAGAAGAGATTTCAACCACAACAATTTAGCCATAGTATGTGCCATAGCACAATATTCAACCTCTACACTAGACTTGGTAATGATAGTCTGTTTCTTGATTCTCCAAGTAACCAAATTACCACCAATAAAGGTACAATACCCGGTCGTAGTCTGTTGATCACATGTTGACCTAACCCAATCAGCATCAAAATAGCCAACTAAAGTGGAAGAACCGTTAGGTTTATAAATTAATCCCTTACCATGAGAACTTTTAAGATATCGAAGAATGCAACAAATTGCATCCTAATGAGCCTTCTTAGATGACTCCATAAACTAACTCACCATACCAACAACAAAAGAAATATTGGGACATGTAACAGTAAGATAAATTAGTTTCCTAACTAGATGTCAATGTTAATGTTTATTTTCAATATCATCTCCACAATCAACTCCAAACTTTTGATTTGGATTTACAGGAGTATCAACTGGCTTGAAAGCTAATGTACTAGTCTCAAATAAAAGATCAAGAACATACTTTCGTTGAGATAAATTAATACCTTTTTTACTTCATAAAACTTCAATACCTAGAAAATATTGAACAACTTCCAAGTCTTTAATTTGAAATTGTTGTTGAAGAAAGGACTTAACCTCATAATTGCCAGTCACATCACTACCAGAGACAATTATATCATCCACGTATACAACAAGAATGACCACCCCCAATTCCTTCTTGCGAACAAAAACAGAATGATTAGAATAACATTGATGGAAACCACACCTGGAAATCACTAAACTAAATTTCTCAAATTATGCCCTTGGAGACTTTCAACTCATAAACGGCCTTATGTAGCTAGCATACTTTACTATGATTCTCCCTCCGAGCAACATACTTAGGAGGTTGCTCTATATATACTTCTTCAGACAAATCGCCATAAAGAAAAGCATTCTTGACATCCAATTGATATAATGGACAATCTAAATTCACAACAAGATAAATAATAACACGAGCATAATCGAGACATGCTATAGGGGAAGAAGTCTCAAAATAATCCACTCCATAAGTTTGAGTAAAACCTTTAATAAGGAGCCGAGATTTAGGGCCCTCAACTGAGCCATCTGGATTGTATTTGATAGTGTACACCAAACGACATTTCACCACATCTTTCCCAAGAGGAAGATCAACCAATGACCATGTTTGGCAGGACACTAGAGCTTCCATTTTCACATCCATAGCTTTCTTCCACTCAAGGTGAGACAAGGCTTCAGTGGTAGAAGTAGGAATTGTGTGAGTTTGTAATGATAGAGGAAAATAATGCAATAGAGAAGGAAGATGTGAGAGAGACACAATGTTTGATAGGGTAAGCCAAAGAGGATTTTTATGTACAAGAATGAATCCATTTGTGAAGGGCAAGCAGAAGATTGTCTGGATCAAGAGATAAGGAAGAAGGTTGAACGGAGCGCATGGAAAAGCTGGAGATTGGTGATGCCATAGACTGCTTTCGCTGCTAATACACCTGCAAAGGACGGGGTACTGGAGAGTCCCAGGGGATAAGTTGTGGGATAGGAGGATCGGCTACAATGTCAGTTGAAAACTCTTTACCCTTAGTAGAATAGTATAGTGTGTCCTTGAAAAAAGTAACATCAGCACTAATATATTGGATATAAGTTATAGGATCATAACACGGATATCCTTTTTGAGTACGTGAATACTCGAGAAAAACACATTTAGTGGCACGAGGAGATAGCTTGTTAGCATTGGAACGTACGTTATGGACAAAAACGACACGCCCAAAGATGTGCAAGGTAAGAGGGAATAACGACTTGTCAAGATATACAACACTAATTGGTGACTGATGATTGAGGACAATAGAAGGCATACAATTTATGAGATAACATGCAGTAAGGATAGTATCACTCCAAAATGATTTTGGGATATGCATATAAAATAAGAGTGAACGAGCAACTTCTAGAAAGTGACGGTTCTTTCTCTCGACCATACCATTTTGTTGAGGGGTATAAGTACAACTTGTTTGATGTATAATGCCAAGATTATAACAAAACAAAGAAATTGATTTCTATGTATATTCTAGAGTATTATTTGTGCGCAAAATTTAAAGGGATGTATTAAACTGATTAGTAACCTCACAATGAAATAATTGAAAAAGATGTAAAAATTCAAAACTGTCATGAAGCATATAGAGCCATATTAGACTAGAACAATCATCCACAAAAGTAACAAAGTACTTAAAACCATTTCTACTAGCAATGTAGGAACGTCTCCAGATATCCGAATGAACAAGTTCAAGTGAGGTAGATGCACGAGAATCACTACGACTAAGAAAAATACTACGACGATGTTTCCCACGTTCACAAGCCTCACACTCAAGAGTAGAAATTGATTTACACTCATAAATTATTTGTTGTAACTTAAATAAAGATAAATGTCATAAACAGAAATGCCATAATAGGGGAATAATAGAACTAGTAGTTAGGCCATTGCATCAACAGTGGAGACACCATTTAGATAGCAGAGTCTATCACGTTTATGTCCTCCACCAATCATCTTCTTTGTTTGAAGGTCCTGAAAAATGCGATTTGATGGGTAAAATGTAACTGAACAACCAAGAGCTTTAGTTAACTTACTAACAGATAACAAATTCAAAGGAAGTTGGGAAACATGTAGAATAGAGGACAAAGATAATGAATGTGTAAGGGAAACAATCCTTGATCCAACCACTTGAGTAGATGAACCATTAGGTAAAATAACTTCTAATGAAGGACTAGAGTTAAAGTGGGAAGAAAATAGTTCTCGTTCCCCTCATATGACTAGAAGCTCCCAAGTCAATGACCCAAGAGATGCTAGGGTACAAAGTACAGAAAAAAGGCATATTACTTGTACGTACAAAACTGGTAGTGGATGAGAAATCGGAGCCTCTACTTGTTGGACATGCTTAATGAGTTATGCAGCTATATCATCCCAAGTCGTAAACTCAGAAGAACTACCCCCAATTGGGATAGATGGGTTCATGTCATTGTAAGACACATTTCTAACACTCCCTTCGGACATAACAGCATTTGCAGTAACTAATCATTGAGCTCACTCAGGCTTGCCATGCTCGGCCTGACAAGTGCAAACAATATGACCAAATTTGCTACAGTACATGCACTGACAGCTATCTCAATTAGAACTTTGTCCACTACGTCCACCACCACAACTACGACCTCCCCCTAAACCACGGCCTCTATTAGAAAATCCACCATGACCTGACTACCACTACTAGTCACATATGCTGAATTGTCTTTAGCTCATGTAGAAGACGAAGGGATAATGGGTTGAATTTGACAAAATGCTCCATTCATAGAAGGAACTCTCTCTCTCTCTAGCAATAAGCTGACTCTTCACAAGCTACAAGTTAGCATTCAAGCTAGATAAAAACTTGACCACTTAAAATTCAGCTCGTTATGTCTTAAGTCTCTCAAGATCAGTGGTGATGGGCTGATAAAGCTTGAGTTCTTCCCACATACCTTTCAAAGCACTATAATACTTTCCAAGAGACTTGTTCCCTTGTTTAAAATTAAAGATCTTCTCATATAGTTTATGGACTCTCGACTTATTATTGTCTTGTGAATAACTCTCCATAAAATCATCTCACACTCCCTTGGCAGTTGTGTGGAACATAATATTAGCAATGATGGATGGTTCCATACTATTCCATAACCGCACCAAAAGTGTATCATTATCTCTCATCCAATTACTATAGTCTTTAAAGTTTTCAGCATGGGGTTTTGTAGTAAGATAATTGAGTTTCCCTTTGGCATTAATACTTAGTGTTACTCATAATGATAATCTCACTATAAATATATCTACCACTGATCAAGAAGGTCGAAACTTTAGTGCAAGAATTTAAACAGCAATACTAACGTATAATTAGATGTAATCGGGTCCATCAATTAACCAGAGGGATAAAATATCATAAATATAGGCTGCTGTATAGAAGAAAATATCTGACGAGAAATCTCAATTTAAATAATTATATTTTCGACGGAAATTTAGCAAGACCAGTCAACCATAATCAACGAAGTACTCTGATTCTTGAATCTGCTAACCAGTACATGTTGTAATCCATGGTCACAGACCGAACCTGATAAATTTGATATCTTCTGGTCTTATATGTATCGAGATTTGGAGAGAAAAAAAAGGTAAAAATTGTAGCTTTAGGTGGCTGCGCACTAGAGAAGGAATAGGGTTATTAGGGGACTCTCAAACCAACAATAGGATCAAGGAATCAAGTAGTCAGATCTGCTCTGATACCATGTCACAAAGCTGATTAGAGAACCTGTGGCAAGTACCAAGAGAGAAAGAAGAAAGAGATTCTTACCCTTTACCAAAAAAAAAAAAAAGGAAGAAAGAGAAGAAATAGAGAGGAGAAGAAGAAAGAAGGAGAACGTAAAAACCAAATAGAAGGCTCTAGAATTTTTCTATGTAACAGAAGTCTTACATCCATTATGTTTATATTAAATATAAATTGTATATGAGCATAACGCCCTTATGTAAGTAAAAATGAATTAAAGCCATAAAATAAATAACTCAATTAAAGAACGTAATAGTTATGAAACATCATTAATTGGCCTTGTAATTGTCGTACACAATGCTATCTTGTTAAACTTGAGGATAGTAGGTAGTGTTAATAATTCCCTTTGGTTTCTATTTTGCGTTTTAAAAGTTACAAATGTTGTTCTTATGGAACATGGTTAACTCATTGTTTTTGGGATTTTGTAAATTTATATGGCTAGATCTAATTGTCCTGTGATCTTGACGAATTATGATTAAGTAGTCGCCTATCACCATATGCTTGTGATCATATTTCCAAATTTGGAATTAGGGATGTGCAAAAGAACCGGAACCCGCCCGGACCGCCCGAAATCGGACCGGAATCGCCCGGAATCAGTGGTTCCTAAGGGAATCGGTCCAGTACCCAGTTCCAATTTATGGGAAGCGGTGGGTACTGGTCCAGTTCCCAGTTCCATGGGCCGATTTTCCCACCCGCCAACCCGGACCGGACCGGTTATATTATAATAATATATTAATTTTTAATATTAAAAAAATTCAAAATTAGGAAATCTAAAATCTAGGGCTCCAATCACCATTTTGTCTTAATGCACTACTCTCCTACTCCATCTCGTCTTTCTTAGTTTAAAATCTCCCTGAGTTCCCTCTTCCTCTCCAATTCACCTCCAAAGCTACTCATCTCCCTTCGAGTCCTTATCCGAACTCGACAAAACAGTGAGTTGATTCTTTTTTCCCCCTCAAACTTGAACTCTCTCTCCACGTCGTTGCCATCCCGTCGCCACCTCCGCATTCACTGTCACTATCGTCCTCTTCGTTGTTGGGCTCGTCTTGCTTCTACCTCCCCTCTTCCTTCTCCCCCTTGTCAAGCCTCCCCCCATCGTCCTCATTTTCGAGGACAAGGGCGAACTCCAAGTCTAAGAATGGCTCATCGTCCCTATTGTCCTCCTCATTGTCAGTCTTGAGGGAGGAAAGAGAGGCGGCGGAGGCAGTGGCAAAGATGGTGGTGGTGGTTGGGACGGAAGTGGCGCAAGGGTTGCGACCGCCGCGACGGTGACACTAGTACTTAAGGAGAATAAAGCTACCATGGTCAAGAGAGCCAAAATAAGTAGATGTGGGGAGGGCAAAAGGGGGAAAGCGCAGAGGTTGGACCGGTTTGTATGGATCCACCCGGGAATTAGACCGGACCGGCGGTCCGGTTTTCGGGTGGATCCATGCAACTAGCGGGCGGTTCCCAGTTCGAATTTTTCAGAACTGGTTCTTAGTGGGGGGTTCCCTGTTCTAGGTCTGGAATCGCTCATCCGGACCATGCACACCTCTACTTGGAATGGTCACACCCCTAATTGGAATGGTTAGTTTTCAAAAAGTGGATGCTTTCGTCCTTTGAACGGAACTCATTTTTTAGCATTATTTTCATCTAGGGGAAATTGTTTGAGTTCTTAACGGGCAACGTCAAGGGAGATGCAAGCAATGAAAGGAGGAAAAAGTAAAAAGATTTTTTTTTCCTCCTTTTGTTTGCCAAAGCTGTTATTTCATCGAAAAAAAACTTTAAATTGCTCAAAAGATCATTGTAAGCAGATTACATATTATATGCAAGTAACGAGATGGTTCTACACTAGGAGTCGAAAGCCAAGGCAAAAGATTGCGTTTTGGATGTGCCCTTTTAGTTAAAGAGCGTGAATATATAATAAATACACAACAAAAGAGAGAAGAAAAGAGAAAGATAGCAAAAGAAGATAAGGTCGTATGAGAGAGATTAAAAAATTAGCATCGACGACATGAAAATTATGAAAGTTGTTAGTGGTAGGTAATGGGCTCTCATTTTCTTTGATTCTTTTTCGTTTTTTATTGGGGCGTGATGGTCATTATAACAAAGAAAAAGATCTGCTTTATCTTTCGATGACTTTTGTTCTGAAAGATCATGATTACCAATGGGATCGTCAACCTTCTAGGGAAAAAGACACTAAAAATATCATAATTTTTGCAAAATACCCCTTTTAGTGCTAAAACTTTTCCTAACTGAATTTAACTGGGCTATAGAGAACGTGGGTGCCCACTCCCATTACTCCATGATGTCTCCTTTTACGTTACGGTCGATCTTTTACCCCTATTTTAACATGGTCTTAGGTGAAGTTGTCTTATGGCTCTTGCGGATGGAGACTTCAAGCATTTTTGGGTTGCAGACTTATGTCACCAATACCTGCAACGGTATCAAACTTGATGGCACTTCTCATTCCTCTCTGCTGCTGTTCTCTCAATCTAGTGCCAAGTCTTTCCACCCTCAAACGCGAGGATATCATGACGTCATTCCTGCCGTGCAGTCAGAACAAAAACCATTTGATACAGATTCTGATCCCTTTGGTACTTGGTAGTGCCAAAGAAGGAGAGAGAAGTGCAGACTACAAAAAAGTTAGAAGAAAATGTGCCACCAAGTGGTCAGGGCATAGTCTCCACTCTCTTTATCTCTCCTTTTTTAAGTGACCAAGGCAGCTCTTTTCCTACTCAGATCAACCAGTCATCTTCGAAGATGTAGAATTATTTACGGTTTGTTCTCCTTACTCCTGTTCTTTCTGCTATACAAGTCAAGTCAATGGTTGGCTTCACTCCCAATCTATCATCATGCTCTGAAGACAGATTATGTGAACCATATAATCTCGAACCTAGTTGCTGCCTGCTGCTATCACTTGCCTGCAATGGAATACTCAACTTCCCGTTTAGCCTTCATCTTTCTGGCTATCGTTTGCAAGGCTTATATAACCAAAAGCCAGAATCTGTCTTGCAATTCCAATGACTTAATGGCACTCAACGGTTTTCGCAAGTGTGTGGCCTCATCTGTTGATGGCTGGGGTGCTAATCCTGACAGTGAATGCTGCTCTTGGGCTGGAATCACTTGCGATAATGCCACCGCAAGACAAAGGAGGGTGATTGGCTTGGATCTTCATGGCAGAGGACTTGCCGGGGAAACATGTGAATCCTTGGCCGATTTGGACCAGCTGAGCACTCTTAATCTTTCCCACAACAACCTCCGTGGTGTTCTTCCAGATAAACTCTTTCAGATGCAGAATCTCGAGGTCCTTGATTTGAGCGGGAATGAATTCGTGGGCTTCTTTCCTCTTCACATCCACCTACCCCATATAAGGATTTTGGATGTCTCAGATAATTTCTTGGTAGGTTCTCTTGCGTCAACAATATGTGACAGATCACACTCTATTGAGTCACTCAATTTCGCCGAAAATCGGTTCCAAGGAGAAGTTCCTGGGAATTTTGGCAACTGCACTTCTCTTCAGCGTCTCTTCCTCAATGGGAATAGTCTATCAGGGAGCTTGCCGGAAAGACTGTTCCAACTCAAGCACCTGCGTGAACTCCAACTTCAGGACAACGGCTTTTCAGGACTGCTGCACGAAAGGATTGATAATCTCTCTAATGTTGTCAAGATTGATTTGTCTAACAATCTGTTTTCTGGAGTACTTCCAGATGTTTTTGGGGGTCTTCGGAAGCTTGAACACTTCACTGCCGAGTCAAATAAATTCTCTGGTCAGTTGCCGCCTTCACTAATGAGCTCTCCATCCCTTTCCACACTAAACTTGAACAACAATACTCTTGATGGTCGTATTAGTATCAACTGTTCTTCAATGGCTCGTCTTACTTCTCTCAACCTCCGTTCCAATTTATTCCAAGGTCCTCTCCCTGAAAATTTATCTACTTGTCGTAGGTTGAGTGTTCTAAATCTCGCGTATAATCACTTAAGTGGAGCGATTCCTTCCAGCTTCCAAAACCTCCAGGCACTTACACGGCTATCTCTTTCAAGAAATGAAATTAGTGATCTGTCTAGTGCTCTGCATATATTACAGCGATGCAGAAACTTAAGTGTATTGGTCCTTTCTGAGAGTTTTCGAGACGAAGAAATGTTGGGACATCCCGATTTGCTGTTTCCGTATTTGGAAGTGTTCGCGATTGGCAACAGTCAATTAAAAGGGTCAATACCGGTGTGGTTAAGAGGGTGTGAAAACTTACAAGTGCTGGATCTTTCATGGAACCAATTAAGCGGAAGAATTCCTAGCTGGATCGGCAATTTTAGTTCCCTCTTCTATTTGGATTTAGAGCATAATTCATTCACCGGAGACATACCAAGGAGCTTAAGCGAACTAGGAAGTTGCATCAACAGTGGCAGATCGTTCCCTCATGCAGGCTCTCCATCGAATATGCCACTCCGTTCGGAGAAAGATGGAAAATTTTTTACATACAACCAATTCTTGAACTTCCCATCAACCTTGGACCTTAGTCACAACAAGCTCAATGGACCGATTTGGCCGAGTTTTGGAAACCTTAAGGGCCTTCAAGTATTTTCCTTGGACAGCAACGAATTGTCGGGCGATATACCGGATAGCTTGTCAGGGATGCAAAGTTTGGAGAAACTAAATTTGTCTCACAACCGGTTGACGGGAGAAATACCCGCGTCCTTCCAGAAGCTGACTTTCCTATCGGCTTTCGATGTGTCATACAATAAGCTCTCCGGCGCAGTTCCGTTGGGAGGCCAGTTTTCAACCTTTCCAGACTCGAGCTTCGAAGGAAACATCGGCCTCTGTGGTAGTAGAAGACCAAGCTTACGCTCATGTCAATCACAAGCAAAACCACCATCTGATGAGCTTCCAAACGACGAGGCTTCGACCGACGGAACCCCATATTCACAGACGGCTTTCGGGATCGGAGCAGCCGTAGGTTTCATCTGGACGGTAGGCCTCTGCTTCCTGTCAGGTTGGGTGCTTGACAAGGGACAACGTAGACGGTGAAAAAAAATGCCACATTGCAGCTGTTAGCAATATTAGGATATTAAAACGTCTTTTAGAGATATTTTAGATATTTTCTCTAATTTTTTATATCTATTTTGATTATGCAGATCTAATTTGACTTATTTTAATCTTGTCTATCTAAGCTTATAAATAAGCTATCCATGTACTCTTTTCCAAGCATGAATATAGAGTTATGTCAAACTTTCCTCTGTCTTTACTTTTTTAAGGATAGATATGGGGAACATGAAAAAATCCATAGATGCTCATGTATTTTTTTTACATAAAAAGGAAATTTTTTGAAGAATAGGAAAAAAAAAATCAAAGTGCTATTGAGATTGCATATAAGCCGAGCACACACACTACCCAATTCACTAGCCACTTTACAAAAACTTATCTTGAATTTTTATCTTGCAATCTAGTCACTAATTAATATTTGAGTATGCTGATAATAATTTACTTGATATGACACATAAACATATCATTTAGGAAGATTGATTGTATTTCGTATCAACTACCAAATTAATTTATCAATCTTAATATGTGAAGCATATCTTTATTTTGATTTGTTTTGTAAAAAATGAATAATTTAGAAAAAAATTAAAAATTAATGACTCATATTTTTATAAAAATGAATTAATGAACTTCTTTTCATTATTCATGAAAATATTTAATTACGAATGGTTGTTTATAATAAAAAAAATTATAAATTAATTATTTCAAATAATATTAGCAATCATTTAAAAATTATATATTTTCAAAATCATTAATTCATTTCCGGCTTGCGGGTCGATATATATAGAGGAAAAAGTCGATCCCCAGATGGAAAAGAAAAGATCTTTCTCAATTTCCCGCGCAAAAGCTGCCTTCGTCTTCCTTCGAATTCGCTTCAACATTCTCTCTCTCTCTCTCTCTCTCTCTGCACTCGCGATGTCTCTACAGTCATCCATGGAGCCGACGCCAATGGCGGAGAACCCTAGCCCTCACGTGAAATCGATGGCGGCATTCCTGATCCGCCTCTACTCGGACCAGCTCCGCTCCATCGCCCTCTCTGCCGACCCCAATCTCCACTACCCTCTCTACATCGAGTAATCTTCCTTCGATTCGATGATGATGACGATGTACGACTGTCCGAGTCCAAGATTTTCTTGTTGAATCCCTCGGTTTCTTTCGATTCATTTTGCAGATTCGCAGAGCTCGTGGATTACGATCCTCCTCTCGCCCGCCTCGTCTTCTCCCAGCCTAGTCAGTACTTGAACGACTTCGACGACGCGGCCGTTTGGGCTCACGTACGTGGCTTCACCCCCTTTCTTATCCCCTCCCTAATTCGATGGATGGATCCTCTGTGCTGCCCTAAGTGGCACGGTATTTTGAAACGCGGTTGAGAAAATTGTAATCGACTTTGAAGCGATTGGAAGGGCGAAACGGATGTTTTCCAATGATTGTGGAAGGAAGTTGTCGTGGTAGTCCCTCGTCGTCTAAACGTCCATGTGCGTTCACCGTCCATGAATGGGTCGGCTGTCCGGTTGGTTTAGTGGAGTTAATGCATTGGAGTAGTTTATCTGTGTAGCCCAATCTTCTGCATAGTATGGCTTAACAGTCTTGCTCTAAAATTATATGTGATTGCGAGACTCAAGTCCTACGTAAGGTATTGAAGATGTTGTGAAGTGTAGTGTGGGTAGAGAGTAGTGAGTCATATTCCCAGAAGACAATGCTTTAATATTCCTTTGGATGTGATCCACCTGATTGTGGTTTGACTGGTATCCTTAGGGTAGTTTTGGGTTTGTGTTACATATTATTTTGGTGAACATAATCTCTACTTGTTTGTTCATGATATGGTGCGGATAGATTCTATTCAACTTCGTTCCCTGGAAGTTTTCCCACACTGGTCTTGATTTAACTGCCGCCACAAGTTCCTCTAATTCTGGTTGACATATCTCTGATTTTTTTTTTTTCTCCCTGTCCTTCGTTAGAGTTTCCTCCTGATTCGGTAGATAATGTTGAAACTGTGATCTTCCCATGATACAAAAAGCAATTCACATGCATGAATTTGATCCCGATCTGAATGTCAGTGTGACATGAATGACAGAAAATTTTTCCATCTAATTTCTTCTTTCTTTGAGGGGTAAAGCAACTTTACTGTGGCCATTTGACTCTATGTTGAGCAGTAAATCTGAGAGACGGGAGCATGCAATTTTAATTGTATATGAACTTTTAATTTATCCTATCAATTGAACATTCATTAGAGAAATCTTTTATGATATCTATATGAAAGCCTATTCGTACTCAAAGCCTGAAGGCTGTGGACTTGCGTGAAAGAGATGTCAAGTTGATATGGCAATGTTTATCTGCAGAGAGTTGTATTGGAGAACTTGAAGGAAATCAAAGATAGAGTTGAGAAGAATTTCATTCACATCCGCATCAATATCACTGGATCTCCACTTGAATGCCCTGGTTTGCTTCTCTTTTCTATCCAAAGTGCACTTTCTTTAAAAGAAATTTCTGGTTGTTTACCATCTACTTCTACCTTATTTTTTGAATGGTTCGTTGCTTTGTGCTGTATTTAGAGACTTTCCCGAGCATTGGGCATGTGAGAGTGAAGCATCGAGGTATTCTTCTTACACTGAAGGGGACTGTAATAAGGTCTGGAGCTGTAAAAATGTATGAAGGATCGAGGTGGTATAAATGTCGAAGATGTAATTACAGGTAGGCCTTCTCAGCATTCAGCACTTTTCAGTTACTGCATTCCAATAATACAAAGTTCAACTATTTGTTTTCTTTGTTTGTTTGGCCATAAATAATTGTGTTGGATTCTTTTACCAAAAAAAAAAAAATAATTGTGTTGGATTATGTGCAGGCTAGCATGCCAATAGATTCTTATAATTTGTCTTGTGCACCTTCACCCATCTCAAACCACCAGAGAGTACTTTCTTTATTCTGACAATTTTCACTCTGGAGGTGAATGAATCTTATTATGTATTTGATGGAATCTGAGCATTATCTTCTTGCCCTCTTATGCTCTTTGTCAGTAAATAAGCGATCAATTTTCACATCAATAATTTTCATTTTAAAAGATCAACCTTTGAGTTGTCAGTGTGCTTTATGCAGCTTCCGAGTGTATCCTGAGCTGGAAACAAGAAACTCCATAGTTCTGCCATCCATTTGCCCATCTCAGGTCTATTTACTGTATATACTTTAAAACTCAAGTCCTTTTAATGCTCTTTGTTTCACTTGCAATGTGAACATTAGTGTATAACAAATGACTAGGCCATGTGGATTACTTTGCATTACAAAGCATTTCCCATTACTTTTATCTACTTTTTGACAAGGGGAAGAAAATTGCATATTTAAGATTCGCTTGTTCTGTATTCTAATCCGGGCAGAGATCTTTCAATCCAAGTGAGAGTCATCACTACTTTTTAGTTTCCAAATCATATCATCTCATTTAGAAGTTGGCTTGCTCTTGCACATGCAATCAGATAATCTATTGTTTCCTGTAACAGGGGTCTAAAATTTGTGAAGGCACAAATTTCCAATTTGTGGAGAACAGCATAACTTGCCATGATTATCAGGAAATAAAAATTCAAGAAAGCACACAATTGTTGGGCGTTGGGGCCATCCCTCGTTCAATTCCTGTTATTTTGAAGGATGATCTGGTTGACATCGTCAAAGCTGGAGGTAAAATATTCTTTAGGATTAATACTTAGATTGATTAATCCATATACCAATAAATGCAGGGATATCCAAAATTGGAGATAACCATCAACTTCTTGTCCTTAAGACAGCAGTTTATTTTCTCTTCCAGCTGACACTATGAATTCCTTGCTTTTCTCCTCATAATGCCTTAAGTTATTTTAAGGCTAGGTTGGCTCTTGTTATTTATGGGGTTTCCTTTATCTGCAGATGATATAATTGTTACTGGAATTTTGACTGCGAAGTGGTCTCCTGATCTGAAGGATGTGCGCTGTGATCTTGAGCCAATACTAGTTGCCAATCATGTGAGGTATTGAGCGAGTATATTGGTCCTCTTGGTGTAGATCTATAGAGATTCCAAAAGATATGCTTTGTAATTGCAGAAGAAGTATTTTGTAGGTTATAATCTTTAAAATGAACTAATTTTTAACTGTGTTTTCAAAACTGGACTGGTTAATTCAATTGGTTAAACTGGGAATTGATCATGGTGCTGTCTGGTTTTCCCACATATGATGCTCGAGCTTGGCAGTGAACTAGTTCAACTGGTCGACCTAATTTGACCTGTGATAGGCTTTTTGAAGAATGAATTGTTGTGGGAGGGTTAGAGATTAGGCTCCTGCCTTCTTGGAATTAGTGCATATGCCTAATCACTTGGGCATCATGACGGCACTACAGTATGCATGCCAGTTAATCTACTTAAAACTATGATGGGCTTAACCGTTACTTTAAAAAATTCAAGTTGGACTGGAAGGGAGTTGAATCTGGACGCTTTAGTAAATGTTAGTCTGCCCCTTCCTTCTGGTTGATGGGGTTCAGCTATGTCTATTAATACATCATTAAGCATTTGATGACAAATTTTGCTTATCAATGTAAACGTAACTGGCCCATCGTCACGAGTTACATTGGTGATTTGGTTGGGTATCTGAGCACTTGCTCTGTGTTTCTACAACTCATTTTGGTTTTTGGCTGAGTATGGGTTCCTCTAATCCATAGGAGAACCAATGAACTGAAGTCAGCGATCGAAGTTCCTGATGATGTCGTCATGAAATTTAGGAAATTCTGGAATTGCTTCAAGGATATGCCACTGAAAGGTATTGATAGTTAATGGTTCCCTGACTTGCCATGCTAATTAATATTTTTTAAGAATTTTCCCATACTTGACATCTTTATTTTGTTCTCCTTGAATCGTCAATTCATTCTGTAATGTCAACCCAGGTAGAAATGCTATCATTCGTGGTGTATGTCCTCAAGTTTTTGGACTCTTCACAGTGAAACTTGCAGGTGATTTCTGTAATTGGCAAATATCTTCTTGTTCTGAAAATCTTGCTGCCTGAGTGTTGGATATTTCCTAGACATAACTTCAGCGATGAGTGATAACCTAGTGGGGAAGTTGCTCATTCATCCTCGTTTGTACCTCATATCCTTATGCAATGGGATTGGTTGACTTCTTTAATATCATCTTTTTATCCTTTGTCAACTTTAGTTGCTTTGACGCTCATTGGAGGTGTTCAACATGTTGATGCTTTGGGAACAAAGATACGAGGAGAATCTCATTTGCTTCTGGTTGGGGATCCAGGTAAACATTAGATTCAATTTTTCACTACAGTATGTGCCTTTATTGATTCTTGTTCTTCAAGAGTCACCAATGCACTTTCCACATCATCACACGTCATCTCAATCTTGCTGATTGTATACTGAATATGCATGCCTGGACAATGGAACAACTTGTAGGTACTGGAAAATCTCAGTTCTTGAAATTTGCTGCAAAATTGAGTAATCGATCAGTCATAACTACTGGCTTGGGGAGCACAAGTGCTGGGCTGACTGTAACTGCAGTTAAAGATGGAGGTAAGATTGAATGAGTTAATGAGAATGCCTTGAGTTTGATTACTGCTTACATATTTGTCAGGTTATCTATCTTATCTTCCCTCTGGTCCTCATCTTATCCATTCTTCTTTACCGATTGTATTTAATTTTAATGTTAAAGTTTATGTCAATCTAATTGCCTGCAGAGAGGAATGAGATTCGATATTATATGCTACGTGTTTTGCCATATGAGGAATAAATTGCATACTAATGTAATAGAAAAGTGATGATGTATCCAATTTGTTGCCGAATAGAAGTCATGGTAACAAAAACCTAGGACTTAAAACATGTAAGGAGGCTCTAGCAAGCTCAAATGCCTAATCTAATTTCACGCAGGCAATGTTTCTGCGAGTTCCATATTGGAAACAAAGTTTTTCTCTTATCTTGACAGCAAAACTAACTGCATAGGTGGATATTCAGGAAGAGAATTTACATTTTTGCAATTCGCCAGTGATGGTAGCTTATTTATCAAGTTTGGTAACATTGTAAAAAGAAAGGCTCAATTGAAGAGAATTTATTGTGAGAGGGGCAACCAACAATAACATGAAGTATTATTTATTAGAAGATCAACTTCCTCATTAGTTAGCCACTATCAGTTGATATATGCATATAAAGGCGCTTTTATGGGGAAATTGAAAACTCTTCTTGTTTGAATATCTCCACTCATATTTGCCTGACTTACTATGGCATAGACTTTGATAGTGTGTAAAGAGTGTGTCATCCCATTGAAATCTGAAAGGTACATATTTAAATGATATGCAAAAATAGTGGCATGTCAGCATTTTGATGAGAGAAGGTCTGCAAAATGCTGTACCATAATGGAACATCCATTTACATCATTGAAAAGGCCATTCCTACTGCTGTATCTGGAGAAGTTCCTTGCACCTGGAGGAAGTGTTAGAACTTTGAATATCTGGAGTTACTGTGATTTTGGCTCTTATAGGTGAATGGATGCTAGAAGCTGGTGCTCTTGTTTTGGCAGATGGAGGACTTTGTTGCATTGACGAGTTTGACAGGTTGGATTCATGAAACTTAATAGGAGAATTTCACCGGATGTAGCCAGCCTGTATCATTTGCATTGTTATTGTCATCTGTGTTGCTTTTTAGTTTGATGCGGGCACAATCATTAATAGTGGTTCTTTCATGTCACTGTTGTCATTACAACAATAATGAGTTTGGTGCATAAACAGTTCTAGTGTCATTGTCGTGGGAACCTTCCTCCGGATTAGCAAGGCATATTGTAGTCCTTCACACTTAGGTAGCAGGTTGCCAATGCTGTGACACATACTCAGCCCCAGTTTTTTATGGTGTTTTTGGCTTTAATTGTTATGACATGAATAACTTTTAGCTGCATTTGTAAGGCTTCTGCTGGTGATGAGTTTTTTCTTTTTTCCTTTTTGCTGACATCTAACATTAAACTGGGTTTTTACCAAAAAAAAAAAAAAAAAAAAAAAAAAAACATTAAACTGGGTAACTTTTTCACTGACAGCATGAGGGAGCATGACAGGGCTACCATACACGAGGCTATGGAACAGCAGACAATAAGTGTTGCTAAGGTGAATTTTCTTGTTTTTTTACATTCTTACTATTCCCTAAACATGTAATTGGAATTAATCATATGAATTGCCATTCCACTAAGAACAACCAAATAGTCATAACTCGATCCAGCTAACTTCATAGAAGATGTCAATGATCCTTTATAGTAGAGCACTGGGGGAATATATTGAGATGCAGTGATTGGAAAACATTAGAAACTTTCCCATTACATTGATTTAGGATTGAAAAGGTGATTGCAAAAAGATTTGTCTTCAGAGTCCTAAGGAGAAATGCTTGAAAGAGCCATCTTCAATCTTCTTCAGCTAGTTAACCGACCTGTGTTAGTTTGCTTATTTCAGCACATTCCTATTTCATTGTAAAATGCATGTCTTTTTTCTGAAATTTTTAAATCATGCTGTGCTGCAATATATGACTAAAAAATGCAATTTTATTCCTTTTCAGGCTGGCCTTGTAACTACTCTAAGTACCAAAACAATTGTATTTGGGGCGACAAATCCAAAGGGGCAATATGATCCCGAGCAACGTATCTTTCCTTGTATTAATTATGTTTCACTTTATCTTGAATTTGTCGTTCTGCACCATGCTCTTAGACTACTCGTAGCGACATTATCATAAGCTGAAAATTGTCGACTTCTGTTTACAAACGATAGTGCAAGTTAATTACACAATCTCTTAAATCATCTACACCAGAGAGAGAATTGGATTTGACTTTTTAGTTGAGAATTATCAGTCTTTCTAGGTGTGTCTTCAGTTAGTAATTGCATTTTTTCATTGCTTGATCAGTTATTCCTAATGTAATTTTTCTTGACATTTTTAGCTCTGTCTGTCAATACGACACTGTCTGGTCCCTTATTAAGTAGATTTGACATTGTTCTAGTGCTTCTTGATACAAAAAATCCGGAATGGGATGCAGTTGTTTCTTCTCACATTCTGAGTGAGGTGAGTCATCAATTTAATTGTTGGACTTTGCTAATGAGAACTCCGGGGGCACTTGTGAAGCAAGCAACTAAGGAAATTTTGCAGATTCCAGTGCATTAATTGTCCTTGTGCTATGCACAATCAGTGCTTTGAAAATTGAATTATTTCAAAATAGTATACTGAACAAGTGAACCAGAGGCATTCGTTAACATGAGCCTTAATTAATTGACTTTTTTTTTTTTTTAGTGTAATTGATCCTAAAGATCCATATTAAGAATGGTTGTGGAATTTATTGATAGGGAATGTCAGATAAAGTTGGTCGTGATGAAGATCTGGCAAATATTTGGCCTCTTGAAATGTTGAGGAGGTAAATTCTGTTGGATCTTCGAATAATTTCAAAGTTTTCTTATGATATAGGTTTATTTCACCATGACTTGAAAACCTGGCCGATGTTCTCAAAAGGTCTACAGTAAAATGGTATATGTGTTTCAGAACCACTGATTTTTCGGCAGGCTTTCAACTTTTGGATGATTATAATGTTGGACTAGTCAACTTGTCTTATCGTATAAGCTTCTACCAACTGAGAAAACTGTGCTCAATACTTTAATTATCTATTGTGATAATGTTAATTGTCAAAAATGTTTGATATTAAGATTCGTCTATCTGAGAAAATTATCTTTGATACTTCTATTTTATGTCGGTTAGAACCTCACTGCTGGTCTTTCGATTCTCTTAATGATTTTATCTTTTCCGGAAATGATATTAACTTACTGAATCTGCACATTACTTCTAGGTACATTCACTTTGTGAAGTATTACTTTAAACCAGTCCTCACTAAGGAGGCTGAAAAAATAATATCAAGCTATTATCAACTTCAACGAAGATCTGCAACTCATAATGCTGGTAGGATAAACCATCTCTCTTAGTTTTCTCTATTATTTCTACTTATTGTGGAGTGCAATTCATAATAATGCAGCAAGGACAACTGTGCGCATGTTGGAAAGTTTGATTCGCCTAGCTCAAGGTATGATACCGTTGACTGCGTACTTCGACTATATCCTATTTTCTGCCTCTTAAAAATGTTTTAATGCCATTTGTAGCACATGCAAGACTAATGTTCAGAAATGAAGTTACACGTGTGGATGCCATCACGGCCATTTTGTGCATCGAATCCTCCATGACTACATCGGCAATTGTGGACAGTGTCGGAAATGCCCTTCACTCCAATTTTATGGAAAATCCCGATCATGAATGTATCCTAGTCAGTTGTTTAATTTTCAGTCATCCATGAATGAACTAAATTATGCATATAGTTATGTGAGTTGGCTTGGTTGTATTATAAACGAATCTATCCATGTTTTTTTAAATCCTACCAGAGCTTTTTTTATTTGGATACAGAATAAAAGCGGAAAAATATATAGTTCCTCTAAAAGAAAAAGAGCTAATTTCTGCTAGCGGTCACTTTGTGACATCTTGACTACACTACCTCAGATTGCAGGCAAGAAACTTTGATACTTGAGAATTTAAGTGCAGTGGAAGACTTTTCTGCTTTGAACCGCTTGGAAGTGTTGTAAGGGTCAGAATACTCAGAGCAGAGAGTTTGCAGCCTGCTCTGGGTACCATATTCTTGGCGTCTGTCGTTCTATTACGATTGAGGACAGAGCTACAGAATTGCTTTTGATGGAAGCAGGTGCTCTGCAAATCTTCGCCTCCTTATCTTCTTAAGACAGGGAAGGTAATACAAAGTATTATAATGCCAATGTCGAATGTTAATCATTTGTTTGTAGTTGTCTTCCTTTTCAAATTTCTTGAGGTTCATACAAAGTTTTCTGAGCTGAGGTTATGAGTATTTCTTATGAATGGAACTTTATGATTTCTAGTCATCCAATGTGAGACAAACCTGTCAGGAAAGTAATGGCTTTTATAGGTTCGTGACTCTAGATAACTTTTATGACAATAGAAAAGGGCTAACTAGAGGTGAGATCGAGAAAGTAAGGGGTTTTCTAGATCTGATGAGGTTTTCATTTTAGGTTGGTAATTCCACATCAGTTGTGCATGACCTTCAAGACTGGTGATTTTCTGACAGTTGTATATGGTGATTCAAGAATTGCATCACTGCTTGTGACTAACCTTTTAGTTCAAGAAGTTTTGAATGAAACTAAAGTATCACTAGAAGGATTTCTATACACCTGCGGTGGCTTTCTATGCTTATATTTGGTTTAATTTGTTTAATATTTAGATCTATTTGAAAACTTGTCTTTTACTGGCAACATGGATGTAGTAGTTAGTCAGCATAAGTTCTTTTCAGAAAATCTTTTTACTTTAATACTCTCATTTTGCATTATCACTGATTAACTGAATTTTCAGCATGCGAAGGATCAAAACAATTGATCCCCAGCAAAGGGAGCGATGCAGCAACAACATTGGATGACAACCTGTGCAGGACATTACTCATCAGAAGCTAATGGTTGCACCTCTTTCACAGAGCTGCTAGTTCATGACCAACCCCTCTTATTACTTCGCTCCACCACATGTCACCAATGCAGCCACTCAATATTTCTTCAAAATAAGGGCAGGAGAGTCAGAATGACATGCGTGGTACAGTAAGCATGTCAAAATAGGATTCTCTAAGGATTGCTCTTCTTTTCTTTTGGGGATTTAAGTTGTGAAGATGTCAAAATCTATAAGTTTATTAATGCCTGTGTTTGTATAACTGTTGCATGTTTTGTAACTCTGTTCTCCTGCCTGAAGCTGGTAAGGTCGAAAGTACTGGCTTTATATTTTCGGGATAATAAAGGCTACTTTTAAGCCAATATGGTCGGGTAGACAACCATTTTCGTGACAACGGTTGAGACTCTTTTGGGCTACGTTGGAAAATGATCGAGTACTATAAAAAATTAGGTTAACATATTGGGCCTTGAAAGGCCTAACACCAACCGATCAGCCAAATTTTGGGCCTGTACGGCCTACTCAAAGACCAATCTTCTATTTATGCATGCAGTTTGAGAAGTATTTCCCGTAGAAACCCTCAACGAAGGTATCCCACTCCGGGATCGTACCTCCGAGAAACATTCTTAAATGGCTTCCCATCAAGTGCTTGCATTATCCTATAGTCTGTTACCCTATAGCTGATAGACGATTAGGGTCACTTTGTCTTCTTCAGAGCACCTTAGCAATGCAAAAGCCTTTTTCAATTCCCGAACCCAAGGGATTGCAGCCTTAGGGTTGCCTGCTCCAATAAACTTGAGCGGCTTCGGCTTCACAACAGTTTGGTTTTGGATCTATTGCTTGACCACATTTCCCAAGGTCTTTGCAAGATCCCATCAACCTTAGGATCAACTGATACTCTACCTTTAGCACCAGTATGTGCCGGTGCTCTCCCTCTAGCACCAACCTTGCTCAATACCCTTCCTCTAACACCAACTCTAATCGATGTCCTTCCTCTAGCATCGGTTAAAGTCACCACGACCCTTCTCCAATGGGCTTTTTGATCAAGATCGCTCATCTTGCGGGATCTTAATAGAAACCGCTTTCCAATTCCAATAATGAATCGTAAATTTAAGCAATTCGTACAAAACAATCAAGCATTCACAAGCACAAGTATAAAGAAAATGTTATTCCTAGCTAATTATCTAAAGACTCATCACATCTTATCACTCAAAGTATTGGCCAAGCTCTGATACCCACTTCAGATGGGGATGTTACTCCTCAAACCCTCGAGTGTGCAAGCATCCCTCAACTTGCGATAAACTTTGCAACATCTTAAAATTCATCGTTGACACATTCTTTTTATCTTTCGATTAAACGCAAGCTGAACATACATACTAACTCTCAATCAATCAACAAAGAGGGATATTATAACCATCACAACAAATATTTCTGAAAGTATTACTTCTATTTATAGACTTGTTAACCTCGGGAAATTTCATATTTACAAACCATTAAAAAAAAATAGTAAGGATTAGGGTTAACATAAACTTCACTAATGCAAGGCCAATCTCTCGTCTCCAAAGGGATCTTGAATTGCACATGACGGTTCTCCAAACTACAAGCCTAAAAATATTTAAACAACAATGGGTAAGATATAAATCTCAGCGAGTCAACGACCTATGTCTCAATTAGGACGCTAATTTGTCTTGGAAACAACATAAACATGCAATGTTATACAAACTTACCTCGCCTTGGCATGCCCCTGTATATTAGCACACCAATGCACATCTCGAATGCCAATATCAATGCAACAAGTATAATTAATAACTAAAACACATAACTCTCATATACCAAGCATCTACACAAGGCTCAATTATAAGGTAAAATCCATTTTAATCCGTCCCATAATGTGCCTAATTAGGTACAACGAAACACAATCATTCACACATGTTCCAATTATTATGACCTATTGAGCCATGACCAACACAAGAGTTGGCGGTCTTCCAGTATAACCGGGCATCGTGCCACCTCATCAGGCACGGTATTGTCTAGAACCCTTGCTTAAACGGCATCTTATAAAGGAGTATTGGTCCGGCCTTAATCACGACTTGGACCTCTATCGGGCATCCAATAAATATCGGGTATCATCCCCAAACTCTCATTAGATGACAGGTTTGATTAAATGATCACAGAAGCACGCCAACAATCAAGCCAATTTTATTTGCCATTAATTAGCCAATATAAAATAGTGCATGCTCAAATAATAAGTTTCGGCAATTTTTACTCTTAAAATTGTGGTAAAATATTTGTACCCGGTCACGTATTTAAAATCAATCAACCAAAATTTGCACGCTTTCATTCTAAAATCCCATTTCCCTATTTAACATGAAAAATCCAGCGTCCAAAGCCGACACATCAAAATATACCATTTTCTTGTCCAAAAAACATTTTTTGAAGATAGTAAGGCACATACATTGGACATATTAATGACACGGTATAACAAATTCAATCAATCGGAATTACGCATAAATCCAACCAATAAAATAAACATAAAATTATACTTAACAACTAATCTGTCATTAATTTCTACTAATCGCGATTTAATCAATCTAATCATGATTAATTAGGCTAAACTCGATTAATTAAGCTAAATATAATCAATTAAAACTTAATAGTGCTGTGAGCTTGAGCTGCCGCCGCCGCCGCCGCCATCACCACTGCTGTCGAGACCCCGTACGAGCCGTAAGCATCACGTTTTCGGCGTCATCGTGTTGTCGCCGCTGCAAGCTCACCATCACCAAAAAATCCATGAGTTAACTCATAATCCTTTATTAGGCAGTTAATTATGTTTAGGGGTAGGTTAGTTTAAGGTTAATAATGATTAGTATTAATTAATTTTAGTTTAGCCTTAATTGCGATTAAAGATGGTTTAGATTAAGGTTAAGCTTGACTAGTTTAAGTAATTACAATTTGTCTTAATTAATTGGGTTCATTTTAATTAATCATAATTATTTTTAATTAATCACAATTAGTTTAATTAATTGTAATTATTTTAATTAATGACGATAGATTTTTAATTAATTATAGTTATATTAATTAATCTAGTTTAGTTTAATTAATTGAAATTAACCTGATTAATCGCAATTAATGTAATTAACGACGGATTAGTTGTTAAGTAGAATTTGATGCTCGTTGTTCTAGATGAGTTTATGCTTAATTTTGATTGTTTGTACTTGTTATGCCATATTATAGATTGTGCAATTATATGCCTTATTTAATATATTTTCAAAGAAGGTTTAGTTGTCAAGAAAATGACATACTTTGAGGTGTTGCGTTTGGATGCCGCATTTTATGTATTAAATGGGGTAATGGGATTTTAAAGTGAAAGTGTGCAAAATTTGGCAGGTTGGTTTTAAATACGTGACCACATGCGATTATTTTATCAGAATTTTAAAAGTAAAAATTTCTTAGATTTGTTATTTGAGCACAAACCACATTTACATTGGTCAAGTCAAAAGATAAAAATTTGGAGCTTTAGTGTGATCACATAACAACCCTGATCAGGGTGATGGATCTATCCTAATGCGTATGAATATGCAAGATGATGCCTGATTTTTATCGGATGCCCGGCGAGGCTTTGGATGCCGAGTCGTGGTTGAGGTTGAACTGATTTTCATTTATTTATTTATGGAATTCCATCTAGGCAAGGGTTCTAGATAATACCGTGCTCCACTTCTAAATAATACCGTGCTCGATGGAGCGGGACGATGCCCAATTATATCGCAATTTGTGTGTTGACCATGACATGAGGAATCGTAGTAAGTAGAACATGTGTGAATAATTGTAATGAATGATAAAACTGTGAGACATGGTAAATGGGTTTTACCTTATAATCGGAACCCGTATGGATGCTTAGTGCATAAGAGTTATGTGTTCTAATTATTGAGTATGCTTGTTGCATCAATTTTGGCATATATGATATACTAACATGCAAGGGTGTGCTAAGATGAAGTAAGATTATATGTTGTTGCATGTTTAGGCTGCCTTTGAGACGAATTTGCGTCCTAATTAAGGCTTAAGCCATTAATTCGCTGAGATTTATATCTCATCATTTGTTGTTTATTACTCTTTTTTAGGCTCGTAGTATGGAGAGACGTAGTGTCTAGTTCAAGGTTCCTGTACATAAGTTTGAGTTAACCTTAGGCCCCTACTAATTTTTGTAATGATTTGTAAATATGAAACTTGCTGGGGTTAAAAAATATATAAAACAAACTAGAATTTTGAAAATGTCACTATTATACTACTTTACTGTCCTTATTCTTTGCCGGTTAACTGAATGTTTATATAAATTGCTTCTACATGCATTTAATCAAAATATAAAAAGAATGGATCGGCGATGCATCCTAAGACGTCGTAGTTTAATCAACCGTTGTGGATATTCTCACGTTTGGAGTTTAGGCCATGACATTGGTGATAATGATGCAAGGAAGATGAAGAAGAAGGAATGAAGAAGAAGAAGAAGAAGAACGAGTGGAGAAGAGGAGAAAAAGGAGGAAATAGGGGCTGAAGGGCCGCACGGCAGAATGAGGGAGGGAGGGAGTGTGGGAGGGAGGGAGGGAGAAAAAAAAAAAGAAGTGATTCTTTTCATTTTTCCGGATTTTCTTCAAAATCCCGTCATTTCCCCTTCAACCACTTCCCTTAAAACCCTCAATGCCAAGTATCTTGTACCCCTCACTATCCTCTTATTTTTCTTTTTCTTTAAATCCAAAATCTTAGCCAATAAATTATAATCTTGCCACTAGGTACGTTTCCCCTTTTCAACTTTCAATTTTTGTCCAATAATTCATTTTCTAAAAATTTTGAACTTGTTGATAATTTGACAGATAATGAGGCGACGTCTAATAAATTAATCTTGAAATCCTCAAAAATTTGATATCCGAAATCAAATTAAATTTCATGATTAAAATCGATCGAATGCGACTTTAATATGATATAAACTATCGGATGAATTTTAGGGACTATCATGCATTTGACCTGTGGTCGATAATTTTCGATCTACATTTATGCATTTTCGAATCATTGACAACCCTTAATTGTTATGTAATCGCGATAATTCAATTACATACTTTGAATACAAGATCAATATAAATTCGGTTTATTATCGTCCAATGCGAGTATCTTAATTGTGCAGAATCACCCGTCAACCAAGTACATACTTCCATCGAATCGATTTATATCCATTAGCTAATTGACTTATAACAGCGCAGTATTAACCCTTGTCAATCCTTATGATCAAACAGTCGATCTCTAATTGAATTCTTTGGTTTGTCGCATTTTAATCTTTACAGTTTCACCTAATAAATTAGTTAACTCGTGGATGATTAATTTAGAGTAAAATAATCATAAATGCATCGATGAAATAACTATTTCATATATTTCGAAATATAAACCAAATTTGGGGATATCACAAGTATAGCTCATGAAAATATGGACCTCTGATGGGCCTAATGGCTAGCAATTTGAGGCCCAATTTTTAAATGGGCCTAACAAAACCCATAAAGTGCCAAATATTAGGCTGAAGATGGCCCATAACAGCCTTAGGGCCCAATATTGCAAAATGGGCCTGCCTAGGTGGGCCATAATGTCCTATATATTTGGTAGAACTTTGGCCCATTAAGGCCTAAATATTCAGATGGGTTTAGCCCATGAAAGTAATGACCAGATTGTGGGCCCTTAACCCAATTCAATGGATTGACTTTGCCTTTTAAAGCCCAAATCAGGTACTGGGCCTTGCGCCCATTTAATGGGTATATCAAGGATTGTTTTGGGCCCTTATCTTTTACCCTCCTGCTAGCCCATTGTTTATGCTTAGGAGCAAGCCAGAGACGACTATAGGACTTACATGGACCCATCTACCGGCCTTTTGAAGCCCAATTAAGTCTTGACATTCAATTACTGTTATGGGCTCCACTATGGAATTTTCATGTAGTATGGGCCAAGGTCCATTTGCACGACCCAAATTTTTTGGAGAAAAATACCAAAAAATCATAAACCTATTGTTTTGGTATCAATTCAATCAGAAACCTTTTTACATTGATATTAATTCAATTCATCCGGCAATTTAAGCTGAAAATCGATAATGTAAATGCCGAAAATCTTGTATGGTATTGCCAGCAGGGATGTGAACATTTTAAATTTTTTTTTTTTTTTACTAATTGGTCGACGACTGACCACAAGTGGGGTTGATGAGGGTCACCCTCATTGGATCTGGTGAGGGCAAGACCCTCATGGCCTAAGCGAGGGCGACCCTTGCGAGGGTTGAGCCCTTGCTGCACTTGGCAAGGACCAACCTTGCCCAAATCTAACGAGGCCTGCCCTCGCCCAAACTACGAGGTCTCACCCTCGCTAGTTCAATGCGAGTGACCCTTCTAGTTTGGTGATGGTCATGATGCCCTTGCTGGCCCCCGGTTGTGGCCAGTCGCCACCTATGGCCAATACCAGCCACGATTCAAAAGAGGGGGTAGGGGGGCAGAAAGGAAAAACATTAAAAAATAATAACAAATCTAAATATTAGTAAAAATTCATTTTAAAAATATTCACATTAACGATAGCAATGTCACGTAAGATAGCCAACGTGCACATCACTGATTTCTGATCTAAATTGACCAGATGGATTAAATTAGTACCAATGTAAAAATGTTAAAGATTAAATTAATCAAATTGGAAGGTTTATGATTGAATTGATATCAATATTTTTGGTACTTCTCCCAAATTTTTGACCTCCATAAACATAGTTAAGCCCCAATTCAGTCGCTGGGTCAATTCAATAGAAACTGCATTTTGCGTAGCTCAAACTGGAGCCAGTACGTATAATAGGACGGACTTGAATTAAGAAAGTGATATTACGAGTGTGGGTCGAAAATGGTCAAACATCTAATTTCCGAAATCCAGTGCCAGCTTCCTGATCAGAAGGTAATCGGAAACTGAAGGTCTTGCTCGCAGAAGTGACAACGGTATTAAAGTATATCGGTTCCGCCTATAACCATAACCAATATTTGACAAAAGAAAAGAAAGGAAAAGAAAAAGGGCCATTACCGTCTCCTGTTTGTTGATGACAATGGAGATGAAAAGTAACCTCAATCAGTGACTTGCTGACGGACAAGTTCCATGGCGGTACATAGACATCGCTCAAAGTCATCCATCGAAAGCCGCTCCAACTCATTCACCCTCATCTCTAACGGGAATGAACTTTTTTCTTTACAAGGTAAAATAATCTAACTCGTACACAATTAGCTTCCCCAACCCCACCAATTATCACCCTCTGGTTCTATGACTTTCCTAGGAAAAGATCGCATGTGAAATGCAGGTTAGACATCAGAGTAACTTCTAGATACAAAACTAGCTAAGGAATAAATGTACATCCGACAGGCTTCACCTATCTGACACCAACATTGTCTAACTCACCAGGTACCGCAAGATTAGCTACTCTCCGTCGGTTCTGCACTGCTTGGCATCAACATGTGATTCACAGCTGCCCTTATTAATTATCTGTTTGGTAAAAGTGCCAGAAAAACTATGAATTCCTGAATTTGGCAAAGGAAATTCTATTGAAACATGTAACGCAGAGAATTTCAATGAAGCGCAAGAAGGTAGCATAATAGAAGAGAACAAAATACATTCGTGATCAAAATTTTTAAGGGTTTACATCACCTTAAAATTATCGAACTTCTGGACCAGTCTCATATATTGATCACGGGCCTCTGGATTGCGAACCATAGATTTGACTCTTCCTAGAGCTCGTTCAACTTCATCAAACTTTTGCTTACGGCTGATCCGTAAAAAGTCATACTCATCATCAGTTCCCTCATCCCCCCCATGGTCATCACCCACTCTTCTCTCCAATTGAAATGATCGCAAACCTGTTCTTTTGCGCCTCCAGCGTAGAATTGCCTTTTCCATTATACTAACCGTGCGGACAACCTTCTTATATTGCTTACGTACTTGATGTCCTCTCACATGAGCCTATAGAGAGAATAACTTTGATGAGCAACAGTCCATGGCAATGAATAAGCTTCGCTTTACTTGGGGAAATATCATTAATGCAAGTAATTATGGTCAACAGAATGGTACTCCTAAATACACACACACGTTTGACAAATGCAAGATGAAAGTTGATCAAATCTAGCAAAGGGCACCATGCTTTCTGCTATAAACCACTCAACCAAAATTTTCAACAACTCTAATTTGTCGATACAAGTGGAGAACTTCTTTCTCTTATGATTCATTCAAGGGTCCTCATTCAACGCTAAGTCCTGTTATGGTTCCAAAAAGGACTAAATTCTAAGCATAAGAATTAATTCAGTGCCTTGGCACTTGCAAAAGAAAAGCCTTTTTCCTTCTAGGTGAGCTCTGTCTTCTACATGATTTTTAAATTGGCCATCCACTTAATGCAGATCCTGCTCTTTGGTTTATGGCAATACTGGAAGAAAACATTTCCACCAATGAATCACGAGGCCCTCTTCGTGAAAACTTAACAGTTGATGCATTACATGTGAAAGAAAAAAATCAGAAAAGATAGAAACTCCATTTTGTCTAGCTGTTTAAGTGATAGAATTACCTGAACTTTTACAATCCGGTTGCGTATCTTCAAAAAGTCCTTTCTTCCCCTCCACCCACGGTACTTTTTCTGAATTTTGGTTGCCGCAGAATGCAAATAATCTTCATAATGACTCAAACTCTTGACCTTGTCAAAAGAACCAATTGCTATTAGATCTGCCGAAACTTGAGATGCAGCACTGTTTCCCTTTGTTAATTGTCTCTGCTGAAATGAACGAGTTTGAAAGAAAGCTTGAATCAGGGCTGCTGCATGGGTCGATTTTCTAACTGCAGCAAGAGAATCCTTCATGCAACATTCTTCATCCTTAGCTGCAGTCGAAACAACAGCAGTTGCATCCTCAATGGCCTTCTCCGCAACAAGGGTGTTGATTTTCTTGTTGACAGTCAGTGAAGAAACACGACTAGTCAAATCAGCTTCAGCCAAATATGCAGCAATTCCCTTATGCCCTCTACTTGAAGCCAAATCCGCCACAGTTTGACCTCCAGGACATGCTGCTCTTGGATCATCAACAACTCCCAGAGCTGCTCCAAGTCGAACAAGTGCAATAACCGTTTCCTCCCTGTAAGGACAAATTATTAGAAAAACAGATTTAATTATGGAGATTGAAAACTGAAGGCATCACAATCAATTCATCCATCGATTATCCTATCCGTAATCAGAATAGTCAAGATAAGTAAAAAGCTTTCGTTTCCTATGATCCTGTAAGTTTGAGGCAATGTTGAGCATGTTCCCCATAATCCGCCATGTTTATTCAAGTTGAAAAGCATACAGTTTATCACTGGAGTTGTTGAATAGAAGCATGAGTCATCAGAAACAGACTCTGAAGTGCATCTGGTTCTGGAGTGGAAGTTGCATAAAACAAATGGAGAGATTGCATGCACCATAACAGTCACCATCCAGTGAATCATGACCAGAACAACTTCACATCATATGTCCAGCTTCAGGGCAAAAATATAACAAGATCTATTATGTTCTGCTGTATATAGATAATTTCCAAGACCTTGAAAGTCTTACCTTCCAAAATATGCAGCCCAATGCAAAGCTGTTCTTCCATGTGCATCACGGAAGTTGGGACTAACACCTGCAGCTATTATGTTGCTCATGGCCCTTTCATAACCAAGGGCTGCAGCCAAATGAATGACTCCTTGTCCTTGTGTATCCAAAATATTTGGCCCTCTGCCTCCTTCATGAAGTTTATGGACCAGCCACTGTGAAAGCTTGTCCTCTAGCAAGCACTGAATTGCTGCATCTCTAGCGTATGGGCAACCAGACATTGTGGATGCAGAAGCCTCTTCCACTCTTCCAATATCGAATTTGCCAGTCATATTCGCTGAACTTGTGAAATTCTTCAACTTGCACTTATCAAATACCTCAACAGAGCAATCCAGCTGCGGCACGACTGGATCTAAATATAACAATTTTGCCAGCTGTGATTGAAGAGACACTTCATCTTCTGGTGCAATATTGGAAGGCACAGATGGCATCTCACGATACTCAAATTCTCTCACCTCACTACATGCTAATCTATTCCTGCAAGTAACGTAAAATGGAACACGTCCGGGAGCATGTGCAGGAGCCACACATCGCATTGATGTATCAGTTAAAATTTCAGCAGAAACCTCAATTTCACCGAACATGCAACCCCATTTCGTATCGGCAGAAAGTTTCTTGCTACCCAAAAATGTTCCTACTACCAGAACCTAGCAACATAAACCGGAACAATATATTACAAAACTTAAGCTGGTGAATAATTTCTTGTCTAAGCACGTCTTTGTCTTTGACCTAAGACAAAAAAACATACCTTTGTTTCAATGCCAGAATAAGCCCAATCTGGCGAGTAGTCTGAGATACTAAATAGCTGCTCCTGAGAGAGAGAAGGACCCAATGAGTCTGTATCCAGTTGCAAGTGACGCGACAAACTAGATACTTCCTTGTCATCACTCTCAGATGGAAGTGCATTCCAATAATTTCCAGAGTCAGAAGCCATCAAGGATTCATCACAATCTTGACCTATTTCTTTATCCATCCATCTCCCAAAGCTATCAAGTTTTCTTAGCTCTCCAGCTTCCTCATTGTTCATTACTCCACCATTGGATGAGCTTCTAATATGGGCAGTAGAAGTGCTTGTGTTCTGAGGTTTCATTGCCACGGAATGATTTTCAGCTGCCACCTGCAACATTTCAAATTAACTAGGTGAACTTTGGCTCTTCTAAATATGTATCCAAGAACCAATTATACGGTCAAGCTTAATGAACCACAAGAAAACCAAGCAAACTTGTACTATCTGTCGCTTAAAGTTAACACATATCTACTGGTAGGTAAAAGAAATTCTCAAAACATCAAACTCATTCTAAAGATTAGTCCTGCTATTATTACTGTAGGCAAAGAGGCTACCCTGAAGATTTTATCAAGGCAAAACATGTCTTTTAAATTTCAGCAGCAAAAGGAGCTAAAAATCTTTTTTCACATGATATGTTTTAAATTTCAAAAATCACTCAGAGACGTAATTAGTCATATACATGCCCTCCAGATGCATATAAAGCTCAAAATCAATGTCTTCATCATCATCTTTTTTCTGTCTTAGATTTGAAACTCAATTAAATGATTAAGAAGTAATAACAGTTCAGGAATTTGAAAGATTCTATCTAAAAGGTGGAAATAGAACCTGACACTGAGAAGTCACTGCCACATCTTGAAGTTCAGAAACACCATGTAACCTACTACCACTAGTTGTATCTGGAACTCCACTGTCAGCATCCAATTTAGATTCTGTTGGTCTCTTGGCAACAAAATCTGTAACGGGCTGTTTGACAGGAAACTTATTGTCAACTTGATATTCCTGGTTACACGAAGGATCCACATTTCTGCAAGAAATTTTTGCTAAGATAGGAACTCTGGTATTGAAATTGTAAGTCCCTCCAGATGACCAGGAACTTGTCTGATATGTAGATGATGCAGGAAGCCCTGAAAACCGAAGAAAGACCTATCAGACACTCATGATTGCAAAGCCTACTAGTTACTCCAATATAAGTAAAATTTAGATGCAGATGCAGTCTTTAAAGAAGGAAAGGGATACAATAAGTCTATCACAAAAATGTCCAATACTTCTTCCAAAAGTTTTATGCACTGAAGAAAAATATAAAGACATGGATAAACATGCTGTAAATTCTACCTGCAGGGTCACCAGAAAACTTATAAGCATCATAAGGAGCAGAGCAATAGGCAGATTTAGTGACAGATGCTCCCAGACCGCCCAATGAATCCACATTCTCCAGATCAGATGAAATTGTTTGTTCACTTCTATCAACTCCGTCCGCCCTTAATACATAAGATGTCTGAGCAGTCGAAGCATGTGAGTTTGCAAGGGCAAAACAACCAGCTGAACTAGCTTGAGAGCTGATAATTTGTGGTCCTTGATCTCCTAGTAAATGGGATATGCCAGACTTGTACCCCTTCAATGGATGCAACAGAAAGTACAAAACCATACCAGGTTAGTGTTAGTTAAAGCCAATGTTTTTAAACCCAGCCCCATCAAAGAACAGGGAGGCCTGGCAATTCACAGGTGAACTGGTTCCACCGGGTAAACCAATTGTGCACTTTTGTCTGCAATTATATAGTTAATCAATTTATATTACCAATCCAACACACATCCACTGCGTAGCTCAGTTGGTTGAGGTACTCCTCTTGTGTCATTTTAAGGTCAAGAGATTGAATCCCTTTGCCTTGCTTTTGGAAGTTCACTGCTTTTTTGATAATAAGTATAAGTTTGTACTTAATTATTAAATATGACTCAGTGGTCCGGTGGAAAAGGTTACGAGTCCTTTTCAAGTGAACATGGGTTCAAATGTTTGTTCGAGCAATGTTCAGATATAATTTTATAAGGTCAATGAACCGGTCAAAACATTGTACGGTCCAACCAGTCAAGGTCCATGCCAAGTCTCAGCAGAACCTGAGCACTCGGGATATTTCAAAATAACTGGACCAAATCATGCTCTGGTTCCCAATTCAACTAGTTGAACCAGCTCTGCTCTTGGTTTGGAAAAGCTGATTAAAAGTTTCCCAGCAAGAACACCCCTCAACAAGCCCTTACATAATATAAACTCATCTTAAATAGTTCTATCACAGATAAGGCCAATTGAGAAGAAAGAAAAGTAACTCTAGACTACCCATAAAAGAATGGTAAAGGGCCTACTTTTCTTCTAATTATTCCATAAAAGACCCATCACCATTAAAAAGAACGAAGAAAACTAAAAAAATATATATGTGGTTCAATGTAAAGCCAGACTGCTGCAATTACCTCTTTCACTTCTCTGTAGTGGACAAGAACAATGTGCTCCAGCTGACTGAAGATAAGGAAAACAGTAAGCAGCAATGAGTAGTGTAGACTGAATGACAACTCATATTTTACATAATTGGGTGCTACAAAACGAACTTCTCGTAAACAGATGTTAAGATTCCCAGATATTTTCTGCTCTTCACCAATTTTGGGAGTGGTGAGGTTAGGTTGCAGAGAAGATCATCATCCAAGCTAGTCATGGTCATGACAACTATAAGAATTAACTTTTAGAACTAAATTATTTTAAGTTCCGAGTTGCTCTTTCTTACAACTTCAAGAATGTGAAAGTAAGGATGCCAGAAAGTGGCTTAATATACACAAACTTTTTAAATGGAATACAACGAATGTATATCAAATTTCTTCATGCTAATCTTATCAAGTGCACTTTTTTTGCACTGACGTGCCACTACTACCTACAGAGTGAAGCATAAAAATGTGACTGAAGAGAGGAAATAATTTAACAAAAACATTGTATCAACGTGATGAATAGACACATTATTTTATTCATCGCAATACACAATTTTTGTGGAAATCATGTCGATGGGCCTATCTTTCCTCTGACATACAACCAACAGCTGTGATGCAAAACATAAAGATGACTCCCATGAGAAAGACAAATAATTTATCTAAAAAATTGTCGCTCCATGATAGTCATTTAAAGTTGTAAAAAGAGTGGGATCAGCAAGTCTGGTGGCAAGACAATGTTAACCTTTTCAATATGAATGAAGTAAAGATATGTTCACTGCGCAGTGATGATTGTAAGTTTGAAGACATAAGCAAGCAGTTTGACCCGTCATCTAGCAAAATCTGCATGGAAGACTTTACTAGGCTTGTCCACTAATGACTATAAACTATGAGCATTCCCAAAAACTGCTGTAAGTTCCATACATAGAACATATTCATCCAAAGCAAGAAAAGCAGCTCACCTATCAAGCATCCAGTAGCTTCTTCGTTGAAAGTTTTCATTTTCCTCCCCATGGGCGTAGTAGCAATGCAAAACATCCACACTACCTGCCTGGAAAGATCATTTTAGATCTTATTAAGCTCACAGGAAAGCTCAACGACTGATAAGGCAGAGCAAATTCAGCTCAACAAAAAGGTTCAAACTTAGAGCTCTATAAGGCCATGATAAGCTACCAAAATTAACTAGCAATGGTTAGAGTGGCCCACCCTATAACGCTAGAAAAGTGGCCTAGAAAGGAGGATTTTCATGATGCTTGGAAATTCAGTGCAGACCAACCGTAAGCATTGTGATTATTGTGCAATCAAATCACCCCCCATAAATCCATAAACTCTAGACTGTAGAGTATATTAAATATCGTGATACACATAATAATGTCATACAAGTAGAGTACAGGTGATTTGAAGAAAAAATTCAGTTCATAAGTCAATTTAAACTAGCATATAGAAACCAGAACACCACCAGGAACATAAGTCACATTTGAAACACTACTCGTCGGGTATTAAAACAAACCCTGTCATAAGGACAGACCTATGTGAGTCGTTCTGAAACCAGACAAAGTGTATGTGACTTAGCTAATACTTCCACCAACAAAATGTGCCCACAGATGGACAACCCGAGATTTGGCTGTTAAAATAATATAGTAGAATAATACTTCCACTGATAAGATGTGCACGCAGCAAAACAATTGAGTATCAGTAGCTAAAATATGTTTTAAGAACAGGACCCTGACATAATTTTTTCTTTTCCTTCTTGATGTAGTTGTACTAGGATATACAGACACACTGGGGGGAACATAATTTGCTGGACTGACAACAGGAGATTCCGATACTAATCAATCAGCTTCATAATGCATTGACCCGATCGCTTATTCACTAATGCCTATGACTGCCCCATCAAAGTCATTGTCTGAAAAAGTACCTTTAATTTTTCATGTGCTTCTTTAACTGTCTTTCCATCCCTTTTCTTCCTCCAGCGATGACCATCTTTACGAAAATATCGGAGCGCTTTACGATCAAACAAGAATAAAGAACCAGCTGAAGAAAAAAGGGACATTTAGTCACAGCAATGCTCCATCTCTGAAGGAGGAATATGATAAAAAAAAGTGGTATTGGACTCTACAAGTTGCGTATGCCCGTCAAGAGAGAAATGATTAGGCGTGTGCTTGTCTTTTTTATTTTTTGCCCAGATTTGTTAAGTGTGTTTCCAACAACTTGTTTTACCTTTGCGCTTGAATTTTTTCTCTTTGCATTCAATTTGAGTTATTACTAGACACCTCAAATATTCAAAAAAGACTGACATACCAAACTTAGTTAAAATCATGTAGACTTTACTTTTTCCATTTAACAGATTATTATTGTTTTGGCTGGAACCTGAGTTGAACCAATTGCTCCAATACGCACACACTCACACGTGCACATATATTTGAAAAGGTGACGAACCATTTGACTCAAGAAAGGGACAAACAAAGCAACCCAAGCAAAAAGAGATTCATCAGAAGTGCATCTCATGCATCAAACAATAATGTACATTTATGTTGTTCTACAACCATTAGTAGATTTCGATAGATCCCATTGGGTTCCACTTGATTGAAGAAAACCGATGAGATAAATCAACTGCAATATATGATTTAAGCTGTTGATCCTAAAACCCTTCAACTGTAACCAAACAAAAACCCAAACCTTTCATGAAGAGAACACCACTCAGCCAAAAAAGGAAGCACACAGAAAAGATGATAATAGCACCATTAGGACTTCAGTTCAAGCTGATGCAAATAAATCCACAACATAAATTCGACATCATAACTACACAATACTAGAGAAAGGGATTGAGTCGACTCAATTGTTTATCCATATCTTTCATTAACGTAATCCCAGAAGATGCGAGTAGGGAGCAGAAAGCAGAAAAAGAGAAAGGAACCATCAATTGCCTATTTAGTAACACTAAAGGGAACAGCCATAGAGCTACTGAGGAGCCTCCTTCAGAAAGCTAATCAAATTTTAAGTCAAAAACGGAATCGAATATAAAGATTAAAATGGAAAGTTATAAAAACCTGGAGGCCTGGAGGGTGGCTCTGGTGTCAAATTAAACTTTTGGTAGTTCCGAAGTATTTCACAAATTTCTGTCGGACGAAGCCAACGGTGCCGTGCTTCTTGAAGTATCTGCTGTAGGTCTGCCAAAGTTCAATAACATCAGATATCCAAAATGAAGCAAAGTGGGAAGGCTATTTCATTAGAGGACAAGCACAGCATACTTCCTCACCATAATTTACAACATACTCCAGTTCTCAACCGCAACTATAGAATTAAAAAACGAAATTGCAGCAAAAGAGATTCGGCGTAACTAATCGTACGCAATTCAACGTGATTCGGTCAGTACTATAGATTACTGACAACAAATTCACACAGGCAAGTCACTCGAATCTCCCGTTCCTCATCAAAATGCTTCGCAATTGGACTAATTCACTTCGCGATGGAACAATACCCCACTGAAACGAGTACACGCAAGCACGAACGTGGAGGTGCATCGCCATCCTACGTCTACGTCAAGCAATCGACGAAGAAGAACGTCAAAAAAGGAAAAAAAACAAACTCCACGGCGCACGCGCTACGGAACCGCCGCGAATCAGAACGAACTGAAAGCCTCTCCCATCCCGCCACACAAAAGCTGACGGGAACCGAACCGGCGGGCGAGAAACTCACCCGAATGTAGAGCGGGCAGGTATCTCCGACACTCAGCCATGCGCGAACAATGCCCCGACGGAAACCTCCTCAGTTTTCATCGCGAGGCAGCCCGGCCGTCGTCGCCGACCGCATTCAGAATCCGCGAGCGAACGGGAATGCGCATCCACGAGGAGGACGACTCCTCCTCCGACCGGCAATCGGGACCGAAGAGAGAAGGCGGCGGCGGCGGCGCTCCCGGCGGGAAACGGCGGAGGACCTAATCGAGCCGGAGACGGCGGCGGACGGGGCGGGAACCGATCGGTGGAGGAGGGCGGGGGTGGGGGAGAGGGAAGGAGGGAGGGAAATGGGGAGTGTGCATGGGCGCAACGGAAAAGAGTATTTGAGAAGAGAGGGAAACAGAACATCGGCGACAGAGAAGCGCGTAAAATCCACCAATTCCCCCAAAATTAAAAATTAAATAAAATAATAAAATAAAGGCCCCGAAACAAAAATCCAACGGAATCGATCGATGGGAGAGCTTTGAAAGTCAAAGGGCCTATATGAGATTGCGTCAAACAATGGCGCGGAGAGAGAATGGAGGAGGAACCTGGCTTTACGCGTCGTATCTTTACCTCCATCCGACGTGGCGCGGGGTTGCTTCCCCTTCCGTTCCAGCCCGGTCAAGCCACGCTTTTTCGGCGACTCTGCGCGGATCCCCTGCGCCCGCGCCCACCCCCTCTCGCATCTCGTGGACGGTTCGGGTTGCCTCGGAGGGATGACGTGGCCGATCATACGGGCCGAGGCCGACCGGGGCCCCAAAGCGAAAGTGCGCTGCACACGCCGTGACCCGTTCCCCGAGGCGAATCCCCGTCAGCGCGTGAGCCGAAATTTCCAACGTACTTCCCCCCTCCCCCTCATAAAAGAAGAAAAGAAAAAATAAATATTCAAATTCGTCGTTTCGTGGGTCGCTAGGTTTGGTGCTCAGGTGTATTATTTGCTTATTTATGGAATTTGCTATTCCCTTTTTAGGGTGACGACTAAGGAGCTAGTTTTATTCATAGGCATCATTAATCGGTCGGCCAAAGCATAGAAAATGATTTCGACCGAAAATGAAAATATCGTAGCATTTTTATTAAAATTTATTATCTTCATAAAAGATCATGTCACTTGATGAGTAAATAGTGTTTGAACATGTTATACGATGCATAAAGTCGCGATGCAAATTGATTCAAAGGGAAATTGATTATGATGAGGAAAAGATATAAGGTTGTAACAATCTTTCATGACTTGTTTGCTTCGTGAACTAAGCTCTCTCTCTCTCTCTTGCTTTTTTACTTTTTTTATTATTTTTATGTAGTGCCACGTTAACATTTACTTAGTGTCACATTGGCATCGGATAACTTCAAATATATGAAAAAGTGGGGTTAGATTTTCACGGTATAAAACGAGTCGAATTAATAGATTTATAAGTTGCGAAC
This sequence comes from Eucalyptus virginea, assembly GCA_014182375.1. Taxonomy (NCBI): domain Eukaryota; kingdom Viridiplantae; phylum Streptophyta; class Magnoliopsida; order Myrtales; family Myrtaceae; genus Eucalyptus; species Eucalyptus virginea. The sequence goes on along the minus strand of CM024522.1, from coordinate 31,403,853 downwards.
TTCTAACGCATTTAGGTTGGGTTTGTTCAACTTTGCAAATGGGTTCATGGTGTAATGTAAGTATTGAAAGCTAAAACCATTTGATCAAGTTTGGTAGTTATTATAAAATTTAAGATAGAATAAAATATATCATCAATGAGTAGATAGTATTTGAAAATTCATCGAGGAAATGCAAATTATGTTGGGTAAAAACTTTTTACAAAAGAACTTCGAGTTCAAATAGTATTTGGTAAAAAAAAAAAAAAACTTTTAGAATGAACTTTAAATATATTTTTATATATTTCTATTTAAAAATGACCCAAACCCTTCATCGAAACCAAGAAAGGCTGTGACCATTGGCACTTGTTAGCTAAGTTGGGCGACCTTTGGAAAGGGTTGCGTGACCACAAGCGATCACCACCTAAGGTTGCGCAAACCTTGGGAGCAGAGTCACCTGAGGTCTCAAGATCCAAGCAATAGTCACTTGAAATTGTGTGATTTTTGGCAGAGATCGCCCGAGTCACACAATCATGACCAGTCCTTTTCCAGTCACTCGTCGATCCTTCATCAGTCAGATTTGGTCTCGTTGGCCCTTCGTTGATCAATTTTAGCCTCACCGTTGTCTTTGAAGGTTGAAAGCCCATTGATAAATTCAACCAAACGCATTTTTAATCTTATATCTAAAACGAACACATGGATAAAGGGGTGGATGTGTAAACAAAAAGACGAACTCTAACTAAGAACAATTAGCATCATAAGCTCGTTGATGGCCTTGAAAGGATGACGTGGCAGATTTGATGGGCCGATGCTGACCTCAATTTAATGCGCGTGAGCTGATATTTCCAAAATTCTTTTACCTGAAAAAAGGAAAAAAAATACTAAAAATCCGTCATTTACGTGAATTGCAAGTAATGGTCATTTTCGTTAAAGAATCTAGTAACAGTACTCACATGTGCCATTTGCCTATTTGTGGGATTACCTATATTGTAAGGAGGTGCTTCTACTTATAGGCATTATTAAGTTATTAACCGATTGGCCAAAGCACAATCACAATATATAGACAACGATTTTAATTGACAAAAAAATTTGTAGCATTTTTTTTACATTAATTATCTTTTAATTTCTTTATTGACACTTGAGGTTAAAACAGATCCTCCATGACTTTGTACTACTAATTTCCTACCTTGCTGCAATATGTCTAATGTTTCTTTGGCCGTAGGAAATTTCATTAAAAGTATCCAGAATTGGCATGCAATAGATTTTGTGTATTTATCTATCGAATATGTAATGGGAAGAGGGGCTTCCATTTCAAGGAATCTCTTTCCTCCTTTCTTTCTTAAATGTCCAGATTTTTATAGAGACTATCGCATTATGAATCTTACATTTTATAGAGAGAGCGCAATTAAATTGTAAAATTTACAAAAATTACCATCAACCCATGAAACTTTATGCAAAAGATTTACCTGAATTACGATATTTCTATTAGCTCTATCCATTTTGGAGTAATTGATAAATTTGATGTAGCGTTTTCTTATGACATGTGACTCTTGATGAAAAAAAAATTGATAAATAAAATATGAAAATGAATTGGGAGAGGAGGGGAGGGGTTAAGTTATAATCAACCTTGTCTTCACGGACAAGAGGATTGCTAATCCTGACCCTATAATTTGGCAAGGGTAAGCAAGCCCTCTGGTGGTTGGGCAAGTGTCCAAATGAAGGCTGGGTGGCTCGCTCGCTCGCTCTCTCTTTTTTGCCCTCTCTTCCTTTTCTTATCGTTTGCGTGATGCCTTTGGCTCCACATCAGCTTTTACTAAATGCCAAATTGGTCGCGTCAAATAATATACTAGAAGAGTCAAATTAGATGTTCAAACTTATAAAACAGGTGGAGCTAAGTTGTAAAATTTTTGGTGCACTTGAACTTAGTTTCAAAATATCAAAAAAGTGGATGCCGGAATGGATCGGGAAAAAACCAAACTTCAACTAAGACAACTAGCATCTCCAACTTTTCATGTCTAAATTAATCAACAAGCTCTATGAAAAATCACTTCACTTGACGTTTTTTACTTTCTATTTTCTCAAAATCCACATAATTTATGATAATCCTGTACTCTAACGATCACATTTATTACGTCTAGCATGGCGGGATACTGTTAACTTGTATGCGTGCACAAATTCTTGCGTGCAAGGGGGCAGAAAAAACCTCGTAGGGCATTGGATGATAAAATGTGTATTTTTCGGAACTTAGATTCGACCAAGAATAATTAAAATTTCTCATTCCCCTCTCTATATTTTTCTCTATAGCTAGACTTATAAGCATGTTTCGTCTAGAAATCAAATTAAAAATTTTCCAGATATAACCATACTGCGTAGACATTAGTGGAGGAGCACCTCTCTCCGTCCCGCTCAGCTCCAACTTTGCATCCAACGCCTCTCCTCTCTATATATTTCCACTCTCTTCAGACAACCGAATCAGTAACTAGGCTCTGATTTCCAGGTGCAGGTTCGCTCGAGAAAGTTTCCGCTCGGGCAACAATGGCGGTCTCGAGAATCCTGTACCTCGCGGCCATGGCGGCGCTCTCCTTCGGCTTATCAGTGGCGCAGTCTCCACCGCCTGCTCCGTCGCCATCTCCGATGACCTCGCCTACGCTGGAAGCATCAGCATTCCCACCGATTCTCCCCCCACAGGTCGCATCGCTGACCCCGCCATCACCGCCGCTGGCGGCGAGTGCCCCGTCCCCTTCGACATCCACCTCGCCGCCGTCCCCTCCTGCATCGACATCAAACTCACTGCCTCCGTTGGCCAGCTCGTCACCGCCAGTCGAAGGTCCGGTGGCACCCGACAGTGGCGCTACGATGAATAAGTTTGCTCTCTCGGGGGTTTTGGCCGCTGGGTTCGCCGCCGCATTGGCCATGTAATGAGTGGAGAGGAGCATTATTTTAAGCCAATCTTTTAGGCCGACGTATCCATCTGGTTTTCTCGATCACCCTTCAGGTTAACGTGCGTGTCGCGTTTATGATCTATATGTTTCCGGTTACAATAAATTTAATGAAATATTTGAGAGTACATGTAATGTTTAAGGTACCCTAAATATGCTATTACCAGTTCGGATTTAAGCACCAGGAGACTGTCCGTAAACCACCGATCGATGAAGGATGATTTGTTCTTGTTATGCTACCCGATCCTTCCAAAAGGATTTCGATCTCCTTTTGGACAAATAACCCACTTTATTGCTTTATCATAAATTTTCTCCTTTCCTTCCATGATCCCACAGTTACATCCGCGTACCTCGGGACTTCGATTTGATGTATTCTCATCGATGTCATGACACAGCGAAGCTCAAATTGTTGATTAGAGGCATCCCAGAACCGAATTTGACTTGAGAAATACGTACAAAGCAACGAATTCACATGGTAAATGAACGGCAAGAAGGAAAGGTTTGAGTCTGCCTTCCTAGAAATCACAATTAATGTCATGTGCTGATATACAATTACATCACTGCGACAAGCGCTTCGTTTATTTATAGCCTTTTCTTTCCTCCCCTAATGGTATCTACACATTTCTCTCTAAACCTTTCTCCGGAAGGAGCCTTTTGGAGGATGGATGGCTGAAAAAATGTTGAATGTTCATTTTTCTTCAGGCGGTTGCTCGATGATCTTCTGGATGCCGGTTTCGACCGCTGTCTCCACCTCTTGTTTCACTTCATCAACCTACATGTATGGAACCACCCCGTTATCAGTATTTCCTTACGCTTCCCCTTAATTGGATGGCGACACGATGGCAAGATTTTTTCCCTTCGATTCGAATGCAGTATGTCTTCGCACAACTACTTTGTGATATGTATCTACCAATCTCCTTGTTCTCTATCGATTTATCAATTAATAAGTATGCTCGCAGCTGGACTTCCTCGAGATTTATGTTAACTGGTCGCGAGCATATGATATCTCATGAGCGGTAGAAGGCGATGAGAGGAGGAGGAGGATGCAAATACCTTATGAATGAAGTCGTCGGTCAAATGAGCGTCTCGAGCAGTAACTTCCGATGCGTGTTCAACAAACAATGCTGCCTCCTTGAGTTTGCTGTCATCGGGGAGCTTATCGGCTACTTGGGCCGATACCTTTTCGGCCACGGTCGCCACCTTCTCTACCACCTCAGCCACAATCTCGGCACCTTCAATCACCTCCTCAGCCTCTCCTGAAGACGATCATCTTTAGTTAAAAAAACACTTTGTTTTCGAAACGCTATATCTAGAAAAAGGTTAACTTAGCTAAGTCAAGTAATGACACCGAACCGAATTTAGTTAGATACCTAAGTAAGTGAATACCCTAGCAGAGACATTTGGTTTTTCCTTCAAATACATTAGGTATGGCATTCTGTCAAACGTGTAAAGATTAAGAACTTTTTACAGATGGTACCTTCTATCTGTCGCAGCTTGTCCCATTTGAGCTTCCAAAAGGGTATCAGGAGAGACAAGATAGAGCCCATGACCCACTTAACCCTGCAATGGTTGCAATTTTCGTCATTTTTTTTCCTTTGCGAGACTGGCCTGCATTATTATCTTAGGATTATGAAAAAGCAAAATACCATGGTGGGAACCTTGATGGTTTGGGAGGATCTGGCAGTGGCTTTGGGATCTCTCTACTTGCATTTATTTCCCTAGGTAGGACAAAAGAAATAACGATGTACGAGGTTAAGGGATTGATTTGCAGTTGATTTCCACAATACGAATACCTTTTCTTCCTAAAGTGGCGGGGAGAAAGAATTGTACCTGCTACTGAAAGCGGGCCGGTCTGCTTCTTTGCCGTAAGCTCGGGAAATCTGCTGCAACCCCCGGAAGTCAGTCGAATAGCCAGACTCGAGCATCCATCGTGCATCACCGCGGTGCTGGGTTAGTCGAGATTGAATGAGACCTCTTAAAAAGCGGAAAGACGAAAACGTTGCGGTCGTGAACATCCTGAACAATCTTTCCATGCGGGCTATAAGCTAAATGCAAACGGGTGAGATCAAAGGATCTCGCTCTTTATAAAAGCCAGCGCTTTAGGTGGATATTACTCAGCATATTCGTGAGCGGCGAATGAATGGCGAACGATGGTTCTTGTAGAGCTATTTTACTCGGAAGAGGAATCAAATTTGCGTGAGAGAATGCACAAAGGCTCTTCTTATTCAACGCCTGGAAAAGTTAGGAGGAGAAGGCACACAAAACAAGCACGTCAAGCGATGGTGTTGGGGTGGAACGTGCGTTGACGTCAAGCTCAAGGTTGACAGCTTCTGGTCAGTGGCCACCTACCTTAAAAATGAAATACACAAAAAAAACATTGTGAAAATGGGCTTTATATTGCCGGTTCCTTGCCGGCTGAAGTTTTCTTTCCTCGTTGCTTAGTGGGTTTCCTCCTTCGAGTTGGAAATAACTGGAAAGGAGGAAGAGAAAAAAAAAGAAAAAGGGAAAGCATGTGCGGCGAATCCGAAGGTGGACCTAATTTAATTAATCAAAAGTCACATTTCAAGGATAAGGCAGAAGGAAAAGGGAGAACTCAGGCCATTTCAATGACTCAACCCTAGTACATGTCATCAAGCGATGTCCCAAGGTCTTCCGTGAGCGTATAGTCAAAGTCATATGATAGAAGCACGCATAAGCTAAGAAATTACTATTTTATCTTTAATAATTATTTCCTTACATAATTATCTTAGACATATTAAGGCATAGTAAGGCACGTCTTATCCTCCCGAGTGATAGAAATTATGGGTCATGGATTGTAAACAAGGGCCATGGATTGTTAACCTAACATGAGATTAAAGTCTGTGTCAAGAACACATACAGACGGATCATTTATGCACAAAATGGAAAATCACCATAATATTTAAATAAACAATATTAAAGTTGTGAAATCATGGGCACGCATCAAATATCATGGACTTAATTGATTAGGTTTTTCCATGAGCTATTGTCCGAATATCATTGATGTGATGATCTAATTAGCATTAGCCATCCTATTTGATATTGTTGATGTTGATGTGAATGATAATAATTGAAATAACGCAATTTCTTTCTTATCCATTTGGAGACCCCGTCAAGGCATTGACCTTTTCTCCTTGAGACGACCGAGTCAATCTACACAATTTCCAGAAACCAACACAGAACCTTCCAAGACACCCCACCAAAAAAAAAAAAAAGATAAGAGATAAGAGATACACCGACCATCCATGGAGCTTCAAACCGGAATCTAAACACCGAAATCATCATATCATCATACATAAAGAAAGCTGAAACTAAGACAAAAGCTCAAAATCACCATTTCTCGTTTCGTTCCCACCACAACCAGCTCGTCAAGGTGAACAGAAAAACTAAACATTAAAAGGGCAAAAAATTGGAGAGGAAGAAATTGCCGGCCTGCTTCCTTCCACCTTCTCCCCTCCTCTTCCTTAGATGGGCCTAAGCGCAACACTGGCGCGAAAGCTAACCTCGCCGGCCGATGGCCCACCGATGATCTTGATCCAAAGCATTGGCCAGATAAATTTCTGTCTTGAACGCGAACCCAAAGTTGTCATCAAACGTTTTAAAAGAATTAAATGATTTATTGATTATTCGATTCTTTTAAATTATATAATCAAGAGTCATCATATGCCCCTTGTCATCGGCAAATTTAATATTTTTCCCAGCTGAATCGCTTCGTGAATTATTTTTCAAAAAACAATACAATTGACTTGATTATGACTCTATGAATGGTGCCGCTTGTAATATTTTTGTTTACTATTTTTTTCTACTTGGAATTACTTAGCCTTTAGTTAATTCAATTAAGCCATCTTTCAAAAGTATGTCAAAGATTTTGTTCATTTATTAATATTGAATGAGTAAACTTAAGTGTCTTTAACTCTCAGCATAAGAGTTTCTTTCACTCTGGCAGGTTTTAAGAGGGTGAAGGAAGTCGAATGCTTTTCTAGCCATAGGTGACCATCGGCAAGGCCCTAGCAACTCCTCTGACCCTCTTCAAGAGAAAGAAGAGTGAGGAAAAAGAAAAAAAAATGAAAATAACAGAATAAAAAAAATTATCAAAATGACATAGTTTTGAGTGGAGTCATTCATGTCAAATTGCCGGCCATATCATGTAGAATGATTCATATAGTATTATCATCTTCTCTTATATATGTCTAATGTTTATTATCTTTGTTATTTCACTTGTTTTCTATCTTTATCTGTCCATTGGAATGCGGTTACATCTTAATCTTGTATTTTATGTATCAGTCAGCATTATGAAATGTAAAGTCAATCCTATCACTTGCAAGATTTTTAACGGCTTAAACTCCATGTGGGGATCTCTAGTTTCAAGTTACTTTTTGTTTGTAAGTCGCTCTTCCATTACACATACATGAGTATAAATGTATACTCAATTTTGACAACAGCCAAAAATAAAAAACGTGTCGTTGAAACAGAAGTAGCTAATGGCCAATAACCTTCATCTATCTTGGGCAAGATATATAATTAAGAATGATTTTACAATAAATTCTGAAATAAAAAACTCTCTTATATCAGTGTGACAAAATCTCAGTGCCTTCTTTTTTAACCCAAAAGAGTTAATCCCAGCCCAGCCCACGCAAGGTACTTTAGATATAATTCACGCTTATAGGCAAGTAGAGTGCCTAAACCATGACCTTGCGACGTGAAACATATGCTCTCTGTCACAATAAAAACGCCAATCTGGCCTGAACCTGCACATATCATGTGGGCGTCTTTCGACATTGCCGATGAGATGCGGCAGCTCAGTTGAAGCGATTGAGGGATCTTTGTAGAAGACAAGCTCCATGATCATCTTCTACCACTCCAATCATTCATGGCTAAAGCATCTCACCAGATGGACAGAAACACCACTCTTCCAATCCGCACTAAAACTCCCTCCTCCTCCAAGTCCAGTAAAAAATGCTTTACCCTTCCTTTATCTACCAATTCTCAAAGACTCTCCGCCTTCATTCTCACCACAGGTCTCACAATCTTTGCCCTCTCACGAATCCCAAATCTCCAAACCCCACCATCTTCACCTTTAACACCATCACCTCCCTGGTCTCTCAAGCATCAGTGGCATAATATCCTCAACACCGCCCTAAGCTCTGATAATTCGACCCTAGAATCTGAGCTCGAAGCTATGGCTGAAAAGCTCCGTGAATCAGTCACATTTCTTCCGCTCAAGGACATGCGTTTCGCGGACCGACCTCAAGAGGGCCACACGTGGTTCATGAGCTCCATGTACGATGCTCATGTCGAAGGCGAGGTCCAGTACCAGCACTTCCCCTCGGAATCGTCGAAAGGTAGGGTTCTGTGCGTTAAAGGACATGATACCCATGATGGTTCGTGGAACTACTACGCGCTCGCGTGGTCCTGAAACTCTCCCGGCCAATGCCATGCTCATGAGAGGCCTAACCTTTGTATCGTATAATCACTACCATTATGACAACATCTGGCACGGCTTGTCGTCCATTTTCCCGTTCATATCGTGGCATCAGAGGAACAGCTGCAGGTCCCCCGACCGGTGGGTCTTGTACCACTGGGGCGAGCTCAGGTTCAAGATGTCACCATGGCTGAATAACTTGATGGCGGCAACGTTCGGTAAGCGACCACACATAGAAGAGTTTGACAAGATTGAGGAAAACACTCCGGTTTGTTTTGAGGAGGCAGTTGTTATGAGACACAATGAAGGTGGTATGTCTAGACAGAGAAGAGTGGAGGCCTACGACTTATTGAGGTGCAAAGCAAGAAACTACTGTAATGTGAAGTTGGGAGGCGAAATCGAAGAGGCTCATGGAAAGAAGAGAAATGGTATCGTTGGTCTGACTATGTTCATGCGAAGAGGAGCGAGATCATTCAAGAATGACTCAGCTGTGATTGAGATTTTTCAGAGAGAATGCAATAAGGCCGAAGGGTGTAGCCTGATGGTGGCTTACTCCAGTAATCTCAGTTTCTGTGAACAGGTGACTACATGCAATGTCGTTATCTTATGCCTCTTACGAGATTTTCAAATTCCTACCTCATACACTAAAAAGCTGGAACTTAACTCGGCTTCATCAATGAAACAGCTGTTTTGTATTTTGCAAAAAGCTGCTCGACCCAGACACAAATTCCTGGGTTGCTTTTCGCTTTGCTACTAACATTCAAGTCCCTGATAATAATCAATGATCTTGTTTCAGGTGAAATTGATGAGCATGACGGACATTCTAGTGTCTCCACACGGTGCACAGTTGACCAACATGTTCCTAATGGACAGAAACAGCAGCATAATGGAGTTCTACCCCAAAGGGTGGTTGAAAAATGCAGGAGTCGGCCAGTATGTTTACCGCTGGTTAGCTAGTTGGTCAGGGATGAGATACGAGGGTGCTTGGAGGGACCCAGATGGAGAACCATGTCCCTATCCGGAGGAAGATCGTCGATGTATGTCCATCTACAAAAGCGGCAAAATTGGATACAACATGACATTATTTACAGAGTGGGCGACAAATGTCCAACAGGTCATTACCACCAGGAAAGGAACACTGTCGAAGCATTCTTTTGGTGGCTGTGCTTGCAGCTAGATCTGCCTCTTTTTGATCTCACACTATATACATAGAGCTTGATGCATAAAAAATAAACAAAACAAACATGTCTATTCTTCTCTAGTGTTCTTGATGTACCTGTGGAAGTGTGCTTTAAGCCCGAAAAAAATGCCTTTGCAACAATAGGATCAAACGTTTGAGCCCATCCTACATGTTGCATCAGGGAAGATTTCATCAAAAGCACCTCTATATTGTTCATTACCTCAACGTTTTAACATATGCACTACCCTAATCAGGTGCAGGTTCCAGCGGGTTTAGCTCTGCTTTACTCATCAGATCAGTACCATAGCCCAGAGATTATTTGACCAAAAACGCATTTCTTGAGAAATTTCTTTTACTCATGCGGTATCAACAAATGGAAATGAGAGGATACCTCAAAAAAATTAAGCCTGAGAAGGATAGATTCCATGCAAATTTTGAATAAATCACAGCTATGAACAAGTAAGTGGCAATTCTTATTTGGCAGAATAACTAGGAAGCATGGTTTTTGTCGATTATTCAGAAACTTGATAATGTATAGCATCATAATAGAGCTTAGTGCCAGCCACTTCCAAACTCATCGAGGTCCAAAAGCCAACAACACACAAATTATATTATCTGAGTACCGAAATGTATGCCTCTGCACCACAGCACACATAAATTACATTATCTGAGTACCAAAATGTATGCCTCTGCACCAACAATCCATCACACGCCAAGTCAGCAACTGAGTCACTCCGCGTTAAGAACTTCAATCTCAAACACTAAAACCGAGTTCGGCTGGATCCCCCAAGCAGAAAATCCATCTGGGCCATAAGCATAATCAGGCGAGCACTGCAAAACCAGTCAAATATATCAGATGATTAGAGAAATTGACGTCAGGAAGAAGCATAAATAATTTGGTCCACATGAATGAACCCAAATCTAGGAACGCAATGTCCTTATCATAACTTTCCAAAAGAAGTAAAATGCATTGTGAGCTAAAGGAGGATAAAAAAAACTGAAGAGACAGGAACGTAGGGGATGAGATTCACCCGAAGACGAGCAACTTCCCCCACTTGCATTCCCATCACACCTTCATCCCATCCTACAACAGCGAGAGAGAAAACTGTTATTAACACAACTGTAATCCTTGTCGACAATGTCAGTAAGGGCCAAGGTAAAAGACGGACTTTGCAAATTGAGTCCTTTACGAACATCGGGCAAAGTACAATTATCTAATCAACATATGCAGAATAACAAATAATGGAGCTCTCCCTCTGAGGGAAAAGCTGAATCCCATCGTCATGCTTCCAAAAGTCAAAGCTCTCGAATGTAGAATTACCTTTTATCACGGAACCTTGACCAATTTTGAATGAAAATGGCTTCTGCCCAGGGTCCTTTGTGCTACACAGGAACACATAGATCTCAATAGTCTCGACAATACAAAACCAACCACAGATTGAATTACAAACTCCATCAAACTGAAAAAAACAAAACACACATACCTCCAGAACTTTTGCGAGAGATCACGATTTTTACCTGCATTCAACGGTTCCAAGACAACGAAAAATACGTGAGAAAGGAACCCTTTTAAGACACCCTTCAGCGATTTCACTCGGGACAAGCACCAATTAAACCCGAAAACAAGAGGACAAAGGCGCCGGAAGCGACGATCGAAGTGCGATCGCGACTCCGCGTCGACTCAATTCAAGCATAGTTCATCTAATTCAACAACAAGGGAGCTATCGGGGCCGTGCCATTCCGAACGCATACCATTGCTACAAGTTCAATTCTGCATTACCCAGTGAAACAGAGGACAGACAGACAGACAACAAATCAAGAACACACTGAGACTTGCAAGAAGACGGAGGAATGGATTCGATTGGACGAGAAGGAGAGAGGGAGGACCGTAGCCGGTGCAGTGAACGGTGACGTTCTGGCCGCGAGAGGGCTTGGGACCCGTTCCAGCTCTCAGCACTTCCTTCTCCACTCCCATCTTCTCTCTCTCTCTTGAACTTTCTCTCTCGCTCTAGGTTTTCAGGGAGGCAATATGCAGCAAATCGGCAGCGATGCCCCCTTCTATTTTCGAGGTTCCATTTTGATATTGTCTTCGATATTGGGCTTCTCCTCTGGGCCCACTAATGTCTGGATGGATGGAGACTACCTAATCACTTCACGGTCCGCAAACCTATTTTCCTCCGTTAAAAAACATTTTGAATCAAGGAACACATATGTACCCATGGGCCATGGCCCCCAAAAACCAATGACAGAGTCTTCTGGATTCAAATGAACCCAATACAGAGCGATGGATAACCTTAGTTGCCAAGCTCATAATAGTTGATTTTGCACGGTTGAATGTTATGATCACATGGAGAAGTGAGCGGTTCTAGATCTCATTTAATTTTAATATGAAATCTACAACTTACTTGTCAGAACACATACTTAACTTTTAAAATTTAAAAATCTACCTTGCATATTTTAAAACCCGAGATTTGTCATGCCGTAGGTTTTAGAGTCTACCTATATTCCGTTTGTATTTTTAATTGAACGATTGTGGTAGATCATTATTTATAATGACAATCATTTGCTATGATTCACTAATCACAATTCATTTTTAGACACCCGAAAAGTTATAAAGTATTAATAAAGTAAAAATTTCAATCATGGATATTATCAAAAATGGAAATTCAAATTAGCAATTTTAGATAATGCACTTATCATTGGATATTATGAAACGCCATATTCCCCAATTTTTGGGACTTGTAACATACATTGTATATTCTCGAACCTGGTCCTCGGACCTTTAGAAACTGCTGATCTAGGGTTCCACCTTGTTGAATTTGACTTGAGTGGCTGTCTCAAAGCTCGTCCGGCCCGAAGAAGCTGGGGAGAAAGGGGCCCATTGGGCTTTTCCGAACTTGGCAGAACTTCACCGGAAAAGCATACGGCGCGTGATCGGCCGAAGCCCACGAGATTTGTCTGTCTCTCTGTTTCTCTCTCTCTCTCCAACTGAAAAACACTGCACCGACACGGCAATCTGGGAGCGAGATCTGCAGAGCCGGCACGAGAAGAGGCCTTAATATAGCCACCCCCATCAACGGCAACAGCTCACTCTTTCCCCCGCCTGATTAACCCTTTCAACCGTTTTCATGCAAAACTCTCCTCTCTCCATACATATATACACACGTCTCTCTCTCTCTCTCTGTTCCTCTCTGTCCCAATATTCTGTAATAAAAACGACAGCAACACGAGAAACCCACAACCCCCATTGCCATAATTCTCGTCCCTTTTGTTCTTTTCCGACGCGCTGCGGACGATGCGCGGCGAGATAGCATCTTCTGGGTAAAGGAAGGATCTTGGTGAAGAAGAAGAAGGGAGGGGTCGGTTTTTTTTTTCTCTTTTCCCGGGATGGGGGCCGAGAGGATGAGGCAATTGATGCTGCTGTGGTGTAGAATCCGAAGCAACCGTGTTGCCCTCGTGGGTGGTAATCACACCGCCGCTAGGTTTTGCACTCGCTAAAAGATTCCCCCCGCTTTCTCTGTATCTGTGTTCAATTCCTCTTTTTCGAGCGCTCATCAATCTTGGGTGTTCCGCCAATTTGGCTAATTTGGCCAAAGTCAGCTGCTTTTTCGGTGCATTGAGTTTGGGAGCCTGCGTGATTAATCGACTGAAGGGCTGAAAGATCGATGGACTTGGTTCATAGTTTTCGAGCCAAGAACCAGCATAAGATGACGCAGTTGAATGGAGTGAATCTTGCGCTCGATTGCGACTCCCGGGTGGTGATTCAGCTGCCCAGATCTAGGTTCCTCCGCGTCGTGTCGAGATCATTGTTTCTGGCTGCGGTTATACTCACATTGCCTTGTTTGGGGTCGCTTATGAAATCCCCTCATTCAAGATCTCAATTCAATGCGGCTGAGTTCGGTGTTGCCGCTGATATGAGCAACTTGCAGTCCATGAATTTCTTGTTTCATGACATGTCTCGCGATGGCCTTCTTAAGAAAGGCGATAAGGCTCTGGTTGTGAGCTCTGGTATCGGGCAGATCGGCGAGAATCTGCAATTCTTGGATGACAACGAGATCGATTTTGCCCTGGAATCGGATGTGGCGGGGAGCCAGAGCCTGATCCCAGACAGGACGTTTGATTTTGCACTCGTATCTGGTTCGTTCGACCTTAAATTCGTGGACAGGGTAGTGAAAATAGGTGGCATTCTTGCTGTTCAGCTCGGCAATGATCCTTCGGATGCTTTCCAAGAACCATCGAATTATAAAATCGTGTACATGAGAAGATATGAGTTTACCATCGTGGCGATGAGGAAAGTCGCCTCGGACGATCAGCGCACATTCTCCTCAACGAAGCGAAAACTCTGCAACTTGGCGTTAGAAGCCAAGAAGGCCACCCTGAAGGGCTTGGAGGACGTGTTGCTTGAACCACCAAGACGAGCTCTAGTAAGATCCGGCGATTACTTGAAGAAAATCAAGTATCTTCCCGAGTTGTTGGGCGATTCTCTACAAGGCTACAACCTCCGCAGTTTCATCACGGTGGGCTCGCGGGAGGACAACAGGGGAATGGTGGAATGGTTTCGTCACAACTACCCGGCGCAAGATCAACACTTTGAGGTGCACCATCTCGACATCGGATCTGGGGGTGCACCCGCGGATGTATCGGATTGGTTGACCCAGAACGTGAGGGAAGAAGAGTACGTCGTGATGAAGGCCGATGCGGAAGTGGCCGAGGAAATGATGAGGAAGAGGACGATACATCTGGTGGATGAGATGTTCCTGGAGTGTAGCAGTCAGTGGGGGTACCGGAAGACGAATAAGAGCAGAAGGGCTTACTGGGAATGCCTGGCTTTGTATGGAAGGCTGAGGGACGCAGGGGTTGCTGTTCACCAATGGTGGGCTTGAGACGCCTCGAATCACCTCCGTGGCTAGGTCTTGAATTTTCATGAGTGGTCCTGTGGCTAGTCTAGAAAAACAATAAGTGCAGACGCAGTTTAATGTATGAACTGTCGTCGTCGATATCATCTGTGCATGTTTGAGATGTCTTAGTTCTTGCTTCCTCAATGGAGAAAGAATTCATCATGAAATAAGCATTTGCAGACAATTCGGTGTGACGTTGCTTTATAGATCGATTTAGTATCAAAATTTGGAGACCTATCATGGGTTTTTGACCACGTTAAGATTTTCGGGGGGATTGTTGGTAAGGCTGATTTTGACCTGTGAATCATCCCATACTCTGCGTTGCTATTGATAGGGGTCTCGAGTATTCAATTCGACGTGTATACTGAATCACTCGACGGGCTAATTTTGAGAAGATACTAGTTTATTGTTTTTTCATTCCGCATGCAACTGTGCAACCACCATGTAAAATGTTGGACATGTTATTGGTCCCTAACATGGTATGGATGCTATTTGCGCCGCCTTTTCACCTCCTGGTCATCCGTAACCTCCCACTTGCCCAATAAAATTCAATGATCCGTTAATAGTACTCTATAAATAGTAATATGAGACTCAGGCATGGTTTCTTCCACACTTCCCTCTAAGAATATACCACTCAACTTTAAAGCTCAAATGGTCTCTCTCCTCTCAATATTCTTCCTTTTCAGTGCAACCTCAAGCATTGGAAAACTAATCCGTGGACAAATTCGAACGCCTCGACCTGGTTATTATGGTACAAATCAATCTCCTAGGAAGTTGTAGACTAAGCTTGTAATTCCTACTTCTAAATTCAACAATTGTTATGTAAAGATTGATATTATGAATGGGCAAATTTTTTTGCCTCTCCAGTGCTCTACAAAGAAGTATTATTTTAATATTAGTAATTCTAACTTTGACGAATGAAACAACTACGATGTATGGTACTTTGGAAATATTAAATTATACCAATACCATAATTTATTCATGTGTGATCTATCATATTCTTAACTCAGATATAAGAGTGGATTTTTTCAATGGATTTTTTGAGCAAATGAGGAAGTTATGAAGACTTCTTCTCAACTCTGGATACGGGTTGCTCGTATATACTCACATTAACACAATATAATGTTGCCTTTAAACTTAATACTTAGGATTGTAAATTATCAAAATTGCTCTCTCCTTGTTGGAGGAAATTGATTGGTGCTTCTCCCTCAAAATAGCCACCACCTAGGCAAAAATTACGCACCTAGGTATGTAATCTATAACCTCCATCTATGTCTATATTTTACAATTATTTACATAAACGACAGGTTTTGGTCATTAGGCAATTAATGCTTAATTGGTTTTGAATTAGATAGGTCAATTGGCTGCATATTATTGCTAGTAGAAATATTGACACCCGGACCCCTGGAGTGCCAAAAGTTGTCATGAATGGACACTAAAGTGCTAAAAGTTACGAAAGTAACACTTAAGTGCCAAAATCGGAGTAAAATTGATTACTTAAGTGCCAATTTAGCCAAAATCCAATCAAAATGTAGACGTGTGCAATTTCCGGCCATGAATGGACCTAGACTTAGAACCAGGGAGGGCCAAGAAAATTTTCTGCAGGTATGCCTTCCCACAATGGGCGAACAACTCCCATTCAAGCCCTTTAGGGACAGCCTTTTAGCATAAAACTATTCAGCCCTTTAGTTCAGAGCCTAGAGACACTCAAAGATGCCAGGATGGAAATGTTTCTAACCTACCCAAGCTGCATTTCTTGGAGGATCCTACCAGGTTGGAGAAGAAGAGGGATTTAGAAAGCCATGAGAGATTTTTCAAAGCACACACTTTACTTCAGGGGACTCTGTCCAACACAATACATCCTCCTCGCCTTTTATAAACGATAAGAGGTCACAAAGACAACACACAAGGACCAATCTCACAGATCCAGATACAAACAAAAGCACCGGAAACTTCCGGGAGGGAATTATTCGCACACTATGAACAATAACTGTACTGTGAACAGTACCTTCCCTAGCCTAGTGCTACAGTAAAAGTGAATAGTGATTTGCTACAGTGAAATTGTACGGACTTAGCGATCTCGTCCATCACGAGCATTGTAGCTACAGACTGAGTCATCTGAACTGTCTTTTAGGAGATGTGCCTCGTATTTTTGTTCAAGGGCTTCAAGGTCTTCAGGTGAGAGGATTTGGTTCAGCCTTCTTGATGATGATGCTTCTTCATGAGCCCAATGGGATGCTTCTTCTTCAGCCCAGTTTGTGTTGTCATCTTCTTGAGTGTCGGTAGGGATGTTTGGCCGAGGCCGCTTGGACGGCCGTACATAAAAGGATGTGTCCATGCTTTGGAATAAGGACGAAGGTCCTTGATAGTAGGGGTCCTGGGACAGAGGGCCTCCAAAGCGTGCATAAGGGTCTTGAGTGGATTGGACAATATCATTTGTTCCTGTCATTTCATGATCTTGAGACGATGCAGCTTGTCTGTATTGCCTGAGTGCTTCCTTAGCTTCTGGTGCTAGATCATAATGATCCCAAGTAGTAGGCACATTGTTCCATACGTCTTCGGGAATGGTTTTGTTTTCCTGGCACAAGATTCTCTGGAGTTCTCGGTACTAGTGTTCACGAAATCTAACAGATCTTGGATAAGATTTGTGAATCCAAGCTTCCCAGCTATTCAGGTGGGGTTTATAGGATATGGTTCCTATTTCTTGTGGGGTATCGATGATAGTGCCATTATTTGTGAAAAAATGCCATGGACGTCGAAAAAACAAGATGGTATGGACTTCAGGATTTGGGGTTATGGTTCTCAGTTCTTTTTCCAAGGGATGTTTCCAGTGAGTAGGATGATAGAATCAATTAAGAAAATCTAAGAGATTCTTATCACTTTCCTTTTCAACATTTCTTCCAAGTAAAAATATCCTGGTGAGGTTGGCAATGAATCTTCTGGTTGGAATTTCAATAGCTGTTAGGTACTTATTGGTTAAGTACCATAATAATATCTTGAGTTGATTAGGGAAATCATCTTCCTTCCAGATAAGGGGATGAATGAATGGATAATTCAAATTTAACCCGAAAGGATAGAGAATCGAACCTCCATTGAATCTGAATAGATCTGTGTGGCATTGCCACATGAGATTCTCCAAGTTCTTAGCAAGATTGTCATTCTGGATGTGTTGAACAATCTCCTAGGGATATTTCCAGCTTGACAAATCTTTGATCTTCTCGACTTTGTATTTTACTCCATGATTGAGCATATGGAAGGCAGTCCTTTTGATGTACATGTTGATCTCACTGGTGCTTTGGGTCTTGACAAGAAATCAGGCAAGCACATTCTTCTTTCCAGAATATTTTTGGTTTCAAAAGAGTATTTTGAAAACCATTCAGCCCATCGAAGCAATTGAGAATTTGGGATCTGCTTCTATTTAAACTTAGTCATCCGAGGGAAAATGCCATGTCTAATTCTACCAGAAGTGATGGCCGATGAGATGAAACTCGAACTTTTTATTCCATTTTTTACTGCTAAGATTTCTTTAAAAGTGGAGTGGTAATGCATTTCGCTTGAGAAAACTTTCCACTTTTGTGAGCACAGAGGTGTCTCTTACCATCAATTTCTTCAAAGAGGATGGCTACCCAAAGATTTATCATTGGCGCGCTTTGAAGAATTCTTTTTCCTGTTGATGATATTTGCAATGGTGGGAGATTCTGCATAATCTCCTTAAGCTCAGGGACTGCTTTAGTCTGGGTTTTTCCCCAAGGTGGGGGATTCTTCTTTAGCATGGATTGCAAAGGAATCAGGAGCTTTGCAATGTTTGGGACAAAATCCCTGAGATAATTGATTATCCCAAGAAATTGTTGAACTTGTTTTATTGTGAAGTTTTCTTCAGAAACTTCAAGAATTTTTGAGTAATATGTGGCCCCGGGTAGTACGTACCTTTGTTGAGGTGCATACCAAGAAATTTAATCTCTGTTTGGGCAATACTCATTTTCCTTTGAGAAAGCATAATACCATGCTTTTTGACAATTTCCGCAAATTGTTCAAGCGGTTGCAGTGATCGCTCGTCAGATCAGAGCGTAATGTCGTCAATATATACGGCTGCATTTGACAAGATTGGTTGGAAAATATGCACATGGCCTTTTGGAAAAGGGATGGTGTTACCTTTAAGCCAAAAGGAAGAACTTTCCACTGGAAGTGCTGGTTTGGGATACAGAATCTTGTCTTGGGTCTGTCTTCAGGATGGATGCCCAATTGCCAAAATCCGACTGTGAGGTCGAATTTGGAATAGATATGGGCCTTGGTTAGACTAACAAAGAGTGAATCTCTGGATGGTAAAGGGAATTTATCATCTTGGAGAAAAAGGTTGAGAGATTGATAATTGATTACCAATCTCATTTTTCCCCTGTTTTGCTCAGCACGCTTATTGACATAAAATGTTTCGCAGGCCCATTGAGAATCGAGATTTCAATAAGGCCTTGTTGCAATAATTCCGAGCATTCCCTTTGAGCTAAAGCCAGATGTTCTGGCTTCATTCCCATGTGGCTTGCCTTGGTTGGATTTATATCTTCATTATTCTTAAAAGGAAGCCGAACAAAGAATTCTGAATTCTTCCATAAAGGATGGGAACACTTTAGAGCAAATTCTGAATGGGATTCCGAACAAGATTCTAACAACTTTTGCATGATTGGATCTAATAGACTCATCTGAATGGAAAAGAGTCTCTGAATATTGACGAACTCAGAGAATTGATCTTTATATCTAAGACCTTTTCCAGGGATAATGCGAAGCTGAGAGATTTGAGTCATGATATCCCACCCAATAATCGGGTCTTTATTGGGGAGATTTGATCCAAAAATCTTTGTGGTTATGGAACACCGAGGAAAGAACGGACAGATTCTGGGGTGGTCCTTGACATTTGTGGAGAAAGTGTCTCCCGAGGCGAATTGAAATATCGGACATAAGGAGTCCAATACTCTTCGAAAGAACTTTGGTGTCCAAAAGTATTGAACAACTTGCTCTGGTATCAATGAGAGCAATAACAAAGATTGGTTTGGCAAACTTTGAAGTGAGGATTTTTACGGGAAATAGGGACAAAGTGAGTTTGACTTGAAAATATGTCAAGGCTTGGTTCGAGATGTGGGGGATATGTGAAAAATGTCTTCAGATTCTGAATCTGACTCAGTCTCACTAGGAGTTTGGTAAAATGGGATGACACAAAGAGTTTGTTCAGATGGTTCTTCATCAGCAGAGAATAAAGATTCAATATCATCATTTTCAAGAGAAATACCTGTTTCATTTTCAATGTGATGAATTAGAAGATTCTGACATTTTCTCGCTTGAGGACAATTTTTTGCAAAATGTCCTTTCTAATTGCATATGAAACATCGGTTTGACTTCTTGTGGCCGTGATCTTTCCTTTTGCGTAGGTATCGCCATTTCTTCTTCTTCCGGAAATGCTTGGAGCCATGTTTGGATTTCTTTATCCATAACTTCTTGTAATGTTTCTTTTTCCGGGAAAACTTGCCACAAGTACCATCACAGTGTTGCCTAGAGCATTTAACTTTTAACTTTTGGCAAGAACAAGCTGATTCAAGGCGCTTGTCATCTGTGATGTAGGTACGGACTATCTGGCGTTTTAAGCATAATTCTTCGAGGCATAGATGAACTTCTTCTTTGTATTTCTCCTGGGGAATATCTTGTATTCTCCTTTGTTTTCCGAAGAAAGATCTTTCAACCATCTGGGATAGTTCTTTGGGGATGGAAGTAAGGAAAATATGCTTCAGATTTGGATCTGCGTCAACCTGATAAAAAAGCTGAAGCATCACTCGATAATGCTTATCAAGATGCTTCTTCCGGAGGGAGCAGCATTTTCTGTCGAAAAATTCTCTTCTTTTTATCTCTATAAGATCAATGGGTTTTCCCACAAAGATATGATATAAGAGAGTGATGGCATGGCCAAAATTAGGTGACATTAGGAAATGGATTTGGTCTTGTTCTGAAATTGATTTCCACCAGAGTTTGAGGCTGCCTGTGAACCTCGTGACAAAGTTGTAAAGAACATCATTCATATCATGGTTGGTGATGGATTGAGTATTCAACCAAGTATGAAATTCCTCAAGTCTTTCTGGCCATTTATGATAAGGAATATCATTGATGGTGAAAAACTATTTTGATGCTATGGAAACATGCTATGCAGAATTGCTTGTCTGACCATTTTCTGGCTCAGAATAGTTTGATTCCATCTCATCATCTGGAGGATCAGCCATGAATATTGATGAAGTTACTGGCGCAATAGGAAGAGAATCAACTGTAGGAATTGAGAAGGATGAGGAGGAGGAAAGAGATACTGAATCTGATTCAGTATTAGGAGAGATTTGCTCGACTGGGAACATAATCTGTTTTTCTGGTATAATAGGATCAGGCTCCTGAGTACCCAAGTCCTTTAGAAAAGATTCTAATAGATTGGATAACATCATATGATCTGTCCTTTCTCTAATAACAATCGAACTTGATTCTGTAGGCGGCGTTTTTTCTTTCCCTTTGTCCTTTTGCAGGTTTTTGAGACGATTTCGTAGTTCTGCCATATCTGGTTCTTTTTTGAAGGGATCTTCTGGAATAGCAGCAAAAATAGACGTCTGTGGTGGTGGAGGCAAATACCCAGTTCTGACAGAAGGTGCCAGTGGGTCGAAAGGTCTAAACCTTCCTTATTCGAGAAGTTGGATTTGCCTTTTGAGCTTTTCTATTTTTGGCTTTGGGCTTTCAAGATAATGGTACCCAAGATGTTGTCCGGATTCCAAGGCATGAAGTCTTTTCTGGAACTCAGAAAGCATATTTTTAGTGGTTTCATCATACCTTTGGAGATCTTGTTGCACATTTCCAATCTTGGAATCAATTGGGTCCGGTAGAACTTGGGATGTCAAAAACAATGTCGTTTTGTTCTAAAGTAGTAAAAAATTAATATAAAATTAATTAAATTAAATTTATTTAAAACATTTAAAAATACAAGTGCATATATTTTTGAAAAAATAAAAGGAGGTGGCTGAGGGTTGAGCCCTCGCCACCGCCACCGGGAAGGGCTAGCAACGAGAGGGGGAGGGTCGGCCAAGGGCCGAGCTTGGCAACCCGGCCGACCCTCCCCCTTCATCGTCGGCCCTTCCCGGTGGCGGCGGTGAGGGCTCAACTCTCAGCCACCTCCCTTTTTTATTTATTTATTTTTAAATGTTTTAAATAAATTTAATTTAATTAATTTTTATATTAATTTTTTACCACGTCAACACCAAAGAACGTTGCTTTTGCATTATCTAGCCACGCCAGCATGCAAAATGACGCTGTTTTGTACTTATTTCGCCAAAAATTGTGTATGTCAGCATTTTGGTCGGATTGGCACTTAAGTGATCCATTTTATTTCGATTTTGGCACTTAAGTGTCACTTTTGTAACTTTTGCCACTTAATTGTCAATTTGTGCCAACTTTTGACACTTGAAGTGTTCTTTTGCCGTAGAAATATAATTTAACATCTATAATTATCTACTGTCAATTATATATATATGAATAAAAGAGATTTCACTAAGACTTTTTGATTGTACATAATGATGATGATGTTAAGGTGAGAACGATAATGATCGTCACAATAATTAAAATGAGAGTTTTTGAGCATTAATGCTGTCCATTACATTAGAAGGTAGTAATAATAACAATAATAATAACAACAATAACAGCCCATATTTCTAAAGGCGAGTATTGGACAATATTTTAGTCAATTAGTTATTTAGATCATTGCCAACAGAGAGTTAAATTATACCTCTCATCAATTCAATAATTCCAGAAGTGAGTTTTGTACAATAATTAAATTCGTTATAAGTACTACAATTCATGCCATTGGGAGCTTAAAATTGTTCTCTTAATATAAAATGACTTTATAGAATTCTCACCTCAATATCGAGAATATATTAATCATCAAGTTGTTCAAAATTAGACAAAGGAAATTATCATTTTGAAAATGTATGAATTATTATTTATCTACATATTCACTCATTTAGTGGCTTCATAACTGTAAATATTTAGTTATTTACCCCTACCGGTGTGAAAACTAGTTTTGTCAATTGATGTGATTACCATATTAAGTTCCAGTGGAAAAGAGGAATCACCATTTCTTAATGACTTCACTGTTTAATTTTCAAGTAATTATATCCAGTACACGAGAATTTCCAATCTTATACGAGAGAGAGAGAGAGAGAGAGAGAGAGAGAAAGAGAGAGAGAGGCTAAAGCTTTTCCCAATTCATCTGATGAACTTTTTTATACATCTAAAGATAGATAAATACTTTTACTCTGGGGATGAACAGCACACGAGGGTATCCTTAAAAACAGAAGGGAAAATGCTGAAACAACTAAGATATAAGAAAACTTTCCTCTTGTTATTTCTCCAATATGCATTTGACATAATCATACAGCAGAAGCCAAAATCTTTTCAATAATACAACATGAACAAACAACCTGACCTAGAGACATCCCCAGAAAGGAAGTCACCTTAGAAGTTAGAAACCGACTGCATATGTACAGGAAAGGATGTGGCTACTGTAGAATTTTTGGATGAGAGTAAAACTATACACATCCCTCCAGTGCTCTAACTAATATTCAATACCCTCTTCAGCTTCAGTCAAGCTCTCATCATTTTCATTTAACAAGTAGTCACATAGCTCCAAAAGCTGATCTGCAAGTGGAGGAATCTGAGGATTGCGCCGATCATTATATCTGTGGGCATTGAACGTGATCTGCCACACGTCATGCCTAAAATCCTCGCGGTTCTTATACTCCATCCTCCTAACCTTCTCCCTGATAGTGGACAGATCCATTGGCTTATCAATGATGTCCAGATAGTCTGGAGCCTCTTTCTTGGTGACGGGTTTCAAAAAGAGATAAGAAACCTCCTGCCTGCCCCTTAGTGTCTCCACTATGCGCTCCAAGATGTTCGCCAATCCAACCTGGAATAAGTTCCATAATTAAATAAGCACGCAGAAAACTGAGTCACGTAATGCATGGAATATACTCCATTTGAAATCAGTATATCCAACTGGAAAGGGAGCATTAGACCAGAAAAATGAAACAAAGATTTCGTGTTCACTGGAACACAGCAATAAATAGCAATTATCAAATCATCCAGTAAATTGCCACCACATGAATTCCTTCCCAAACCTAGTCCAAGTCATTTATGAATGGCATCAACTGGTCAATGCAGTTGCTAGAGATTGCTCATACTCATCACAGAATACTAAATCTACAGCCCCAATATGACATTGCTATAGCTAACTGTCATGCAATCCTATAGAACGTCCGTTAAAGTGAAATATAGTAACTGGCAACAGTATTTAAGCAATGGACTCAATAGAAATGAAAATCGGGTATAAAACAGCAGATGAGTACCTCCCCGCCTCTACGACGCTTTGTAGGTAGGGCATAGTCTGCACTCAATTTTCCAGGCTCGATAAGAGGCTTCCTCTTTGCTGTCCGGTCCCTTTCCAGCATCCTTTTATCGTTTCTTCTAGCCCTATAGTCTTCTAGGTACTCATCTCTAGTTTCAACCTTTTTCATCTTCTTCTGTTTCTTCTTTGCTTTCTGCCGCTCTTCCTCTTCCCTCTCCCGTCTTAATGACACTTCGTATTTTTGTATCTCAGCTAACCTTTCTCTCTCTTCTAACATTCTCATTTCTTCCATATACTGCCTCTTCGTCCTTTCTTCTCGCAATCTCTCCATATTTCTCCTCTTCTCTTCTTCTTCCCACCATCTTTTTTCTTCCCGAGATTTCTTCTTTGATGATGACTCTGTCAAATAAGTGTTCTCTTGCGTTCTGTATCTCTCAAAATCTGACAGTTCTATGATTTTCTTTGTCTTTCTGTGCTCAAAATCAGTACTTCCTTCCTGACTGGCCTGGTCCAGGTCAATAACTTCTTTTGGCCTCTTGATAATTAACTTTTTGTGAGATTGTTCCTTTTCAATATCTGCCGGTGGCCGTATGACAATAGATGGCCTATGAGGCTCAGTTTGTGCTTTTTCTGTATCCACCGGTGGCCGAAATACAATAGAGGTCTTCTGTGCTTCTGGATGGACTCTATCAGCATCAGTTGGACGGCGTATCACAATAGAAGGTTTATGGGATTCAAGTTGTACATCTGCTGGTTTTGTTTTGCTAGAGATAACTATCTTATTCACCTTCACAGCAGACTTGTTCCCACCATCGATAATGGACATTGCCACTTGTTCTGAACCTTGGGTAGAGCCCAGAGTGATGTCATCAGGAGGCTTGTCAATTGATCCACATTTGAGCTTCAAAGAGTGAACTTTTGTTTTGGAGCCAGATTTCTGACCTTCGGTGTTTTCTGCCGGAGAAATTTTTGTTGCACTCTTAGGCATCATCTTCTTTGTCACAGATTTCTGTTGGGGAAGACTAGAAGGATCGACTAAATGTGACTTCCCCATTGCCTTATCGGGATCAATGGCTTCTGCCTGTGAATCGAGATCCTCTCCATACCTGGGGCAATTTTTGTTGGTTCTCATGTGTCCAAGCTGGACAAAAGAGAAAGACAAACATTACGACATTATCACACAACATAAATTTTCCGCAGTGGTTGAAGTCACAGACCTGTCCACAGGCCCCGCAGACGAAACTCTCTCTGGCTGATTTCTTCTCCTTAAAGATCTAACTCAAATTGGAGACCCAAATTAGATAGGAAGCACAACAGGAGAAGACACATCAAAAAGCAGTGTCTTACAATAGATATAACATTTGTTAAAGAAAGAAGAACAAGGTTCACCCTCACACATACAGAAACACACAACATGATGTGTGGTACATGGCTGCTGAAGGATGAACTCTATAGATTGATTTTTCAAGGACATACCAGGTAGGAATTTCAAATGTTGCAGAAGCAAGAAATAGCAAATGTACTAAAGCTAGATGTGTTGCAATGGTGCTGGGGTGTTAGAGGCTGATTCTTTATCCTATCTTTGTTCATATATAATACTAGGAGTTCATCATATATGATAATTTAGTTATGCATGTTTATAAATTATTTCAAACGGGAGAATAATATGCTATCTCTAATAAATGAAATGAAGCAAAAGTTAAACACCAATGATCCAAACACAGAGAAAAAGGACATCTGTTCAGATTTGCTCCCTTAAATATTCCATGAATCAAGTATATCGGTGCATAATTTTGTACAGGGTGGCTTCTACCTGAAGCCTTTTTGTATACAGGGGCGGTACCCCCTTAATAACTTCTTAACGAAACATTATTTATCATTCAAAAAACTATGCCCTAGATTAAATAAAAAGTACATCCATTATCTTGGGCAATCTAAAAGCAGGGAAAAAAAACCCCTGAGTCTTGCTTCCACTGCACCTTAACTTGCTGTTGGCAAATTTTTCTATCCAATCTAACAATTACAAATGAAGACAGCTATGAGTCCAAAAATGTTACATTATTAGGACACACATACTTCAAACTTGCAAATTTTCCCATTAGACGAGAGTAGTTTTCTTCTATTGTGAACTTTCAATTTCCAAAGTGTATGACAAGTGTTCTACTTTTTAATTATTTCATTATTGCCCAAGGGAATTTCTAAATGAGAACTTTCCCCCAAAAGCTATCATATTCACTGGATAGTGTCTTAACCAAGTGCAACAGCAACCCAAGCAACAATCTGCGAAAGACAAGATGGCTACAGGCACTCTTGCAAAAACAGATAAGACAAAGTGCAATCAAAGATTCAGCGGATTACAGTCATGGAAGAGATAGAACAAATAAGTTGACTTGCCTTCATTCCATCGCCCAATATTTTAATCTTCTTAGCTTTCACCTTCATTGGGAAGTTCTTTTTGGCTAGCAGAGTTTCCACCTGCCAAAAGATTTAATTATCAATCCAACCAATACTAGGGGAATGGTTAACTCAAACTATAGGTAGAAAGTGAAAATTGACAAGGTGTTAAAGAAAATGATCCATTAAAAGCTGGGCTACAAATAAGGTCAAACTTTAAGACTTGTGCTCACATCTTCCTGATCACCATTCATACTCTGCTTTGAACCATCACCAGCAACTGAGCTTGATACTTGCTTCACTACTTTCTTTGGTTTTTTGATGCGCTCCCCTTTCTCAGAAACAAAAACAGGTTGTAAGCCTGGACCAGGGCCAAGTTCCTTCCGTACAGCTCCAATCTTTTCTTTCTTAAACAATTCTGTCTCATCATCTGCACACCATTATTCAATCAGAAAGGTTTATCAGTGCCCGACATATTCTCTAGAGAAACCACGTCAATCATGAGCTAATTATCAAAATTAAGAAATTTTGTTCTCAATGAATGCTACAAACAAGAACTCATGAGGGACCAGAAAGGCTACATAGGCATCAAAGAAATTGAAGTTGGCGCAGGGAAAAATGATCATTCTAAAGCTTATTCATTTTAAACTAGTAACCAGCTAAGTGCATCGTCTTGTAAGCATCACATGCTAAATCTTATTTTCTATATAATGTGCAATTCATAAGTGGTAACAAACAAACATGATACCATCCATGAGCATCCTGCATAATTCAGCGGCTTCAGCGGCTTCGTCTTGCACCTTTTCCTCAGCCTCAACCAGGGATGAATGCCTCCTCATTTTTAGTCCCTTGACGACATCAGACCTATCATGCTTGCGTTCATTAATTGCTTCATCCCCTTCAAATTCTTCTGCATCAAGCAAATTTTCTAGGTCCCCTGCAAAGGAATCTAGGTCGCTGTTGGATTCTGAATCGCTAGCACCTTCATCACCATCGATAGCTGTAAGAGAATGGAGTTGTCGATCCCAAATTTCCTGACATTTTTCTCGGGTTTGCTGCTGCAACTGAATAAAAGACATTCTCTGACCACGTGCATATTTACTAATCGTCGTAGGGTCAACCTTAATTCCAGAAGCAGCTTGTTCACTAGAAAGTTCACGGATCATTGCTATCCGATGCCACCTAGTCAGCTTAGCTATAATGTCATCAGGTACATTGAATTTTAGAAGAACCTGTAATTCAGAAAGTAGTAAAACCTTAGAAGCGCCAAGAAATATTCAACCAGGAAAAAGGGAAACGTACAATTTGACTGGCAGAAGCACACCCAAACTTGAATCAGTTACTATTTAAAGATTTCTCAAGAGGTGTCTTTTCTTCAACGGAATTTGCTGGACATTTTAGTGAATGGTGCAATACCCGATTTGCCTCCAGTACACAGCAAATAAAGATAATCATGACAAACTAAAATCAGGAAGGATTCAGGTAAATCCATAACGAAAGCATGATAAAGCATTCAATGCAAAGGGGTTCAAATGTTTCATCTCAATTTGTTGCCAAGCATACCAACCTCTCGTGCAGCTTCCATGCTTAGTCTACGTAAGTCGGCATCTGTGCCAGTAACTGTGGAACCTCCACGAGCAGCAGCTGCTTTTTTCTTTGTCATTGCACTCGACATTGGTGCCTTTGGAGCAGCACGAACATAACTAAAACCAAGACCCCGACCAGATGGGTCACCAACACCAGAAATTTCCAAACGCTCAAGATTTTCTCGAACCTGAATAAGGTAACCAACAGATGATGGGTAAAGTTAAAAATAAGAAAAGGCAGAAAGGGAGTAAAGTGCACCCAAATCCCAAAAGTACAATGAAAAAGCAGACATCAACACATTAACTGAGATAAGTGCACCCAGGTCCCAGGCTGCAGAAAAGGAAGTACAAAAGCCTTTTGTATATACTTCTATTTTGCATAAAGTAACCTGGTTTGTACAGGCGACAAAGTTGCTGCTCAAGTTCCACGGAGTAATTTGCAGTTCCCTCTCAATGTGTGATGCAGCAGCGAGGGCAATTGCCTCATTGGGAAGCTGACTCATTGCAGATGCAATTCCAGTTGGATGCATAAGTCTTGTTATTCCTAAATGTTTGAGTCTGTAAAGACCAGCTTGCATACTTTCATATGCACAGACCTGACACCAAAATGGAGGAGAAAATCAACACATGGAGCAATTGATTTCATATGGAACACTTTTGAGGGGCAGTTAATAGAGTGTTATAGTACTATACAATCATACTTATGGGCAACAAATATTCACGCACTTGTCTGACTTCCGAGTACAGATGAAAGACGAAGCGATTGATCAGTGCAGGTCACATCAATGGCCCAAAAAACAAATATATACAGGTCACGTTGGTAATATCCACATGAAACAGTTTGCACATCATGAAGAGCAAGAAGGTGCTAAAAACACGCGGTCTCTTATAAACCATTAGATAGAACTAAGCCAACTGCCAACAAGTTTCAACCAAAAAAATAGTCTTGGCTCACCAATTCAACTTTCTCAACATCAAATAGCAGTTAGAAAGGCTTCCATTTTGATCATAGGTGGTGCAGATGCCAACAAATGTTTAAAAGTAGATTGCATCACTAAAGATGGGATGCCTGTATATGTGACTTGGATATCAGTTTGGATGAGATTCCTTTATTCACATTTAGACCAGTTGAAATAAACAAAGAACCCTTCAGTTACTGAGCAAACTTTTTTAGGTACTTTATTCATAAATTCAGTTTAGTCATGCCACAGAACAGAAGCTTGGATGGCGGACCTTTAATTATAATCTATATATTACCTACCGTCCATCGGCAAAAAAAAAATTCCTCCACTAACAAATTATTCACAAATCTAACCCAACCATCAGGCTAAAAGTTCTGTTCATAGATGAATTTATCCTACAGTTGAACTCACTATCTATCTCGACATGCTGCTTCACCATCTCTTCTACTCAATCTTATGCATGAACTTCAAAGATGCAAACTCAAACACATTATTCGCTTCAAGGGAAACACAGACAATCTAGAAAACGGCTCTTACTTTCTCTGGCGGCACTAATTTTCTCAATGCTTCTTCTGATGGAATGTGGAAATTGGGCCTCATTTTCCATATCCATTCCCCATGGGAACCCCTCTGTCATGTTCATGCACAAAAAAAGAACCACAGTCAGGGAAGAAACTGCAACTTCAGAGTACAACAGCAGCAGGAAAAAGAGCCAAAAACAAGCATGTGTATAAGTATATAATGGACAAACCATACATTAACCAACAAAGTCAGAATATTCCAAATCTCAGTATTGATGCAAAACTACCTTCAACTCGGCACATGGATGCTTTTTCAATCTATTGCGAAAAAAGGCTTCGGACAGGTTTGGGAACTGTGAGGACAACTCATCTGCACGGACATAAGGAGCTACACTGCGTTTTTTAAGGGCACGAAACTGTCGAAACATGTAAACCAGTACTCTCTTCAAGAGAAAAGATTGAAGGTCTTTTGTTCCTGGAGACATAACTTCCATGAGAGGCTCCTGCAAGTGTGGGAACAAAATCAGATGACTAACATCAGTCTCCCCCATCTTCCAAGAACCCTATTGTAAATTAAGCAACCTACTGTGCGACAAATTCAAGAAGATGGAAGATTGTTGCTTATTCATTTAATTATAGCATATAGAACCAGTACCAAAGTTACAGTAGGACAGCCAATAAACCTCAGAGCGCATCAGTGCTTTACATTCATCTCAAGAAAAAGTGAATATGCTATTAAACTGATACATAGTTTATATATGACAAAGAAAACAGAATTTATTTCCCACACAAGTTAGAGTTGATATCCACAGAGCAGCAGCAAGGATATAGAATACACACCATAAACAATTATATCCACATCATTTTAAGTCAAAGAATGATTAGAAAGAAAGACCATCACAGCTATAATTATCAAAAGAAGCACCTAAGAAAGAGTATCATTAACTTTTAGGACTGACCTGTTGTCCGACAACATTAATCCTGTCGACCCGTCTAATAGAAAGCTTCCCTTTTGGCGAGCGAATCAAAAGATAGTCGGTTGAGGACACCTTGTGAGGAAATACAGGTGCTCTATACATGTTTGTTTCAAGAGACGATTGTGCGTAACCAGGTTTTATGTCTCCAAGGAAAGGGGATTTATCAGCAGAATCTAGTACCATCACAGTCCCCAGATTCTTGTTTTCGCTACGTAAAAAGATGCCATTTTGATCACTCGGGGCTGTTTTCTGATAGTATGTGCAAAGTCTCGCGCCCATCCCTGGATTGCTCAGCAATAAGGGCCTTTCCTCACAATACCTACATTTTTGCTCAGAGAAGCACCACTTTAGAACTTCAATTTGGAATATGCAACCAGGGGGTTGGGGGGGTGTTTATTTTTTTGTGTGTGCACGCACATGCGCGTGAGAGAGAGAGAGAGAGAGAGAGAGCATGGATATGGATATAACTGAAGGAGAATGGTCTCAAGGGAACTATTTTATATGACAAAGACTTGCTCAATTTGCATCCACAGAAAAGCATAGCATCAATCATTAAACAGTGGGTCGAATAAAAGAAAATGGGGTAATAGACAAATGCATATTCCCACTTATACAGTAGGTTTCAGTCACTTACTCCATTAGAAACACATGACCGTCTTTCAAAGAGAGCTCAGATTTCTTCTTGAATGCCCCAGGAGGACGCAGAGACTTATTCTCACCAGGAATCTTCTGTGCCCTGGGCAGTAAATGCAAATTTGTACGAACAATATGTATCAATGAGTTTGGTTGGACATTTTGATCAGCAAGAGATTTATGGTCTTCAAGTTCATTTCCACGGTAAAAGATCTTCACTGGTTCAGATAGCTTGAAATCTGTAAGAGAAAAAATGAGCTCAATTTCTACAAACAGAGAGACATTTGCAAGATAAAATTCAGTTACATTCTCAACCCTGAATAGAAATAATGTCAGAGAGATTAAAACCTAGTTTCTTTGAAGCCTTTGTCTTAATTGACGAAATAGTCTCCTCAGCATCAACATGAAGTTTACTTCCTTTGCCCCCCAAGCTCTTTACAATAATCTTCATTGGTCCTTGAGTAGATAGCTTCCCTTGCTCCTTAACTGCCACCTCATTGTCGTACGGATACCAAAGAGCTTTAGGTCGATGAAAATTGGCTACATCTTTACTGTAAACAAGATCAAAAGGACATATAAGATGTGAATCTCAAAGTTAACAGGTAACGTTAACATGACAAACGTGACACTGACCGTATGCTATCACACTAATATGGACAGATGAATCTTAGAACATGCATCAAACAAACAACTGACAGCCTCATTTAGGAGATAATTTGGAGCAGAGGTCTTCAAGAAAGGTAATTATAGCGAGTTATCATTATTAAAAATTCTTTTTTTGGGCAGATATAGCCAGTAATTTGAACATCCAACACTCTGAGCACTTTCACATGCTACTCCTGGATTATTTAGGAACTTGCACTAATGAAGGCTAATAACAGCCAATGCATTTGAACATCCAATGCTCAGAGCACTTTTGCATACTACTCCTGGATTATTTAGGTACTCGCATTAATGAAGGCTAATAACTGAAACTGCCCATAAAACCTACTTTAAAAAAAGCTCGACAACATGAATGAACAAATGTGAACACAACATATCATTAGACCATCAAAATCAATTATCAGCCTATATATTTGATAATCATTTTATGGAGCATAACAATAGACAATTGTAGAAGCTTATAGGTTCCCAAAAAGGAAAATATCAAGTATAATGGCAATAATGAAACAGGGATCCGTCCACACAAGACCTTCCATTTGAATGGGGCTGGGCATTATAACGTTAGACAACAGGTCATATTAGAGAAAAGTATAGATACTGAATTAACCTACAGATATCAGTGCCATCAACAAAAGACCTAGATTTTGGTTCAAGAAAAAGCTTCAGCAAGGCAAGATCAGGACAAATAGTCAGATAACTTATTCAAGAACTTCCTATTAAAAAAGAAAAGAAAATGATAGGACAAAGGACTGATGTTCATTTAAATTATGGGTGATCGGTTCCCAGTCCATTTCCCTGTTCCGGTCCAGTCTAACCCCACCCAGGAACTAGGAATCAGACCAACAGGACTACTTCCCCATTTCTGGAACCGGACCAAACGGTCCGATGCGCAGGCGGTCCAATAGAACTGGTGGATTCACATATCTTGGCTTAAATTTTTGGATTAATTGAATTGCCAATGCATGTCGCAATTCAAAACTGGGATTACGTCCAAGATTTGTGAAAACGACTGAGAGATGACGGGGCCTTGATTGTAGGGGCATGCTCAAAAGAAGGAGGAGGATTTGGTGGATTCTTTTCCCTAAAAGACGGACTTACAAATTTAAGGAAGGTGCAAGTAAGCGAGGGAGGTAAAATTGTTGAATCGCTGCAGGAAAAGAAAGAAGCAAGAACAAAAGGTGCAAGTTCGATGAATCAATGCAGCGATATGAAAGAAACAAAGATTTGCTTCATCATCTGGAATGAGCAAAGCGTGAGAGGAGATTAGGGTTTAGGTTTTCAATTTACTTCATTAAGAAATAAAGAAAAATAGAAAAATATAAATCGGTCTGGTCTGGGCAATCAGTTCCCACCCTGGAACAGGAAATGAGAACTAGACTGTGCCCCTTATAACCACCCAAAACCGGCCAGTTTAGTCCAGTCCGAGCAGTTCATATGCTCACCCCAGTTTGAATCTCTAAAAACGGCTTGATATAATCCCAAATATAGATAAGTATCTTGATGCTGAATGCAGAACAATCATATGATGTTGCATAAAGAAGAAGTACACCAGACCCAAGGAATCCTTATGAAACCATAGCAACTCATTCTTACTTGCTCAACTTTAGTTTCATCGTCTCCAACTTAAGGGCAGGTGCTGAATGATATACTTCACCACCATAAGCAATGCGTTTTTCAGAGCTAGTATTAAGCTGCTGAGACGTTTTCCTGTTTGAATAGAAAATGTCATTGGCAATGTCAAACTGCCAACCAGAGAGTCTACCATGACTGATCAGCTCATGAGAATCATGACTAATGGGGTCTGGAGATCGGGTCATCACCATAGCCCCTGCATGAAGCCAAAAATTGTTACCATCCTTGTCATCTAAAACCTCAAAAAGCATACGTCCATCTTGGAGATCAAAAATAAGCTTTGGTTTTGCAATTGAAACAGTAGGCTCCCAGCTTATCTCATCAACCCAGGACCCATCCAGAATGTGTCTATTCTGCAACGAGATTTTGCTAAATTGTGTTAAAGCATCACGCTGAAGCTGCGCTTCTGTCCTTTTATCCTCCAAACCATCTCCATGGCAAAATTTATCTTCCAAATGAGACTCTAATCTCAGAAGTTGGGGATGGAAGTCCTTGGAAACTCCAAGATTGGAACACCTCAATGTGCTGTTTGATCCAACAGAAACCAAAGAAGCAGGACACCTTAATCCATCCGTCTTCTCAATTTGGGCCATCTGATGCCCTAATTGAAGATTTTCTGATCCAATCTGTGGCTCAGAAATTCCACCAAACGAGTCTCCTAAATCAACTATGCATAGCTCGTGGTTTTCAGCAGAATTTTCAGGGCTTGGAGGACAACCATCCCAAATGATGCTATTTTCCCAGTCTTGCTGACCAAGAGGATAGAAATTAGGACTTTGAGGCAACTGCCAAACTGAGGAGAGATCTATTGTTAAATCCTCTTTCATTGGTCCTCCACTAAGAAAAATGTCCTCGTCAGCTCTCAGAGAAAATCTACCTTCGCTGTGCCCAGCACCATAGTTTTCATACTGTGTATCACCGCTGGTATTCCCCAATATGTCATCTTGAACTTCTTGTACCAGTTTAAGGGATGAAAGACCCTGACTCAAACCTCTTAAGAAAGCCTCTTCATCTTCTTCCACAGCATGAGATGCATCTGTAGACTTAAACGTCTCTGAAAGGAGGTGAAAGAAATTCAGAACAAAATGCTAAACCAAAATCACTCCCAACCCTAATTTAAGAACAAGAAGGAAAAACTTCTAACAAAGAAAGGAATAAATCTCCCAGCCTAATTGAAGTGAAAGCATGAAAAACAGTCAAACAGTTCCTTAAGGACCATGTATAAAACCATATTTCACTGTTCTTTAATAATGAAGCTGCAGTGTTTTCTCAAAACTCTCCTATACTTCCTTCCCAGCCCCCCCCCCCCAAAAAAAAAAAAAAAAAAACATAAACCTCTCTTTTCTCCCTTCCAGCAGAAGGAGGAATAAGTATTCATACTTTTATCTTCTTTACTTACAAAATGTAGATGCTGCAGGCCTTAAGCTCCTCTCCACACTTTCTCACATACCACCAGCAGAGGTGATGGAGATATATGTCTCCTCCAAGAACAAATACAGTAATAGGATATGATCTATCAAAGTCTACAGCACTCCAAAAGTCTAAAAAGCATCACCAACAATGGTTTTAAGTTGCTTTGCAGTTCCCAATGAGATTGGCATTTATAAAAACAAACAGAATAATGATGGAGTGGCCATGGCTCCAAACTACTATGCTATCTTCTGTATTTGAATAGCTTTGAGCTGCTTATATCTTGTTTTTTATGATACCTTTTCTCTACATAATTCCTATGCGTTGGTTTTACAGTTTTCTCCTATAATTTATCACACAGTGCACATTTAGCCAGAACGAAATCATCAACATGAAGAAATTAAGATACATGCATCGGAGAACAGAGATGAATCATAAAGAAAGGTCACAGATGCTTTTCTTTGGATTCTTTCTACATTTTCTTTCCGTTTTTCTTCTGTGGATTTAAGTGATAAAAGAATCAGAACTTCTCTTCTGCTACAGCCATTGGATATCATTATTCTTGGTTTTATTATTTATCATTGCCTTTTCTTTCGTTGATTTCAATAGTCCAGTATACAACTATCAATTTCGTATTTTTGCTGCTTTGTGCCAAAAAGAGAAGCATAACTAATAATTTGATATAGGGAAAACATTTTTTTTTTTTAAATTGCAATTACATAAAGGGAATATTGCAGGAAAAGATTACTTAATTAGCAAAATACCTTTGTGGACTGAGGTCTTGTGATCCCTTCTGTAGCTTTTCTTTGAAAACTCATGAATGCCAAATATTTGGGAAAACCGTAAAATGACCATCCCATTTTGAATACACAGAACTGGTAACAAAGAAGAAGCTTTATCCTCCGATGGTTCCTCATCAGCTTCAGCTGTATCCTGATGTGAGCGTAAATAGTTCAGTTGAATATTATTTAGCTAATAACAACTATGCTGGAAAACACAGCAAAGCCCTTATAAGAGATGTCAATAAAGCAAGTTGATTGCAAAGATTTTATAAAGCTTAATTCACGACTTCAACAAAGCAACACTTAGTAGAAGACCTATGATGGGTAGAAGACCTATGATGGGCTTATTATATAGGCTTTGCTCCAAAGAACCAATTTTTGGCTCAATAAAAAGCAAGAGACAAGAATATGTGAAAGGAACATGATTATACACAAGATACGAAGTTTCACCAATCCCCACAAATGAAAGATATCTGAAGAGAAGTAGTCTCTAACATGGAAGGGAGAACTTCAACTCTATCATAAGCAAATTAAACACCCAATCTAACCTGAAATTCTTCAAAAGAAGCAACTGGACTTTCATTATGCGGAGAGGCATGGCATTGCTCATGCTCAGCAGATATACTGCCTTCGGAGAAAACTGCAGGACTTGCAGCCTGCACTTCTGAAGGAAGAATGTCCTTATTACCAATCTTATTAGCTAGGAAAGGTTAAGAACCGAGACATAGACCATCGAAAAGGTTAAGACACATATCATCGAACATCTTGCCATAACAGCTTGAACAATAAAGATTTATTCTCCATTTTATGTACCATCAACAATTCCCATTTACTTAGTGAGCTTCTAAATCATGAATGATGTGGCCTAAAACCAAAAAATTAACACTTCAGACATGATGTCAAGGCACCAGAATGTATAAATAAAACCAATAACAATAACAGTTCACATATAATGTCAAGGAACCAAGTACATCGAAGTACCCTCCTGTAAGTAGCATCATCAAAAAGGTAATGTCTTGGATGTTATAGGTTTAGGGACTTTGTCATTTCTAGGTTTTCCTTCTGAATGGCACCCCATAACGATTTCACGGAAACAAATTATGCTAATGTTGCATTTGAAATAACAGTATGGTGTAAACGATGAACTCTTTGCTTTATTGTCATCTTTCTGCAAGGAACCAGACATTCTAAAGGAATCTGAATAATCAAGCTGATAAAAAAAATAACATGCTAATTTTCTTAAAACCTAGGTGACTACTCTATATCATTTGAATTAGCATTCCTTCCTTTTCTTTTAATGATCGCAATTCAGAAGTAGTGGTAAGCATTAAAAACAACAATAGGTTCCAAAACTCATAACAAACAGCTTCAGTTGTGCAATTTATACCATACTTGAAGAACTATGAAGAGAAAGATGTCTAATCAAGTAGGAAAGGATGGCATAGACCAATGCTATCCCTTAATGATTGCACCCAAATGAATCACAGTGAGAACGAGCATCTTTATATAAGGAACTCAGAATGTAATGTGGCTGATAGCAAACCTGATAAAGTAGCTTGTGTAGCATCTTTATCTACGACCTCCTGCTCTTTCTCATCTTCCTCATCCTCATCATAATTTTCATCATCATATACTGAAGCTCTATCATGCAAAGTAGCAAAAGGAACTTTGGCAGATAAATAATCCTTCTCTGGAAGCAAATTGTCTTCCTCACTAGCAGCTTGGATCTCTGGACCCTCGTACTGCTCCTCAATATCTTCATAGTCAACAGCATCTTCAGCCTTCTCATCGTAATCTGGTGGCAGAAGAACCCACTAGAAATCAGAAGAAATGGCTCAAACTACACCAACATACAGGCAGATGAAGCTATAGGATCTACAGAAAGATATGCATAGCAGACCCAAAAAGTTAACATAAATGGTGTAAATAAGCAATATGGGACACTATAACCATCATGGCAGAATTATTTATACAAAAATGTAGTTTCAATTTACCAAAGATTGTAAATTAAAAGGAGAAAAAAAACCCCCACCGTTAACATACTCGACTAGGAAAAAAAGGGTCCTCCGAGAATAGGTTATTCAATTTAATGGGATGGGGATTCAACTGCCACAACTATAAATTCCCTGATGAATCTTCATCCAGTCAATTATGAGATAAAGAACAATCATAAAGCATATTGTAGAAAAAAAAATCAGTCAAACAAATTTCCAGATTGAGGACATCATAAAAGCATCCCCAGCTGTAAGATCAACAGTGAGTTAGAACCACCAGTCCAACCAAAGTTTCAATTTTCACAGCATCAAAGATAGATCATGTAAGTTCTACATTAGTAAGATAAGATGATATTTTGGTCAGACATCCTCCACAAACCATCTACTGACTTCATAGTCATCCACTCAAACCAAGCAAAAAGGAAAAAAGAACAATCACCTTGTTCAGCAGCATCAACAGGCGTCCTTGGTGATTTTACAGATAACTGAAAATTGAGAGATTGTTAACTCATTGAATTCATGAAACAGCTTAAATTGCCAGCATGATCAGCTAAGACAATAGAGTAAAACTCTCGGAATCCATTCTTAACAAAGCTCAAACAAATTCATGCAAAGCATTAAAACCTCCATACATCAATATCAGCCAAAGATGGACCAAGCTTGTCAGCCAATGCCGCAAGATGCTCCTTTGCATCCTGCCACATAAAACAAATATGATAAGCAGAACATACAGCGTCCAGGAGCATTTATATATGTACCATACAAAAGAGAGGCTGTTATCTCTCACAATATATTTCTAAGCAAGCCTATTTTGCAGCACTCTACTTGCAGCATTTGAGCAAAATCATTATCTTATGTTACTTATTGCCCCATATGTGACAAGCATGAAGTGCACGATAACCATGAAACAACAGGTTTATGACTAACTAAATTACGTTTACCCCAATTATGCACAGAAAACATGCTTAAAAGGAAGATTTGTAATACTGGCATAGATGCCACAAGACCAAATGTTTAGCTCTCGATCTGGTAATGCACCTAGAACTTAGCCGGTAACAAACTATCCATCAAAATCTACTAAAGTCCGCAGCCAGGAAGTTTGGATATCTAAAGCCGTCATTTGTCCAGAATGCACTCAAGCGGGTTTGGATATTAATTTACAAAGGATGCAAGGAATATCACATAGAATACTTGAGCATTAAAGTATTCCAGCTAAAGCACCCCACAGTCACCCAAACTATTTCAAGATTAGTCAAAAGAAAAGCTCCCGGCCACCTCTAATAAATTAAAAGCTCCACCCGGTGATCTTACTGAGCTCAACTACACCAGCATCGGACATGAAAGCATAAATGCAATCTATATCGAAAGAAATCACCTCATCAAGATAATCGACGTCGAGGTCGCCCGAGTTATCCACATTTCCAAACATAAACCCCAGAAAGCGGTTGCCGCTCCCACCCTCTTCATATTCCTCCTCGTCATCTGTCAATTCATTGGAGGCAAATTATCATCTTATACGCAACAGAATTGAAAAGACAATTCACCAGAAGAGCAAATCATTTCAAGATTAACAGATAGCGTGATCAAAGTTCACTTCTTTCACCAGACTACTGCGTAATTAACTTAGGGTATTCGGCAAAAGCACTCGTTCAAAACTCTCTGTCACCCAGTAATCCATCGTATCATGCAATCCGCTTGAGGGGATGCATAATTATTAACCGTTAAAAACTCGTTGTGGAAGTGCAGAATCAGCTATACCATCATCTCGACTGTCTTCCGAACCATCGCCGGAATCGTAACCCATCTTTCCGACACCGACACCGACACCGAGGAGGCCCCGATACAATGCGCCCGCGGCCCGGGCTGTTCCCAGTGTTCTCAAGGGCCTGCTCGAATCAATCCTCTTCACGGTCGTGCTTCCCTCGCCCCGCCTCGGTCCCGGCAGCAGCTGATCGATCAGCTGCGATGCAATTGGCGGGTGGTTTTTCCGTCGCGGAGGTTCGCCGGCGACGGTCGACGGTTCGCCGGCCGGAAGCGGGCGCTGCCGGAGGCCTTCTCTTCCTCGTCGGGGGGGCGTCGAATCGAAGGAAGGGCGCGCGGGGGCGTCGACCTCGACCTCCGCTATGGCGGTGATGAAGAAAAGCAGAGGGAACGAAGAAGATGACCGGAACAAAGGAGAGAGAGAAAGACCGTAAAATTGACACAGATTATAATATATAGAGGACTGGGAAAAGACCAAAAAAAAAAAAAACCTAAATTGTATCTTGACATTATAAAAAAAATCTTAAATTATGTTCAATTGTAATAAATCTACACTAATTTTTTTTTTTTTTTGCTACATAAAAAGTCTCAAATTCATTATATTTTGATGATGATTAATCAGCCATAACAATGTTCTTTATATTTTACTTAAACATGATGGAAGATGAATGTATTATATAAAATATAGGTTTAGAATTTTTTATGATAAATGTGTCACACTAAATATAATTTAGGGTTTTTTTTTGCCCCAAAAGAAAAATCTCACTCCATAAATTTGAAAATGATGTATTTCGATCAACTCTTATTTTACAGATATATTGTATTTTATTCATATTTATTGATGTTAATTTGCATATTGACCGAAGTGATAAAATAAAATAAATTCATTTATTCATGTCAATAGACTATAAACTCAAACATATTCACAGGGTTTTCATCTTTTATGAGTTTATTTACTTTTCACGAAAACTAGACATGCCTTCGAGAATGAATAGATTATAAGAATATGCACACTTTTTTTGTTTGTATGTTTGATAACTGTCTATTATCATATTGAAAACAATACAGTGACCAAGCATAATTTCAGATTTTTCATATCTAGTAAAAATTGTATTTTTACAAACAATATGTTTTTAACGAAATAAAATACTTTCATCTTCGTTTGCAAGTAGAGAAAAGAGATTTGCTTTTTGGATTGAATTATTTAACTCGGCTCAAATTTTTGGCCTTTTGCACTTACTAAGCTTAGGCTTGGTATGTTTGGATGAGTAAAAATAGTAGTAACAAATGAATTTTTACCGTTAGATTGATAAACAGCAAATAGTTTCTATTTTTTTGAATTATTTGAACAGTTGCAATGCCCAACAAATTCTAATATCTCTTCTTGATAGATCATAGGAGATCATAAGATCGGACTCATTAGTTTCTCTAATTTAGTTAACTCAATGTTAACGAACAACTAATTCATTTAAAGGTAATTAGGTACACAACCGTTGAAAACGATACATATAAAAAAGGGGAAAATCATAAATAATTCGGAGGACAACGTGGAAGTTGACGCCACCGACCCATAGGATACATATAAATGCCAGTTTATATAGAAACATATTGCTGTTAGAAAATGATGTGAAGTTGATGTCGGTTTCATGAAATATTCATGAAATATTTTTAAATCAATTTTATGGGTTGATTTAAAAATATTTCATGTTTGATCATATCAATTCCTATTCCCCTTCTTATATCTGGACTGGACCTGCTTATCGTTAATCAAATCTTGAAAAGCAGGTTTGAATTCCTGAAATCCTTAATTCGAGTGGAAATTATGATGTTTGTCAAAATTATTGGACGCTTTTCCCAATAAAAAAATTGGTCTTTTTAAAGCCTAATGACCAAATCAGAGAGCCACCCATTTTCCGTCAGATTTTCTGATTTTGCTTTTAATATTTTCCCACGCTCATCCCCAGACCTTTCGCAATCAGGGCCCATGCACAAAGTAAATTGAGATGCTAAAATTCATTAAAATGGAGCCGAAGCACTTAATAAATGAAAAGAAAATTTACAAAATTTACCTTCAATTTTACTTCACGTGTCAAATATCTTCCTCACATTTCAAAATCTACCGTTATCATTCTCACTTTTTACAATAAATTTGGGGCAGCACTATTCCCACCCGTTATATGACTAAATTCACCCAATTTACACCAAAAAAAAAAAATTGTCATCTATCATTGAATTGTAATTTATATTGGTGGTCCCAAATTTATTTACTTTCCTTTTATTCTAGTTTCTCTATATCTATGTAGGATTTACTTACCATAATTAATAATTTGATATGTTTAGTTTTTATTTACTTGTAGATTTTCCATGTATATTAAAGGCATTATTTTTTTTATTACTTGATACTACTTCCATAAGAATTTGTTTTGTTGAAAAGAGAAATTTCAAAGAAATCTAGTTTTTTCTAACATTATCGATCAAATTTATAGATAAATTGTTAAGTAGATGAAATTAAATTAAATGTAAACATTGCATAAAGTAAAGATTTTTTTTTTTTTTTGAAAATTTAGGTGAAATATCATTACTTTTAATTGACAAAAATTAATATTATCTATGAACTATTTACAAAAAAAATATAAAGATATGACATTGTGCATAATGTTTTAGTGTATTCTTAGATATTCCTCTAATACTTTATATGTATAAAGGTATCTCATTGGTATAATAAGAAAAAAAGATAAATTCTTTGATATAGTAAATAAGGAGACTTGACATCTATTTTATACTAATGAAATTGATAAAAGTTTTACACCAAGAAAGTGCGCTTTTGAGATAAGAGGAACAAATGAATATGTAAGTTGCTATATAAGATAAATGATGAAGAAGAGATTTTTCTGTATATTAGAAATGTCTTTCTTCCTTACTATTAGAAGATAATTTTACACTGAGAATATAAAATATCATAGGATATTTGAGAGTGCAT
Organism: Eucalyptus virginea; assembly: GCA_014182375.1. NCBI lineage: Eukaryota > Viridiplantae > Streptophyta > Magnoliopsida > Myrtales > Myrtaceae > Eucalyptus > Eucalyptus virginea. Next base: position 31,361,713 of record CM024522.1, on the reverse strand, counting down.
TTTTCTTTAATAAATAAAAAAAAGGGAAAATAGAAAAAGGAGTGGGCCATCATTTGAAATTGCAATTTAAAGATTCATGACAATTTTGTCTTTTTAGTATAAATGGGAGTAGATATAATTATTTAGGGGTGGAAATAGCGTTTCCTTAAATTTTGAGTTACATCTTTCTCCTGCACATAATTTGCCAAATTGTCATTTCATTTCCCAAACTATTATTATCTCTAAAAAATCCCACACCCATCCACGCTCTCTTCCCCATCAAAGAGACTTGTAGTCTTAACGCACCCATCGCTACATCTCTCTCGCACTCGCTTGCTCGTCATTGCTCCATCGGAAGTCGTTGCCGACCATAGATTCCAAGCCAGCGAAGGTCGCTAACGAGTGGCCATGGCTAAGCTTGCTGAGCTTGCGTGGCTCGCAAGCCTGTCACAGAGGCTCACAATCGACCAAAGCTGTCCAAACTCTAGGCCAATCTCGCATGACTATGATGATTGTGAGTTGTAGGTGTTAAAGAAAACTCCTACCAGATTTTGAAATTGACAAAACTTTATAATTCTAATACTTATATTAAAACAGGTTTGATTAAGAATGATTTTGAGGATTTCCATTAAAGTCTATTATATCTTAGAAACATATCCCATCCTGACGACTTTAGAACGTGTTGAGGCCAGAACGAGGAAAAGTCAAGAATTAGGCCCATCGAGGTTACGACATAGATCCAAAATGAGACTATTTAGAAACTAATCATCAATGACTAGTTTTTTGGCAAAGGATTTCACTTTCTATTATGTGTGTGTATTTATTAATTGAGTCAATTATAAATTGACAAAATTAATCCTGAAAATAAGTTCCAACTGAGGAAGCATCACTTATGGAAACCAAAATTCTATTTATATTGGCGACTAGAATCAAGTAGAAATTCCATCTTTGTCTTCAACGGCCACAAGATCTCTTTGAAACGTTATGTCTAATGAGTAGATAGGAGGAAATTCCTCCGGTGATTGACTAACTACTAGCGCATCATGTAAGGGTCTTTAAGGAGGTCATTCGGTTAAGAAGAATGGGGATGTGAATCTGAAATTCCAAAGTCTCAAGTTGTTCTTATTTACTTGTCTTTGTCTATGAGCTTTTCAAACTGTGACCAAGAGAGAAAACATTAAACGAGTGTCTTAATGAGATAGTTTAATCTACCACTGAGTATTTTGCACTCAAAATTGTAATATCTTATTGATCCTATAGTGGAATTCAACTAATAGGCTATTAACGTGAGAGAGTAGACGTAAGCTTAAGTTAAGCTGTACCACTATATATTTCATATGCAATCTTCTTTTCCCATAACTTTTCTTAATTAAATCTATTACACACTTATAGGTTATTGTAGAAGTCTAGTGACTTGTATTATAGCTTCTAATCGTATTCATACTTTGCTAGCAACTTATTTTATTCCACAATTATTTGTTAAGATTTCTTTTAAGCATCTATTTAGCCCCTCTAAGTGTTCATTTTAGCCTTTTCAGTGGGCTCAAGTTGAGCTTGCGTGACTTTACCATCACAAATTGCAAATAATCTCTTCAATAGAGGTAGGGTCACAAAGAGAGAGGCGAGGGCGTCATCATCCGTGTCAATGAGAAAACATGGGAGACATTTTATGGCTTTTATTTTGAGAAAATTGTCCAAAAAATCATAAATCTATTATATTTTTGTCAATTCAGTATTAAATTTCTTGATTATACTCATTAAGTTCTAAATCTTTTCATGTTTTGCCAATTGAGTCTATCTAACCACTTTTGGCCATAAATTATTGAAAGGCATGCCGAATATTCTATGTGGTATGACCGACGTTGATGTGAACAATTTTGAAATAAATTTTTAATTTTTAATTTTTTGATTTTTTGATTTTGATTTTTTCTTCCTTTTTTTTGATTTTGATTTTTTATTTTTTACTTCCCTTCTTCCTCTGGTTGATCATTGAGCCTGGACAGCTAGCTAGAGGTGAGGGTCAATGAGGTCAACCTCACCTACCCTTGGCAAGGCTTGACCTCATTATTGTTGGGCAAGGTTGAACCTCGCAAGGGGAAGGCAAGGTTTGCCCGAGGCTGGCAAGGTTGGCCTCACTGAGCTCTTGCTTCTAACCATTGTTGAGGCTTGATTGACTATAGGAAGCGAAAAAATATCAAAATATTATTTAAAATAGTCAATGTCAATAATTTTCGGTTAAAATTGACTAGATTGGCTCAATTGATAAAACATGAAAAAGTTTAGAATTCAATTGACACAATTAAAAAGTTTAGAATTGAATTGACAAAATTACATTAGGTTAGAATTTTTTGAACAAATTTCTCTTTTTAATTTTGTTAGTTCACCACCTTCTCTCCTAACTTAGTTGAGAAAATAACACATAGCTGGAATATTGATAGTTTCTTTATATAATGAATAGTTCTGCTCAATCAAGGACTGAGTCCTTGTTGTTTCCATGTATATGTTAGGTTATCTGCTTGATGAGTTCATAAGCATGCAAATAAACTTGTAAAGCACGAACACAAGTTGACTGCGTAACGGGATTTGGTTAGCTCAAGAAATTCAAGCTGCAATTCAACGGAGGTAATGGTAATTAAGTTAGTTGTAGTAGTGCTACCTTCAATTGGATGTCATAAACTAGATAAATTGGGCATGACAATAGGTTAAACTTCAGCAGATATAATTGATGTTGTTTGGTGTAAAATTGTGCGTATCGTCCTATGAATGAGCATTAATATATCTTTATCATCGCGCAATCACATAGTTCATAAATGATTGGTCTCTTTCACTGCAACCCTAAAATAATTTTCAATATGATACTTTGCATTAAGCACGTTTAGGACATCCTTAAGTAGGGTATGCTGCACACTTGATTTACTCGTTACGAATGGATATAAAAGTAAAGATTATAAACGCAACACAGGTTCTAGGGCCCAAATCAATATAAGTTTGGATATATATACTCGAATTAACAATTTAAAGTTTTGAAAAGAGTAAAATAGCGCACTTCATTTTTATTCCTCATTTTCCCAATTTCTTATTCCTTGATTCCGTACATAAATGTCTTCGTCTCATCCTTTAGGTTTTCCCTCTGCACGTATTCATTTTTCCGTCAGTTCTCGTTCAAAGCGATCGATTTCGAACTAGAATAAACGTTGTTCTCCACGTGGAGATATACAAAAACATTGCATGCAAAATCGAAATAATGAGTAGTGAATTATGGGGGAATAATATGCAACAAAAAAGATCTTGAAGAGAAACGACGACCATCTCCAGATGAGATCTAAATAGCACACCACAGGAGCGCATGAAACAGCGCGCAACCATACAAAAGTAGCGGAGAAGTACAGTAAAAGCTAAGAGCTGACGAAAGCTCTGGCCTACATACGTAGCTCAAATGAATAACGCAATAGCAAGAACCAACGGCCTATGTATAACTAGTGTCTGGAACATATGAGATGTCATACTCCTCATAAACTGAAGAAGATAACTCGAAGCACCCCGGCTTGATTAGTTTGATGGTGGCGGAGAGAGGAAGGGGATGGATGGGAAATTGGTGGGGATGGTGGTCGGGATGGAGGGAAAGCCGCTTGGGAGTGGAATGGTGGGCAAGCCGGCTGGCAGCGGAGGGAGTGAAGTGGGCATGTTCGGCAGGGAAGGCAGGGTGGTGGGCAGTGTCGGCTGCGGAAGAGTAGTTGGGAGGGTGGTGGGCAATGGCGGCAGCGCAGTTGGTTTTGGGAGAGACGGCAAAGTGGGGATGGTGGGCAGGGCCGCCGCGCCGGTGGTGGAGCCGTGTCGAGGAGATGGCGTGCCGCTAGCCCACCGTCGAACAGCGCCAGCGCAACCAGCATTGCGAAGATGACCGGGCCGTGAGCTGCCATTGAATCAAGCTTGGCTTTGGTTGGAGAAGAACGTGCAGTGGGAGGATTTCTTTTGGCAACTCAATGTGTGATTTGATGATGGTGCGTAGGGTTCATGAGAAAGGCGTTTATATAAGCGAAGGTGGGTCCTTCGGGATTGGCTTTTGATCTATGGTAGGTGAATGATCGGCTATGTGTTTGATGAGAAAATGTGCGAAGACATTCTCTGAGATTTTCAAGTTTTGTTAGCTCACCATCACCCTCCTTCCCCTGGCGTAGTTGAGAAAACAGTTGACGGTTTCCTAACGAGTTTCTTTTATTTTTTTCAAAAAATAGAGGTTGGATAGTTTCATCATGACATGAGTTGCTTGACCACGTGGCCTACTGCCATCTAATTTGGTAATTTCAAAGATTATGCTATTCTTCTTTTTTCACTTTCATTCCATGCATCTATGAAATTTCTTTTGCACGAACGTCCTTGAGATCAACACACCCAATTCGTGTAAAAGTAACCTGAAATGATAATTGATTAACTTTTAGGCTTCATTTGTTTTATGACTAAATAAATGGTTTGAAAACTATTTTCTCAAAAAATAATGGCTTATATTACTTGAAATAATTGATCATTAAAAAATATTTTCATTATTCATAATAATGTATATTTAAACATTTTTACATACAATGAAAATATTTTTTATTCATTTATTTTTATAAATGATACAAACGATCATTTTTAAGAAAATGCTTTCTAAATTATTAATTTTTCGTGAAATAAATGAAATCTCAAGGTTTTGTTCGTGTTGGCCTTATGTTTAGGAAGTCACAAGAAAATTCTTGAATCTCCCATTAAAGGGTAGCCCGTGCAATTAACTTCGTAAGAGACAGCTGATTGAAGAAGCTTTAGTTGATTGTACATTCGATGGATGCAAAGTTAGAAGATAAACTATTATTATGGCTTCACGATAAGGAGCTAGTTGTATATAATAATGGTTTCAAACAAGGACGAGCAAAATTGCGCATTTATTGAATGTCTAATAAAACTTCTCTTGGTAACGATTGATAAATTTGCAATATGATTGGGCAACAACGGTGAACGTGATCATAATCAAATTAATAATTAACTAGCTGTGAAAATTCGAAGAACGAAATTTTCCAATGTCACGTAACTAAAATCAAATATTTAATTGAGGACGCCATGCTTTTAAGTTTGGCGATGACTAGCATAAGTTTTACGGAGCACAATAATTATTGAGCTAACTTTGTTCGTGGTGGACGGTAAGGTGACTGAGATTAAGGATGAAGATCGGCACACGGGTCCAAAATTCGAGAGCAAAATTAATGAATTGCCAAAAGCACCAAAAAGAAGACGTTGCAATTTTTCTACAATTTCTCTAATTTCCTCAGGAGGCAATGCAGAAATTAGAAAATTTAAACTCAAACATCCTCGTTATTGCACCACCCACCTGGGTGGCGCGGCTGGAGCGGGCACTCTTCCTCCCGCAAAAGGTCGAGTGTTCGAATCTTGGGCGTTATAGGGTGACTTACCCGGTGGCACGTGTGTGGTAGCTAGCACATGTCGCCCCTAGGGTTTATCCCGTCGCGAAGTGGTGTTCGGGGTTCCCTGAGTTACCAAAAAAAAAAAAAAAAAAAACATCCTCGTTATTGCTCATTATTTATGAAACCTTTCATCTGATCATGATAGCCTTAATTGCGACAAGTGGTCTATGTCCAGTTGACTGGATACGATCACGTATAGGTTTTAGATTATAATTACATCATTCTATCAGAATTTGTGTTATGTCTTTATGATGAAAAAATGTTAAATTGCGTCACTTTAAAGTTAATTGTTTTTCGTCTTATATCCTCTCAAACTTGTGCTTCCCTCAATAGCGTCCTTTTCCTGCTATATTTTCCACCAGGATGCATGCTTGAAATGCATGAAGAGCGATGAAGTCGACAATCTCTAATTTCTATATATAAATATATATACCCAAAGTACAACACCACGTAACATCACTGAAAAACTTTTATTCAATACAAATAACTGACTCTGAACATATATCAATCGTACACACCAATAAAAAGAAAACAAAACAAAAGAAAGAGAAACTCGCAATCATGCGTACAAAGTAATGACCGTATATCACAACCAGCAACGTTCCACCATCAGGAGGCACGTTGATACGAACACTAATGTAATCTCATCGATCGCAGCACGGACTCTCTCAAGGGCGAGTCGTCTAGTTTGATGGTGGTGGGGAGAAGAAGGGAAGGGTAGGGATCTTAGGGATGCCGGCCGGGAGCGGCGGCAGGGTGACCTTGGGAAGAGAAGGCTGAGTCGGCAGTGTGGGTTGAGGCAGAGTTGGGATGGCAGGCAAGGGCGGCATTGCTACCTTTGGCAATGTTGGGATTGTCGGCAACGGAGGCAGCGGTCCCGGATTCGGCAAAGTGGGTATGTTGGGAATGGTTGGTATCGTTGGGAGACCGGCCTGGAGCAGATGACGAGCTCCCCAGCTCACGTCGATGCTGGCAAAGAGGACGGCGATGGAAAGCACTAAAGCGAAGCTCTTGGAGAAAGCCATTGGTGATCGGGATCGAGTTGATGCGATGAAAGGGTGTTGCGAGCAATGTGATTGCTGATTGCTGATTGCTGATTGCTGAGTGAGGAATTGGAGGGATGGAGGTTGGGATTATATAGGAAGAGAATGTGTGATTTTGGGTTGAGGTTGGTGACTGGCCATTCATATGGTTAAGAAAAAGTTGCAATCTTGGTTTGTCGTTCTTGTTAGTTCACCTCCTCATCTTGCTTTACAAAATCAAAGACGAAATGTCAGATTTTGATGGGGTGTTGTCCTTGAATTCAAGCTTGGTGATCGACGTGTCTTGGAGGAGGTGAAGAGTAGTGCATTGCTAGTCCAATCTTGAATGGAGTTTGTCATGACTTTGTTACGGTTTCCACACGTTTTGGTCCCGAGTAATCCTCCGTTTATTGAGGGTTTGCTATTTCAGCATTGGTTAGGCAGTTAAGTGTTAATGATTAAAGATTGAGTGCGGGTGTTCACTTCGTACTTTCGTTTCTACACAGACTTTGACAGTTCGTGTCTGATAGGGTTGGAGGAGTTAGGTGTATAAGGACCCACTTTGATCAATCTGACGTGTTATGGTTTTTTTTCTCCTTTATCTTCCCGTTTCGCCGCGAATTGACCCAATCAACAAATTAGCTTTCAACCCATAAGTTGATTTTTGGTATTTATTGAATTAGGTTTAGTGGTAATCCGGGCAAGTAAATTGCGTAACGGGAGTCAAGGACGATTAAATTTAAAGGAAAAAAGAAATGTAAGTACATGAAATTGATGAATCAATAAACTGAAACTAAGAAAATACATAAGTTTAGTGTTGATAATTGTGGATCCTTTTACAACAATTCAAGGTGACTTTATATAGCCTATTATAAAATATAACTACTTATAAGGGGTTAATATTCAAATTATTGGTCATAACCACATCTTTATAACTTCATACTCCATAATCACATGTTCACCTTATTCAGAAGTGGTTACAACTCTTCAATTGCCACTAGACTTAATTGTCAATCGGTATCTTCACCTTGGCATATTCTTTGTCTTCTTCAATTTCTTTGTATTCGACACATTAATCATTGACCAATTGCCATCATACGTCGACAACTGTCTCATGGTCGTTAACAATTATAGTCATCGTCATTTGTCTCCGCTTATCAGTTACTTCGCGATAATCAAATCATACTTAACGTCGAGTTCTATATTCATTCAAATCAGTGTCATGTCGATTAAAAGAATTGGTCATTTTTTTTATTGTCAACAATTCATAAATTGTTAACTAGTGCAACATCATGTATATTCTCTAGTTCAATCTATCTTTAGTTTTGGAAGATCTAGGTAAAAAATAAAATAAAATTAAACCTGACATAAAAGGGGTAATCTAATCTTTCTGGCCATATAATGAGTAATTAGTCTTGTATATTGATTCTATTAGAAGTATGACATGTGTGTGTTGATTTATATTTGAGCCCCAGCAAAAGTAAAAAGGAAAATTTTAAATGATGGCTTGATGTGGTGCCATATTATCAAAGGAGGACTCAAAGTAGATCTTGTCTCGTATAAGGACTCGAAATATTCAATTTAATCTCAAAAAGGAGCCTAAATTGGGGTTGTTTTGATAATAGAGGCCCGAAAGTGGACTTGTCTTAAATAAGGATATGAAGTGGCCGATTTTGTCTAAAAATGTGTAAGCTAAATATAAGCCATTCAAACTTGATGAAAGTGTGCATCTATCATTAAACGCAATGGATTTGGATATGACCATTTTCTGGGGGGATTTTTAGTATCAATATCACTTATCAAATTTAGGTCTTAAGAGGATTTCATCTAATTTGAAGAATTTTGACACAATAAGCAATTTCTAGAACTTTCAACTATCGTTTTTTTTTTCCGAAGATGTATAGCCCAAGTGCTAAAATTTGGTATGAGGGGACACTTTAAATTTTGTTTCTATTCCCCAGAACAACTATTTATATTCTTTTGTTCTAGAGAATGAAAAAAGAATAAAAACCTGTTTGGTAAAATTTTTGTTTCTGAGAATAGATTTGTAACAGAAATAAGAAAGTTGAAAAAAATAATTTTTTACTCCTGGGAACAATTTCTAGAATATAATTTCTAGATATATATATATATATATATTTTTTTTTTCTCTCTCTTCTCTCTTCTTCTCTTTCTTTTCTTCTTCTTCTTCTTTTTTCTTCGTTTTGGCCAATTCGTGGCCTTGGCCATGGCCAGCATTGGCGATCGGCTAGACGAGGGCCGGCAACTTCACTAGAGTGTCGCCGGCCCCCAAGACGTCGAGCCATGGTGAGACTTGTCGGCTTGAGCCTCGCGAGGTGGTTGGACAGCCTTGGCGAGGTGGTTGTGGCCACGAGATCTTGACCTCCCTAGCCGACGTGAGGCTTAGCCTCGCCAAAGGCGAGGTTGACCTCCCATCGCCCGGGTGAGGCCGAGGCTTACTATGGCTAGGTTGGCAAGCTCGCCGGGCCTTGCCCTAGCTTGGCAAGGCTCCGGCGAGCTCATCGAACCTTGCATAGTCAGTCGCCAGCCATTGTCGTGGCCTATGACGGCACCAAAGCCAAAGAGAAAAGAAAAAGGAAAAAATAAAAAATATAATAAAAGAATTAAAAAATTAAAAGAAATAAAAAAATCTAAGAATCCTACCAAACGTGTTTTTATCACGGGAATATAAATTTTGGGAAGTTATCAAACACGTCTTTTGCTTAGAAGTTATTCTTGAGAATAGAATTAGAAAAAACCATTTTAGATAAAAAATTATTCTCTAGAACATAATCGTTATCAAATGTGCTCTTAAGTGTCAAAAGTTAGGAAAGTGACACTTAAGTGCCACCTTCAGCGAACCTATCGAAAATCCTATGTGGTAATTTTTTATTATTTTTGCTCGCCTATGTGGCTCAACGGAGAGTTGACTTAGCAAAAAAACGCAAAAACAACGTTGTTTTAACGCGGATTTGAATTTTAATGTAAAAATTAATTAAACTAAATTATAAAAAAATTATTTTTTTTTTTTAAAGAAGAGGAACGAAGCATGTGGTTGAGGGCTAAGCCCTTGTCGTTGCCGCCTCCCCGCCGTTGTCGGAAGGGCCAATAATGTTTTTTTTTTTTTATAATTAGTTTTAAATTTAATTTAATTAATTTTTATATTAATTATTTACCACATCAACAGCAAAACGACATTATTTTAGCACTTGTCTAGTGATGTCAGCGTGCAAAACGACGTTGTTTTGCTCTTGTCTTGCTAGAAAATTGACATATCAGCATTTTGGCCACCATTGGCATTTAAGTGATTTATTTTACTCTAATTTTGGTACTTAAGTGTCACTTTCCTAACTTTTGACACTTAAATGTCCCTTTGTGCCGAATTTTACACTTCAGGTATCCGACACTCGTCTTAGCTTCCATGAACATCTTTTGGAATTGCCTCCGTTTTTTGTTTTTCTGATTTGTTGTTGCATCCCTATTTTTGCAAAACAAAATCGGCACTTTGGCAGGAATCCATACTTCACGATACCATGCAATAAATCAAAATACAAGTTCTGATGAAAACTCACCCCGGAGTCAATCCTCTGATTAGATTGATCCGACCCAAGAAGAACAAACTCCGGCTGAACATCTTGCTATATCGGTTCTTGTTCCTGTTCAATATCCCGGCCCAGTCCAGCGGCCACAGGCCCACTGGTTTCCGTTTCAAGGTCAATGGGCAACCAGGCTGAGTCAACCTCGGAACCAAGAGAGCCCACTCGGAGGAGAAGCAACTTCAAGAACTGGAACTTAGCCCAATGGAGGTGGGCCGACCCCATCCGTCGTGAAGGCCATGGCCAGGGCATTGCGACCTCGCTGGCCTTGAGCGAATCGGCGTCGCCTATGGCTGCCCAAAGCTGGCAATGGCCTTGCCTAGGGCCTTCGTGGCCAAGGTTGAGGGTTTCATGGTTGGTGAGGGTGGTGACCCTCGCTGGCCCCGACTCTCACCGGTCGTAAAGAAGAAAAACCAAAAAATAAAAATACAAAATATTTAAAATATTAAAATAATATTAAAAATTTGTCCATATCACACCGGCAAAGCCATGTCGGATTTTCTGATGACGCAAATCAGAATTGGCACTCAAGGGAGCGATTTTTTAAATTTGTGGCATTTAAATGAGCGAAAAAAAAGTTTTGATACTCAATTGAACGTCGTATGAAAGTTTTGGCACTCCTAATGTTCTTCTCCCTTTTTTCTCTAATTCGTAATGGGTAACGGTGGTATGAGTGAAATCTACTTGTTTTGATTTTATACAACCTTGTGAGACATTGATGCCTGCAAGCTATTGATGAAGTAGAGTGGAAATTTGATATGATTGATGCATCACGTATGATTTCCATATCTCCAAGCTAATTAGTCCTCGCATAATTCTTGGCACTCTATTGCATAGGCACCGTCGACGCTTGTTTAGAGTCGGGAAGAGATTAAAATGAGCTGCAAGACTTACGAATTAATGGCAACCGACTTAGACGAACATAAATATGGCATATTCTTCTTGTATCATACAGAATTACATGAAATTATACACTCTAATGGAGGCTCAATATGCCCTCCTAGAAAGCAAACAGACCAAACCCGATATCAAATACTTCCTGGAGCATCACACTCTTGGGAGAAGTAGCACATGACGATATCATACAAACCACACCCATCTTCACTATTACATCGTATTCGACCTCATATGCGAAGTATAGGTTTCAGCAGTAACTTATAAAGGCACCATTAGGCCATGTAGTAATGATCATGATCTCAAGGGTTGGAGGTGGTCACAGAAGGCACTGGTAAGTCCTTCGGAATCGAAGGGATCGAAGGGAAGCCTGGCACTTCTGGCAATTCAGGAACTGGGAAGGTTGGCAACTCAGGCTTAGGCAAGGTTGGTATTTCAGGGAGAGGTGGGAGTTCGACCTGCGGCAGCGACGGGATGATCCCATCGGGTATTTGGGGCACGGCAATCTCTGGCAGTGACGTGTCGAGGAGATGGCGTGCCCGGACCGAGTTGGCGCCGCCACTTAGGAGAGAGAGCCCGATGACCAGGAGGGCGTATTTGATGAAGGATGATAGGTTTGCCATCGGTTCAAGTTGCTATCCTCTGAGAAGGGTATATGAGAACGATTGTTTGAGGGCGTGTGAGTGTGGCTTCGTAGGGCAAAATGCGCACTGTTTTATAGGCGAGAGGGACGTGGAGATTGGAGAGGATTTAGGACGTGGGGCGATGTGAAAAGCTGAGACGGTTTGTTCAACTTCCTATCTGTCTTTGGCTGACACAAGTCCAAAAGATCCTATCAAACATCTCCAAGTCTTGCTGCCGAGTGCCGATACGGGTTAAATCACTAAATATATCGTCGAGCAGGTTCAACGCATGATCGTTCTTCTTTTTCTTGGATGGGCAATTGCGTCCTCTTGGATTACACGGCTCTCTTTCATTCAGCAAAAGCAGACACTATAGAAGGTATGCTACTGATGCATAAGTTTGATCACTGGGGCTAGAATGTGGCTCATTACACTAACTTCGTGGCCACGTCTCAATGAAATTGAGGAAGTTTTCAAATTAGTCGTGGCAGGTTGGGAAAAGTACCAAAATAGTCATAAATCTTTTGTATCGGTATCAATTCAGTCCTAAATTTTTTAATTAGACTAATTTAGTCCTAAACCTTTTCACATTGATACTAATTTCCATCTGGCTAATTTAAGCCGGAAATTGCTGATGTGGCCGCCGATAGTCTTATATGGCGCCATGTGGACAAATTTTATAATTTTTTATATTTTTTCAGATTTTTAAATTATATTTTTCTTTTTCCTTTTTTTCTCTCTTTTTTTTTTCTCCTTACCCTTTGGTCGGCGAGGTCGCCAGCTGGCCGACCATCGCTGGCCACAAGCTAGTCGAGGCAAGGGGCCCTGCGCCCTCGCCAGCCACAAGCGATGGTGTCGGCCCTTGCCTAGATCCGAGCGAGGGCTGAAACCCTCACTCGTTGGCCGGTGAGGGCGCAGTAGCCCTCGCTTGGATCTAGGCGGGGGCTAACGCCCTCGCTTGTGGCCAACAAGGGCGTGGCGGCCCTCCCCAGTGGCCGGCGAGGGCATGGGGCCCCGACTAGCTTGTGGTCGATGATGGTCGGCCGGCCGGCAACCTCGCTAGCCAAGGGGTAACAAGAAAAAAAAAAAAAAGAAAAAAAGGAAAAAAAGGAAAAAAAAAAAAAATTTTAAAAAATCTGAAAAAATATATAAAAAAATTATAAAATTTGTCCACGTGACGCCACATGAGACCGGCGGTGGCCATATCAACAATTTCCAACTTAAATTAGCCGGATGGACTAAATTAGTACCAATGTGAAAAGGTTTAGGATTAAATTGGTCCGATTAAAAAGTTTATGACTGAATTGATACCAATATAAAATGTTTAAGACTATTTTGGTACTTTTCCCTTTTGGCAGGTCCATTATAAGGACTCAGGTTGATTAACTATCAGTGCAAGCAACGTCACATTACTCGCTGAAATTGCATTGGCCGGATATGTTTAAATCACTAAATATATCGTCGAGTAGGTTCAATGCATGATCGTTCTTCTTTTTCTTGGATGGGCAATCGCGTCCTCTTGGATTACACGGCTCTCTTTCTTTCAGTAAAAGCTGACGCTATAGAAGGTATGCTACTGATGCATAAGTTTGATCACTGAGGCTAGAATGTGACTCATTACGCTAAGTTCGTGGCCACGTCTCAATGAAATTGAGGAAGTTTTCAAAGCAGTCGTGGCAGGTTCATTATAAGGACTCAGGTTGATTAACTATCACTATCAGTGCAAGCAACGTCGCATTACTCGCTGAAATTGCATTGGCCGGATACGTATAGATTCACAGTACTTTCTTCTCCTCAACTCTTTTTTCCACGCCCCTAAGTGAATGAAGGTGTTGCAGAAATGAAGCTTGCCCGAGTACTTCAGGGCTCGTCACTTCTTTTCACTGATGAGGATTATGCCGGAACAATACACCGATATCTAAATTTACCAATCGCTGGGAGTATTAACATTTTGGATGGACGAGTGAATCTAAGGATGGTCCATATAGCCAGATTGCACGTAATGGAATTGTTGTTACGAATCTACACTAGCATATAAAGGGAAGCAGATACTTTTTAGGAGCTATAACCAGCGACTCGACGTCATTTGCCCTTCATTTCTTTTTCCTAATAAGCAAGAATGCTGTAGGATCATCTTGCTTGATTTTATTTCATAAGATACGTCGCTGCATTTCCTAAGTTATTGGTGAAGTGTAGCTATAGTTCTTTTGGGAGCATTTCACAAGTTATTGGTGAAGTGTAGCTATAGTTCTTTTGGCAGCTGAAAGCGCGACTTCATATCTACAACATTAATACGTTAAAGATCGAACAACAGAACTTTGCCGAGTTCTTACTTCTTACATCTTGTCATACTCAAGATCGTTGGGAAATTTTGCCACTATCTTCCTAACTACCCTAATTCAACTTCCCCCAATGAAAATAGAACAAGGGCCATTTTTAAAACCTCTGTTTCTAATTTTGCGAGAGCAAATTGGAAGTAAGATGGAAGCTAACAGCTCTTGGCTCTTTGATGGTAACTTGTCTGCAAAAATCACCAAATTCACGTCCTTCGTCCACTTACTTTTTCCATCTCTCAGCAGAACCTACCAAGTTTAAGCAGATATTAATCAAGGATCAGTGGAGACGCACAAAAATTTGGAGAATATCATGCTTTTCCTTTACATTATGGCACGAGTTCCAGATTCATTTGAAACTTCAATTCCTCGTACATAATTGCATAGTTACAGACAATAATACATAAGAGCATTTGCCAATGCCACTGCAGCAGAGCCTGGCATTATTAACAAATGAAAGTTCCTTGACGGACCATATTAACTTAGAATTCCAGTTTATCATACAGATAAAGGCACATGAAAGTAAGATTCAGCTCCAAAATGAGCGACCCTTGACGGCAATCACGTCCTCATTTCCTCTCGAAATGGTCTTATAGTAATCCAGTGTCCATTTCTCGAACGTGCAATCGACGAAATCATAGTAGCCGCCATGGAGAGAGAGGTTTCCCCTCATCACCTGTTCTTCTATCCATGGATAAGTGAGCAGATTTAGCAATGAGCGATTCACTGATTCCTGCACTCAGAAGCATTTTAAAGGCATTAGGCCAATGCCGTTGGTGATCTTATACAAATCAAATCCAGATGTTATGAGTTGTTTCCCACCTTTTCACAGTGCCTGCACTGCTGGTCAAAACTGAGGTGAGAAGCATCTTCCTTGGTGCTTAGTCTAGCATTTTTTCCAACTATAACCCAATTTTTGATGAAGCTACTGGAAAAAAGAGAATGAATAGTTAAAGCTGAATAGCTGCAACTGAAGGAAAATTACACTATACTTCAACACCCCGACCTTGAATTATCTCCATCTGCATTCTCCATGCTCATCAGTGCGCGAATGCCCCCGCAACAGCTGTGGCCAATTACTAGTATATTTTTCACCTGTGCAAAGAAACTGTTACTTGCCAAATCTAAATTATTAGACCAGGAAATATATAAAAGCTAAATGCACTAGTTGAGTGTATTATCCTTATAATCCCTGAACTATATGCAGTTCGATCACAATCTCATCATACTTTTTGCCTAAGATACAGTCATGCAATTTCAACATTTTGCCTCTATCTTCATTACATAAAGAAAAAGAAACAAAATATCATCATTATCACTGCCACCACAAATAATTCTTTTCCCTGTTTCATAATACTCAAAAGTTCTTCTATGGAAAATTTTCCTCAGTGAGATACATCTTCCCTGAAGTCCTCAAAGTTCTTTCAAGAGCTTCACAAATAAACAGCACCGAAATTTTAGGTGACATTTCCCTTTGAACTCTACAACAAGGGAAAGCGACTTAATGGTACAATTTTAACTATGATCTTTCACAAAATGCACCAGCATATTACGAAGGCAAGCATCCCGTTGGGTTGAATTACTTACTTTAAGAGAATTTACAGCAAATTCTAGTGCAGCATTGGTTTCTGATGGTCCGCTCTGCACAAATAATGGAAAAAGATGAAGGAAGCATAAAATATGCTATTTTCACCACTAAGTAGCAGACCTGATCCCTCCCACACACCAAAATCTATATTTTCAAGTCATCAAACTGTATAATAAGCTAAAAAGAGAGGAGAAAACCCAAAACAAAGAAAAACCGGTGCAAAACGCGAAGCAAGCACCTCATATGGTGGCACAAGATTTGCCACATTCCTAACCGTGAAGGCTTCCCCAGGTTCCAATCCTAGGATGACAGAGGGACAAACCCTGGAATCTGCACAAGCAATCACCATAAACTGTCGTTTGAAAGAGTTAGTTCAAGAGATATGTACCTCTTATTCTTAAAGCAAGATATCTGAAGCGAAAAGCTGAAGACAATACATCAAAGTGTTGAGGAAGGGAAAAACACACAAAAAGCAGATGTCTACCTATAGATTTTAAAGAAATATAACTATAATATACCTCAGGTGCTTGACTCTCAGCAAGACGGCGATAGAGCTCTAAATTTTCCCTGCTTGCAGAAAATAAGATATGCCTAAGCCTAACTGCTCATCATAAAGCATTAAATTTCAGTTGTCAATAGAAGCAAAAAGAAGTTAAGCAAGAAGCTCTTACAAGTATTTCTTCTCTTTAAAAGTCAGAAACCGTTGCTTCATCTCATTGAACGAGTCATATCCTCCTGTTTGTTCTGCAGTCTTGTATTCATCTGTCCTAATTCCCTGCATCAGTCTGGGAGTCTCCTTTGATGCATTACTTCTTAAACCCTGCTTCTTCCTGCAAACAACCAAGCAAAACATGTGCAGAGGCAAAAACACATGTATCAGTACATTGCAGTCAAAGATTTGGTCAGGCATGGGAACCAACAAAAAAGAAGCATTCTTATCTCTTAGGATCAACCCTGAATGTTGCATTGTAGTCGTACGTAATCATTAATGTACAACATCTCCTAAAAATAAACCAGCAAATAATAAAAATTAGCAAGCTTTCTACTATGTGGGGGCAGAAGACGACAATTTCAGTCACATTACATGAATTAGGAGTGGGGCAGAAGATTAATGAACTTCTAGTCAAGGACAGTAAGCTTCTTAGACAGATAGAAATCGATGGTATCACAAAAATAAGTGAATACAAAAATCAGTAAGTTTAAAGCTTCAATATGCATGTGAGTGTTGTATTGACTTCAGATTTCCAGAAACAGGCAAAAGGCAGGTCATATGAATGTGGCAATCTGCAACAAAGGAGGCTGAGGCATTTTCTTGTCGGGTAGCCAGTCGAGAGAGAAAACGCAAGCAACAAGATGTTGCTGGTTAAGAGTCGTTACCAATGCAATACTTGCTCCTTCCATTGAATCCAGAAATAAACAGCAGAGAGCCTTATTACATTGATGAAGAGTGGGTTGACATGGGAGAGAGCGAGAAACCACAAGGAGGAGCTCTACTACGAGCTATGTAAAAATCCCATGGTCTATTTAAAGTCTCTATTAGGAAAAAAAGGCACTTGACCAAATTGCTGATGCCAAACAGTTGTTGCATCAACAAGAGGAGAGGAAGTCCATAGCCAGGTGCTACAACTGATATAGAGTAGACAATTTCGGTTATAGTTTTCCTTGCGATGGTCCGGGACGAGGCGGTACTTGTGATATTTACGCTTGGGACGCATTTTATTTGGCAGTTTCTGGATGTTAACCATCAAAGAGCCAAAAGCTGTTAGCTTCCATCTTACTTCCAATTTGCTCTCGCAAAATTAGAAACAGAGGTTTTAAAGATGGCCCTTGTTCTATTTTTATTGGGGGAAATTGAATTAGGGTAGTTAGGAAGATGGTGGCAAAATTTCCCAACGATCTTGAGTATGACAAGATGTAAGACGTAAGAACTCAGCAAAGTTCTGTTGTTTGATCTTTAATGTATTAATGTTGTAGATATGAAGTCGTGCTTACAGCTGCCAAAAGAACTATAGCCCTTCACCAATAACTTGTGAAATGCTGCCAAAAGAACTATAGCTACATTTCACTCTACAACTGATATAGTAGACCCCAAATCATGGAAATTTTATCGCACACCAAGTGCGGATTTTTCACTCTACAGAGTTGTTTGCACCTAAATGCTTCCGACATTCCAAGACGACATTTGCCTATGTCACAACAGCTTTTACAACCTACTAATCCAACAGGATCAACTACCTTAATCGACACTGTTACCAAATTAACAACTGGGAGAGCTTCAACTAGTATAGACTGTCAATACATACGGAGATAGCAGCACTAGCAGCAGCCAATTCACCACACAAATAAAAGCTTTCAGCAGAAAAAAAACCAAATAAAGCACTAATTTTTCACCTGTAAGAAGATCCTAAATTTAAATGGGTCTGCTCAGTTTCCCTTCCTTGGAGCTTAATAGCAGAGATCTGCATCAACAACAACAAACAGGAGCTTAAAAGCCAAGCAAGCACAGAGCTGGACAAAGATTGAGAGAGATAGAAACCTACACGGGACGTTCTCAGCGACCCGCCGCAAGAACCAGGGGGGGAAGAGACGAAGCTCGGCGCAAGATTCGCCATTTCCTGTCCGGAGCCGAGCTACGAAAACGGGGCGTGCAAATCTCGTACTGGGGCGGACAGCGGAAGCAGATAGCGTGATCGGCAACGGTTAGCGGGACTCCAGATCTGTACGGGCTGTAATAAAGAAGTTGCAGAAAGTGGTTAAGACGTTGGTGGCATCGTTGGACACATGTCCCATCTCCAAGAAAGACGGAGAAACCAAGGTCGGGTTGTCCGTAGGGTGTCTGATTTTCACGATCAGCCGATGCCTAGGCTTTTGTACTTTACTAATATGGAGTCATTGCTGTTTAATTCTCTGAGAAAACCAGGCTTGTGCCTTTTTGTCGTTCCCAGCGGGCAGGCGAGAACATCGAACCTTTCTGCTTGACCTTTGGGCTCAACCCTGTCTTTGGGCCTAGCAAGTATCGCAAAGGCCCGACCCGACCCGCTCATCCATCCACAGCCAACATGAGTGACTGGCTTCTGTCCAGAAACCTGAAACCAGACAATGTCGGTTCTCGATTCATGGAATTGAGATCCGGCCCACGCGGTCTTGAAATCTTGAAAATCGAACATGAAAAAAATAAAAGTTTTCTAGTCTTTTTTTAGCTTTTTTTTTTTTGGCTGTTTTGGATAAATAAATCATTTTCGATCTACTTATTTAAAGAAAAAAAGTTTGGTCTTGAATCAACCCATTATTCCTAAATGGTTTTCGAACTTTTTTATTGAATCTTTTGGTGAACTTTTTTTTTCTGTTTTTTATAAGTAAAAGTTTTTGAACATTAAAGAAAAAATATATTAATTAAATAGAGAATCGACCCATGTGGTCTTGGAATCAGTGAACTTTTTTCTTTTAGATTTTTTTTTTTTCTATAAGTAAAAGTTTTCGAGCATTAAGGAAAAAAATAATAATTAGCATCTTAATAAAAAATAAAAACCTTGACTAATTATTTCTTACTCCAAAAATTTGGAATCCGAAATCGGACCGGCCCCCTCTATCACCACCTGGAACTGGTTGATCTGTCCGGTTTTTCAGTTTGACAGGGACCGATGCACACCTATCACCGCTCCTGATCCGACCCGAGCTGCCCGACAGAAGGAACCGGGTCAGATGTTGTTTCAAAAGCTTAACGCGAACGCTGGCAAAGGACAAACCAAAAACCAAAAAAAAAAAAAAAAACGCTGGCAAAGGGGGCCGGCCACTCGCGAGGGGGCGCGAGGAATCAGGGTTTTACGAACAACCTCGGCCTCTCTCTCCCCGTACGCTAAAACCCCTCACCGTCTCCTCTTTCATCTCTCTCTCTTTCTCTCTCTTCTCTGGCTTCCCCCCATCAATACCAATTGACTCGCCACCTCTCTCGATTCCTCGCAGTAGCTTCTCAGCTTCCCTTCTCCCCCTCTCTCTCCATGCATCTTTGAACTCGCTCGGTGGGTTTGTTGTTCGGCTTCGAGTCGGTCGATTCTAAGCTATGGCCACGAGGGCTTCCAGGAAGCTGATTTCTGATTACATCGCCAAGCGGCCGATTTCGAGTTCCGTTGGGAGCTGCGGGCATTGCTCCTCCGCTGCCGAGTCTTCTCCCAAAATCCCTCATTTCTCCAAGAGAGTAAGCTTAAAGTTCCTTTCTTTTTTCCCGGGGTCAACTTTTTGACAAAAAAGAAAGGAACTTTAACTTGTGTGAAAGTGTTTGCTATAGGAATCTCGTGTTTAATTTGTTGGCCTTCTGTTCAAAAAATGGCGATTACGACTTACTTAGTGCTTGTGTTTTTCAAAAAAGGTTGAAACTTGGCTGCTGAAGCTTGGTTTCGCAGTCCAAAATTTGGTCACCGGTCTTGGGGTTAGGGCTGTTTATGATTTTATTAGCATCGGTAGAACTAATTATTACTTGGAAAGTTAGAATTTGGCCAAACATGGATGGATTTAGGACTGGAGACAATAGATATCTGGAAGGAATTACACGGAAGTTGTGCTAACATGAATACAACGATTCTGATGCAAAGTGCAGGTTGAGTTCTGTTGGCATGACTTAAAGCTAAACATAAGTTATTGATATAATTTACCAACCTGAACTTTTGACATCATTTGGTTTTTCGAACACTGGTTTTTAATGTTGTTCTGCTACTATATGTACTTGATGCGTTAAGGAGTGTCAGATGTCAATGGGCCTTGGACTTCTATTACCAGTCTAGGGATAGTTTAAGCTTTTGTCATATTTCCATTTTCTTAAATTAATTTCAAATTTCTTCTCTGAGGAAAATGATTCTGTGTTTGGCATTGTCCAAAACAATTGTAGGGGAGATTGCTGACGGGAGCCACTATAGGCCTGGTTATAGCCGGTGGAGCTTATGTGAGTACTGTAGATGAAGCAACTTTCTGGTACTTGTCGTTCTTTTGATATAATTTGAACATCTCTTCATTTTTGGTAATGAGATTTACCTTTACATCATTTCAATTTCCAGTGGATGGCTATTCTCAGCAACCAAACTAGTGAATCCGTTCTTTGCTCTTCTAGATGCTGAGTTTGCACATAAACTAGCTGTAACAGCTGCTTCTCGTGGCTGGGTTCCTAGGGAGAAGCGGCCTGATCCGGCAAATTTAGGGCTGGAAGTTTGGGGAAGGAAGTTCTCTAATCCCATAGGCCTTGCAGCTGGTTTTGATAAAAATGCTGAGGCTGTTGAGGGTTTACTAGGGATGGGCTTTGGATTTGTCGAGGTAGGCTCTGTCACGCCAGTACCACAGGAGGGTAATCCAAAGCCACGCATCTTCAGATTGCGTAAAGAAGGGTGAGAATTAGTTCATTTTCTCATTGTCAATTTGATAACGACATTGCTCTGCTAATTTAGGCTATCAAGTCATCTTCTACAGATTTTCCCATGGAATTAATGGGTATATGCCTTTTCAGTATCATGGAGGTTCTTAATATGATTGTGTAGACATTTCAGCCTTGCCTTGGCTTTTTGGAGGATATTCACACCTTCCTTTTTTATTAATGAATAGAGCTATCATAAACCGCTGTGGCTTCAACAGTGAAGGCATAGTTGCTGTTGCTAAGCGACTGGGTGCCCAGCATGGTAAAAGAAAGTTGGCTGAGACCTCAAGCACATCCCCGTTCATCCAGTGAGGAAACAAAACATGGAGGAAAAGCTGGTCCTGGCATTCTTGGTGTAAATCTTGGGAAAAATAAGACAAGTGAAGATGCTGCTGCAGATTATGTACAGGGGGTCCATACATTATCGCAGTATGCTGATTACTTGGTAGATAATTTGTCATGCCTCCTGAGAATTTTTATTTGTGCAAGTTGTGTTAGTTCTGGCCTGCAATACTACTAGCTGGCCTTGCTTGATGTGGTGATTAATAGGAAACTCTTAAGTATTCTGGGAATGCATCTGTGAATCATGGTGACCTCTATTCTTGGTTACTTGAGGGTTTTTGGAATTTGAGTCAATCTTGATCTTCTATTAACCATTGTTTTGACCATTCACACGCTGTTTGTTTGCAGGTCATTAATGTTTCATCACCAAACACTCCAGGGTTGCGTATGCTTCAAGGAAGAAAGCAGTTAAAAGACCTTGTCAAGAAGGTATAAGTAGTCTGAGTTTACTCTAAAGTAGCATAATTAGATGCAGGTCTTGTTAACATCATGTTTCTTAAGGTTCAAGCTGCTCGTGATGAAATGCAATGGGGCGAGGAGGGACCACCTCCTTTACTTGTTAAAATTGCTCCTGACTTGTCTCGAGAAGATCTTGAAGACATTGCAGCAGTATGCAGTTTTGTCCTACTGTTTAACAATTTTTTTTTTTTAATTTCTTTCATTTAACATTATTAATGTCTTTTTGCTCTTCATTACAGGTAGCTCTTGCTCTCCGCCTGGATGGATTGGTAAAATTTTCTTTCTGGGCTTTCCAATCGTCTTTTTTCAGTTAGATGTAGGTTGGTTGAATAAACTAACCTCACACAAATATAAACTTAGGAAGTCTCTTTATAGTTGTTGACTGTCGATTGCTTCATGCACTGCTGAAAGTTAGCAGAAATATGGAATCAAATTGGAAAAATATGCTTTGCTCTACCATAAATTTAGATAGGACAGCCACTTATGACTCAGAACAGTTAGAAGTTTCTAACGTGAAAAACAATTATTTTTGTGCTTCCCGCATGACACACTGAGGAGTTGGAGTTAAAATTCCTTTCCAATAGCAATGCTCTTTACCAATAAAACTGCCAGCTACCAAATGGAATTATTTTTTTTATCATGACTTCTTACATCTGTCGCACTTCAGAGGAGGGCAATAATGGATGCCTGATAGATTCTTCCAGTGCTTAGCCGGGAAAGATATGTTGAGGACATTTTTGTTCCAACTATAGCTCCTTCTAACAAGTTTCAGTCCTCAACTATTCATCAACCCGAGCCATTGCTTTTCCCTACTAGTTCTTCACATTTTGAAAGTAGAAACCGTCCTGAAATTTTTTGTTCATGCTATTCTTGGAATCCCTATTTTAACTACACAAGATTATTATACATGTCTACAAAATATTCTCTTATAGTGCTGTCTTATCAACATAGTATGCATTGAGGAACTGCTGTCAGACAGTGTTATTTTTTCTTGTTGCTATGCTGTTTTCAAAGACTTTTTGTAACTTATCGAGATTAAAATACACTTCTATTTTGTTCTCTAGATCATCTCAAATACAACCATCTCTCGACCAGATCCTGTTGACAAAAATCCAGTGTCTGAGGAGGCAGGTGGTTTGAGTGGCAAACCTCTCTTTGACTTGTCTAACAGAATCTTGAGGGAAATGTACATTTTAACACGGGTATGTTGGACTCTCATCTCTTGTGTCGCTTATTTCATTAATGCTGCTTGATTGTTTAAGAATATGGACCTTTTAGTGGTTGGAATGATTGGAATGATTCAGATGCCCCACTGTTGTAGTCATAAAGGGTAACAAATTACTTTTTGGTAGGTTTTGGGCTCTGCGTATTGTTAATAATGCAAAAGTGATCTAATTACCTGTGGATAAAAGATACGTGCCTTAAAAACACTCGCATATGGCAAGGAGGATGCTGATTTCCGGTGTACTATATGACAGCCCTTTGCATGTATTGGATTGTGCATGGAAAACTTGCTGTGGTCTTATTTCTTGCAAATTTGCTTGAACTGGTATTTATATTTTTCCAGGGAAAAATACCTCTTATAGGCTGTGGGGGTATAAGCAGGTAAAAAGCTCTTCCTTTTGGCATCACGTTGTGAGAACTAATTCTGGCATTCTCGTTTCTTTCCTAATATTGTTTTCCCTAATCAGTGGTGAAGATGCATACAAGAAAATTAGAGCTGGTGCTTCTCTTCTTCAGCTTTACACAGCATTTGCTTATGGTGGTCCGGCCCTAATTCCACAAATGAAGGTCTGTTTTTGGGTTATTTCTTTTGCACGAGGTTCTTAAGCATTTACATCTTATCTATTCAGTTCATCATTTTTTCTAATTTGTATCAATTTTGCTGTCCACCTTGATATGCTTGTATGTTCTCTCAGGCTGAACTGTCGGAGTGCTTGGAAAGGGATGGTTTCAAGTCTATACTCGATGTGGTAGGTGCGGATTGCAGATGATTTATTCGAGGCTTGTATTGTCAGGCTTTGAAACAACTCTCGTCAGAAAGAGTTCGGCCTTTTTCCTTTTCATGGGTTGGTCATTTAATCTTTGTGTTTTATATACATCTGGAGCTTTTTCTAATTATTTGCTCCATTTTACCCGTTTAATTCCTCCGAGGATTTGTATGGTGATTTGGACTCTGGGAGTTGTGTATCGATACCATCCCTGTGTATGCGACATTGTCGAAATTTTTCAAGGTATTTCAATGTTATCGAGGGAAGGGCAAACAATGACTTGCGCAGTTTGATTCTGTTAATCACGGTAGCTGCATCTGTAATTTGTGCGATTTACACAATTTTGGAGGCACTGCGCAAGCGACCATGCTATTCTCTTTTGGCATTGCGTTTGCAGAGGTAATTATGTACCGGCAGGCAGCAACATGCGAAGGGTATACTCGACTTACTTGCATTGACCGGCAATTTTGGTCCAGTTGATATGAAAATCACTAATGAAGAAATAAATGGACAGGTAATTTTGAGAGAAAGTACTATTGAGTTATTGGTTCTTTTGTGTCACATATGGCATGAGTCCATGCACTCCACAATGCCAGAAATAGTATGATTTTCACCAAAATTTATTTACCAAGCGATTTGACAAGATCTTATTTTTAGATGTTTGAGCAAGTGAAACCCATAAACAAAGTGGTCGGTTCATTTGAATACGTCATATGACATCGCCAAATCACTTGTTAATCAAGGGTCTCGTGAAATATTATAGTTGTTTTTAGCATCTCTCTTTCGCCGAACACTTATCACAAATCTTGTTGAATTAAATAATGGAACTACCGATGAGTACACGAATTTCTCTAGTATCTTTACAATGTAATTGATTTGCTTGTACAATGCTCTTTTATTCGTGCTATGGACTTGGAAAAATCGATTCATGTCATTGGATTTGATCAAGTCATCCTATTTATGCAAAAAGAGAAAACGAAAGTTGTAGTTTATGCAAAGTTATATCCTCTTTAAGACAATTGATTTGCCCTCGTTCTTACTAATCTCGGATTCATTCCATGAGTCAAATTTAAAACGACACGAACGGTCCTGTACTTCTCCACTTGCCTCATGAGGCGGAAACATAGCAGCTTTTCCCGCTAGAGACCAGGTCTGTCATGTCGCAAGACACATATTTACCATCACCCACATCACCAATCTCTCCTCCGTCAAGGCCAACAATAGTGACTTCCCATTTTGCATTTTGCAAATCTCCATTGCCTCGAAGCCGTGACCGACCACCATGGATGAGGAGTACGATGTGATCGTTCTCGGGACGGGTCTCAAGGAATGCATTCTCAGCGGCCTCCTCTCTGTGGATGGTCTCAAGGTACGTTATGTCAAGCTGAGATCTTCATCTGTTGTGGTTGCTGATCAATTGAACTAAGCAGAATCTGTTATTAAAAATTTCAATTTTTACAATATTCCGGAAGAAATTTGATTTGCTCTTAGATTTTTTATGGACGTTTCGTATCGATCTTATGGTACCTGATATGTGGTTCACTGAGTTTTGTTGATTAAAACAGGTCCTACACATGGACAAGAACGACTACTATGGAGGCGAATCAACCTCGCTCAATCTTAATCAGGTGAAGCTTTTATCGTAGTGGGAAAACAAAAATGGAGACTGCTTTGGCAATTTTATAATTTTTTTTTTTGGTCGAATCAATTTCATAAATTGATGATCAGACTTTGTCTGCTGCAAATAGCTCTGGAAACGTTTCAGGGGAAATGACAAGCCTCCAGAAAGTTTGGGACCAAGCAAAGAGTACAACGTTGATATGATTCCTAAGGTAGTGACAACACACAATCTCGTATCTACACTATGCATTATTCAAAGATTTTAAGCTTGTTTGTTATCTCTGCTCAAATGCAAGTGGTTCCCTTGTTAGAAACGTTGGAATTACATCGTGAAAGCATGCTCTTTTTCGCTTATTGTGTGACTTCACAATATGTATTTCATCCATCGGTTTGAAGTTTTCTTAAATGCACTGCATTGTTATGATGATAAATTTTTTTTTTTTTTTTTAAATTGTCTTACATGCGTTTTCCAGTTCACAATGGCTAATGGTGCTCTGGTACGTGTTCTCATTCACACTGATGTCACAAAGTATCTGAACTTCAAGGTTGTAGACGGTAGCTTTGTGTATAACAAAGGAAAGGTATGAAATGCGCCTTCATATTGCGATTTTCATTCTTTCTTGTAAAGAATCGCTCAAATTTGAGAAGCCATAAGTCATGGTCTGAAGTTAGATTAATACAAGGCTGCCTTGCCTCTAGATTTATAAAGTTCCAGCCACTGATGTTGAAGCACTGAAGTCGCCTTTAATGGGGCTTTTTGAGAAGCGACGTGCACGAAAGTTCTTCATTTATGTCCAAGACTTTGAAGAAAGTGATCCGAAATCTCATGAAGGTTTGGACCTGAACAAAGTTACAGCAAGGGAAGTTATCTCGTATGTTCCTTGCGCTTTTCTGTTGCATGAGAAGTCGTAATTTTTACATCCATAGGTATAATTGTATAATCTCTCTCCCTCTCTCTCTCTCTCTCTCTCGGCAGCAAGTATGGGCTAGAAGACGACACGATTGATTTTATTGGTCATGCCTTGGCACTTCATATTGATGACAGTTACATGGATAAGCCTGCTCTGGATTTTGTGAAGAGAATGAAGGTTCAACTTTCTTTTCACTGTCTTCCTAGTGATTCCCTATATAAAGGACTGTTCTGATTTTTATCTATGCTTGCTTGAGTTACGAATGGGACTGCCATCTGCAAAATGGAGCATATCTCTTAGGCATTTTCAGTTAATATCGGGCAATAGACACAGATCTGGTATATTGCCATGTAGTTTGACTGATGACATGGAGAGCAATGCATTGAAATTATCCAAATACAGCGAGAAACACCAGATGATTGGGGGACTGAACAAACATGGTATTATTGACATACAGTTTCACTGATGACGTAAGGAGTGATGCTTTGAAAAATTTCAAATATCACAAACAGCAGATGGATTGAAAGACTGAACATTCTATTATGGCCTAGGATTTTTGGAAACTTCATCAGAAGTTGAGAGCTTCATCTGCACAAAGAAAATAAATTATGCACTTTGCCATTTGTAGATATTCTTCCTATTCTTCTTGAATGCTGCTTATTAACAAATACTCTTGGCCATAGCCATACAATGGTAATCAGCGCCCTTTGCTATTTGTCATCTAAAGCTATATGCAGAGTCTTTGGCACGTTTTCAAGGGGGCTCTCCTTATATCTATCCTTTGTACGGACTTGGAGAATTACCTCAGGTTTGTCCTCAACCTTATTACTCTTTCATGCAGCAAAACAAAGTATAATGGGCTTTGCAGTGACATACATGCTCTATTTCCAGGCATTCGCACGTCTTAGTGCAGTTTATGGTGGGACTTACATGCTTAACAAACCACAGTGTAAGGTCAGTAAGTGGATAAATGTTTATATGCAGAAAGTTTGAACTTTTCTGAGTGATGTGAATTGCCAGAGTAAAAGTAAGATCCGATTTGTTTAATGTAAGAATCAGTTGCTGGAGCAAGGATTAATCTCTACAGTCTGCCAATCCAAATGACAGGTAGAGTTTGATGCAAGTGGCAAAGTCATCGGTGTCAGTTCTGAAGGAGAAACTGCTAAGTGCAAGAAAGTTGTTTGTGATCCATCATATTGCCTGGTAAGGTAAGCTCTCACATTATGTAAAGTAGAATGAGGCAGAATTTTGGCATAGAAGGTCACCTGGTAAGAAGCCATCATTGCAGCTCTGCAATCACATTGATTATGTACCTTTTGCCTTTGGCTTGACTTCATAGGTCAAGAAGGTTGGAAAAGTCGCTCGTGCTATATGCATAATGAGCCATCCAATCCCTGATACCAATGATTCTCACTCAGCTCAAGTCATTTTGCCGCAGAAGCAGCTTGGTCGTAAATCAGACATGTAAGTCTTCTTCACATGTAGTTAAAAAAAAAAAATTGTCACTGGGTCCCTTGGCATATGGATTAAAGTTATAGAAGACCTCCCTATCTTGCTTAGAGTTACATTAGACCTTTCATAAGACCTCTCTGTCTTGCTTTGCATGTTTGTCTGCAGCCTCATGTTCACAGCAGACAAATTCTAGCCTAGAGAAAAGCATAAAATACATGTCTGACAGAACTATGGTGTTAGGAATATGAAAATGCATACGCCATCTGAAGATATAACTGAATTGGTTTGAGATGGCCTCCACAACAATGGTATCCTTTGTCACAGGGAGGCTGTAAAACTTTTGGCAGGAAAAGCTTTTGTGTAGAGAACCAGTACCTTGTTTATGTGCTCTTAGGTTTAATTCAATCAAATATTTATTACATGAAAATCGACTTCCAAATACATAGATAGAAGTTTAAGGTGTGTGTTTCAACTTTTAACTTTCTTTCAGGTACCTGTTCTGCTGCTCCTATGCTCACAATGTAGCTCCACAAGGGAAATACATAGCTTTTGTGGCTGCTGAAGCAGAAACTGACAACCCTCAACAAGAACTAAAACCCGGTATCGAGCTACTTGGTCCTGTGGATGAAATATTCTTTGATATATACGACCGATATGTGCCCACAAACAACCCTGAAGTTGACAACTGCTTTATATCAACTGTGAGTGGATGTCCCTGTCTCCTTCTCTAGGCATTTTACTTTGGGTGAAATTTCTGCTGCCAATTAATTACTTTCATAAGAAAGCGCAAATCTAAATTCAGAACGAAACACATTTTAGCTCCACCCATACCAGGTTCTTCATTTATTCTAAACAGAAGGAGGTTCAGAAATCAAGATTTCTAGGCTCGTGATAGTATTTTTGAGTTTCCATGGATCTAACAAGAAGTTGCCTCCTTTCGCTGGGGACGTTGTTTTCCAAACTGGTCATTTTAGTGTAGAGTTGGTACATATTCCGAGTATAAAATAGCTTGGAACTGAAACTTGGTGCATGTTCCATATAGCTAACAATTCAATGGGTAGAATTAGCTCTCTTGGAAGGTCAATTTTTACTGATATTGACTGCTTCGAATGTCCTGCTCTGGCTTTGCATCATGCAGTTGCTAGATATATTACTGACTGGCCGAAATTTTGCAGAGTTATGATGCATCTACACATTTTGAGAACACGGTGACAGATGTGCTTGCGATGTACAGTAAAATAACTGGAAAGGTAACTCGACTTAATACTTTCCTTACTTGTTCGGAAAAAGTTGTAAGAGTGAGGATAATATAGAGAGTAGTACAACATTGTCCCTACTTAGGGAGGAAACAAACGCATGTGGAAGCAGCAGAGGTTTCTCTCTTTTTGGCAAATAGAACTAGACGGTGCAAAAAATTGCACAGACATGATTATTATACATGTCCTAGCAAGTGTATGTAGTTAACAAGTTATTAATGACCAAAAAAAAAAAAAAAAATGCTGTCAAGAGAGCTGCCACAGATAGATATAAGGAGAGCCCCCTTAATCATCTTATACTTCGATAACGTTGCTGATTTGACATTGTAGGTTCTCAATCTTTCCGTTGACCTGAATGCTGCGAGTGCTGCCACAGAGCAAAAAGCTTCTTGAAATGCCGCCTTTGCTATGGCTACCCAGCACGGTGACCTGAACTTTTTCTGCATAAGGCAACCTTTTTGGTTTATCTTGTCCGTTCATCTTATAATTCAGTAAAACTTGATATTCAGAAGCACGTGTATGTCAGATTGTTATTTCACTCCAATGTTTCTACACAACAACTCAGAAATAGCAA
The DNA here is from genome assembly GCA_014182375.1 of Eucalyptus virginea. Lineage (NCBI taxonomy): Eukaryota > Viridiplantae > Streptophyta > Magnoliopsida > Myrtales > Myrtaceae > Eucalyptus > Eucalyptus virginea. Next base: position 31,332,219 of record CM024522.1, on the reverse strand, counting down.
CATCATTAGCTGACGTACCACACTTTGATCCTGAAGTAGTGACCCCTCATTGAGTAAAAGCACAGAAAACAGTGGAGATCCTTCCAATGCACAAATCTAAGGTGCATTTGGTTGTATCAGCTAGTGCTTATTCAAAAATTCGTATGGCGTGGGAGGCTCACATTATTAAAGGTGAACATGCAGAGACATTTCAGAAAACTAAAGATAAGCAAAGAAGGAATAATTTGTTATGCAAGACTCAGAAGTGTAAAGATAAAACTTGAGAATTGCTCTATCCCAACGTAGATTTAATCATCTTCGCACATGATCATTCAGGAGTCAAGATGACAAGACAAAAACATATTGCTCCAGGATGGGCTCCGAAAAATTGGCCATGAATTGAAGCACGAAGGTTTCTTATTCCTAAACGATGAAAGCGCTTCTTACCCTTTTATACACTGGGGGATTTCATCTGGAAAAGAAAATCTTCTATTCTAATGGATCTGGATCCATAACCGTGGAAAAATAAAAGGGGGACATTTCTAAGGTACAACAATGATACAGAACAGCCCTCTTAATTCTTACAGCACTCGAGCACTTAACACGACAATACCTCATTCTGTCTTAAAATGATTCTAAGACTATTTACAAAGTTGTTATACTTAATTACGATGTCTCGTTGCAATGTTGTACGGCAGAAGAGTAGTGCTAAAAGAGGGTCAATCAGGGCAAGAGAAGAAACTAATCCACAATCCGCATTGCCAAAGCCCCAAGCTAAATACACAATAGTAGTGCCCCGTATTCAAAGTCATCCCTAAGATTATATTTAAACGTTGGGCCAAGAGAATCACCTTGTCATGAGTCAGTCATTAGCCCAGGTTAGTCTGAAAACCAACCTTAACCATTGCCTATCTGCAAATACAAATGTAATTCATCTTCCAGGACCTCTTCAGTCCAGAAGACAGAAGGTTATCGGCCAAAAATGATGACAGAGATGTCTCTGCCGGCTCTCATATTTGATTTGGCAAAACATACAAATTGTAACATTCACTTTTTTGATGGAAAGAAAGAAACACATCAAGACAATTAGGGACTATAATTTCTTAATACAGATTTTAGGCTCTCTCGGTGTCCACCATCTCTTCGTCGCTCAAATCAAGGTCTGCCAACAACTCTTCCAGGGGAACAGAGGGAACATCTCCATCCGTCACAGATGCCACCTCGGATGGCTGGTAATCTCTGTTTCGGTATAATGATATGTTGAACCTGATATCAGGATTTTCCTCGAGATCTCTCAAGAATTCTTCATACTCATTGTTCACCTTCTCCTCATCATCAGCCCTGTTTCTAGTCTCATCAACCTCCATATTGAGAGATTTAAGCTTCCACGAACGAGGCTTATTGCGTTTCCTCTGGCGCTTCTCTTCATAGCTCTTCTTTATCAGAATTACCTCAGGAAGAACGAGGCCTTTGTGTTTGTCCAGCTCCATGTCATTTGTATTTGCACTATAAAGGTGATAACCGAGGGCATAGTCACCAGGGCTCAAAAGATGACCCAGATGTGTCCTAATGGAGAAAATCAGGTCATTCTTCCCAAAATCTGATACACGAGCCACCTGCGCATCAGCTAAGCCGTACCTTGAGCCACCAATATTAACCTCAGACGAAACCAACTCCACATCTAACACAATATACTCGACAAGCTGTCGACTAGTAAGTAGGGACTTAAATGATGTCCTCCAATATTGGTCAGCATCTAAGAAACATTGCCTCAGAGTAAATGGATCAAGTAAAGCAATGCTGTTGGTAACTTTTGAGCATATAACAAGAGGACCAAAATTTCCCAAACTCACTGCAACTTTAGGAGGCAGACAGATAAGGTCCTCACGACAGATTGGACTTATCTCAACAGAGAAAGTGTACTTGTAGTTGTAGTTATTGCTCTTCGTATCATGAGACACAAGTTGCTTGTCGCTGCGACTCCTCACCGGAGCAACTTTACCAATAAATTCAACAAACTTCACACCATGGCTGCGATTGGCAAAGAAAAAGTCAATTCCTTGATCCATCTGCTTGATTTTTATGGCATGAGCCGCAGCATCGTGCTTCAGTATAAGTTGCTCGAGGTAAAAGAATGTCCTTCTATGAGAAACATGCTGCCTTAGTTGAACAGCAGCAACCCACTGATCAGGGTTGGCCTGAACCCTGGAACAGGGCTCACACATCTGCTCATGCTGAACATACTCAACCACATAGGCTTGCTCAAGTATTGCACCATTTAGAACCTCCTTCTGAACTCTTAGCCTCACCTTAATCCTCTTAGAGTGAGGTTCAGTCCAGACAAATTCAGCATGCACTAACCTGACTCTATTCATATTCTTCAGCCTCTTTACACAAAAGGTCAAAAGCTCCTTCGACTCTAACTGCGCTTTAATCCATGTTCTTGGAGGCTGCAAGTAGGTATCACATTCAGGACAATGAATGATTATAACATGCTTCTGTAGACCTTCTGTGATGTCAACCTCAGACCGCAAACATTTGACACACATATTAGCAGCATTAGGCGCCATTGGAATCCCACATTTGCAGCACAAAACGCTGCCCACAGTTTGCTGAACCGTAAACATGCCTGCTTCTTCAGCCATGCTGAAATCTGCAATACACCGAAAATTCACAGATAAAGACATTAGAACGCCAGAAAATCCGGAGAAGAAATCAAAGCAAGACAATACATAGGCATAACAGCTGGTGGAAAGAAAAGTAAACAAAAGTAAACAAAACTATGTACTCATCAAAACTTTCAGCTCCATACAACTAACAAAAGCCGTGCTTTTGCTTGTTCCCATGAGAACAAGACCATCGAAGCTCGGATTTCCGAAACCGAATCAAGTTTTCACTTCTGGGTCTAATTATCGCAATCACTTCGTGAAAATTCAATCGGATTGATCGAAAACCATTCTCCGCAGTCCAAAATTCATAACTTTTTTCGTTCAATTGATCAGTCTAGATTCCCAATCACAACGAATAAACAAGATTCATTCTTTATAATGATCCCACAATCCTCAACTACTCAGGGGACATGGGAGACAATCTCTTCGGTGCTCCTAAACGCAACGGAAGACAACGGCGCATGAAGTTGCTGAATTCGACAGCGACCGACCCAACAAGAGCAAAGCATTGAACGCGGATTTCGTTCGGGAAGAGATCAAAGAATGAAGAACCGAGGAACGGAGAGATGTAAGGACACGTCCCAAGAAGATGGAGGAAGAAAAGGACGGACCTTTCTGGAGCTTGGCGGCGCGATGCGGCAAGAGGGAGGTGGAGCTTGGATTGAGGATTGCTGCAGAAGAAGGAGGAAGAAGAAGATGGAGAAGGAGGAGGAGGAAGAAGAGGAAGTTGATTTGATTCCCTCTAGGGTTTTAAGTCGGTCTTTACATCTTGGGAAGGGACCCGCCACCGGCTAAAAAGTAAAAGCACACCCGACAAAATATAGAGGGAAAAAAAAAAAAAATTATAAAACAAGAACGGAAAATTAAGCTAATTTTTACATTATGATCAATATCATAATCTAGTTGTATTATCTATAATTAATAGGAGAGCATCAATTCCCTTTATTTTTCCATGAATATTTTTTTTTGATATCTTAACCTAGATGTGTATATTTGTAGACCAAAATGTGAATTTCAAAATTGTTGACTCTCATTGGGTTTTTGTTGCTTCAATCTCTTTTTTCCACTTTCTCATTCTCATTCTCATTTAATGGATCTGCACATCTACCATTGAATTATATTATTTCTTTCCCTCACTCAATTTCTCATTTTTGTTTCTTCTCGATATTTTTTTATTTTCATTTTACATGGTTTAAGCATATTTAAATTTAGAAATCTAATAGAACTTTTAGAGGTTCGATAATTTAAGTTATGGATGTGCACGGTCTTGCGTGCGCAGGAATTCTAGTTATTATTGTATATCTAATCGTTGCAGCATATCTTATTGTATCATAAATACAAAATGATACATAATTTGTATTTTGCGTTTGTAAAATAACTTCTAGAGTAGTAATAGAGTCCTAAATATTTCTGAATGCAAAAATTACCTTGCGACTCATGCATTCCTTTTTATATCGATATATTGCCTACAAACAACATAAACTATAAATGGCTGGTTTATAAATGACTAGCTATAGCCAATTACTGCTGAATACAAGATGGGGGTGCCATAATTTCCACACAGGACCCAAAAGCGCTTAGATAAGAACTGAGTATGGCATGTTATCAAGACTAAAAACATAAGCACCACATGTTCCATCATGTTCTGAGGTGTCCACTTATTCCTTCATGCTTCTATCGGACATGAAATGTGTGGAGTTTGCACTATATTACTCCGCCATTCCTATTTTATTGGATGTCTCTGAGAAACTCGATCGGACATGGAATGAATATGTTCTTATTTCTTCAAAGCTGTGATAGGTTTTATAGCTCCTCCTTTCCACCCAGCGACACTTGATCAACTATCTTGGCTCCCCTTTCCTTAGCCATGTACAGGCCAACATGATGCATAAATTCCTGCCAAAGACAGATTCAATCAAGCATAAGACGCGTCTTTTAGCGGATGCTGTGTTTCGAAAGTATGTCGAAAGTACGCATGCAAGTTAGATGATGGCATGTAGGGGCATAGTGCGAGATGGTACCTGCGGATGAGCCATGGCTCCTTTGGTGTTTCGGGCAACATGGAGAGGAACGTTGAAGGTGGCACAACCCCGCGAATACACGATTACGTCCTTCAGCGGTTTGAGGAAGCCGAGGTTTCTAGCTGATAAGGTTGAGCAAACAAAGTCCAGCACACATATGTCCGTGCATGTCCCAACCACCAGCATCTTCACACGCCACAAAAATGGTTATTTTAGAGTTGTGGTATGGTGAACTCCTCCTTCGGTAAGGGAGGCTAGTTCAGTTGGATGCAATGGGAAGAGAAGGAAAAATAGGTCATGGAGTACTCACGGTTTTGATCTGATTCTTCTTTACCCAGTCCACAAACACATTGGAGCCATCGCTCTCAAATGAACCTAAGTACCCATCATAGCAATCTTTCCGCCTAATCGTCACGTTTGGTTCTTTCTCTATCCATCTCAGAGCTGCAATTTGACAAAACCGATCAACATCTGCTTGCGTGCGTACGAGTGTTTAGTCATTACTACCACTACCTCATTCATTCTCAGAACAAGGCTCACTGGACTGATGATCAGCGCACTATCAAAGTGTTCATGTCTACCAATTAAACATGCACATGGATTGAACTAGCTAACTCCAGATTATTACATAAGATGCTGGAGAGCTTACCGGGGACCAGATTCGATTCATCAGTGCCAGCGATACAGTGAGGAGGATAAGGGTCCTCAGGCTTGTCGGGTTGGTGAGAATCAAGAAACGCGAGAACAGGCCATTTCTTGTCGCAGAACGACCTGGCCAGCCTCGAAGACTCTTCTACCATGCTCGAGATCTGCTCGTCGGGCTCTCTTGGGGCCTGAATTACAAACAGCAAATACCAAACACCTAATGATCAGCTCTCAAGATCTTCAAATACCACATTGAAGACCAAAAATTTGGGCAGACTTCAACTAGTTTCTTATGGAAAACCCATACCCATAACCATAAAAACCCAGAAAAAGCATGCAATCAGCCAGTATATATAGCATAGACATCAAGACAAACACTCGCCATGCGTCGCTTCGTACATTAACTAACTAAACAAGGGCAAACCAGCTACAAATATAAGGACAAGGCTTGATAAGACTCGCTCATTGATCAACACTTGCCATACGTCCCTTGGCAGTAACCATCGATCCACCATAGATATCTATCTAGGCACAAACTTCATATGTTGCATCCAAAGCGTAGTCAAATTATAAAACTGAATTAACAAGAGGCAGTGCTTAAGCTCCACTCACAAGACTCCCGGCGCCAACAGTGCAAAAGCCATTGATGATGTCCACAAGAACGAGCCCCGTCGCTCCATCGTCACCCAAGACCACGCTTGTTTGCTCAAGCGGGAGCTCGCTCTTGAGCAGATCAACCGTCTGAGACACCATGGTTCTCTTTTCTTGATCTTCTTTTACCCGAAAGGAATATAGGAAGAGCCACAGAGGAGGGTCATGTGAAGAACAAAAGATCAAGCCGAGACAAGAGACAAATCTTCTTAATTTTTTGCCGCAAAGTCAAAAAGGTGGTAACGTTAGGATAAGATAAACTCAGATAAAATAAAGCGTGAGCCGGCCCCCCGCCCACCTAACTTTGTCGCGTTGTCTGTGCGGTGATCTTCTTCTAACCATCAGACTAAATCAAAGCGTGAATTTTCAATGAGACCTTGAAACGCAAGCAAATGGGGGCAGGGGCTGCTTTATCAAGTTGGAACGATGCTACTATTGCTTCACCCAATTTTCAATCTTTTCTCTCACATTTGTATCAGCATTTTTCTTAATGTTAACATAAAAGGATCCTCTCAGCTCTTGAATCTATCTCTCTTGAATCCATTTTCTTTCTTGAAGATGAATTATAGAGAATACCATTTGTGCCAAAAAAAAAAAAAACTCCCTTTTACAAGAAAATCAACATTAAAATAGATGGGTGAATTTAGATTCCATTTCTTTCGTGAAAAATAAATAATTTAGTATTTTCTAAATATTATTATTTATATCACTTGAAATAATTGATTAATGCATAGACATTTTTTGGATAATAAAAAAAATCATTCATCCATTTTTTTGTTAAGTGATATAGGAGATTATTTTAGGAAAACGTTTTCTAAATTATTCATAATCTGCAAAATAAATATACCAATGATGTTATAAAGTTTTAAAATTTTAAGAAAAGATCCAATACAAAGTTATTCGATAGAAGTCATTCCTATATAATTAGGATAACGAATGACTGCTCTTTTTTTTTTTTATTGTAGCGGATGACTACATAATGAAGACCATTTCAAAGGAGAAAGAGGTCTGGCATAAATGGTTAAGCACATAGCTCCCATCCATGAGGTTGTGCCTTTTTTTATCATCCTCTACTTCATTCCCAAGTTCTCGAATTCTTCTTGAGTAAATAAAAAAAAAGCTTTTAGGTAAGACTTTTTTAATAGAGACCAATGTTAATCGAAATTCGATCATCTATATACTTTTCATCTAAAAGAATTTAATGAATAATAATATTCTTTCTTGCCAATTTTTCGTTAATAAAATTTGAAAAAGAGAGGAGGAAAAAATTAGCCCAAAAAATAAAAAGAAGAAAAATTTGGAGCCTACCTTGGTCTCCTGCTCCCAAATGCAGCCAACATAATCTCTCCACTTTCTTGCCGCCACTGACGGTCTGCTACCAATCCCAAAGACTGTCCTTTTATCCAATCTGCAGATAGAATCATCTCCATCTCAACTTCAGCCAAGTAAAATCTTCACCTTCATCTATAAGAACTTAGCAAAAAGGTCGTTCCTTTACTTCCCATGTAGCCTGCCGCATCCTGGATTTTGAGTTGACCTTCATCTGATCCCAGTTCTCAAAACTATTACTATGCAATTACCCACAACGCTCGAATACCCATTTCCGTCAACCTCTCCAAAGTCCCTCCTTTTCATCCGCAAGGCCCAGAATTTTCGGACACTACCAAATTTTCCTCCAAGAAACAGGCTTTGCACCCAGAAAATGGCTTCTTTTCCTCGGTTTCCGGTGAGGTGCTGCGCGGCCGGCGGTGCAACAGAGGGCCAGAGTGAGTACCGCACGTTGGTAGAGTTCTTGGGTAAGGAGGGGATTGGCGTGGGAGATGATCTGGTGCTGCTGTTTGATCACTTGCAGTATGCTTGCAAGAGGATTGCTTCTCTTGTGGCTTCTCCGTTCAATTCCAGCTTAGGAAAGCAAGCAAGTCTTGTTGGTGGGGTGGGTGGTGAATCAGGCAGAGATGCCCCGAAGCCTCTGGACATTGTCTCTGTGAGTGAAGTTGTTCAGTCCAATCTGGGATTTTTATTTTTCCGTTGGGTACAGCTTGTGTGTGCTATCATGATATATGTCAGTGTCACTTTTTGATGTCCAATGCTCAGTTGGCAGATTTGAGGAGGTTTCTATGTGATGGTACTTCTGAATAGGACTTGGTCACATTGCTTAAACATGTCGCTCTCTCACAAGCTTGAAGATTTATGTGGAGGAAGTTAGGTTATTATAAAAATTTTGCGAAGCATGTTTTCATGACTTCTGTGTTAGATGATAGGGAAATACTTTTCTTTGTCAAAGGTTGAAGTCACATCAACTGTCGGCGAGGCAAAGTTGAACTCAAGCTTCAGAATTTGGATTGTAACTGAACTGATTATAGTGTAGCAGGGGCAAATTCCACCATTGCTTTTTGGTTGCATTGGCAAATGGGCACTCTGTAAATAAATGTTCGCTGCATGCGTGGCATGATCAAATTTCATTGTGATCGACAGCTAGAAAATAAGTTCTGAACTGATTGCCAATGTTTTTGGGGACAATAAAGTTGCCATAATTTAGAAGTTGAGGGCTGGTTGGCTTGGTAACCTCCCCATATTGACACGTGGTTAAGAGGTAGCCCTCAAATATTCCTAAAAAGTTTGCTTAAACTTGGGATAGAACAGATGTTTGATTCCACTGGTTGAAAGGTGATCTGACTTAAGCCTTTTAGCTCCTACTGCTTGCATCTGTAAGAAGCTGGTCTAGAGTGCTGATCTTCACGATGATGATGATGATGTTTGAGTATAGTTGTATTGTTAACTGTAACATCAGTTATTTCAAGTTTATATAGTTGCTAAGAAGAGAAACAGAACATGTCTGATGATGGCTGTCTTCATTGCACAGAATGAAATTATCTTGTCATCTCTAAGGAATTCTGGAAAAGTTGCTGTCATGGCTTCAGAAGAAGATGATGCTCCAGTTTGGATAGTTGATGGTGGCCCATTTGTTGTGGTAACAGATCCCTTAGATGGTTCTAGGAACATCGATGCATCCATTCCCACAGGAACAATTTTCGGCATATATAATCGGCTTGTGGAACTTGATCATTTACCTAAAGATGAGAAGGCTCAGCTGAACTCACTGCAGAGTGGAACCAGGCTTGTAGCTTCTGCTTATGTTCTCTATTCTTCAGCCACAATTCTTTGTGCTACCTTTGGTTCCGGAACACATGCTTTTACTCTGGATCAGTCTACAGGAGACTTCATTCTAACTCATCCAAACATCAAAATTCCTCCTAGAGGTAATTTTATCTTATGATCAATCTACTAGAGCTGAAGTTAATAATGTTGAGTAATTCATATTAGCAGCAGTCCAAATGTATGTTTCCTAGGAAATTTCTACACGATTTTGCATTTTTCAGGTGAGGGTGAAATATGCTGACTGAACTTGATCCTCTTTCCAACCATAGCCTTTTCCAATAACATGCTGCATTGATGATTGAGACATTCTTAAAACAGGAAATTTTATGGAGCCAGAATGAAAGCATTTCTAATCTTTTTTTTCCTTCTGGGCTCAGGGCAAATTTATTCTGTAAATGATGCAAGATATTTTGATTGGCCGGATGGTTTAAGGCGGTATATTGACACTGTTCGGCAAGGGAAAGGAAGATACCCCAAGAAATATTCAGCGCGTTATATATGCTCTCTGGTGGCCGATTTTCATCGCACTCTGCTGTATGGTGGCGTGGCAATGAATCCTAGAGATCATCTCCGTCTAGTTTATGAGGCAAATCCTTTAAGCTTTCTTGTGGAGCAGGCGGGTGGCAAGGGCTCTGATGGCAAAAGTAGGATTCTTTCTATTCAACCTGTGAAGCTGCATCAAAGGTTGCCACTGTTTTTGGGCAGTCCAGAGGACATTGAAGAATTGGAGAGCTATGAAAATGTTCAGCAAAAAGTAAATCCTGGATATGAAGTTTAGGTCCCCAGTCGCAATGAAATCTGTATTTGGTCTGATGAGTCTTTTTGCTGGGGTCCTCTCCCTTTTACAGTTTTGGTAAATGTCAAGTCATTCAAAATGTACTTTACTAATTTGGGATCATATGTAAAATCAGCAATTAGATGAGATGTGATCAAGGATTGGCATTTTGCTTTGTCTAATAAATCACTGAAGTGTGATAACAAACTGTCATTGCCGCATATTCCTTAAATAGGTACCCTCTCTTGGGTAACTAGAACAAGAATACAACATACACGTAAAAAATTATATTGCCATGCTACTAAGACTAGAACTCATCTTTATACGACGACAATGCAGATATTAATGTGTCTCTCCCAAGATACGACAACTTCTTAGCTATCGTGGGTATCTGATAATCCTTTTCTGCGGCTATACAGGAACTCTACAAAGTTGTTGATGTAACTATCATGAAGATCCTGATCCGCGAAAATCTTCTGTATATGGGCTGCCTCCACTCTCAATCCTTCTCCCTGATCTTCCAGCATCACAAGTCTGATGGACTTGGCAACTGCATCTCTGTGAAATGATCCATCTTCATTTCTGGGCACCTCGAACCCGATACCTTTTTCCACTAACAGCTTTGCATTAAGGCCCTGGTCATCTACCATGGGCATCGGAATCTGTGGATGGCCAAATCCAAGCGACTCAATGATAGAACTCCACCCAGAATGGTACAGACACCCTCCGATAGCAGGATGACCAAGTATTGCCAATTGCGGAGCCCACCCTATTGACACCATACTCCGTTCTGAGGTTCTCTCCAGAAACCCATCAGGAAGCAGTTCAGAGCTATCAAATTCTAGTCCTCCGGGCTTCCTGAGGATCCAGAAGAAAGGCATCTCAGAGAGCTCGAGCCCATATGCCAACTCGTGGATTTCCTCCAGAGGCATTTTGTATTCTGTTCCGAATCCGACAAACAGTACAGACTTTCTAGCTTGTTTGTCCAACCATTTGGAGATATGTGACCAATTTGAGCCAGTAGCCTGATCACATGCTTTGTTCTTGGACATTGGAGGCAATAAACCTACTGGCAGTACAGGTTTCCTGTAGAGTCCTCTAAGAAGGTTTAGATATTCACCTTCAAATTCTGAGCAGCTTCTCACAGCAACAAATTCGCAACCATGTAGAGTTGCTGCCCACCTTTGGCTGCCTGATAAGCTGGATTTATCAGGGAAGTATAAATTCTTGAACATCTTTTGTGCCAGGTGAGGACCTTGAGACACTAGTGAAGTTGGAGGAAACCAGTCTGGAGTTACTGCAAAATCTTCTGGCTTCTTTCCCCGGCCAAATGACTCGAGCTCTGCTGGTGGCCCTAAAAATGCAAGTGTACAAGCAGCATACGCACTAAAATATCCGGAAGGCACGTTGAATTTGGCGGCTATTTGTGGGATCCAGCACTGAACAAAATCAAATAGGATTAAGTTGGGTGAAATCTCGCACAAGAGCTGCTCTAGTGCCTTGCGTAACCCGTCGCAGGCCTTCCTAAGATACTCAGTGCACTCTAATTGCAAGTCTATAGTAGCCTCAGAATTCTCAGGCAGGCCATTGACTGACGTCAGTGGGATCTGGACAAGCTTTATGTTTTCAATTAAGTTATCGGGAATTGGAGGCAATCTCTGTATATTTCTGGGAGTAGAGATGAAGGAAATATGGATCCCCTTTGAAGCCAATCTTTTGGCCAACTCGAAATATGGAAGGATGTGGCCAAATGCCAACCATGGGAACATCATTATTTCATATTGTTTGGAAGCCATTTGGATCTTCTCTGCTAATGCAAAGACTTTGTTAATCATCTTTTTCATGAAAACTTGTTTCGTGTGGATCGTTTAAATATTACTGTTCTTGGCATATTCTTGGCACGAGATTCGTGCTTCCACAAAATTTTCTGAAGGAGAGCATCTCACCCGTCCCATTGTCCTCTTTTGCATATATGCTTTGTTCTTCCTAGTTGAAGATTATGCTCGGTTCAACTCCTTTATGCTACTGACAGGAAAAATGTTGGGCATCAACAGTCCTCGCCCTATATTCATCCCATCAGTATCTTGCAACTATTTCAGATATCAAAGTGGATCGTTGAAACTGCAAATTGGCTCGATGGTCATAACCTGTACCACAAATTATCGAATATTTCATGAAAGCTGTAACCTAGTCAAGTAGTTGGAATAAATCACCTACCGTTTTCTTCATGGACGTTTTTATAATCACTGACGACTGTCTAACATGGTGTTTGATGTATTAATATCCTGACATGAAAAAATAATTTTGTTCCACCAAAATACGTGGTTAAATTCATTTTTTAAGTTGGAACTAATCAACCGCCGGCCAGTGGCTAAAGCCATTCCATACTTCTCAGTGTAGAGGAAACAAATTTGGAATCACCCAAAAAAACAACTGCTACTTCACTGACAAATAAGAATACTCACAACATAGGTCCCTTATATATTAGGACAAAATGCCCTTCAGATAGCATTTGCTTTCACTGAGCTCGAATTCATGGAGCAACGACCACAGATGAAATTGTCTGACACAATGTTGACTTTTTCAAACATGTTAACTATCCGAGATAAGATACAAGACATTACACAACAGGAATACAGTAGTCATTGTTTCCGTGACTGAGCCAGGTGGACCAATTGGCATCAGCTTGTTGCCACTGCCACAGCTGCTGGCGAGGGTTTAAGAGTGATTTCAACATTGTCATGGACCCCCTGTAGCAGGAGCTCTCCATCATAAGTAAGAACCTTACGCTTCTTTGCTGCTCTTAGCGTCCCAACCAGTGCTTCAAATATGTTTGCACACTTATCATCATGGAATAGCACGCCGAATGTTACCTTGAGACAGGCAAACAATGTCAATTTTGAGACTACATTCTTTTTTATTAGAATCTCATATGAGGTTGGCAGTGTGCGGAAGAGTTGCATAAGTAAAAGCAGTCTTGATATGGCAAAATAGCAGGACAAAAGTCAGCAATTCTTAGCTTAACATATCAACTGAGACACGCCTCAAGTCTCTTACCAACCTTCATATGCATATTTGAGTACGTGTGCAAGCTGTAGCTCATTCCAACAGGACTACGGAAACTCATTAAGAACATTTTTATCTCTTACAACTGCTCGGTTTCCATTTCCAATGTCAGTGACAAAATGCTGAAACGAAAAGGTCTGGGACTTTGCTGCTAAAGTTGGGTAAACAAGGTAAAACTGCTTAATTAAAAAGAATAAAAAGATCAATCAAGGGCTTTTCAGTTTCTGCATGACATTGGTACGCCCTTAAGTGGAGGACATACTGCATCCTCTTATGAGCTTGAGCTCTCTTCTCAGTTAGACCTATTTCCATTTCTCCGCTTATTTCCTAGTTTCCTTAGTTAAAGGTTCTCCATAGAAACTATATTCAGAGAAAAAAATGAAGTTACAGCTTTTGGATTTGGTTGATATGATAGGAGGAGTAAAGAAACAAACATGAGCTCGGCAAATTTAGCTTGTTTCAATTACTAAACAAAGGATACGAGATGGACCTGATATTCTTATTAAGGACACAGTGTTGTTTGAACTTCCTGTGCCTCTACAGGAGGGAATATTAATGAATGAATGCCAAAAGGATGAATACCAGATTTTCTGGGATTGGCAGTGAATCAGATAGAATAGGTAATTGTTCCATAAGGAGCTCTTGTCTTATAGAAGTAACTGGTGTTGGATAGAAGACTGTTTTAGTTGCCGGTGCTACTGCTTGAGAATATCAACCTGGAACTAAGTTCAAACAATGTGCCGAAACATTCAATGAATCATCCAACGGCCCATCATAGATCTAAGTTAATTGGAAGGAGTCGCTGGAATCCTTACTGAGTACAAGTCAATTGGAAAAACATACAGCAGGTCAAGTTTTTTTTTTTTTTTTTTTTTTTTGGTTAGGTAACAGCAGATCAAGGTTGAAAACCCAAACTTTTACAATGATAAGCGCATAAAAAGCCATTATGTTGATGTAGGAAGAACGGCAAGCTGAGCAATACTAGGCAATATATGTAATGTGGCTTAAGTCCATATTTACACAAGCTTCAACATGCCATCAATTCAGTCAAACAGAACAAAAGGGCATGTTTCTATATGGTTTTGGCACCTGAGAGTTTCCACAACTACATCAAAACGAATCTTCAAGATCTCTATCTGTACATGATGAATCTTGGCACACCCTAAAAATGATATGCTTGAATTCTCAAAGAATCAAAGTAGATCTATCTTGATTCCTCTTTCCAGATCATATGTCCAGCCACGCACATAATTCGTATATTGGAAAACTGAATTTGATCACATATCAAATGATTTCAGCAGATCTAAATTCTTGAAAATGGAAAAGAAAACAGGAGGTGGGTCGGCAGCTCCAGTGGCAAAGAATGAGAGTTTGACGTTGGTGAGCAATGAGATCGAGTTATATAAAAGGTCAAAGGAAAGAATGTACCTTGTAAGATCCATCAGCTTGGATCTTGCCCAGTCTTTTGATTTCTTCTTTGAGTCGCTCGACCTCTTCTTCTACGTTCATGGTTTCTGTTTCTTGTTTTTAACCTTCCGATGTTGTCTTTCCCCTGTTCGAAAACTATATATAGATAGTACTTTGTGACTGCACTTTATGCAGATATTTTCCGAGTCACCTTTTTTATCACCGTAGATATATGAAAGGCATAGAAAGTCTCCAGTGAGATATATCAAAAGGCAGGCACGTGAACGAAAATGGGAGACACCAAGACTTTCTATTTTATTTGCCTGAAACAATTATTTTGGTTATCAAGTTTTCGTTAATTTTCTCTCTATTCTGATCTACTTTAAGACTTGAACGATATAAAACGAAACGAATAATTCCTAAAGGAATAATTATATAAGCATACATAGAGTATTATTCAGATTTGCTCGAGTCATTTAATTCTTTTTATGGGCAACTTGAGCATAATCCAAATAAAAAAATCCAAATAACCCACTGACTCGAATCACTTTCACTTTTAATCTTGAATGACTTTTTTTTTTTTATTGTTTCTTCACGCCACTCTGATGCCATAGATTACGCAGATGCTTTCATCGATCTGTCTATATAATTGAGTTAATCTGTAAAAAGGAACATCAGTATCACTCGAATCATCTAGTGGATTTGGTTGAAGCATGGAAGAAGAAGCATTCATGGCTGAACAGTTTTAGGAGGAAGCAGATCACCTATAGCTCAATGCATGTGATGACAAAATGTTCATTAATCATCGTTCAACTAATTCAGAGAGTAACCGAACCGGGTTTATTCTCAAAAGCAACTATGTCTGTCAAGTACGGAAATGATTATGTAGCTAGAGTGATGGAGCAGGCAGTGACAAGTTGGTCCTGGTGCTGGCGCATCACCCTTGTAGGCAGACCTGTACTCAGACCACAGTTCATAGACATTTTCCAGAGCAATTGCACAAAGAAATCGTTACTGTAGTAATCCTTCATCATCGCATTGAGATCACTGACAAATCCTTCTCTGAGGCTGTCACAATACTTTATGAAGTAGGCCGTGATTGCATAACCTTCATCCCATCTCGAACCTGAACTGAACCTCTTTCAGGCCAGCTTGGGGATGGCCACCCTGCCTTCAACCTCACGTAATCTGCAATGCCAGTGATGAGTCCAATTGGGCCATGCCATTGCCATTCCATTGCCAAACCCGTGTGCTTTCATGGTACAAGATCCCGTTGAATTCAGCACGCACATCACCAATGTGGTATTCAATGTGGTTGGAGCTCAAGCCAATGTTGTTGTTTGTAGTGCTGGCCACAGCAAAAGGATGACTTCCAATGCCAGTATTGACAAAGATTTGGACAATTAATGTTACTTTCTCATATGGTTTCACTTCACCCAGGATTTTCATTATGTATTCAGAGGCAAGCTGCAGGATCATGATGGCATAACCTGCGCTGATGTTGGTCTCAAGCTTAGTGTTACCAGGGCTAGTTGAATTGTCAATGAGCTCGTACTGAACTGTCTTGGCAAGGGTCAGGTATGACGACTTGTAATCATCCCACAGTTCATCAACAGTCTTGCCTAGTAACTGCACAAAGAAGGCATCAGTATAGTGATCTTTCATCAGAGAATTAAGATCAGCGACAAACCCTGCTCTGATGCTATCGCAATACTTGAGAAAATATGCAGTGACGGCAAATCCCTCATCCCATCTTGTACCAGACCCTCTCTTCGGCCAGTACTTAGATGGCCACCTGGCCTTCAGCCTCACATAATCAGCGATACCATTAATTAGGCTACTTGGAGCCATGCCATTTCCATTCCATTGCCAAACATGCATGCTCTTGTGGTAGAGGACCCCAGTAAATTCAGGACGTAATGCACTGTTGTAATTCTGAATGTAGTCTGAGTTTATGTAAATGTTGTCCCTGGTGGTGCTGGCTACTGCATCAGGATAGCTCCGAATGCCATATGTTGCAAAGCTCTCAATAACTAAGCTTACCCCATGTAGCCCCTTCCCTTGGCTGGTTTTTGGTTGAAAACTTTCAATACGAAGTCAGACCGATTTCGATCTTGAACCTGCTGTTCCCAGGGCTTTTGTCAGTGACTTCAAACCCCAATGCCGGAATCAGTGCTCCAGGACTTATAGAGTCCTCAACCCCAGTCTCACTGGTGCAAGAAGTGTCTCCATTTTTGGAGGAATCATATCGGGTCGACTATACTGGTTCAAGAGAAACCACCAAGAGGAGGACAAGGAAGAGTTGTATCAAAGACATTTTGGCCTAGAAAGTTGAAATTCTGGCTTTGTATGGCTTGATCTCACACATCTTTCTGCATGGTTGCTTATATAGATGACCCTGCACAAAAATTTGGTTGTAGAATTCACAAATGCAGATCATTGGGTTCACAGAAAAACTCAACGATGCCTGCAAAGTTTGCTAAACCGAATGGTCTTGCAAATTGTCATCTTCCTTTTCATGTTTGGTTGATAGAGGCTGCAACCTCAGTAACAAAGAGAAACCAGTCAATTATTAGATGTCTATTTTGAGATCAATTCCATCTGTAACTTTCAGGGGCATATAATTGTTCTTGACTCATTATGGCATTCGATATAAACATATAAATGAGGCCAAAAAAAAACACTAGTTGATGTTGTATTGGCAACAGTTTCTTGAAAAGAAACAAGGCACTGAGAAATCACCATGTGGATTGCAGCAGCAGAAAACTATCTGCATCAATACCCAGGTAGACTGAAGAAAATTCAAAGGGATCCTCCAAAACTGAAGAGAAATTTTTGAGAGAAAAAATTGGAAAGTGATGAACCTCCTTTTAGTTTCAGATGATACGACCAATATAATAATTCAGGCTCTGATGTCAGAACGAAGGGACCGGATATAAATTGCAGGCCATGAAACAGACGAACTTTCCAAAGTTAATTTTGTCAGATCCAATCCACCCTTCACACTTGCTCCGAGTTTGTCCTCCCGTGATTGTTTGCAACCTATGGAAATCATATCGAAGCGAAGATTTATATCGAATCTGTGGATTAACTCAGACATCTGTCCAGCTGTAAAAGACGGAGCTTCTTTTGTAAAAAATTTTGTGAAGGTTGCACGTGCTCTAGAAAAATTTACTTCAAGCAGTATCAATGGAGACTGTAACATGATCAGCGAGGGTGACTTATCTCCTCACAAATCAACGAGAAATCTTTTTTGATAGATTCCAAGTTTTTGGGAATTCCATTTGGAATTTAAATCAGTGTCACATTTTGGACTGTTTTCTTTTTATTGTCATGGCATTAGATTTCATCGTTATAAAATAACCAAGTGACCTTATATTCTGTAGCTTTTCGCATATTGATTGACCTGTCTAGTTTCTGAAGCTAAAAAGAACAGGAGAGTTCTTGTTTTGTGTGGTTAAGGTGCTCTGAGAAGTTGTCTTGCAAATTATTTTTAAGTCTAAGGAATGGGGAAAGCAGAAGGCGAGATTGGATGCTGTAGAAGTGGCCATGCGCCTCATTAAAGTTCGAAGATTTACATATGTAAACTTTTGAAATGGGTTTTTTTGTTGATGAATGTCATTATTTACCTTTTTTTTTTTGAACAGATGTCATTATCTACTTTAAGAGAGACCTTTTTGTGGCATTGCCAAATTAGAAGGGAGAAAAAAGAGAAGCACGACTTCAGCTTGTGAAGATAGATGACTCTTCATTGAATATGACAGTTCATTCTGGATCTGTAAGTGGAAATCTCTCTCTCACAATTGCAACACAGTACATAACCAAGTACTCTGACATGACAGAACCTGTAATTTGTGATCACACATAAAACAAATCAGAAATGGACATCTCAAATGCAATAGATTCTGAATCCATTAGTATGCTGGATATGGAGGTGCAGCAGCAGGTGATGATGCCTGTGCCATGGTGGGGTGCTGTTGCTGGTGCATAGCTCACATATGCCAACTTAGAGTCATTCCACAGTTCGTACACACTCTTCCCAAGCAGCTGCACAAAGAAACCATCGCTCTATGTGTATTTCATCATGGCATTCAGATCAGTGACAAATCCATCTCTAACACCAGCACAATGCTTGAGAAAGTACGCGGTGATTGCATAGCCTTCATCCCATCACAGGCCTAATCCTCTCTTAGGCCAGCTTTTGGATGGCCAGCCAGCCTTCAGCCTCATGTAATCTGCAATGCCAGTAATAAGGCCACTCAGGGCCATACCATTTCCATTCCACTGCCACACTTGTGTACTCTTGTGATAAAGAATTCCAGTGAACTCTGCTCGGATGTCATCCTTGTAACGTAGTAAATAGTCAGAGTTTAAGTGATCTTGTTGCCTATCGTGCTGGCAACAGCAAGAGGATAGCTCCCAATTCCCTCATCAGCAAAGCTTTCATAAAATAGTATCACTTCCATGTAACCTTTTCCCTCACCTAATTTTTGATTGAAGGTTTTCAAAACGAACTCAGAGGCGAGCGAAAGAACACTCAAGGCATAATTATTGCCAATATAGAACTCAGACTGGCAATAACCGTCATAAGAGAGATTGCCAAAGGTGAATTCATATTGGATTCTTGCAGTGGAGCTAATAAGAGCAACTCGGATTGCTCTAACTGGTTCAAGAGCAACTGCCAAGAGCAGGGGAAGCAAAAGCCGGATAGGAGTCATTTTTTCAAAGGAAAATATGAGCTTGCACTCTTGCCTTGTTTCTCTATTCCCTTAGGAAGGCTATATATAGAAGTTGGTCCATTTCTCATCCCATTATTTGAAAATATTGCAGGAAAGCACCTGTGATCAGCGATTTAGCTGTTTATCTATGTCTGTCTATGCCGTTGTTTTGTAACACTTGGTTGGTAGCCAGAAGTCCACACAGAATGTCCAAATGTATAAGAATATGAAGGTATTATGTGTCCATCCGAGAAACTTACCATTCACAACCCATTACCTCTAAAAAACGTATCAGTTCCAGAAGTCCACACAGAATGTCCAAATGTATAAGGAATATGAAGGTATTATCCGTCCATCTGAGAAACTTACCGTTCACAATCCATTACCTCTCAAACACATATCTGTGAAATGGAACCAAAGAGCTCACGGATGCATAACAAAGAATGGATTAATAACAAGGAGTCCTCTGAGTATACACGAATGCTACTGTCATAAAGCATTGTAGACTGCAAAGTATGGCATTGCCAACTGTACATAATCCTCATTGTTCCAAAATATTCTAATTTGGAGCTTCAAAGGAGCATTTAGATCAATTACAATGCTATACATGCGCTTTGTGGTTCAAAAAATGTGCCAAAAGGATCCTAGGCAGGGCTGTGGTGGAAGAATGTCATCATCTACAGAAGTAAAGTTGAAATGGACGAGGACAAATCAATACTTGATGACGTGATGGCGAAGCCATACTTCATACATGACCAAATGAAATGCATCATAACGTTTCGGAGGTGTATTCCACATGAAGTGTCTCTGGACCTGCTTTACCAAACATGTGAAATAAAAGAAGGAATGAGATAACTAACCCATGCAAAAGGAATTTACTGAGAAGATCTCAGAGAACATAAAAAGGGTTAATTTTCTTCCAGGATTAGACTTTAGTTTCTTGTTCTTTTTCTTTATTTTACTAAAGCAAAGTCATCAACTAATCAACTAGAGCCACGGTTCACATTTGGCTTCCCCACTTGATTCATCGATATTGTTGAAAGCTGAAGTCAGGACAAGCATGGCACTGCATGAAGTGTTATAAGAGGGACTGCTTTTACCTTAACTAAGTTCTGATGCAATGCCATGAATTCTGCATCTGAAATGTTCTGAAGAATGTGCTTCAGCTGATGGACATCACTCTCCTTAAGTATGACAGAATTTTCGCCAGTCCAGGATATCATTGAAAGGCAAGTCATAGTAGTCAGACATAATCACTGCCAAACAACAGAAATTTATCAATTAGAAAAGCAGATGTCGGGGCTGCCATCGGGCTGCCCAGCTGAGAGTAACAGCATTGGAGGCTTAGAAAAGTGAAAGACAAAAAAGGCCATAATCATCCTTGCAGATTTAGTTAATGGAAAATACCAGGCTTCTGAGAGTTCAATGTTTATTATATTTACTCTGTGCCCAAATTCAAAAAGGGACTATGGACAAAGGTTTTAAGCCACAGTGAATAAGAACTTGAAGGGTTACTTATCTAGAACCCAATTAACAATTCTTTTGAGCAACATTGAAAGTCCAAGTTTTTCTCTCTTTCCAATAACTGCTTCAAACTGAAAGAAATGGAAAGTAATGAAGTATTTGGACCATTATGAACTATGAAGTAGTGTTCTTCACTTCTGGGCATTTATGCATTTGAAGAATTAGCCTAATCGTCAAGGGCCCATATAACAGCTTAAGAATGGGGATATGAACCAAAAGCGTCCTTGCCACAAACAGCATAAAATATGGACAGAGTAGTATTACCTGGAACACATCCATAACGGATTGACTCTGCTATCCATGGACTATTGACTTCTGATTTTCCAGGGCATATGCAGAATTTAGCCCCATAAAACTTGTTATGTTTCACTGAAGTTCCATTCTTTTGGCTGTTTTGGATATCAAGTTCAGCATCACCTTTCCACACAGTCGTTAATGCAGATCTTATGTTGGAATCAGTTCGTCCAGCCCAGAAACCAAGCGTCTTTCTGGCATCCAAGCAAGTTAGTTATAACAGAAGTGAGTTGAGGACCATAATCCTCACTAGCATAACACAAGTCCACAGTGGTACTCGAGTATTCCTCATTTCTGATGTTTTGATCCCACACTAAAAACAGATAGGAATTAACTGACTCGATACCAAACTATTAAGCATTTAAGCGGCTCGTGAAATTCAGACGATCACAGCTTCAAAAGCTTGATCAAGCATGAGTGAGGTTTCAAAATCGGCAGAGAGTGACAGATCCTCATACATTTTGTTTTAGAAAGCAGTGGCACCAAATACACAACATTCGCATCAAACCAAACGAGCAAATGGCATTTCCTTTGGTTTATTTACATTAAATCAAGAAGATTATGTCACGCGAGATCCATGGCGTCTGTTCTACCATCCATCCATCCATCTATTTCATCATATAGATTCTTCCAGGAGGGACATGAAATGAACTAAGCTATTTGATACATGCCTGGTGTTCACATCATTTCCGCCGGCAGGATAAGAAAATGGCAGCCTCACTTGAGGAAGGGCGACATCTTTGTGTGGAATAAATCCGTTGTTATAACTCGAAGAGCACACCACGCGAATCGAATTCTTTACAAGAAGTGGAACGCCTTCTGTCGCTCTCAAGCCGATGTCGTGGCAAGTCACAAAGAAGTGATCCGCGCCAAGTGTTCTGTTCCAGTAAGGGTATCTGAGCATCAGAGCCCGAACATAATTTCGGATCCCATTGGTTATGCCTTCCCAGGATACTCCCTGCACATAAGGCATAGCTCAGAACATCAGAGTCGGAGAGAGAAGTTTGCTTTCGGTGAGATGCAAGCAAATTCAGTTTGCTTAGAACGCAAGAAAGAAGTAAAAAGAACAGAAAGGAAGGAGACCTGGCCTCGCAGCTTATGGCAAGAAACGGGAAGAAAGAAGAGGTGAGCCTTGTCAGGATTGAGCGTGACAAACTGGCTTTCACGAATGTTCTTGAAGAAGAACCCTTCGCTCGCGTACTTGCCGGTGAGCTTTTGCGGAGTGCGGTGTCCACCTGGGTACACAAAGACCCTCAGCTTCCTCTCCATCTCTTCGTAGTTCATCTTGAACACCTTCCGTGAATGGTAAACTCCAGAAGACGGATCCATATCGTCTTCTCCTCCCACAGTGGCCTTCACCTAATCGGAGTAAACTGGATTCAACAACAAGGAGAACACTCACACACGCAGGCGTGCGCACGCACACAGAGGAAGAGTGAAAGCTTACCGTATCCGAAGGATATGAGGAGAGCTTGACGGAGAAGAACCGGATGTTTTGGTACATGACCAAGAGTCCAAGCACCGCTATGGAACTGAAGAAGCAGCCGCCACCGGGAAGCCTGAGCCGCGACCGGGTCGCTGCAGATGGTCTCATCATCACTCTCTCGAAGAAAGTACTGTGCGATCCACGGCTTTGAGCTCCGCCGATATTTTCCCCGGGAACGTGTGTGTGGTTTATGATTCGAAGCTGTGGAGTTGACTTGAAATATGGAGTGGGCGATGAGCATAATCTGTTTTGACAGTTGAATGGAAAGGGAGTTGGTTAAGTTCAGTTTCTAAGCCTTGATTCTTGAGTTCGTTTCTTTATGTTTGTTATCGATGACGTGGAATAGGCACAGAATAACGATCGTACGATGTGCATCTACCTTCGACCACCGTTGATGATGCTGCGGGAAATTTATCACTAGCTGCTCAATTTACAGACTCCGCAAGTGAAATCACTATCGTCCGACATCACATTAATTCGTTCATCAATAAAAAATTCTAGCGTTGAAGCTGGGGCTCCTCTCATCGTGATTTAGCTATTCTTCATTGACCTTACTATATATTTAATGATTCGAAAACCTTGCTTACATGATCATTAAATTTTATTTAAATTTAATATGTGAATATCATCGTAGCATCGTGAATAAATTTCTCAGTTTCATTCCTGAGTTGAACGCATTGCAGAAGTACCAGACAAAAGAACCCCTGAACGTGGTCTATTTAGCCAATGAAATGACGAAAGACGAAATGCAAACCCCGCGGGCATGAGATGGACAGGTCTTCGAAAACCGCAAAGAAAATCGGTCATGTGCCCATATAATGGTCCGTATTTTATTTTTATTTTTTGGTCTAAAATAATGGTCCTTGAATGTGGTCCAGTTGGCTCATAAGAGAGAACAACCAAGAGAACCCTTGGAATTTCATGCGCCACGATTTCTCAAAAACGTTTTAAGTGATCCGCCATGAAGAAGAGAAGAATATCTTGAAAGCAACTCCCGTCAGAGGGCACCATATGATTAACTAAAGTCAAAAATTGAAACAAACCACGCCATATTTTCCAATCACAATAACTTTTGAGCATCAAATGAGCTGCTGTACATCGGCATTTAGCATCTTATTTATTCAGTACATTGAATTCTGCACAACCAAGATCACAGTTGTGCATAAGCAAACCACAAAATTTCAAACAAATCTATGAAAAAACGACACACATATGTCATTCCTAATAGATCATATCGGACTCTCAGCTAGATATTAAGGAACATAACATAAACTTGAGAGAATCTCTCAACGATTATGAGACAGTGCTGGTGGTTTTTCCGGTTCCATTGCCTGCCGATTATCAAAGAGCATCTCAGTAAGGATTCCTCCATCAATCTCAGAAAGAGATTTTCTCCACCAAAATTACATATCAAAAGAAGCTGCCTTCCAGAAAACGAAACAAGAAAAGAATCATTAGCTCCCTATTAGTAATTTTAGGAGCTTCCAAAAAAAATGCAACTATAATGCTACTTTGTAGATCAATAATATGCGCCCCATTCATGGCTTGTGCCTGTGCACTGAGGATATAAGGGTTACCATTTGAGCCAGCCCCAGAGTTGTAAAGCTCTTGTGCGACAATGACAGAGAAAGGAAAACCATGCAGCCCTGGACAGTGATGAAATAACCCTATGTTTCACATGTCAAGCGTCGGATAAAGACTGGGCATGTGAGGGCGTCCACTCCCATTAGAATCTGCATTAGCATAAAAGGGTGACTGCAGCTCTCCAGAGTGGGATGACTTTCGACTTTTTGGATTGTTCGGGGAAGCCCCCCCGAAAGAATCACCAAAACTGCCACTGCTTGTGTACATCGAAGAAGTTGGTAACCCATGAATCTTTGGTAACCCAGTTCGATCAGCACCCAAACTGTAACCTTTCTCGACCGTTTCAGCTTCCAATGGCAATTCATCCAATGTCTACCACAGAAGATGCAAAAAATTAGTAACTGAACTAAAATTTTAAATATGTCATGCAAGACAGCCTTTCTCTCTCCCACTGAGCATGCATGATATAAGGTGTCTCTAAACAAGAATCATCACTTCTATTATTTTCATTCTTCTCTTTCTATGCCTTCAGTGACGAGAAGTTCAGAAAAACTCACCCGGAAAGCTTGCTGAAGAACTCGGAGGGTTTCTCGAGTGCGCTTTCTCTTCATCGCTATTTCATCAGGTTCTTGTAACATCTCTTCAAACAGGTTTTCTCTGTTCACAACCAATACTTGCAGAATTAGTACTCAAAAGACAGGAGAACTAACTGGATAACAAGAAAAAATTAGCAACAGTGGAAATTGAACTCAAAAAATTTGACAATGAGAGTGAATATAGACCTACCTGTAAAGCTTTTTGATAAAGACATTGTGCAGCTCTCGTTTCGTATGATTCACCTGTCAGAGAGAGACAGAATAAACGAACGTGAAGTCCATATCAGCTTGTCTTATATGGTTTTGAATTACAATCGGTGTTGGAAAGTATCAGTTCAGAGACAACATTAAAGGTTAATAAAGAGTTAAAACTGGTCATGAGTCACCCTAATAATGACAAGGCAACATGGCATAATAGACAACAAACATGAACTGCCTTGAGCTACAAAAAGGCACAATAGCAGGCAGCATACAAGAGTCACAGCACAGACAAATGCCTCTCAGAAAAGTGGTTCACGTTCACAACAAAGCTAAACATTTTATCTAATTCCAGTCCAAATACTTAATTGGGTAAACTGACTTTCACTTGATTGTCCAGTTCAAGCTTCCAACTGGACAGGCACATGACAAAAAGGAAAGAAATTTCAAATACTGGAACTCATCTATATTTTGTAAGAGAATAAGCAAACTGCATTTAATCAAGGGACATCATACAAAGTTTACACCTATTATTTTGAATGTCCAAGCATTCACACAGAATTTCTCATGTCATTCTAAACCCAATTGTCCAACTAGTAAAATTCTTAGGTACGAGAAGGACATAGAAAGGTGGAATAACCATGAATATCTCACATACTCACCAGGAAATGCATAATTGCTTTCGGAATAGAGTCCTCAATATTCTTCCTTACAATGTCATAGTATGATCTAAGCAGCAGTTTCGTCACTGCAATTTCAATAGCTTCCTGCTCTGAATGGCCTTCAGATGGCCTCAAAATAGTTGGGGGCTGAATCAAACAAGCAGGCATTGAATGACTATTCAAAAATCTTATCACTGTATTAAGCAATTGAATACTACCAGAAGGATTTGGATGAAGCAAGTGGACCACAACATCAATGGCGTACCTCTCTCAAATGAATCATAGACATGGCCAACTCCATGTTTTGTGCAGGCTCGTTATATGCCTTGCTTGTTGAACTCTCTTTAGCAGATGTACGGCTATCGTTGCCACCAAATATTG
The DNA here is from genome assembly GCA_014182375.1 of Eucalyptus virginea. Taxonomy (NCBI): domain Eukaryota; kingdom Viridiplantae; phylum Streptophyta; class Magnoliopsida; order Myrtales; family Myrtaceae; genus Eucalyptus; species Eucalyptus virginea. The sequence continues at coordinate 31,306,404 of CM024522.1, read as the reverse complement.
AAGAAATACCCCAACTAGAACCACCTGTGTTTCCTAACAATCATAATCATAAATAAATTTTACAAATATAAACACTATAAGATTACATAATTTAGCATCTCTATAAACACTCCAAAGGACTAGCTCAGCCCTCTTCCACCTCAGCAAAGCAAAAGCAAAAAGTAAAACCACAAAAGAATATACACATAAAAGAAAGATCCAAGATACGACATAACTAGCACAATTGCTTTAGATATTCAACATACTATATCTCAATTAAATCCATCGTAGCTTTGAGGGTGACTTACCAGAAGGAGCCACTTTCTCAGCATCTGCACCAGGCCGGACACCCTATTTATTCATTCAGACAAAAAGAAAGTACCTCAATTAAACAAAAAGAAAAGTGATCTTTCATAAAAAATTAAGATATAAATCCTTCAGCAGTACATCTATAACAACCACAAAAACGAGATGATGTTTATTCATCCCCTAGTTTAACTAAGAAAAATTTACACGCTCAAATTCACACACCTGATCAGGTATAATTCCATTGACTTGTCTGGCAAGGATGCCTCTAGCTTTCACACTCCTCTCAGATGTCGGTGCCTTATCATTTTCTACACCATCCTTATCAACGAAGAAAAGGGTAAGGATGGTCCGAAACATGGAGGTTACGCCATTGCAAAAATTCAGAACAGAATCAATGAACTACCTTCTGCCGGGAAAGAGGTAAGGAAACCCTTGAGGACTTGATCTGCTGCATTGCTAACTCAACAGCTTTGCTCCCACCAACAAAATTTGGGTGCGAAGTATTTATGTAGTCCATCTGTTAAGTTGGATTAGCTTATGTGAATATTAAAACAATAGGAATAAACTAAAGTGTCAAAAAACAATAATCCTGACCAATGATCATAGGAAGGCTGACACAGAGGAACAGTATAGGAAAATCAAAAGAACCATGATTTTAGAATAATACTGCTGGTACAGCACAAAAATAATTTCCATGGAAATGTAAAATAAAAATGATGGCTCACTAATGCTAATAATCCTCCCTCTACTCATGGGGTAACTATTCCCACTTTTGGACTTATTTATATCGTGATCACCTGACAGTGTCGGGTGACAAGCACATATATCATCAAGTGGCCAAAAGAGCTGTGACTTTCTAATTGAGGAGAACAGAGGGCATCTTATCAATGCTACCGATATATGCCAGAGAAAGATCTCTCTCTCTGACTTTCTAATTGAGGAGAACAAAGGGCATCTTATCAATGCTACCGATATATGCCAGAGAAAGATCTCTCTCTCTCTCTCTCTCTCTCTCTCTCTCTCACATGATATGCCACACTTGCGTCTGTATCTGCTGCCCTCCAAGACATGTCATGGATAATGCTTGATAATAAAGAAAGATTACATGATAAAACTACTTTCCTTTTACTACCAGACAATCCAAACCTAAGAATGAAGAGATCGGCATACCTCCATCTCAATAATGTGACCTATCATAGTCTCAGATGGCTCAAGACCTTCCCGCAAAAAGTTTCCTATTACTTCATCCATACGCTTTCGCAAAACTGGAAAGCGTTGCAATTCATTTACGAGACAACGATGGCTAATCTGAAGGAAGAACTTGAAAATTAGAGGACTGAACAAAATAATTTATAGGATGCAAAATGGAGATCTCACATACACAAACCTTCATTAACTCATCATATATGAACCTGGCACATTGAATACTTGGATCTAACAATCGAGCTATTTGCCTTCGAATGAGAACTTCAAAAGGCACCTACAAGAAACGAATCAAATTAACCACAGCGAATTTTATCATAAGGGCAATACCACATGATTGTCCCATATTTGACAAGAAACATTTAGAGGGAAAAGAAGATGCATACACCTACTTCTGGCACAAATAATGCCGATTTAGGACCTGTTGCATTCTGAATTGCAGTCCGAATGTCATCATCAGTCAAGTCCTCGCATGGATCCACTTCCTATAAAACATATTAACAAAAAATATTGAACAAGTCAATAGCAGGCAGAAAGTCAGCCAATCGTCTATGCTGCTAGATGGAAAATGAAGCCCATGAAAGAACCTGAATGTAATTTTAACAAAATGAGTAAACAATTTGTAATTTATCATTTCTCGAAAGACAGAAATAAAACTACTTCTGCATCGACCTCCATGATGCAATGAAGCAAGTTTCTTCCACCCTCTACATGGCATATCCGCAGGCAACATAGGTCAATTCCCCAAAAGATTAACAAAACAATGGAATTGGGTCTCATCTGAAGAGCTAATAATAATCATTGCTAAAGACTAAGTCCACAAGCCAGGAATGCTTTCACCATGAAACAGATCAATAAACCACTAAAGTGTCTATTGATTTAGATAGTAACCAGATCTGCTCTGTTGCAGCATTGCATATGAAAAATGCATCTCAAACTTACAATAAAACTTGACAATGTCTCATAGCCACAGGGTCGCAAGGCAAAAAAAGCCAAGTACCAAATGAGACGATAAAGTGTCATTATTCCACAACCACCAAGTTAAATTGGAGCCATGCTAATCATCCGCTTGCCTCCAGGACTCAGTGAGAAAAAACATATTACAAGGAAAAGATCGAGCAAAACAAAATAAAGACAGCACAAATATGGCAGGAAGAGATGTCAATTGCAAAAGAAACAAGCAAGCAAAGCCACACTCAAACTAGGCATTAAACTTAACCAGTCATGAGTCAAGGAAGCAGTCCAAATGCTACGTAATTACAAGTCTTTCTCCAAAAATTTAAACCAGTATACACACCTCTAAACTTTTGACAAAAATTGATTGAAAAATATAATGTATGCGTGCTCCACCAGACAGCTCAGATGTAGACATTGCTTCATTCTTTCCCTCGACCATCGAAGAAAATGCTGTTTTAAACAATAGTTTGGGAGTTATCAGTGAGCTAAAAAGGCAATCCAGCAAATTGAAACAAATATGTAGTGAAACCCAAATTAAAAAAAAAAAAAAAAAAAAAAATGTTACCATCAGAGTATTTGGACAGAATGTTCAGTAGCAAGGCTCCCTGACCGGCCTATTCAGTAGAAAAGAAATTGGAAAAAGTGGCAATGGTGAAAATTGATCCGAACTCATATATACCAAGACTACAATAGGGGAAAGAATAGCACACATAAATCAATTACTCAGCCTACAAAGTTCCTGGCAAAACTAATAACTGGTTCTCCCTCAAAATAAAAGTACGAAAACCACACCTTTGATTCAGTGAGTTCTCCATAGCTAGCATGTTCCTTTGCAACAGAAACCAGTGCAGTGCTGATGCGAGACTTTAGCCCCGGAAGCACTGCCTTGATATGTTGTACTAGTATCTGCAAGTAAGTTGAGACAGCACATCAGATCAGTTAACAATACAAGTGCATTCGGAACACATCTCAAATTCATAGCTCTAGTCAACTCCCTTTTTTCCTTTGCATTCTATTACACAGGAACCTTCTCCATAGCCCAGAGCCCAAAGGTGAACATGACTAAAGCCTTATCTTTCTGAAGAAGCCTTTTCAGAGGAAAGCAAGAGCCTCTTAGCATCATTCTTCAGCTATCCAAATTTATCTTTGAATCTGAATCTTCTTTTGTATCCCAATTTATCTTAGAATCTCAAACTTATGCAAACAGAATATTTATGTTATGTATCATCAACTCTCTCAGATGAATTATATTCTTCTATAAGTAATATATGCAGTTGGTAAAAGAGTAAATGTTCTAGTGCAATAGCAATATATAAAAAACAGAGACAAAAAGAACAAGCTAAAACTAAAAAGAACCAGTACTGAGTGAGGAGAGTCAACTACATTCAATACATATTACCGTGACATTGTTACCCTTTCCCCTTTGAGTGATTCATAAGAAGCTCTAAAATTTATTATTAGCCACGACTCATCGAGCGAACTAAACATATATTGCATGATATATGCAAGGTATCTTAAGTTATAACATGTAAGACAACTTTGATGCACAAAGGAGAATGGCATTAAAGATATGGATTAAAAATAATGTATTCGATATTAAATTTACCCTACTTGACTGAAATCTTCCTTACCTGATTCAACTTCTTTGCCAACTGAGGAACACCACAGCGATCAGCGAGGCCATTGTATACCTGCATAGGATACCAAGAAATGCATAAAAACAAAGCTCAAAATCTCCAACAAATACATAATTCCTGATAGGCAGGAGTTCACATATTCATACCGGACGACTACGGAAGAATTTTTCTTCAGCCACAAGCGCATCCTTGATACTCCGATTAAGCATGATGTCCTGTCAAATGTCAATGTTCAACAGCCAAATTAGCCAGACACAAAAATCATAAGCCACAAAATATGGACACAAAAATACAGTCATGATGCCATCATAGAGCCGACGGCAAAATTGTATAAATGAAAATTAATCCTGTGTGCTTATAGTAATATCACTGAAAAGCTCAGAAAAGTATATAATTAAAAAAGGTTCAAGGCTCCTCTTAGCTTCAAAATCACTGTTCCAGGTCATAAAGTATGGACTTCATCATGTCCTTCATGCTATCAAATACCTCTTGGCTGCGATTCACAACACCCACATAACCTAGTCGCAGAGGGATCACTTTTCCAAGCAACAGATTACGTGCGTCTGTACCTCTGTCCATGATGTCTAACTGAAACCACAGAAGAAAATAGACAGAAAAAACATGTTAAAGCATATGACCGAGAGAATTTTAGATGATTTACGGATCTTTCATCGATAGATCAAACACCAAACCTTAGTGATGACACCAATTGTCCGATGCCCTGGGTAAGTAAGGATTAAAGGTTAGACCAAAGCCTCCCAAACAACAAAAAAGGAATTGCATTTGATGATGTGCTATTATAAAATGTACCATCAGGATCAGCCATTCCAGCCATCTGAAGAGCATCAGAATTTGCTAAATCCGAGTTTGCTGGTGTGACTGCCAGTATCAAACAGCTCGGAACTTTGATGTAAGACATTATCATTGTTCTGATGCGTGCCTCTATATCAGAGGGCTGATCACCCACTGGAACTTTCGTCAACCCCGGCAAATCGACCAGCGTAATATCCAGAACATTAGGAGAAAAAATCTTAAGTCGAATCTGCTTGTCCGAGACGCCCTTATTCCCACCCGCTTCCCTCTCTGTCTCGGCCTGTAACCAAGGGGAGACGGTCAAAAGACTGGAGAAGACTGATATCGGCTCACGACTCAGACAAACATCAAAAACAACACGAAACTTGACGCGAACACAATGTAAGATGTGGCAAAACATATGTTCCAGCGCAAGTAACTAGTAAAGCATCCAAACCTCGCCATAATCCAACCGGAACAATCTCAATATCAATTGTTTTCCATGTCCACCCCTCCCGAACTCAGGAATCTAGAGAAAGTCAGAACCCCGGGGACGAAGGGGAAGGAATCACCTGAATCTCTCGGCGAATGTCGGAGAAGTCGTAGAAGCGCTTGCCAGGCAAGTGGAGGAACTCGCCGTACTCCTCCTCGGCGCCGTCGGGCTTCCGCTTGGTCTGGAGGAGCTGGAGGACGAGGGGGCGGCGGGTGCAGATTTCGCTGCCGCGGGGGAGGAAGTCGCGGCCGACGAGGGACTCGAGGACGCTGGACTTGCCGCTGCTCTGGCTGCCGACGACGGCGACCTGGGGGAGCTCGATGGTGGACTGGCTCCCCAGCTGCGCGAAGATGTCCTGCAGCTTGTTGACTATGGGGATCACGGAGTTCCCGAGCGGCGACGCCGCAGCCGCGCCGCGGCCGCCGCCGCCGGCGACGGGGCGGGCGACGGGGATGCCGGTTCTTCGGCCATGGAGGAGGAGGAGGGAGGCAGATCGGCGACGGCGAGGGTTTGGGGGCGCAGTTGTTGGAGGAGGAGATAGAGAGAGAGAGAGAGAGAGAGAGATTTACTGGTTGTGATTAGAAAGAGAGGAAGAATCGTGTGATTGATTGGGGAGCTTTAGGGCATGTCGGGACTCGGGCTGCGACTCAGTGGGTCTACTCTCTTCTCTCCTTTGCTGCGAAGGAGCGGCGCTCGAGCAGGAGTCGAGCGAAGGCCGAGTTGAGTTTCTGAGTTGGGGCTGAGTTTTGGCTGAGTTGGGGCCGAGTTGAGGGCGAGTGCTCGGAGATCCGGGAGGAATTGAAATTTTGAAGATCCCACTTGCCTTTTTTTTTTTTTTTTTTTTTGCCCTTTTGCTTGCCTTTTCGGGACTCGTCGATGGGCTTTTTTTTTTTTTTTTTTTTTTAAGGTTTTGGCAGGTTTGATTTTTCTTTTTTTTGAGCGGGTGGTTTTTTTTCTGGAGTTACCGCGGTCTTTCTTGGACTTGTTTCCCAAGCAACGCGTTTCGAAAATGAAAGGGAATATTCGTATTGATTTATCTTTATCTGTCTATCTCTTGGTTTGGATCGGGTCAAGATGGAAAAAAAAAAGGCCTTTATAATCATCAGCCTCTTTTTATATAATTTTCTCACCTGCCCATCTTCTAATAATTTAGCTATTTTTTAAATAAGGAAAAAAGAACGTAATGTTTGAACGAAGCACAGTCGATTCGTGAATTGCTGTTACGAGGTATGGACGACGTTGAAAATGAATGCAAAGATCTTCCTCATTGATGGATAAGTTTTTGTTTTGGATTCAAATTAATAGAAATAAAAATGGACAATAATAATTCAAATGATCACTGAAGTTTTAATTGTCCTAATTCTTAAATTTTGATATATATTCAATTTTATTCTCAAATTATATGAAAATGTGGTTGAATCAAAATTTATAGATCAAATTGAAAAAAAATTAAAAATTCGAGAATCATATTGCAGGTTAATTCAAAGTTCCGGAAATAGCCGAAATGAACTCGGTGGGCCCCAGGAAGTCGAGATGCTTCTGGATGGGTCCATGGAAACAGGCCCAAAAGCATCATTTTATGTTTATGCCAATATTCTTCCTATATATAATGACGATGCGAGGATCATATGCAGCCGCGTCTACGCATTGCTTTCTCTCTATCCATTCCCTCTTTAATCGGTCAAACCAGGCAAAACCCTCTCCCCCTCTCCGTCCGCCGCCGCCTCCGCCTCAACACCTACCACCATGCCTCGCCGCTCCGGAGGTGATTCTTCCTCTTCTTTCTCCTCCTCCTCCTCCTCCTCCTCCTCCGAGCCCCGCGCCGTCGCTTCTTTAGATCTGACGTCTTATTTCCGCTATTCGCCGTTCTCGTACGCGTAATTTCCTGTTTCATCGTGTGGGGCTTGTTAGGGTTCCGAGATTGCGGTACATGGTTGTTGAGAAGATTGAGGAGATGGATGTAAAACTTTCGATGTTCCTGTATGGATGCTTTGAATTTACTGGCGCGATGGTTTTTGTTTTTCATTTGTCCCAGAAAATGGGAGTGGTCTGTCGGATTTTGTTTTGTCGTGTGGGGTTTGCTAGGGTTCTGAGATTGCGGTACGTGGTTGTTGAGAAGATTGAGGAGACGGATTAAAGTTTGGAACTTTCGATGTTCTGTTTATAGATGCTTTGAGTTTACTGGCGAGGTTTTTTGGTTTTTCATTTGTCCCAGAAAATGCTAGTGGTCTGTCGAATCTTGTTTCATCGTGTGGGATTTGCTAGAGTTCTGAGATTGCTGTACATTGCTGTTGAGAAGACTGAGGAGACGGATGAAAGTTTGGAACTTCTGATGTTCTGCGTGTAGATGCTTTGAATTTCCTGGCCCGAGGTTTTTTGTTTTTCATTTGTCCGAGAAAATGGGAGCGGTCTGTCGAATCTTGGTTTGATCTTGGCTTTCTTCTAGTTGTGGTCGGTGTCTTCCCTAATTTGGCTTAGGGATAGGTAACTAGGTCTGCGGTTATGTCTTGGTTGGATTCTGATGCGAACTGCTGTGGAAGTTCGTCCATTTCATCTCAAAGTTTGTTCTTTTCCGTCTAACTTGCCGAAAAATTTAGCTATGCGAGTTGGGCGTGCATTTCATAGTGAGACTGCCTTCAATATTTGCTGTCTCATTGAATACAGCCTGTGAAAAGCAATTAAGCTAAATTTTTGTTTACTTTGCCTTGGCTGTTTTCTCTTGCTGATTGTGTTTCTTTATCATATGATTGGGGAATTTGAGGATGAGTGCCTGAGGTCGATGGTGTTTGAGGCATAGTTGTATGTTGCTGTTCTCATAAGTGGCTTTAGCAGCTCTAGACAATGAGGAAGCAAACATAGGATTGAGCACATTGCTATTAGTTCTAGAAGAACTGAACTTGAGCTATGATATCCCCTTTATCTTGTCCTGCTGGGCCATTCTAGAGCTTCCTTTCCATTTGATTTCTATTAACAGAGCCTTTTTTGTAATGTGCTGATTCTGTGCTGCTGTTGTCTCAAAATTCTTTTTCTGCAGGAAGACCTGCTCCGCGTGCAGCCCCTCGTCGCAGTCCTCCTCCTGCACCAGGTATTCTTTTTGTGCATGTTATATTCTTTTGGAGGTGGACCTGTTGGCATGGGAACACAAGTTCTATGATGTAACTATTCAAAAAAGTAAACCTGCATTCCACTAATGTGAATGATTTGCTTATATCATGAAACAGTGAATCATGCCCTCCTCCAGCCCCTGCTCAAGGGGTGGCGGTTCTATGCTAAGTGGGATTGGTTCGACAATAGCTCAAGGTATGATCCAATGATACACTTGTCCCAAATGTCCATATGAGATATGTCCTTTCAATGATCTTATGCTTCAAGACTCTGATATCTCATTGCTCTGATTGTACTATAGGTATGGCTTTTGGTACTGGAAGTGCGGTGGCTCACAGGGCTGTAGATTCTGTGCTTGGTCCTCGCACTATTCAACACGAGACAGTGGCAGCTGCTGCCCCTGAAGCCACTACTAACAGCAGTGGTGGTGCTGATGCATGCAGCATTCACTCCAAGGCCTTCCAAGATGTATGGGTTTCTCTTCCTTTAACTTGTTTCGTTAACAATCATAGGGGTTGGACTTTATTGGGTTAAAAAAAAAAAATGTTTATAGTTTTTGGAGGATTGCGATAGCGTAGGATCCTGCACAAGTACACACTTGGAGAAGAGGAAATATGGATGATTTTATGAAAAGCTGGGCTCATTTTTCGGTCCTAGGGGTGAGCAACTCAGCTGGGAACTGGCCCAAACTGTGACATTCAATGGGGAGCAATGAACCTGGGACCTCTAACTTGAAGTAGGCAATAAGACCACTCAACTAACGAGACTTCATTTGTCATAGGCTACAAAAATAATATACAATATCAATTATTTGATTTATACAAGATGAACCTGGTTACTGAGTACACTTGTGATCCAGCCAGCACGTATAACTGAATTGATTCCTGGTTTCTTTTATCCGAGATCCAAGATCCATAGGATGCGTTTCAAGTTTGAGGCTCTTTGTTGATGCTGATTTGAGGTTATGGATTTTTTAGAAGTTATAACTGATGAATTTATAACATAATTTGATCCCATACCTTCCCCAAAAAATGGATTTTTTGTTAGGACCTGATGTGATGATGTCAATATCTTTCTGTTTGTTTTTTATTCTCATATTTTGTTTTGAACAACATAGTTCTGGCTTTTGACAGTTGATATATCCATGTTTCCTTTTTGATTTGGCAGTGCGTTAACAACTTTGGGAGTGACATTAGCAAGTGCCAGTTCTACATGGATATGTTGGCAGAGTGCAGGAAGAACAGCGGTTCTGCGCTGGGAGCCTAAATGATATCGTCATCTCTGCCATCCATTACCATGAAAAGCAAAATTTATTTGAATATTCTTAGTTCGTGTTGAGTCTGAGATTGAACTGGTGATGGTGAAGCAGTCTTCTGTCTATGGTTATCTTTACATTGAATAATCCCGAGTCAAACCTATCGAGGTGGGAACTTTTTAAAGTATCATTATCTGTCTTGTCAAACCATCATCGGGACAGCTTATGATTGAGATAGTAATGTCTTGGGATGCTTTTGCTGTGGAAGAATTTACAATCTGATAACCTTCTATTGCATTATTTTTTGTGGTGATGTGAATGGACGAGAGAGGGAAGTGGAATGCTGAGGCATGATCTTTAGTGAATGCCTTTATGAACATATCTCTACTAAGCAGGTTGCGGTACATGTAACCATTCAGAAACGCTGCTCAAGCGATAGTGTCTCTTTTGCTCAGTGGTCCGCCAGAAGATGTTTTAGATGCGATGGCACTAATCTCTTTAGCATATTGAACACTGGAATGGGTTAGAAACATGAAGCTCTGTCTGAAAATGTCTTGCTGCCACTATTCACTATCAATAGCACTTTATCAGGAATAGTCGTGTACATTTTCATTTACCTGACAATTTACAACTCAGTTGGGAGTCGTAAGTCTTATGTGACCTGCAAATTCCTTGAAAGCAAATCATGTCGGTTAAAAAGAGCTATTTAGGGACATCTGCTGAACATAATTAGGCAAAGCGTTTGGTTTCAGAGGCATGCTTATTCAAATTCGTTCGTTCAGGTTATGTTCTTTTAATTGTGTGAGAACGTGCACTCGGCAAAAGGGCTTTACAAGCGGCATTGCCCGTGTTCACTCTGCCTTTCTTAACTTCTAGCAACGGTGAATTCTCTACTTCTAGTTTTAGTGATCGCTTAAGTAGTGCTACAGAACATATTGCAAGAAAGGAGAAAGAAAACCGAGTGTCTTTTGGACATTCCTTGAAGTCGTAATTATTTTTGAAAGCTACATTCTTCCTTGGCATTTTTAGGAGGATGGATATATGTTTATCGCCCTTGTTGACAAAAGCCAGCATTTTACATGAGAAAATGTAATAGTCGATTGAATTTGACCTGCCAAATGGCAAGGAATCTTCCAACCTGAGGAAAGTCGTTCCGGAAGCAAAACGAAGGGCGTTGAATTGGTAAACGTTGGAATGTCAAAGGCAGATAAAGGTCAGATTCGAGATGCCAGACGAGAATTATGCAACCGAGAATGCTCTCATCAAATCGACATCGGTGGTCTTAGTCAACTACTTAGAAACTCACGCATGCTTGCCGAACACGAACCATTTCTAGGCCTCCTCTTCATTAATGTAATTCCCCATCGTTAACATTGACCTCTTTTGGTTCGTCTCTCCTTTCATTGACTTTCAGATGGAACTTCTGTCCTCCTTTCATTTGCCTCTACGGAAAGCAACGAAGAATACCCCACCGTATTCACATCTCTTCAAAGCTCTAACACCCTTCTTCTCTTTCCTTCAATTTTTTATTTTTAAAATTTATTTTTGCCAATCAAAGAAATCATTACAAGAAACCACCCTTGAGAAAGCTGATGAAGAGCCTCTTCCATGCCTCCCTGTCCGGTTCACATGCCCCCATGTTGACCTTCAGTTCATCAGCATACGACTCCTGCAAAGGAATAATGAGAAAATCGTCAGCTTCTAACTTGATCTTTTCCAGTACAGAAAAAAAAAAAAAAAAAAAGGAGACGAAATTGGAAGAAACCTACGGTGATGAGGCCACGAAGGAGGAGACGGTCAATGAGGTGGAGAAGAATGTCGCGGTTGTACTCAGGGTGGCCCTGAATGCCCATGATATGATCCCCATACCTAAACATCTCAATGTCTGTTTTGTCCGACCTTGCTATCACTTCCGCTTTTGCCGGCAGTTCCATCAGCTATATATATATACGTCCCAAATTCAAAATCTGTCTTCATTTTTTTTCCTTTAATGTAAGAAATGAAATAACATTGTACCATTTAATTTAATTTTAAATTAAAAGGTGGTGCTGTACCTCGTCTTGGTGGCATTCGATCACAGAGAGTTGTGCAGGAAGTTCAAGTGACGAGAAGTGCTTGGACGGTGGAGACAGTTGTATATTTGTCAGTCCTATGTCCCATGATTTGGCACGTCCTACTTTGCCTCCCAAGGCACGCCCCAGTACCTGTACAATCAAATACAAGAAGATGATCAAGAAAGGGGCCGAACTTAAACTTGATGACCACAAATCAGATAGAAAGAGAGAGAAGAAGAAAAAATCTAAGACGAGCAAATCGCTCTTTTTTGTCACGAGAACAACGACAAGTGATTTGAAGAAGACAAGATAACGCTTACATCAAGATAACATGTCCCTGTCACAAGTTGCTGATAAGTGGCAAAAAACAAAAGAGGATCACAATGTCATGTCCAACTAGATAATCCAGCAAGGAGTACTTAATACTAGGATATTTTTGCTGACAATGCAACCCTGTGTTATGCGATTATGACTTCAATTCGACGCTAATCACTAGCTGTTAAATTGGGTTTGTAAGCATTTCATCTATGTGTGTAAGATGAAGAAGGCGAAAACAAAATAAGGCAAGGCTAAGAAATACAAGGCAGGGGCAGTCAGCTCAGCCTCAAATCACATGAAATGGACAACTCCTGCTAAACCAACGACAATCCATGTCCGTCTCACGGAACGCATGTGACTTCACGCTGTCTCATTTTTTCGTCGTTTGATGTTTGGTTTCGTTACTGATGGCAAGCAATTGTCTGCAAATGAAACACATCACTGCCCACAAGTACACGTTGCCGCCGCAATTAAGTAATGTAAGCTCGCGCAAGATTCCAACTTCGAAACGAACGAAACCAACCCAAATCAAAATCAAAGCGATCTGTTCTATTAAAAAAAAACCTAAAAGCAGAGCGATAGCAGAGTGATAAGACAGTAGAGGCTGAGAATAGCCACTGACAGCTCAACACCATTTTTATAATGTACTCCTTCGGCAATCTTTACTGACACTTTCCGTGATTAATGTCATCGTTCCAGCTATGTAACCCACATCACCCTTTCGGGACAAAGAGAAACACCATAACCCACATCATCGCCTAATGACAAACGGATATAGTTTCTCACATTTTCTATTTTTGGGCTGTGAACTTTTTAGGAGCATTTCTTGATTGCGGATTTGATTGCCGACAGGTGAATCAGCTGGTTTAGGCGAGGGTTACAATGGACTGCTCATGCGAAAGACAGGTTTTTTAGCCGTATGTACCCGAATTCGACATCACCAGCAGGTGCCAATAGAGCCATATTCACGTCTGCTGGTAAATCAAAGTGGGAGCAGCTGAAAAGTGGAACTTGGAGCACACTGCTTGATTCATTACAGACATACCGATCCCGGTTCCCCCCCTGAGTTGCAAGATATTACTTGCCAAGATCATGGATGGTCATCCCTGAATGGCACAAGACCCTGAAAATGTCCGGCCATCTTATGGAAAAATGGGGACTTGAAGCAGAACTTGTCGCCGGAACCGGTTGTTCCCAGTCGGTGTAATCGTATCGCTTGACCTGCCAACCAAACATACAGTTCCGATTCGATGGATTACCAATTCATTCATCAGCATGTGATGGGAGCTGGGGCCACCCCTGGCCCAAAACCCACCAGCGACCGTCACATTCGCATCGCTTGTCGCCGTCCCGTATATTCCGGCGTTTCTCTAGTTTCGTCCCCCCATAATCACCGTGCAGAAAAAAGATTAAAAAATAAGGTTCTATGTCACCACAAAATGCTAATGAAAACGACAACCAGCTGTCAGATACTAGAGCCACTTTTAAAAGATGATTTTCGCATCAAACTATTACTTACTGGTTCAAAGATCTCCAGATGGTTTTCAAAATCTTTGTCAACTCATTTTCCTAATCGAACCAAGCTCTGATCGACGTTCTCGAACGCAGAAACAACTGGAGAAAACTACAAAGAGGACAGCGCACGATAATGGACTCGCGATGACCATGCGATGTGGAAAACAGAGGAACGGTTTTTCTTGTTAATTGAAATGATTACCTGGTGTCCGAAGCAGATGCCGAGGATCTTCTTCTTCATGGAGTCGAGCTTCTTCAGCAGGTTGATCAGCTGCCAGATCCAGGCGTCGTCGCCGTGGGCGTTGCTGCAGCTGCCGGTGATGACGAAGCCGTCGTAGAGCCCGATGTCGCCATCTCCAGGGAGCTCCCCGGCGGCCACGCGGTACACGTCCCAGGCCTCCCCCTCCTCGGCCAGCATTCCCTTGAAAAGCCCGAAATATCCCCCGTACTGCCTCTTCATGTATTCCGAGTCCTCCGCACACAGCAGCACCGCGAACCTCTTCACCTCCATCCCTCTCCTCAGCTCCAAGCGTCCCCCACGCAGAGAAACAGAGAGAGAGACAGAGGACCCGTCTTCTTCTCTCTGTCATGAAATATGAGTAGATTTATAGAAGGGATGAGTGCTTTCAAATTACCACATCAGCACCTGATGTGATGTGTAATTTTTCACTCATATCCACTTATAATTTGACGTGTGTCCAAGTTGGCCACCTCGGGTGGAATAAAATTAAAAATCTGGATTTTCTTTCTCTCTTTGGCTCTCCTCTTCTATCCAGTCACCGGCGATGGGTCCAGGCCATGGGAGAGCAAGGTACCGGCCATGGACCGGTGGCATCACCGGCCGAGGACAAGATGTTGATGTTGAGTGTTCATGCCACGGGCGTAGCCTGTTGATAATCAAAATCAGTACAGACCATTGTAGAAATCAGATGTCTACCGGGTGAAACTAATGAACGGATCAAAAGGAAGAATATGAGAATGATGCGGAAGCAAATGAGCTTATTAGAGGATTCATCACATCAATGAACGAGGATGAGTTGGAATCAATGAAAGTACAACCGATGAGATTGGGAACCCTCTGAAACAAATGCAGATTATCAGATTCGAGACAGAACAGAAGTGATTCAGCATTCGCGATGCCATACTCCGACCCGTCATTAATGTCATTGCATCGATTCAAATTAGTACAGAACACATTCGTCAGAAATTTTTTACCAAATCACTTCATCTTACATGTCTTCCAAAAAGAACGATCCAATGAAAAGGGGAAGTAATCCCACTTCCAGGGATCAAGGATTAAGCAGTCTTATCCCAAAGAATGAACGTAACACTAGAACCAATGTCTATGAAGCCAGAGGAAAAAAAATCATTTCCCTGGTAGAACAGAACAACAGAAAATTAAAAATCATTCTTTCATCTTAAGAAGTCCCGCCCATTGATGCGTTGCTTTTGAAAACATCATATGTTCATGATAGGAACCACTAAATTAAGCTGACCGGTGGTTGCCCGTGTCTTGAAAAAGGCTCGGTCGCAGTAGAGAAACCAGAGCTTGCAAAAGCAAGAATCTTAGGCCTCACACCTGTAACTTTTTCACAAGGTTTTTTATTTTCACATGTCCCAGAAAATGCAAGTATTCTGTGGAATTTTGGTTTGGTTTTGGCTTTATTCTAGTTTTGTTGTTGTCTTCACTAATTTGGCTTAGAGACAAGTAACTAGGTCCGTCATTATGTTTTGGTTGGATTCTGATGCGAGCTGCCGTAGAAGTTCGTCCATTTCACCTCAGAGTTTGTTCTTTTCCGTCTACATTGCTGAAAAATTTAGCTATGCAACTTGGGCATGCATCTCACAGTGAGACTGCCTTCAATATTTGCTGTCTCAGTGAATACAGCAAGCAGTTATGTGAAATTTTTGGTAACTTCTTTTACCTTGGCTGTTCTCTCCTGCTGATTGTCTTTCTTTATCACATGATTGGGGAATTGGAGGATGAGTGCGTGAGGTTGATGGCGTTTGAAGCGTAATTGTATATTGCCACTGTTATATGTGGCTTTAGCAGCTCTAGACAATGAGGAAGCAAACATAGGATGGAGCACACTGCTATTAGTTCTAGAAGAACTGATCTTGAACTATGTTTTCCCCTTTATCTTGTCCTGCTGAGCCATCCTAGAAACTTCCTTGCCATTTAGCATTTTAAAGTTGTCAAACTGACTTCTATTAACATATGAGTGACCGCCTTTTCTGTAATATGCCGATTCCGTGCTGTTGTCGTCTCAAAATTCTTTTTCTGCAGGAATCCCTGTGCAGCCCCTCATCCTGCACCTGCGCGCAGTCCTCCTCCTGCTCTAGGTATTCTTTTTGTGCATGAGACATTCTTCTGGAGGTGGACCACTTTGCACGGGAACGCAAGTTCTTTGCTGTAACTATCCAAAGAAAGTAAGCCTGCACTCTGCTAATGTGAATGATTTGCTTATATCTTGAAACAAATAACCATGCTCCTCCTCCAGCCCCTGCTCGAGGTGGCAGCAGATCTATGCCAGGTGGCATTGGTTCGATCATAGCTCCATGTATGATCCAATGATACACCTGTTCCTAAACAAGTGTTTCTAAATGTCCGTATGAGATTTGTACTTTTGATGATCTTCTGCTTCAAGGCTCTGAGATCTCTTTGCTCTGATTGCACAATAGGTATGGCTTTTGGTACTGGAAGTGCGGTGGCTCACACGGCTGTAGATGCTGTGCTTGGTCCTTGTACTATTTAACACGAGACAGTGGCGGCTGCTGTGCCCCTAGAGCCACTACAGACAGCATTAGTGGTGCTGATGCATGCACCATTCACTCCAAGGCTTTCCAAGATGTACGGGTACAGTCATAGGACTTGGATTTTATTAGGTGAAAAAAAAAAATCGTCTATAGTATTTGGAGGATACTGATGGCATAGGATCCTGCACAAGTGCGCACTTGGAGAAGGGGAAGTATGGATGATTTGATGAATAGCTGCCCTAGGCTTTCGGTCCTAGCGGTAAGCAGCTCGGCCAGTTCAAACTTAGAACAGCTTGAACCGGCTTTACTGAAGTGGTTTTGTGTTTTATCTGGGAAGAATCAGTTCTGTTCCAGTTTTCGGTCCTACGGATGAGCAACTGGGCCAGTACAAACTGGAACAGCTTGAACCGGCTTTACCAAACTTGTTTTGGGTTTTATCTGAGAAGGATCATTTTCGTTCCAGGGTCGAACCAACAGAGAATAGGTCGTACATATCTTATTTAAAATAATAAAACAGTGAGATACAATTGAAAATTGAACATAATATCAATTATTTGATTTATACAAGACGAACCAGATTCCTGAGTACAATCGTGATCCAGCCAGGCTAGTGCACGTATAACCCAGGTTCAGTTCTGGTTTCTCTTTTTTTTTATCCACATCTGAGAGCCATAGGGTGCGTTCCAAATTTCGGTCTCGGTGTTGATGCTGATTTAAGGTTATGGATATTTCAGAAGTTATGACTGATGAATGTAGACCATAATTTGGCCCATTCATTCCCCCAAAAAAATGGAATCTCGTTAGGACCTGATGTGATGGTGTCAATGTCTTTCTGTATGGTTTTAATATTCTCATATTCCGCTGTGAACATATTTTCAACTTTCGACGCTTCATATTTCCATGTTTCCTTTTGAAGTTGGCAGTGCGTCGACCACATTGGGTGCAACATCGGCAAGTGCCAGTCCTACATGGATATTTTGGCAGAGTGCAGGAACAACGATTTCATGTCACCGAGTCTGAGATTGATCTGGCGATGGCGAACCAGTATTATGTCTATGATTATCGTTTACATCGAATAATCCCGAGTCAAATGCTATCGAGATGGGAACTTTTAAAAGTATCATCGGCCTGTCAAACCATCATTGGAACAGTTTGTATGATCAGGATAGTAATGTCCTGGGATGCCTTTTGCTGTGGAAGAATAATCCCAATCTGATGACCTTTCTTCAATTGCATGACTTTTCCTGGTGATGTGAATGGACGAGGAAGGGAAGTGGAATGCTGAGGCACGATCATTAGCGCATGCCTTTATGAACATATCCACACTGTTAAGCAAGGTTGCGGTACACGTAAACTATCCAAAAATACTGCTCTGGAGGCACCGTCTCTTTTGGGCCGATAGGGTCCTGCCGGAAGATGTTGTAGATGCGACGGCACTGATCTCTTTGGCGTATTGTACACTATTATGAGTCGGAAACACGAAATTGTGTCTGAAAATATCTTGCTGTTGCTAATCACCATCGATAGCACTTCATCAGGAACAGTCATATACACTTTCACGTCCTCGACAATTTCCATCCGAATATAGTTGGGAGTGGAAAGTTTCATCCGATGCGACCTGCAAATACCTTAAAAGCAATTAATGTGGGTTTAAAAAGAGCAATATAGGGACATTCACTGTACATTATTAGGCAAAGGCCTTGTTTGTTTGTGTTCTTTTTTTTTTTTCTGGTCATAACATAATTTTTATTTTTTAGTTCTAGATAATAAAAAAAAGAACAGAAACACGTTTGTTTGTATTTTTGTTCCAAATTTTTTTCTTATTCCCGAACAAATTTAAAAAAACAAAAATAAGAAAAAAACTGTTTTTGTTTTTAACACTTCCGATAAATAATTTTTCTCTTTCCTATTTTTTTTTTTTTTTTTCTTTTTTTTTTTCTTTAGCCGGTTGCTTGTCATGACCATGGCCGTCGAGGGCGGCAACCTTGTCGAGCATCGCCGCCCCCCCTAGCAAGGCCGACCTTGTGCCAGCCGGACAAGCTCAAGCCACCCCGGCGGAGCTCGGCGAGCCGAGCTTGCAAGCTCAACACCGGCGAGGCTCGGCATTGCCGAGCCACCGCTAGGTCAACGTCGCCTGGCGGTGGGCCGGGCGACGGCCGAGCCTTGTCGATGGCTAGGCGAGCTCGACCTCGCTAAATGGGGCGAACCTCGCCGTGGCTAGGCGAGGCCGCCGACCCTCGTCGGCCAATCACCGGCCATGGCTAAGGCCTACCAAAAAGGAAAAAAAAATAAAAAAAAATAAAATAAAATATTAAAAAAAAAAAAAACAAAAAAAAATTATACAAATTTACTAAAGATGTTTATGTTCTTTTTCTATTTTGAATAAATTTATCAAACGCATTCTTCTGTTAAAAAATTATTCCCCGAAAAAAAATATTTTTTCTATTTTTATTCCCTAAAATAATTTTTGAACAAAAACATTATCAAACACACCAAAGCTTTTGGTTTCGGAGCATGCTTTTGCAAAATTGCCCGTGCAAGTCGTGTTCTTTCAATCATGCGAGAATACGCGCTTGACGAAAGGTCTTTACAAAGTGGCATTGCCCTTCTTCACTCTCTTTCCTCAACTTTTAGCAAAAGGGTATTCACTACTTCTAGCTTTTAGTTATAGCTTAAGTAGTGCTGTAGTACATGGCAAGAAAGGGGAAGACAAAAACTGTGTCATCTTTTGGACATTCCTGAAGAAAATTATAATAAGATGAAAGCTATTTCCTTCCTTGGCATCCTTAAACAGGGACGGTGGAAATATATATGCTCATCACGCTCGTTGACAAAGACTTCATAATTTTTCTTCATCGGCATCGGTTTCTTTATAGTTGATGAATTCATGCGTACATCTTGAAAGGGACAATAGCTCACGGACTTGCTAAAGCATTTTGCATCAGAAAACGCGATAGTCAATTGACTTTGACCTGCCAGATTGCAAGGAACCGTCCAACTTGAGGAAGGTCGTTCGAGCTAGGGATGTCAAAAACCGAATTGAAAACTGAACTGAACCAAAAAATTCTATTTTTTTCAATTAAAAACAAAAAAATTCTCTTTTATTAAAACAAAAAAAAAATCAATCGGTTCCTTTTTATTTTTATTTTTTATAAATATATATATATATATATATATATTTTTTTCTTCTTCTTCTTCTTCTTCATTGGCTGGTCGCCGGCCACGGTGGCAGCCAGCCAAACCGATAAAAAAAAAAGAAAAAGATGCAGGGAAAAAAAATAAAAATTTTATTGAAAAAGTAAAAACAAACAAAAGTAATAACCGAAAAACCGAATCAAACCGAACCAAACCAAATCGGGATTTCGGTTTGGTTCGGTTTCGGTTCAAAGGACTTCGGTTTGGTTCAATAAATTACACCCCTAGTTCCGGCAGCATAACAAACGTTGTTGAATTCGTAAACGTTCGAATGTCAAAGGCAGATAAAGGTCAGATTCGAGATGCCAGATGTAAACCATATGCAGGCAAGAATGCTTTCCAGCAAATTGACAACTACTAGTAAACGCACGCATGCTTTGCCGATTCGGCCGTTGACATTGCCCGCTTTCGCTTCGTCCCTCCTCTCAATGATTCATCAAATACAATAAAAGATCAGATTGGGGGCAAATCAGTTCGGGTAGAATCCCATTTTCTTGCTCAAAATGCACTGCTGCCCTCCTTCCATTTGCCGCTTTCGAAGAAGCAATGCAGAAAATATCCCAATGATTTTATACATCTTCTCAGAGCTCTAATTACCCTTCTTCTCTAATCTTTTTTTTTTTTTTTTAATTATATATAATTTTTTTTCGGCCCTCTACTTTGCCAATCAAAAAGAAAATCATAGCAAGGATCCACCCTTGAGGAAGCTGATGCAGAGTCTCTCCCATGCCTCCCTGTCCGCCTCGCATGGCCCCATGTTGGCCTTCAGGTCATCACCATACGACTCCTACAGGAATATAACGCGATAAATTCGTCAGGCTTCTTACTCGATCGATCTTTTCCATTTACAAGAAACGCAGGAAGATGGAAATTGGATGGAACATACGGTGATGAGTCTGCGCAGGACGAGACGGTCGATGAGGTGGAGAAGAATGTCGCGGGTGTACTCGGGGTGCCCTTGAATGCCCATGAAGTGATCCCCGAACCTGAACATCTCGATCCCCGTTTTGTCCGACCTCGCAAGCACCTCCGCGCCCACCGGCAGTTCCTTCAGCTATTTAAATATCCCAAATTCAAAGCCTGTCCTCGTTTTTTCTCTTTTTAATTTAAGAAACGAAATAACAATGCGCCGTCAAATTTGATTTTTTATCTTGTGTTTTCTTAAGGTTATAAGGTGTTGCAGTACCTCATCCTGGTGGCATTCGATCACAGCGAGTTGTGCAGGAAGTTCGAACGATGAGAAGTGATCGAAGGATGGAGAGAGTTGCAAGGTTCTCAGTCCTATGTCCCATGATCCGGCACGCCCAACTTTACCTCCCAGTGCACGCCCTAAAACCTGTACGACCGAAAACCAGAAGACGATCAAGAAAGGGCGCCGACGCTAAACTCGATTGTTACCACTAACTGTTCTTTTCCATCACTGAGAACAATGACAGGTGACCTAAAGAAGATGAGATTCCTTCCAACAGAGCAGGGTACATTGTATTGTCTAATTGACATCACATGATTGTAAGAAACAAACGGCCTAGGTTTATAATGCTTGCATCAAGATAACATGGCCCCGTCACGAACTGCTGATAATGGCAGACAACAAAAGAGGGATCACAAGGACATGTCCAACCTGATAATCCAGCATTTAAGGAGTGCCCAATACTAGGATATTTTCACTGACTCATGACTTCAATTCGTCATAAATCGCAAGTTGCTAAATTGGGTTTGCAAACATTCGACCTATGTGATAAGACAAAGAAGGCGGAAACAAAATTAGGCAAGCCTAAGAAATGCAAGATAGAGGGATTAGATCAGCATCAAACTCACGTGAATTAGACAACTGCTACTAAACCACTGATGGCGAGCACTTGTCTGCAAATTTATTCAACCAGTAACCACAAGTACACGCTGCCGCTGTAATTAACTAATGTAAGCACGCGCAAAGGTCCAACCCCAAAACGAACAAAACCAACCCAAATCAAGGTCAAAGCGATCTGTTCTAGAAAAGGAAAAGCAGAGCGACAAGACATCAGAGGCTGAGCATAGCCAATGGCAGCTGAGCACCATTTTTTTAATGAAGGGAACTCCTCCTTTGGCAATCTCTCCACTCACACTTTACGTGATTAATGTCAGCATTCCAGCTATGCAAACACACGTCGCCCCTACCAGACAAAGAGCAAAACATCATAACCCCCAACATCGCCTAATAATACACTAAAAGGGCCCTAAAGTCTCGAGTTTTCCATGTTTGGGCGGCGACCCCTTTTAGGACCATTTCTCAATTGCGGATTCGATTGCCGACAGGTGAATTAGCTGGTTTTAGGCGAGGTTGATGCTTTGGGACAGCTCATGACTCGCTTCTCGAGCAGTAAGTAGCTGAATTCGGCATCACTAGCACGTGCGAATACGAGCCGTATTCACATGTACTGGTGAATTAAAGTGGGAGCAGCAGAAAAGTGGGGCTTGGACCACCTTGCTCGATTCATTAAAGAGTTACCCATCTCGGGTCCCACGAAGTTGCAAGAAATTGCTTGCCGAGATTATGGATTTTCATCCCCGAATTTCATCATGACATATCATCTTTGACCCAGAAAACGTCCCATCATCTTGGAGAAACATGGAAAAAATGGGGACTTGAAGCAGGTGCCAGATGCGACCATAGTCCTAATAGGATTCGTTTGGTAACTTAGTAAAGAGGGACTCGAGGCCGACCCGGTTGCCGGTGTATTCAAACCGCTCGACCGCCGATTAAACGTTCCTGGCTCGATTTGATGGACCACCAAATTCATCAAACGCCCCCAAAAGCCGCTCGTGACAGCCACAGTCGCGTCGCCCTAAAGCTTTGTCGCCATCTCCTATTTTCTGGCGTTTCTCCATTGTCCTATTCAACGCCTCACGATTTCGTCCCCTCCATGACCACCATCGAAAGAATAATTTAAAAAAAAAAAGTTTGTTTCGCCAAAAAAAGAAGTGACAATCGGCGTCGAAAACCAGAAACGCCTTCAAAAGATTCTTTTCACGTCGAACTTTTATGCATTGATGCAAAATAGAAGTACCCATTTGAACTTTAAGTGATAAAGATCTTCAGATGGATTTCAATGCCCCAGAACCAGTTTCAAAAGATGATTTTCACGTCAAACTTTTATGCATTGATGCAAGATAGAAGTACCCATTTGGACTTTAAGCGGTTCGAATACCTTCAGATGGTTTTCAAAGCCCCAGAACAAGTTTCAAAAGATGATTTTCACGTCAAACTTTCATGAATTGATGCAAAATGGAAGTACCCATTTTGGACTTTGGCCGGTTCAAAGATCTTCGGATGGTTTTCAAAGCCTTCGTCGGCTCATTTTCCTCATCTAACCAAGATTGTTCGACCTTTTTTCACGCAGAAACGACCGGAGAAAAACCATAAAGAGGACGGCGCGTGAGAATGGGCTCGCGATGGCCATGCGGGGTGTGGGAAGAAAACAAAAAAGTAACGATCTTTCTTATTGGTTGTAACGATTTTACCTGGTGTCCGAAGCAAATGCCGAGGACCTTCTTCTTCATGGAGTCGAGGTTCTTGAGCAGGTCGATCAGCCGGCAGATCCAGTCGTCGTCGGCGTGGGCGTCGCAGCAGCTGCCGGTGATGACGAAGCCGTCGTAGAGCCCGACCTGGCCGTCGTCGGGGAGCTCCCCGGCGGGGGCGCGGAACACGTCCCAGACCTCGCCCTCCCCGGCCAGCATTCCCTTGAAGAGCCCGAAATACCCCCCGTACTGCTCCTTCGTGTACTCCGAGTCCTGCGCGCAGAGCAGCACCGCGAACCTCTTGACCTCCATTCCTCTCCCCCCCAAAGCTCCAAACTTCCCCCACCCAGAAAAAACAGAGAGAAACAGAGAGAGCGAAACACAGAGAGAGAAGACCCCTTCTTCTTCTCCTCGCTCCGCCTAAAGATGATGGCGTTTTTTGGGTCTGCCAATGGGAGGGGGCAGGGCCGGAATTTATACAGGGGAGGCGCGGGAGCGCAGGAAAGGGGGCCGTACGGATCGGGATTCTGGTTTACGATTTGGTCCCCTGTTTTCGCGTCCTATTTCCATATTCGCCCCTCGCCCTCCTCTTCCGTTCCATTAGTCTTTGGTGTTTGCCCGATGGAAAAAGAAGGTTTGATCGAAGTCAGCAGGATCTCATTAAGACGGTCGAGATTCAATGAAAGGAGGGGACCACCCAGCGCAGGCGCAAAGAGAGAAAAGCAGAGAGAGAGAGAGGGAGAAAGTGAATCTTGATTAGATTACGAGACAGGTTCAGAACTCCAAAAACAGAGATCTTTAATCACCTAATCACTGAATCCTCCAGCCAACCAGGACCTCTCTCTTTCCACGACAAATTCCCCCCCTTCTTTTTCTCCCCTTGGCCGTGGTCAGAGTGGAATTCCATGCTGACTTCAGTGGCCCGACCAATCCGGGGCCAGACATGATCGTCGGTCGTCGGCCGAACCGACGTTCCGAAGCTGTCCGTCAATGGCGGTCGGCGTACGCGTCGGCACCAAGTCCACGGACAATTAGTAGCTCGTTTGGGTTGGTAAATCACTTGCTGCTACGCCCTTATGCCCGTAACATCACTGTTCTAATTCAGTGATCTCGCGTCGGATCAATCCTTACATCCCCTGTTCTCGACTGTCCTTGTCGAGACCATTGTCGGACCCAATAACGAGGTTTCTTCATTTGGCAGAGGCGGACGGCTGTTTCGATGCGAGAAGCGATCCCTGAAAGCAAAGGGACGAGACCCGTGGTTCGATGCGAAATCATCACCACGGTGAAAAAGATTATGTGACCCATTCGAGGGACCACGATCATTCTCCCAATGTGGTCCAAAATTAGTTGCACATGATAATCATGCCGTCACGGCGTAAATATCTCGCGATATTTATTTCGAAAAACTATACTCGTCGTGACACATTTATACACGACACATTTATCTCAAAAATTTGGATCACAAAAAAATATTCGGATAAATGTATCACATAAGTATAAATTTAAGGTAAATATGTTATATAAGTTTAAGGTTTTTGGTAATATAAAAAAAAATTAGAGTAAATGTGTCACATAAAGTTTAGGATTTTTTATGATTCTTTCCATTTTCTAAATCGCATGGTAATCTAAAATTCCATTTTCTGAACTATTTCCAGTCAGTTCTCTTCTGTGTACAATCGACACTTGTTATCATCTATCAAATAATATTGTGACGAATCTTGAGAATATAATTTCTTCCTAATCAAGATGGAAATGCAGTTACATACAAATTGAGTGGCAACCTACAACTCCATTTCCTGAATTACTTCCAATTAGTTCTTGTACAACTGACACCCGTTATCATCTATCAAATAATATTGTGAAAAATCTCGGGAATTAATTTGTTCCTAATCGAGACGCAAATGTAGCTCCATCCGAATCATGTGGCAATTCCTAAAGTGCTTCCAATCAGTTCTCTTTTGTGCAAAGCCGACGCGTTATTATCATCTATCAAATAATATCGGGCGAATCTTGGGAATATAATTTGCTCCTAATGTAGATGGAAAAGCAGCTACATACGGACAGAAAAAAAAAAGGGAGTGAAAAAGGAAAAGAAATCGTGTTATCGCATAATTCCCATTATCGCACGTAAGGACTTTATATTTCTTGGACCGGCTTTATAAAGACAATGGAGTCTTGCTATGCTTACATTAAAGATAGTGAAGTGCATTATCTCCCCCCCGCTGGCCAAAAGCAACGTGACGTGGGTCACCCTATATTTTTTCCTATATGGTATTCTGATGCTGCACATCACACATTTTGTCCCGAAAAATCGAACGAAAACGCGGGTTACAAACGCACGACTCGAGCAACGTTATTATATCGTTGACGCCGATTGCTTTCATGGGAAATGCATGCGTGGATCGCGATCGAATCCTCCCATGGAATGTCGCCGAGACGCGTGAAAGGAACCTCAACCCCCGAATTAATAAGGTCGTAATCTCGATCTTAGCTCTTGCTTGAAGCTACTGATCGAGACGGACGACCGGGGTTGCGGACCGGTTCTTCTTGCGTCTCTTGTTTAGTGGACGTCGAGTGCTGATCATGATTACGCCGCTGATTAGCGACCACGAAACGGCACGCGGGACGCGTGTCGTGTCGTGTCGGGATTTGATGCCGGCCGGCTTAAGGGAATAACGGTGGGAAAGATCGCTCGACACGTGATGGTCTGGAAACGACGGAGGGGGGGCAAGGAGCGCCTTGATTTGAGCCACGAATTGCTCTCCTCGGAATTAAAAAAAAAAAAAAAAATCCCTCCGAGTTTTGGTAAAAGACGATGTCGAAAAGGATGTCAGAAATGTCGGCGGAGGGGATCACGTGACATCCTACCTCAACAACTCTTCTCACGCTTTGGTTTTGCAGGCCAATTTTTTTATTAACCTAATTTCAAATCATATATTATAAATTATAAATTGGGTTATGATGAAGAGCCGGTTTCAATAGTCGTGCGAGTCTCGATTAATTTCACATTTCAGTACAGCTTATTTGTACAAATTTTACTAGAGTTTAGATGGTCGGTCACAAATCCATATGGCTTAATAGATGTTGTGCACTGTCCAACTACAACTTTCAATCGCTCTTTTGACCTCTTGAGATCAGCAGACTTGTCAAGGCATTAGGGGATTTTCAATTCATGAATAGGGAGGCCATCCATTCCCATCGTGCTAATCACATGTGAATTACTTGGAGTTTTTTATTTACGTTCAATCTATTTGTAAGGTATTTGAGGTATTTTTATAAAAAAAGATTATTCATATTACTTATAAAAATGAATTAAAGAAAAATATTTATTATTAATGGAATATTCAATCATAAAGTACCATCGCTAGCGAAAATATTTTTTATCTATCAATGATTTCAGAGTTTATTAGTTAGTTGAGATGGGCGTTGAACAGTTCATCAAGAACTTCACACTTGTTTAGGAGAAGCATGCGCGACAACCGCATTTAAGATCTTCAGTCCCAAGATGTTACATATGTTGGACAGTTCTTGCAATTTAAATTAAATTTTCAACGCATTTTTTCTTCTTTTCTTTAAGGGTTTGCAATTTGCCTTTTTCTTGGCCTCTCAATAAATCGAACGGACGACCTTTTTAGATGTGCGAAACGACTTGTCGGTTCGTGAGCACGCGCCGAATTATTGAAGCCGCATGCAGAGGCGAAGTCAGCTTAAGTAGAGAGGTGAGTGCTAAGCTTACCAAAATTTTGATTTATTAAGGTAATATTTTTTATTTTTTTAGATTTTTTATTTTTTTGGTAAGAGTAAGCAATATATTAATAGGGGTCAAACAAAATTTTGATTTATTAAGGAATATTTTTTTGTCAAACTACGATTTTTTAGCGAAGATAATGGGGTCCACATCCTATTGCATCCACCTGTTCCTGGGAAAATTCTTAAAGGTAATTATCCTAACAACCTTGAGGAGATGCTTTTCATTTACCAAAACACTCCCTCCTGAAAAGAATATTGTTCTTGTTCCTCCAGATGATGTGACACAGCGCCCCAAAGGAGAACCGGGCAACACACTTACAAAAATCCTTGTCAACGAACAAGGTGATGGCCCAACTGAGAGTCTCCTCCCAAGTCTTGTTGGTCCAGAGGAGATTGCATCTAGTAGCCCAGAAGAAGGCAATACTCGAGGTAATGCGACAACCAAAAAAGAGATGATTAATAGAATTAGGCACCTCGTTGCAAAAAGGGCAGGAAGCAGCATCAATCCTACCATAAGACATGAGAAGAGACTGTGTAGGCAACCTCCTCTTGGTGATGAGCCACAAGTTCAGTTGGTATCGAGGTAGGATGGCATTACTCCAAATGAAACAATGCCAATTAACTCTAGCCTTCTTCCGCCTTAAGACCTCTCAAGCCGAGGCCACCGAGAACAAGCCCGTTGAGTCCTCCCTCCAACGTTCAATCTCGCTCCGATTCGTCCATCCTCGAGAATAGATCGGCAACCAAAGCCTCGTCTAGAGAGACATAGATGCGGGGATCCATGAAATATAAATTCAAAGGACCCTTGGGATGCCAATTATCGAACAAATTAAGCCATCGCCTAACCTCCAGTGGAAGCGATGTGAATCAAATGACGAGTTGTAGAATTTTTTTCCATCCCAAGAGCAGCGGGTTGGCTTTTTAACTACCCAAAAGTTTTTGGTTTTTAAGAAGGTCGAGTGGACACACTTACACCATAACGACTCTTTATCTGAAAATAAATTCATTATAATGACTCCTTATTTTTTTAGAATTAATATCATGAAAATCCTAAATTAATACATTTGCAACATATTCATTTATCAAAAAACTCTCAAATTGATACATTTGTGATAAATCCACCTCTCGTTACTTTTTTTTTAATTGGGTTAATATCACAAAACACCACAAATTTGTATATATGGTTTTAAATAAATGGGATCAAATTTAAAAAATTTGAGATATTTAGGGGTATTAATCTGCTCTTTCTTAAGGTCATTGTGAGGAAATAAAGCTGACAAGTCTGACTTTCTCATCTGGGAGTGCGTCGTATTGAATCGGCTTTCTCCCAATTGGTTGACTCTCCCTTCCGTCTATCGAATTTCTCCCTCTTTCGAAGTCAACGAAAATCATAATTTCTTTTGCAGTTCTTTTTGCTCCACTGTTATCTCAAGCATATTCCAATACATTTTCCATGAAGTTTGTAGCACGATCGTTACTACTTACGTTTCCGAATGGAGAGGGTTAATTTGCATTTATGCAACAAATCAATAAATGAATGAGTTACATCTATCGAGTTCTTTGTTTTTCAGTTGACAATCTTACGACATCAATACTAGGCAATGAGATTCTCCATCTTTGTTCAGATTTCTCAGTGAACTCTCTCTATTCGATCCGTCGTGGTTTTGCTTGTTCCGGCATTGATCCGCATTTGGGTTCCGGCAAGTGTGGTCAGGTAGCGTCCGTTTCGTCGAACACATGACGATATCCCGTTCTGAAAGCCCGAGAAAGCGGCACTGCGCGGTTCTTGCATTTCCTTTCGGCGGGCACGCTCGGCCTCTCCTAGGACTAGTGTGCCGGTTGGCGCGGGCCTCGACGATGCTCGATGCTCGATTTTCGTTCTTCAGCACGGCAAGATCAAATCGACTGATCTTTTCGCAAGCAGAAAACGGTCTCCCAGACAACATAACGGCCTATGACGTGGAGGACGACGTGGAGGACGGCGTGCCGTCGACCCGTGCGTTAACGGGGAACCCGCACGAACCCGCGAATGTATTTCTCGAGGCGGCGCCCGAGAACATCAGGAAGGCCATGGGTTTAGCAGTTGCAGAGACGGGTGTGGGGATCAGCTGCTTGATATCGGATGCGTTCCTATCGTTTTCCGGAGAACTGGCGGAAGAACTGCACGTTCCGTGGATCCTACTGTGGATTTCGATGCCATATCCACTCTATGTATACACAAACATCCGCCTGATCCAGCAAGTATGCTCAAACTCTCGCGCTGCAATTCCTGATGTCGATGATGAACGTGCCTGCAACGTCATCCCAGACGTGCCCGAAGTTCTCGTCGAAGATTTGCCTGAAGGAGTACTCACGCCAAGTGATTTAGAATCGGATCTGGTAGGAATTCTAGGAAACCTTGGAGCTCTACTGCCGAGAGCTAGCGCGATTGTCATGAACTTCTATCATGAACTGGATCCTACTGCTCTCACAAACAATCTCAGGAATACTTTGCCAAACTTGCTGTACTTGGGTTTTCTCACCTTATTGTTACCGCCGCCTCCAAAGCCACCGTCTCCTCCATCGGACGCCAACATAAGCAATCACTGCATATCTTGGCTAGAAAGGCAAGAGCCTAGATCCGTTGCCTATATAGGATTCGGGACGTTAGCAGTACTTCCTGAAAATGAGCTTCATGCCTTGGCAGAAGCACTTGAAGAAAGTAATGTCCCTTACATTTGGTCCCTACAAGACAATTTGAAGGAAAAACTCCCGAGCGGGTTTCTTCAGAGGACCGGCGCAAGAGCCGTCGTGGTCTCATGGGCGCCACAGATTGAAGTATTAGCCCACTCGTCGACCGGCGTATTCATAACTCATTGTGGGAGCAATTCTGTGTACGAGAGCGTTGCCAATGGGGTGCCGATGATATGCAGGCCTTTCTTTGGAGACCACAGGATGAATGGAAGAATTGTAGAGGAGGTATGGGGGATTGGTGTCCGTGTCGAAGGCGGGGGCATTACGAAGAACGGAGTTCTCAAAAGCCTCCAGCTTATTCTGGCCGATGGAGCAGGTAAGGTGATGAGAGAGAAGGTCCACGCTCTCAAAGAGCTTGTTCAAGTGGCGGCCGGACCTAATGGCAGAGCTGCTGAGGACTTCAGGACATTGTTGAAAATAGTTTCATGATGTTAAAAATTGTTCACAGAGAGAGAGGGTGATAGTATTTCCTTTTTCGAGCATCTGTATGTGAATTTCAGATGAAATAAGGTCTAACATTAATACACGTTTGGAAAGTTGAGGTACTTGGTTGAACAAACTAAAAAGTTCGCTTGATTGTAAAACAGGCAAAAGTTCAGATAATGCTGTAAGCCATAAAGAAGCAGTCTTTCTAGAGTATACCAGCAAAACATAAGAAACTCATTCCAATCCTTTCCTTTCTTATTTACCCTCCTTTCGTTTCTAAATTCCATTGCATTTCCGTTTCTTCAAACCAAACATAGCCTAAGAGCAGCACAGAAGAGTTGAATTTGCAAGGAAGAAGATTCTTGATATTGATTTATACAGTTTTTCCAAGAAGGTCCAGGGTTAATTACAGTCTGATGCACGTGATCACTTTTGAGAAGTTGGCATGGCCAGCGAAACTCCAGTTCCACTGGGCAAATCTTTCCACTGTTGAGTCACGGTTTTGATCTGGGTGTAGAAGTTAACCCCAGCCTTGCCTGAAATCAAGACAAAGTAAAGATTAATGGACAGTCCAGAGTAATAGGTGTGCACTCTACGCATTTAGAGTTTTTTGAGAAGAACAACTTACCATAGAAGTTAAGGTCACCCGCGAACGAAGCCTTGGAACCGGTGAAAGAGAAAAAGGGCAAAGGAACTGGGATAGGAACGTTAATGCCAACCTAAATCGACACCAGGTTATGTCAGACAGTTGTGACATGCAAGTTCCACCCAGAATTAGAACTACACAAGCCAGTGGAGAAAAATAGTTTTTCCTCTAATAAACCGCAGACCACTTATTTATGAATGTGAAATTTTCTCCTCTTGACCCTTGTTACTCTTGGTACAAAACTAATTGCCAAGCTCTACCTATATCTCATTCAATTGAATGTTGTGAGAAAGTATCGTTGACTCCAGAGTACTATAGTACCTGTCCAGCTTCGATCTCTGTCTGAATTTCCTCGCAGCTGCACCAGATGTTGTGAATATGGATGCTCCATTTCCATATCTGAGGGAAAAAAAAGACTGGATGAGTAATTTGTTCCAAGCCACAAAAAACCATGACCCGTTGAGGAAAAAGAAATACTTGTTTTTGTTGACGATGTCCAGGGCCTCTTCAAAACTGTTAGCCTGCAAATCAAATGGAAAAGCACAAGTACAGGTTAGTGAACATCCATTTCAATCAACCAGAAACGTGTTTCAGAGAAGCTAATATGTAAGCAGACCTGCATGCAAAGCAGAACAGGGCCAAAGATCTCCTCCTGCACATTTAGAATCAGAACTTTTCAGAATCGTTTGAAACAAGCTAATATAGAGCATTTGTCAAATGATTAAACAATTTTTTTTTTCAAATTTCATAAACAAATGGCTGAATAACTTAAACGAAGATACCTTGTAGCACTCCATGTCAGGCTTGACGTCAGCCAAGATGGTGGGCCCGATGAAATTACCATGTTCATACCCAGGAACCTGAGATGCAACCATGTGAAGATTTTCATGCATTCCTTTGTAAGTAAACTATATTATAGCTTCATTATGTAAGATTTACCACATATTCTTTTGTTTCAGCAACATCATTATTCATTTCACTTACGTGAAAACAAAGGATGGAATTTTACGAGAGTATATAGCTAACATCAAACACAAATTTGGTGAACACACAATCTAACAACATAAATGCACATATAAATTCCAGTTCTTTTTCATCTCATGAAGAATCCCCTTCGCAAACTGCATTATTTGCTTAATGATCAAATTATGAAAGGAATGCAACATAGCATCACATAGGTGCCACCAACAAATTTTATTATGACATATCTTACCACTATGTTTCTCCCATCAAGCAGTAGTCGGGCACCACCATTAACGCCAGATTGTATCAGGTTGCATATCCATTCCTTTGCCTGGAAATAGAATAAAAGCACATGCCATGAGAAATAATTAGGTCATCATTTACAAAGATCCAAACTACCAGCACAAGTATAGACATAGCAACTATCAACTGCAAGTTTGACAATTATTCTCCATCATCAAAATGTTAATTGCCCAAGCATGCTCAAAATATCAATAGTTTTTTGAGTGCGTATTACTTACTTGCTTGCTAATAACTGGACCAAGGTCTGCATCAGGTTTGGTTCCGCAATCCACTTTTAGTGATTGCGCTCGTTCCACTAGTTTTTCTTCCCTGTGAATATTACATTGAAAACTTGTGGTTGGGATTTCATGTTCAAAACAACTTCTCTTACGGCACACACTTTTCCACACCAACACAAGCCAAGGAGATTATAGTTACACATGACTTAATATCTACACCGAACAGTGCCCTCACACTTAAAGTGTTTTGATGCAAACACAATCAAAATGGAAATATCAGAAGAGGAGGGCTCCCTGAAATCTAAAAGGAAACTTGGCTGACAATAGAAAATGAAAATTGGGTGTCATGAATAGATAATTGAAACATACACACTACAACCAGCAGAAACAGCTGCGTGGGAACTTAATTTTAGTTGTTTCGTATTTCATTTTGATTAATCCAGTGAACAGTCCAGTGAGGAAAACATCAAAACAAAAAGAAAACAAAGGATGGAAAGTGAGTAAACACTTCAATTGATTTGTAAAACCTTTTTCAGTGTTTGAGTCATCTGCGAGCTGCAAACATACTCAATGCTTCTGTGTCGATAGAGATTATGAAAAGATTTAATTTTCTTATCTATATACAAATAAGCGAATTCAGGACTTCATGGAGATTGAATACAACAAACAATATCTGTGATTCTGCCTAAAACCCTATTTAAGAGAGAGCACATCCAGAAGTCTAAATTTTGACAGACAGAGAAACTGAAAGAAAACACATAGATTACCATGATTTTGATTCTCCAACAAAAACCACTGTGCTCAGTGCCATACATCTCTGTCCAGCAGCACCAAATCCAGCAGCAACTAAAGCGTTTAAAGTTGCATCAACGCTTGCATCAGCCAAGACAATGGCATGGTTTTTGGCCCCCATATTTGACTGGAGAGTGAATATGGTAAGTGCGTCACATTCTCTAAATGCAATTTCTCCAATATAACTCGGTAAAAGCAAGACTGTGCACTTACTTGAACACGTTTTCCCTTGGCTGATGCTCTTGAATATATGTGCATGCCGGCCTTCAAATCATATGAAACATTACATCAAAAGACGACTCACGTATGACTAATCATATTTTTCAGGCCTTTGCAACTCGTGCACTTCAGTGGCTTTACATTTAGTCATGCAGATGTAGTGATATTTGTGGTACATCTCATCTCCAATGTTTTCAAAATCCTTTGCAAACTACTGGTCAA
Organism: Eucalyptus virginea; assembly: GCA_014182375.1. NCBI lineage: Eukaryota > Viridiplantae > Streptophyta > Magnoliopsida > Myrtales > Myrtaceae > Eucalyptus > Eucalyptus virginea. Next base: position 31,273,062 of record CM024522.1, on the reverse strand, counting down.
TATGAAAGGACACTTGATGGTGATAGTAAGTTAAATAAGAAATACTTGTCCTCATCCACTGAAATGCCATGTGCGACTGACAAAGGGATTAAACTCCACAAGTTGACTCACCGTATTGGAACCAACAAATGACACAGCTCTGATGTTGTCATCATCACAAATAGCATTGACGACATCCTGCCGAGAAAAACCGCCACAAACTTGACTTAGAATAATAGAATCTCTCTTACAGGTACAATTTGAGACTTAATACATTGTAAAAACTAAATTGGCATAACATTATCATTGCAGAAGCAATTTAGACAAGGAATCTTTGCAGATATTCAAATTAAGATGTAACAAGATATAAGAAATATTCTGCATTAGAAGCTAAAAATGCTTTATGTTGTAATCATCAGGTGCCCTTATGGGCATAATTAAGGTATGACAACATATTAAAAAAGTGCAAATCAAAGTGATTTCACTCGGATGAAGTACTGGAGGAGCACCATATCTATTGAGATCATACTTTTTTATCCCGATTAGTAAGTTTCTCCGAGCAAAAGAATGGACACATAATGTAGCTACTGCAGAAAGATGACTATATTCAATAACCAAAAGACACAGCAGTAGTGGAAGGACCCCTATGTTGTCATGTTCATTACCAAGTCCAATCTAGAAATAAAACGAGAAACAACAATAGTTTCAATTGAAGCATCATCGAGGCAAAGTTGGTATTGTACATTTGTTCCATGAACTATGTTGAGTACACCATCAGGCAAACCAGCCTCTATTGCTAACTCTGCTAGCATGATGGAAGCCCCTGACATAGGCACGAGGAACATAGGAAGAAAGGAAATTATCAGAAAGACCAGAGGAAAAAATTCTGAATAAAAAAAGAGTCAAAAAAATAAAAGCAATAGAATATATGAAACCATCAACCACATTGCAGTTCACTTAATAAAGAAGAGATTGTGATTCATGATGCTCTTCATTATGCCTGTTACAGTTTACTTGATGAAGTTTACTCATCATGCCTCACTGCCAGAGCTTTAAATTCTTCATAACGGAGTAAAATTATAATATACCCATGGCTAGTGAGACATAAGCAAGCTAAAAAAGACCTCGAGCTCACCTGGATCTTTCTCAGATGGCTTTAAAACAAAGGTGTTACCACATGTCACTGCTACCGGAAACATCTGCATATATCCATCATAGATTTTTAATCAGACATTGTCAGAGTAAACTAGTGGGGATGAATTGCAATATAAGCAAAAGTACATACGCAGTCTTTTGCTAAAGTGGAATCTACTTATGTCATCAAGCCATAAATTCTGCGTCACCAGCATTTAGAAATTAAAGTGTCTACATTTGACAATGCTCGTATTATTCTCTAAGTCTGCTTCAAGACAAAAGTTGATCCAACAGTGAAACATTAACATTAGCCAAGCAAACTAATGGCGTTTGACCTCTACCTTAGGCAATATGTAGTTGTCTATGAAGTTGGAGATGAAAATCTTTTGCTACTTGAAATCAAAGGTCAACACAGGGGCATATTTCAAGACCAATAATATATAGAAAGGAAATCAAATCAACAAGCTCACCCATAGAGGAATCATTGCTGGGAAGTTAAAGGGACAGATTCCAGCACAAACTCCAAGGGGCTCTCTGACACTGTAGGTATCAATTCCACTTGATACATTGGAAACATATTCTCCCATCTGAAGTGTACCCATCCCACATGAATGTTCTACAACCTCTGCATATTTGGTGTTTTGGAAAAGTTCCATTAGTTGGAGAGAGGGAGATGAACTGATATTGAATTTTTTTTTTTGTATGACCACTTCCATTCAACTGCTGCAGAAAAGACTGAAGGACCAACCTAACCCACGAAAAACATCTCCTTGTGCATCCTTCAGGGTCTTTCCCTGTTCGGTGGTTATGTTCATGGCAAGCTTATCCTGGAGTGGATATTACACAAACTTCCATCAACTGAAGGGCATAAACTAGCAATGCAGAAGAAATGCCCACAAATGCTTATGGAGACATGCTTACCATGTCTCTCCGTATAAGCTGTTGTAGCTTGAACATAATGCGTTGACGGGTCGTGACTGGTGTATTCCGCCAGGAAGGAAATGCATTTTTAGCGGCATGTACTGCAGCTTTGAACTCTTCATTTGTAGTTAATGGAACTTGCGAGACAACTTCTTGTGTAGCCTATAGAAAATCAAAATCAGTACAGACCATCGCATAAATAACATGTCTGCCAGTTGAAACTAATGAACAGATCAAAAGAGAGAAAATGAGAATGATGCCGAGGCAAATGAGCTTACAGGGTTGATCACATCAATGAAGGAAGATGATTTTGAATCAATGAAAGCACCTCCGATGAGATTGGGAACCCTCTGAAACAAACACCAATCATCAGATTCAAGAGAGGACGGAAGTGATTCAGCATTCGCAACACCACATTCCGACCCGTCACATTGCACGAATTGAAATTAGTATAGAATGCATTCGCCATCAACTTTTGAGCACACAAGAGCTTCCAAATCACTTTCAACTCACAAGTCTTCCAAAATGATTGAAACAGGACGATCCTATAAAATAGGATCAAGCAGTCTTATCCCAAATAATGAAAAAGAGCAAAGAGTCATTTCCCCACTTAATATCTATCAAGCCAGAGCAAAAAATCATTCCCCGAACTAAACAGAAAATCAGAAAATGAATGAAACCATTCCTTTATCTTAAGAAGCCCTGCCCATCAAACGAATCGCTTTTGAAAAACATCATACTTTCACGACAGAAACCACTAAATTAAAGCTGACCGGCAGTTGCCCATGTCTCGAAGAAGGCTCGGTCGCGGTGGAGAAGCGAGAGCTCCCAAAAGCAAGCATCTGAGGTCTCAAAGCCTGCAACTTTTTCACTGCAACAAAGCGTCGCGAATCAAAGGATCGAACTTTTTCCCAACCCACGAACGATCAGCCATCGAATTCCAGAAAAAAAGCACAAGAACCTCCGAATTCGTACCCCTCTGAATCGAAAACTGCAACATGGTTTCGGCGACAAGTGAGCCCAAGCGAAGTGCAGAACGTCACTCTCTCTCTGTTTTATATTCAGCGCATCATCTCCGGACAATATTTTAGTAGAGACGTCTGCGCCTGCATTTACTTACGTTTTCCTACAGAACACCATCATCGGATTTGCTAAAGATAATATTCTAACACGTCAGGAAAGGAAAACAACAAAAGATTACCATTGATTATGACCCAAAAAAAAAAAGTTAAAAAATACCATCTTTATCGCGAGCAAAAATTTCGAGTGGGAAGGAAGGGTGATCTCGGTCTGAAGAACCACGCGCGCGACGATGCACGACGCACGTGCCATTTGTCTGGATTCTGTAAATATTTACAGCGTACAGACTGTGACTGTCTGTGATATTCAATCAAGATGATACTTTGATCTCAAATACTGTTAGCTGACAGATTAGACAGATTGAGGGCATTATGTAGTGAAAGTTTCTAACCATAATCTTGTTTCATCAAACAAGTTGCAAAAGACAATTTTGTCACCCCACTGAATTTCTCTTCATGAAAATGGAACTATTATTTATAACCTGCCCCTCTTCAAAGAAGAAAATCATACATGGATTGAGATATTTAAATCATTTTCGCCTTTTTTTCTTTCTTTTCAGTTCGAATTGAATATGGTGACTGCACGGCACGCGCTTGCATTAGCACGTGAATCGTCTTCACATCTCATTATAAGTTTCCAAGTAAGCAAGCTTATCCCACTAATCACAAACCACAAACCTTTGCTGTTGAAAGCCAATCTAGTCACGTCTCTGTATCAGTTTAAAATTAAAACATATGGTGTCTACTATAGAAAAAACCAAAAAGAGGTTAATATTAGATGAAAAGAGAAAAAAGAATAATTGATTATACAAAGAAGTAGAATTTTCTAGGGGCAAATATTCACAGGGAATGTTTTAACTAAAAAGAAAAAGAAAAAGGATAACATAAAATCAGCACAGCTACAAGTAAACTACTTATACAGTCAAGAAGGATCCTTCTTCAGTGCTCTCTACCACATTCACATTGTCGTTCCATTTTTGAGTCACTCTTTTCATCTGGGTGTAGAAGTGAATTCCGACTTTCCCTGCGAATTCAATAATCTCAAGGTGTCAACTTTTCATGCAGACCGGTTTATTCTAAGGAGACAGAAACGAAACGCGGTGTACCGTCGAATGCAATTACCTTCGAAACCGATGTCGCCCACAAAAGAGGGTCTGCAGCCAGTAAATGAAGCAACTGGCAAAGGATCCGAAACTGGGACGTTTATACCAACCTGACTCAAATCAGAACATTCCAAAACATCAGCTATGATCATTCTCTAGATCAGAAAAACGTAACATGGAGAGGAACGGTAACTCCACTACAGAATTCAATATTTATCACAAAAATTGTTCCACACAAATGACAAATAAAATCATGAGAAGGCTTAACCATTAAGCAGACATAATTTACGCGACTTGTTTGTGGCCATCAACTGTTATCTGCATACCTGTCCAACTTCAACCTCTGCCTGAAACTTCCTTGCAGTTAGGCTGGACGAGGTGAAGATAGATACCCCACTGCAATTCCTGCAGGAAATCAATGTCATGTAAAGAACCGAGCAAGGCATATTCTGCTTCTCCAAAAAATAAACGGAAGGAGAAAAAAAGTAGATTTTGGATACTGATTTCTGTTGATGATGTTTATGGCTTCTTCAAGGCATTCAACCTGAACAAAGAAGGAAACACGAATGATTACTGAAATTTGTGTCCCCCGACAGTGACTCCATCTCCAACCAGGAGTTAAGAGGCAGTTACCTGCATGCAGAGGAGAACTGGCCCGAAAGATTCATCCTGCAGTATAGGAATTGGTGGGAACTCAAAATATTAGCTTTTGTTCACTTCTGTGATGAAATACAGTCAGAAATAAGCTACCTTGCAACAGTCCATGTCGACTCTGACATCACATAGGATGGTAGGACCAATGAAGTTGCCTTGTTCATATCCTGGAACCTGCATGTAGTTTGATAAGTGGCGGAGTTCTTTGATGATGGATCAAAGCAACCATAGCAACAATCACATAAAAATCACACATTAAGGTCCTCAGTGTATATTCTTGAAAGTATAATTAGTGAACTCAGAATTAGTGTGTGGAAGTTGTTCTTAAAAGCAAATAGGCACAATTACAAAGGGTCCCTTAAAGTAGCCTTGATCTTCCTATATCTCCCAAATTCTAGCCAACCCAATAGAGCCAACATACTTGTGAACAGAAGCAACCGCATGTTGAGCTGAAGATCTAGTAACCTCTTCTCCAGAAAGTAAAAACATGTTCAGTCTGACTAGATTTATATCAATTAGATAGAACATCAAAGCTGTTCAAAATAGCTTCATCAGATATCTAGTCTGAAATATCCTATGGGTGACAAAAGAAGGAAGCAAAAACTCTAGGGAAAAAGGCCAAGGTTGCCTTTTCTTTGTGTACAAAAAGACATAATCATTCACACTAGTGGACATGTCTACACATGCTACGAAAACATTGCAGCCAGCACTCTAAGCTAAATATATAAACTAAAGCAGAAGATCGCTACAGCACAATTGGTACCCTAAATTGCCAGGTAGATGCATCTGTCCGTATTTTGTAGGGAAAAAGTATCACCAGTGGAAGGCTTGGCTTCGTCTCAGCTATCTATGAATGCCAATATGTCAAGAAAGGCTTCACGGGACATATCTTTGATTACAACTGAAACACAGAAGTCTCTTTACAAGAGTGCTCTAATTACACTTTAGACATGAAAGTAACATTGTTTGTTGGCAAATCCCATCTAAAGCTACTAAGTTTTGACAGCAAAGTTATGTGTCCGGAAGAATGATGGGCATGCTCAAAATAGAGAACATTGTTGTAAGGGCAGTTACCACAATGTCTCTCCCATCAAGCACAAGTCTCGCACCACATTCAACACTTGCTTGAATCGATTTGCAGATTCTTTCCCTCATCTGCCAGTCAAATCACAAGATAATCAAATTTAGACAAACAAACAGCTTGACCAAAAGGCAGGATGCCACTGGTTCAAAGACAAGCTTAACAAAATAAAACTGTCACCGATGTACAGTGATTGAGAAATTTTCCAGAGTCAGACAGGTGAGAAGTAGAGCACGTAACCTGTTTGCTAATTACTGGACCAAGTTCTGCATTAGGTTCTTTTCCAGAATTCACTTTAATTGTTTTGGCACTCTCCACTAGCTTACTTTCCCTGGAGTAAGAAAAGATGATCTCATGTCAGCAGTCACACCAAAATTTGTCTTAATCTCTTCATAATAATAACAAAAATGAAGAGTGAAAATTGATGAAGTTTATTAGCATGCCTCTCTTTCCAGATATGAAATTTGGGGGGAAAAGAGATTCATGAAATGTTGATATTTTGTCTACTCACTAATGCTAAAGTGAAAATGTCATAAGAACCATATAAATCCTTGAAAATAAAGCTATTCATTCAATAACATAATGGTAATCCTAGGGATAATAATAAAGTTTACTGAGTGGCTTGACAAACTATAAATGGTTTATTAAACAATCAGATTTTGGGATGAATTAAAGTGATTGGCTACAACTAACAAACTCGTATCCATTGCTTTGTAAACAAAGAAAGAGCTTTGAACTCTGAGATAGTCAGACTACTTGGGATGCCTTTAAAAAACATTTTCAGTTTTCATTTTCATGAAAATGACCATTAGGTAAAATGAAAATGAAAACACTCACTATGAATAATGATTGTGAGAACATGCTTGTGACCCCTCATATTGTACAATTGGCCTTTTATTTTCTTTAGGTTTTCTGAAACCTCCATGTTTTTGTGCAGGGAGAGAATTACAAAAAATAGAAAAAATATTTTTTTTATGAATTTTGAAAAGTTTTTCCCTTGTTTCTGTTTGAAAACTAATTTCAAAATCACTGAATACTTTTTCAAGGCTTGTTTACCATCCTCCAATGCAAACGAAAACTAAAATTCAAAAGATTTCAAAGATTGAACAGGCCCTTAATGTTCCTGTTCTTTCAGAATATGGGTAAATGACCTGACATAAATTTGCTACATCAAGACATTTATCTCGCATAGCAAAGCTTCACATATCTACCTTACCATCTACTTAATCCTCCGACAAAGATGGCCATGCTGAGTGCCATGCACTTCTGTCCTGCAGCACCAAAACCAGCTGCAACTAGAGCATTCAGAGTGGCATCCATGTTGGCATCAGGCATCACGACAGCGTGATTTTTTACTCCCGTGTTGCACTAGAGACAATATTTGGCCAGGCAATTCATTGGCTTCAACCAATGGATCAGTGAAAGAGCAATAACTCTGCTCAGGAGGATGTTATAACAACATATAGAAGGCAGGTGTACGCCACTTACTTGAGCGCGTTTCCTACTAGCAGATGCTCTTGTATAGATATAAGCACCAGCCTTCAAACATTTGTGAAAAAAGTTAGCCAAATCGCATGATATCCACAACATCGTAAATAGAAATATTATATTGCATTTTTTAAAGGTAAAAGAGAGATCTTTAGAGACCCAAAGTTTTCTGGGGTCTCAGTCTAAGATGAAATAATAAAAGTTTCACAAAGGAAGATGATATTAATGAGTTCAACTATGGTAGTTGTAGCTAATTAACTCCTAGCATCTATTAATAGCTAATAAAAAAAGTCAAGTGGGAAAAGAATCTGAAGGGCTTACAAAAAGAGGGCAAAAATGTGAGCATGATAAGGCACACTGAAGCAACTTGCAATGGGACAAGATAAAGTTCACTTACTGCCTCAGGACCAGAAAAGGTGATGGCCTTAATATCCTCATGATCACATATAGAATTTAGAATATCCTGTCCAAAAGCAACAATTCGGCCAATTAATCATATGTGACGTATCAGAGTCAAATCTGAATAAAAGTCGACACTGCACAGTACGCACCAAAGATGACAGACGATATACTAGAAAAATCATTGATAAATTTATTCAAATCAATAAATTAATTGAATTATGGGCAAATAAGGCAATACATTCACTGTCTGAAGAAAGGAAGCCTTTTAAATGTGAAAGCAAGTAAATGTCTGTTCGATTGAAACTTACATTGGTACCATGAACAATGTTTAAGACACCATTAGGCAATCCAGCCTCCATTGCCAACTCCGCAAGAATCACAGAAGCCCCTGAAGCAACATCAGAATTTTGTCACAATCTTTAAGTCTGGATCTGAATACATTAACTCATGCCTAAAGAATAACCAGGACAACATATCTGTTACATAAATAGAGCGCCAGTCCATTACAGACCTTTGGTGACTAAAAGTCACTTGGAATATAATTCACAGGGACAAACTCAAAAAAAGGCAGAACCTGGACAACTGATCCATAATAAAATTAAAGCACCAGACCATTTAGTCATGCAGTAACTAAAAGGTCATATAAAAAAAATTCGCAGTAACAAACTCAAGCGAAATATATAGACCCCATACGACCCTAAGATGCGGAGTGCATTACTAGGAGGCTAGTAGCTTATCACATACCAATAAAAGCAAAAGTGTCCATACAAGAGGTTATGTACTCAGAAGCTTTGTGACTCCAGGCATGCTTAAGAAGTAACACAGAGAAAACTATAAAAAGTAACAGGACAGTAAATCGCAAGAACAATTGACTTAACCACAAGCCAAAACTAGTGTTATACATGAACAGTCCAAATCAAGAATACAGTGAACTCAACTTTAATCTGTGCCAATCATGCAGCTGTAGTGTTTGAACAGGCACGTCATTAAATACACATGCACGAAACTGCCCTCTGCATCTTTTCCTTACATGCTTTCCGTAATTTTCCAAAGAAATGAATTTACTAGTGAGTCACCTGGATCTTTCTCCGATGGCTTCAGAACAAAGGTGTTACCACATGTGACAGCAAAAGCAAACATCTGCATAGAGAAAATGGCATTAGCAACACTGTTTTTGTTCTTCACTCAGCTCGGTCCAGAGCATGCAGCCAGCCTGGAAAAGACTAACTAAAGTTTCTCTTTAGATGAACTCTAGCATGTATAAGTACTTACAAACCTAATAATATGTCAGCCTCTTGAAAAGCTGAACCTCAATGCTGAAGCTCAAAAACTACATCGTAGCATTTTCTAGCTGAGCAATTAACCCACCAAGAATTGTAAAAGAAGCAATACACGAGAAAAGAGAATATTGGAACTTATTAAGCATACCCATAAAGGAATCATTGCTGGAAACTCAGAAGAACAGATACCAGCACAAACACCAAGTGGCTCTCTTATGCTGTAAGAATCAATTCCTTTAGATACATTTGGAGCAAATTCACCAATTTGGGTAGATGCTAATCCACAAGTGTGCTCCACAACCTCTGCGGTGGAAAGAGAAACTCCATAGTGGCTCAACAACAATGGCACTTTGTCTAAAACATGTAAATGAACAGAGTGCACAAACCTAACCCACGCCAAACATCATCATACGCATCCTTCAATGGCTTTCCATGTTCAGCAGTGATGGTCATAGCAAGCTTATCCTGAAAAAGACAATCATCGTGACTTGGAAACACTCTGATAATAATCGCAACAAAGTAAGAACATCAATACAAACTGACAATATCTCTACGAATCAACTCTTGGAACTTGAACATGATCCGTCGACGAGAAGCAAGCGATGTGCTTCGCCACAATGGAAAAGCCCTTTTGGCAGCAAACACGGCAGCTCTGAACTCCTCATTTGTAGTAAAAGGAACCTGAGAAACAACTAGCTGGGTTGCCTGCATATTTAGGGCACACGGGCATGTCAATGGTCTCTCTGGCTACGAGACAATCGCAATTAGATATTCTACTGAAAGGAAACTGCCCCAAGACTTACTGGGTTTATCACATCTATAGATGAAAACGACTGTGAATCAACAAATCTTCCACCAATAAGATTGGGCACCCTCTGTCACAGCACCCAGTGATGCAAATCAGTTTCCAATTCAAGAAATATAGACAGGACAAGGATACGGAACACCTCAGGCTGAAACTCTCTTAACCACTAGATTACTGGGATAAGCCTTTGATAAGCTATCTCATGTGAAGTTACATGTACACTTACTGGGGGGTTCCGTTGTCTCCAAGATGGCTCAGTCACTGCGTGATCGTTGTTTATCATGGCAGACGTCTGAGCTCTCAATGACTTGAAGTTTTTGACTGCAGCATCAAACCATCTAGCTCTTAGGCCACTAAAGGCAGATTTGCAAAAACTTTTCCATATTACTTTTGAAAAGATGGAAGTTTATCCTGTCTAACGACATTTCAAGTTGCAAAATGTGTTAAAATGCTCTGTAAGGAAAAGAAAGTCCAAATCCTTATATATCAAAGAAGAAGAAGAACCGATGCAGTCAACTTAAAATGAGACTATTGCAGAGTTGAGCTGAGACAGCTAAAACTTATTTTATATTGATAAACTGAAATGTCCAATTCATCACAGCTCAAGAAAGGGGAACCCTATCTCACTATGCACCATTTAACTAAATAACAAATAAAAACATGCAAACTATGCTAGCTTCCACTCTTATTATTTGTCGGATCCATCTTCTTTGATAGCTAAATTCTTCAGCATAGCAAAAGAACACACTAAGCAACGGCGTTTCCTCAAATAAATCTGAATCACAAGCATATGCCGCATGACATTGAAAAGCTTACAAAGCTAAACATGAGAACCACCAAAAAATTATTTTGAAACTTTAAAATGAAATTCCTTAAACACCAGTTCACTAATTAAATAACTTTAACACAATCAGAAAATGCAATTATACAGTGAGTGACTCTCTTGCTGGAATCTCAATGGATAAATAAAAACCAGATAATCGTCACCTGTTACATTTCCTTGCCGAATTTTAGCTTTGACATTGTAAACATGCTTTGGAGTCGACATCAACTCAGGATTGCTCTGTCTCAATCTTTTTAGAATTTGACGAGGCTTCAACCCAGCTTCTGTCATGTCTTTGATGAGCAAAACTTCAGTTTCATTGAAGCGACGGGCAGACGGGTGCTCAGAAATGTCCTTAAGTGGCTCATGATTGTGAGATCCATTTTTAATGGTGAGAATCCACAGGCCATCCTCCTTCTTGCCGACGGCCTCAAAAGGACAATTCGTAAGCCGAGAAGCCGTTTTCCTCTTACGGTTATGTTGTTCTCCAGAGGAATCATCAGCCGGTTTTCGCCTGTTACGGTAAACGCCGCCTCTATCGCAGCCAAGGATCACGAATTTGTCTTTCTTGGACTGCTTTATCGTCACCACATAACCCTGGGTCACAGCAAAATCGCCCGCGTGCTGGATAAGTTCTTCGCGATCCACAAAGGTTCCAGGAGGAGGGGGAAGCATTTGAGGAGGTTCGTCCAGGCAGTTATCCCCATCCATCATCGACAGTCGAACGGCTCTTCCTGCTGTGCACTGCCACAAAAAGGTCATAATCTGGAATCTCTCTCATGACAACCATTTTTATACGAGATAAACCCAGCAACAGGAAGTCAAATATGACAAGATAAAGGCGCACCCAAGGCAACGCAGCAAATGACAAAAAATACCCTTTTATGTCCGAATTCCACCTTTCATTGAGGAATCGAAGAGCAGGGTCCTTCTGGATGCACGTGTAAAAATGGAACACGAGGGCAGGGTCCATTCAGTAGCGCACCAGCATACAACACCATCAAGAAGAGGGGAGAAACAAAATGACACCCATCAAATTCTCTCAGCTCCAGAAACCTCGAACCAGAAGCAAATTTCGAAAATTCATTCTAGTCTTACGATGAGCCTACTCTAAGCATGCTTAGCCGAGCAACAAATTTGGAGAAAGAAAGAGAGAGAGAGAGAGAGAGAGAGAGGAGAAAGAAGCAACATCAGGGGCGAGTCATCAGATAATCACGAGGAATCAAGAAAAGCAAGGAAGCTAGAGGCGCGGGAAATCTTCCCGGGGAGTCGAAGCAGTAGCGGCTAACGAATAAAAAGAAAAAAAAGAAAACAGATGGGTCGGACGTGGCCATCGTGCAATAAAAATCAATTGAGGCGACGGGGATCGAGACTTCAATTCTACCGATAATCGGAGACGCCATCAAGAGAAGCAGCGACAAGGGGTCCGGAGGATTACCGGTCAACGGAAGACCACGAGCTTCCGAGGAGGGCGGGGCGCGATCGGTCTCTTCTTCGTTTGCCGGGGCGATTCTACTCCTCCCTCCGCAAGAGGTGGCGCTGGAAACGACACCACCACCTTCAGCTCGTCTGACCAAAGTATTTTTCCTCACACTCTCCCCCGTTTGCAGACACGGCGAGCGAGAGCGAGAGATGGGACTGTGCTCTAGACGATGTCGTTTTGTGAGCGGCGTGGAGGACCGTGTTCTATTTTCTCTTTGGGTTTTTGGGCCTTTTCTCCTTATCTGTTCTCCGATTTGGAATCTGGGCCGAGACGAAAAGTTCGTAGCAAAAATCTAATTTCAACATAATATTCCATTTTTTTTTTTTTTAGAACAAGACGACTTGTAAAGGGTTAGGTTATACTTTGAAATACCGTCGCCAAGCGAAACGGAGGAAAATGATTTTCGACTTTTATATTAATGTCAACAGAAATTTATATATATGTACATGTTATCGTGGATAATAAAAAAAAAAAATTCGTATACTCATTTTTGCGAGCGATACATACAGTCATATTTAATAAAATGTCTTCTAAATCCACATCTTCAGTGGAAAAACAGAGTATAAAATTTTCAAATTTTTATTCTTAACATAACCGTTAAAGTAAAAGAAAGACGCTTTTTGATTGTGGAAATAATCATAGGAAAGACATTTTTTTAATCGTACAGAATATCCACGCACGCGTGGGAATTGTTTTATTTCCGCTTTCGTTAAAACCCAACCCTCAAAATTTACTTGAAAATTCGACGTTCGGAAAAACGGTTTGAGAAAGAAAAGAGAATAACAACTCTGGAGATTTCTCGCTATCTTTATATTTTGAATGGATATATACGAGTTAATCTTCACAATTACTAATTACGTTTTGTTCGATTTATGGAATGACTATAGCAGCTTCAAGCAGAAAAAGACAAAAAAAATGGTGGGCGGCGAAATCCAGAGTAACAGTAGGATCGATCATTCCTCAATCAGCGAATCAAGCTCTAGCGAGCTTCTCAGTACATCATCCAGACTCTTTCCCTCTTCTTCTTCTTCTTCTTCTTCTCCACTGCTCGTCACTGCATCGCCGACGCTCTCTTCCGAGCCGGAGCCGCCGCCGCCGCCGCCGCCGCCGCCGAAACAAGCCTCGCCTTCAACGCCGCTCGAGCCCTCGCTGCTCGCCCGCGTCCTCCTCAACCTCCGCCTGCACGACCTCAACCGTTCTTCCAACGCCCTCCGCCGCGACTCGTGGCTCGACACCATCCGCCGGAGCGACTCGATCACCTCCCAGTCGTACTGCTGCTTCTGCTCCGCTAGCCGGCGGTCCTGGTTGGCTCTCATCTCGATCGCGCTCTTCTCGCTCTGCAGCCGCAGTATCAGGGACATGGCCTCGTCCGCGGCCGACGCGGCCGCGATCCGCTCCTTCTCGAGCTCCTTCGTCGCCGCGATTGCTCTCCGCCTCTCGACCTTCACCATATTCCTCAGCGCTAGAACGTCGAACACTTCATCCTCTAGACAGGAGCATTCTCTATCCTCCTCCTCCGCCTCCTCATCTTCTTCGTCTTCGAGTTTATTGGCTTTACCCGCGCTTCCCCTCACGAGCGCTTTACCGGTCACCGATTCGTGCGATTCCGGCGAATCGAGAGCCTTCAGAGCCTTCAAATCGACGCGATTTCGAGAAACCTCATCCGAATCTCCCAATTTCGGCAAGGCCTTGAGCCCTAACCGCGCGATCAGCACGAGGGCGACGGCCGCGAGGACCTGGCGGGAGCATTGTTGGATCGCGGAGACGCCGTCCTCGCCGCCGCCGCCAACGCTCCCGCCGCTCAGCAGCTTGAGCAGCGACGCCCACTGCGATGCGGAGAGCCTGATCAGGAGGAGGTGGGAGAATCGCTTGAGCAAGTCGAGAAGGAAGCACGCGGTTACCAAGAGAGAGAGGGGGCCGAGGAGCCGCATGTGGTCCCCGGAGAGGCTCAGGCTTCCGTAGCGCCGGCGCTCACCACCATGTCCTCGGCGATCGATGCGTCCTGAATCCGGCGCCGGACCGAGCGAGAGCGGGAGAGCGGTTCTCGGAAATCATCGCGAAGATCAAAGCGGGCGGATGGGGCTGTTCACTGGTCAATGCCAAAGAACGGATTTGATTGTGATGGGATATCCACCTGGTTCTAGAGAGAGAGAGAGAGAGAGAGCACGTGGAGATCTGGGGAGACGAAGATGACGGCGGATAAATCGAAGAAAGTAGTCAGACCATACCTTTTAAATGCAAACTTTTTTTTTGAGCGACCAAAAAAAAAAAAAATGCAAATTTTCCACGGTAAAAATAATTGTTTTTTCTCTTTGTTTTTTGCCAAAAAGAAAGAAATATAACTGGGAAAATGCTTTCCTTACATCTCTGTGTGTGTATATAAACCAGCCATAAATGTACTGATTGATGAGGAAATCTCTTCAGATCATAATAAGAAGTTGATTTTTTTTTTTCATATCATAAGATAAAAGTTAAACACAAACGACGTGCTTCTTCTTTTGGGATTTATGAAAAAGCGATCCGTCAAAAACTTAAATGTCATTAAGATTTAATGCATTTATGAAAAATTATATGCATATATACGGGTTAATAGTTGAGTATTTCGAGAGTTTCGAATTTTAAAAAAGGAAGTCAAAATGCATAAACTAGACAGATCCTAAATTAAGATTAAAACTAAGCAAACTTTTTTAATTTTTATTTTATGAAAATCAAGTCAAATAATGTAAACAAAGAAGCCGCGTGAGGTGTATGAAGTTACCGTTTTAACTCTTGCTCATGAATTTCCTATAAGCTCTTGTCTATAAAAAAATGATAACATATAGTGCGAGCCCATGCGTAGCTTGCATATGTTAATTAGCTTTCAAAGTGAATAAAAGGAAGGAAGAAATCATGCCAGTTTGGAAGGTGATCGAACGTATTAAGAATGAAATGTACGTTAATTAGCTCTATCTTGGTAGAATTCACCTTTTGTGTTCTTCCTATGATCGACTGCATATAGAAAGTATTGAAAGCATGGGATAACTAGCTCGTTTACATGATAAATATTTCGAGTTCTTAGTACTCTGGATATTTCATAAAGGGTTGCTCCTGTAACGACGGTTTACGAAAATAATTGCCACTCAGGCTCAATTTGTTTCATGGATAATACTCTTTGTATTTTCCAGTGTTTGAATCGCTCAAGGAAATGAGTTAACTGAAAATATTTTTAATTAATGGAAAATCTATACTTGAATTCAGAAAAATGATTTCCTTTCTATAAAATCAGAAATCATTTTCCAAAATATGGTTAGATATCAACGCTTAGACAAAAAACTCTATGAATTGACACGATAATGTCAAGGGCTAGGGCTAGGCCTACCGATGTCCATGAGGTTACTCCAAACTTAGGTACTAGGGGTGGGGCCCATGAAGGCTAGGATCGAAACCCCAGAGCCCAAGCTCCGGTCCTAGATGCTCGAGTCTAGGTCCATCAAGGTTGGAATTAGAACTTTGGAGCTAGTCACTAGCGCTCGAATAATGGATATTTATTTAGGAAAATTAAAATAGATTTTCCTTATTAAACTATGAAAAATATTTTTCAATTTATTTTTAGGTTTCAATTAAATACAAAAAAATGCTGTTATTTTTTTGAAATATAACTTCTTAGAAAATATTTTCCAAAAATATTACATTTTTCGCAAAACAAATAGAGCTTTATCATGCATTTGTTTCATTGAAAACTTCATGATAAAGGAAATTATTTTTCATCAAGGAAAATAGTTAGTTTTTATTTGTTTCATGACTTAGGGAAAGTGAATTCCTTCTTACTAGAAGGAGAAGTTATTTTAACTCAATCTGAACTTGTTCTTTTCAATCCGTGAAAACGTTTTCTGTAAATCAATTAATTTTCTCCCGTCCAATCATTGGAAAATTGGAAAACAATTTCCTAGAGAAGAGTATTCTTTCAAACAAACAGACCCTTGGATTACATTTGTTTCATTGAAAAAATTCATAATAAAGAAAAATATTTATGCGAAAATAATTTTTCAAGAAAACGGTTAAAAAAAAATTGTTGAGTAGTTTAGGGAAAGTGATTATCTTCTTGTTAAAAGAGAAAGTTATTCTTGTCAAATCTAAATTTGTTGTATTCGGTGCGTGAAAAATATTTTCTGTAGATCATCTAATTTTTCGCCATTCCAACACTGAAAAAGTTGTAAAATAATGTTTCCTATATAATTTTTTTTTCCAATAAACGGACCATTAAATAACCTTTAGAACCACATAGGCATTTTTCATCGTGCAAATATGTGAATGACGAGGCTCGCAACTGGGCGGAATCCTGGCATCGAGAAAGAGCAGATGCACGGGAAAATGATCAAAGTGCCTCAGGGACCACGTGATCATCATCGAGAACCATGCAGAACCCCAAGTACCATCGTCATCATTTACTATTCTATCTCTCGCCAAGCGGAACGTCCATTGCTGTGTTATCCTCTCTTTTCAGTAAAGAAGAGGTGGGAAGAAGGTGGTGGCGAATTCTGTAATGATCAGATCACCAGCAACCATTTCTAGGGTTTGTCATGAACTTGCATGATTTCCCCGAGCGCATATGAAGTTTCATAAGTTCGCCCACTAGTTCCTTTCTTTAATAATGCAACGGATTCAGTGCTGCTTGAAAGCACGAGCAAGGATTCTTTTTAGGCTAGATCCTCAGCCTTCAAAAATACAAAAAGTTCTGGTTATTTTACCAAGTCAACGACACCCGATTTACACATATTTTGGATCGAACCCTAACCCAACAGTAAACACAAAAAACCACATAAGTTTCCATGGTATATGTATTGCTATCAGGAACAAACGGTTCAAACCATGTTCTTTTGGAATGCTTCAATCCACGAAAGAGGCGAAGTCATTAACATGAAGTCATTTTTAGACAATCCGTCTAGCCCACCGAGATCGATAGGGTGATGGAAGGGGAAGACAATAAGAATGATACATACAATGAGAAACTATTTTTGTAAGCGAGGCTCGAGTTTTCGTCAATCTTAATTGCACTAATGTTCGTTGGCGTTACAAGAAGATACTTGAGACTATGTAAACGTATCTTGCAAAGGAGCAACATAACTCATG
The DNA here is from genome assembly GCA_014182375.1 of Eucalyptus virginea. Taxonomy (NCBI): domain Eukaryota; kingdom Viridiplantae; phylum Streptophyta; class Magnoliopsida; order Myrtales; family Myrtaceae; genus Eucalyptus; species Eucalyptus virginea. Next base: position 31,255,721 of record CM024522.1, on the reverse strand, counting down.
ACTGGCATTTTTTTATGGGAGCGAGAGAATTGGAGATTAAAAATTGAGTATGCTAATCGCTTGCCTTATTGAAGAACGACTCGTACAGTCTGGATGCGCACACCAGAGTCCAACCATCATCAAGCATTTTATTTGTTCTCTCACAACCTCTCCGGATAATCTCGGATCGGCCGCATTGAGAAGCGTACGTAAGCCACATAGATCCCAAACCCATTCGACTAATTGTATTGAGTACTCTTTAGTCGACCATCGTTCAATTGACCGTCTTCGAATGCTATCTCAAGAGCAATCACTCTGAAACTGTACACATTAGATTCCTTAGTAGCTTTGTCTATTATGAGACATTCGGTAGCCATGTATCCGCATATTCCTGCTAAGACAGTGATTTGTGATCCCTTATCATGATCGACAAGCCTAGTTAGGCCAAATTCCTCTAGTTTGACATTGAAGTCAGTATCCAACATCATGTTGCTCGACTTGATAATCACATGCAAGACGCATTGAGTGCCCAATCCGTGCATATGTTGCAATGCGGAAGCCAAGTCTCGAGCGATTCTATGTCTCATCTCCCACGAGAGCAAGCTAACGCCTTTAAAGAGATGCAAGTCCAGGCTCCCATTGGGCATGAGTTCGTATGCGAGCAGCAGTTTTCCCTTCTCATGGCACCAACCTATAAGTTGTACCAAGTTCCGAGGCCTCAACTGGCTAATGATCTTTACCATGGACGCATCCTCTTTGATCCCTTGCGTAAAGTTCCTCAAGCCACGCTTGACTGCCAAATAGGAGTTCGATTCCTTCAAAAGACCCTTGTAAATGCCACCGAACCCATCTTGAATATGTTAATAGTTTTCAAAATAAATAAGTAGATAAATTTGAGGTAAGAAAAGGAAAAAAAGGAAAGAAATCATGTCAGTTTTGGTATATTATCGAACGTATTAGGAATGAAATGTACGTTAATTTGTTCCATTTTTGAAGAATTCACCTTTTGTTTTCCTCCTATGATATGATCGAGTATATATAACAAGTGTTCGAAGCATGGGATGACTAGCTCGTTAAATATTCAATATCTTGAGGTCTTAATATTTCTGGTATTATTTCATAAAGGGTTGTTCTTTGACGAGTTTACGAGGATATTTATCACTCAAATTATATTTGCTTCACTGAAAAATTTATAATAAAAAAATAATTTTCTATGAAATTTGTATTTGTTTGGTAATTTAGAGAAAACGATTTTGGGAAGGTCATTTTTCTCGACTTTAAACTTGTTATTCAAAACATTTTCTATAGATAGATTAGTTTTCAGCCCTCTAAATACAGAAAAGTCGGAAAACAACTTTTAGAAAATATATATATTTTTATTCCTGAACAAACGGATCCTTAGATAACAACGAGAACGATGAGGTCATTTGCAAAACCCAAAGTACCATCACCATTATCCTTCCATCATTCGCTACTTTATCTTGCGCCAAGGGGAACGTCCATTGCTACGTAAATCTTCATTTTTCAGTAAAGAAGATAAAGCAACGAATTCAGTGTTGCTTAAAAGCACGAGAAAGGATTCTTCTAATGACTTCTTGCGAGCAATTCAACAACGCACAGCAAACACGAACCCAACAATAAACTCAAAAACCACACAAACCTCAATCGTATGTGTGTTGCTATTAGGAACAAACGATTCGATGGATGCTGTTTTGGAATACTTCAATCCATGAAAGAGGCGAAGTTGTTAACATGAAAACGTTTTTCAACAATCCCTCTAGCCCACCGAGATCGATACGATGACGGAAGGGGAAAATGATCAGGATGATACATACAATGGGAATTGGTTTTGCAAGCAAGGCTCGAGGTTTCTTCAATCTTGCTTGCCCTACTGTTCGCGGCAATACAAGGAGATGCTTGAGACGATGTAAGCATATCTTGCGAAGGAGCAACATCCCTCATAACAGGCATTTTTTTTTATGGGAGTGAGAGCATTGGAGCTTTGAATACGCTAATTGCTTGTCTTATGGAAGGACGACTTAGTCCGGATGTGCACACCAGAGTCCAACCATCATCAAGCATTTCATTTGTTCTCTCGTGTAACCATCACAACGCTTCCGTATACACTACATGGGATATCAGAGTAAAAACTGCGTACTTATAATTGATATTAGAGCAAAGGTTCGCATACCCAACAAGGATCCACTTGGGTAAAACTTGGCTCAGGTTGACAGGAAGGCTAGTGATGCCGAATTCATGCGTATCTCCATCCTTGAAATTAGTGAAATTGATGCTTAATAAGCAAGCCCTTGAATCATAAGAAATCCAAGCTTCAGTCATAAGGCCTTCACTTGTTGGGTGATCCCATTGGGAGAATTATCAAAAAAGTCCTAAACCTATTATAATTGTGCCAATTTAGTGCTAAACTTTTTTTTGACCAATTTAGTCCTAAACTTTTTACAATTGTGCTAATTTAGTCCATCCGACCAAAATTGGCCGGCCAATGCTAACGTGGACGCCGATCGTCCAAAAACACCGACATGGCAAAATTTTAATATTATTTTATTTTATTTTATTTTATTTTGAATTTTTAAATAATTTTTGAATTCTTTTTTTTCCCCACTTTCTCCTTCCCCTGGCCGGCCAATGAGGCTACCTCGCCGGCCAATGGCAAGGCTCACCCCCACCAGCCACTGGCAAGGCTGTCGTTGGGCGAGGCCCTGTCGATCTGGCAAGGGCCGAGCTTGCCAACACTGGTGAGGTCGATCCTTGCCATGGCTGGGTGAGGCCTAGCCTCGCCAGATCCGACAGGGCCTGGCCCAGGGACGGTGAGGCTCAACCTCGCCATGGTTGGGCGAGGCCGAGCCTTGCCAGATCTAGTGATGGTAGCCTTGTTGGCCACCGGCGAGGCTCCTCGTCAGATGTGGTGATGGCAGCCTCGCCAAATGTGGCAATGGCGGCCTTGTCGTTGCTGGGTGAGGCTTGCCTTCGCCAGTGGCCGATGGGGGTGAGCCTCGTCGGCCCTCGCCTCTGGTTGTGCCAGCTGGCCAAAGGGAGGAGAAGGTGGGGAAAAAAAAAGAAGAAAAGAAGAAAATAATTAAAAAAAAAAAAATTGCCACGTCAGTGTTCGGCCCAACCGTCTTTGGCCGCGTTCATGTCGGCGCCGACGGCCAATTTTGTCCGGATGGACTGAACCGACACAGTTAAAAAATGTTTAGGACTAAATTGGTCAAAAAAAGTTTATAATTGAATTGGCACAATTACAATAGGTTTAAAACTTTTTTTGTAATTCTTATGATCCCATCTACTTAGAGCACTAGAATTTAGGGAATGGACGTCGATGCCTGCACTAACTGCGGTTCCCACTTGTCGGTGAAAGTGTCGAAGCGTGCGTTTGGTTCGGTATTTTAAAAGTTCATTGGGAAAATGCAAAGCAATTTAGCCTAAAAGACTTTGGATAAATGTAAAAACCGTTTGGTAAACTATATTTTGAGAAGTAACTTTAAGAGAAATACCACTTGATAGAAAACAAATTTAAAAAGCCTTTTGGATAAGTACTATTAGTTTTTATTATTTTTAAATTGAAAAAAAAATAATGTATGCAACTTTTAGAATATAAAATTTTGACAATAATGCTAAAAAAATCAAATGCATATATAATTTTTTTTTAAAGACCAAACCCTTGGCTGGATTTTTTTTTTTAAATTCTTACTTGTTTAAAATTGAAAAAAATAATGTATACAATTTTCAAAATATAACTTTTGACAATAATGCTAAAAAATGGGCAAAGGGTTTGGCATTTTTTTTAAAAAAATTATATATATTTGATTTTTTTAGCATTTATATATATTTGATTTTTTTTTAGTATTTAAAAAATAATAATGAGGGCAAAATTGAATTTTGAAGAATGGGTGAGAGTAGTTCTGGAAGAAAAAAAATGATCAACATTTGACCAAATGCTGAAAGCTCAATGTTAGTATTGGGCTTTCAGCTTTCCCAATGCTAACTTTCACTTGAAAGCTACTTTAAAATGATTGCCAAAAGGTCTAACATTTTTCCAAAGGGCTTTGGAGGTCAAAAATTCATTGGGAATGCTAAACCAAATGTACCCGAACTCCACGGCCACAAAAGAGTTATTTTCAAAGAACCCGAGGTGGACTGTTGAATGTTGCAAGGAACCCATAGGCAATGTGAGAATCATTGTGGGGAAGAAAGAAGGTTAGTCCGTTAGCGTAATGTGTCTGATTTCGTGTATTAATGATGAAGGAGAAGTGGGTGCTAAAGTTTGCGAAATAACCCGTTGCAATGTCGTATAGATGCAGTGGTTTGCTATACGTGGCACGACCAGGCTACTAATTACTGGCCAGAAATAATCATGAGTGAGGATGATATATCCATCTACAAGAGTGGCAGGTCCTCGTAGCTGTATGTTTGGAGTACTTGAATTGAACTCAGCTAATTCGAAGGAGAGCGAGTCAGGATAAGAGCTTTTGATCATGGAGATAACGAAGGTGGCGAAGAGGCCTAGTTGTTGAAGGTGAGATTTTCTAAAGATGTTAATCCCCAAGGATCACACAATTGCTAGAGGATAAGAGCTTTTGATCATGGAGATAACGAAGGTGGCGAAGAGGCCTAGTTGTTGAAGGTGAGATTTTCTAAAGATGTTAATCCCCAAGGATCACACAATTGCTAGAGGTAGTGACAGAGAATTGGTTTTGGGGGTTTAAGGTGTAAATTGAGATATGATAATCCTAGTAATAATCATAATAATACATCAATACCAATCATCAAGATGACAAGAAGTTGCCTTCATTGTACTAAGTTCCCCATCTCTTTTATCATGCTCTAAACCAAAAGAAAAGGAATCAAAATGGGGACGGCTTAGCGAAATATTTCTTGTTCCCATGTCTAGGTAGGCGAATTACAGACAACTATACTTCTTCTCATTTGTCGCACGCAACTTGGAAGAATCATGATCGGCCTCCTATTTTCATAAGCAAGACCTCAATTCTAAATCTAATTCTTTTTGCTGGTCTAATTCTCTCTTTCTGCACATTTTGCATCTTTTAAGGATTAGGATTGTTGAGCTCTAGGATTGGCATTCCTTGTCGAAGACTCTAATGTTTGATGATAATGATGTTAAGAATTAGCAATCGTTAGAACAGGCAGACTGGGTATTGGATTAAATATATTAGCGTCTTTTCTTTAACTATGTACAACAATGAACGTGTTCTCTTCCACTTGCATTCGATCAACCTTCTTTCACGTACTACTTTGAGAGCAATCACCCCAAAGCCGTATATTTCCAGTTTCTTCTTCACTTTGCTGGAAATTAGGCATTGGCGAGCCATGTATCGTATGTTCTCGCTGAAACCTTGCTTTCAAACCAAGGTTTGCCACCCTTTGCTTAGTGCCGGCTGGCAACAAGCCAAGAATGGATATGCTTTGGATTTACATTGAATGATGCCTATAGGCAAGATGTTGAAAATCAAGTAGATGCTCAATCGAATTAAACACGCTCAAACTGCTATAAAACCAAACTCTCCACACCCCTCATGTCACGCCCCGAACCCCGAGCGCGCGCACTTCCCACTACGGTCGATCAAATATGCGACATCCCAGGATACGTCGCCGACCCATTCATTCCATTACGCATGCGGAAGCGAAACAAATCCCCTGACAACATTTAACTTGGGATAGAAAGGCAGGCAATCAATCACAATGCAAACACTCATTTACAAACACATAGGTTTAAATACAATCTTGGACTGTCTACAAAATAGACCAGCTCGACAAAAGTGGAACTATCCTAAAACCAACTAGCGGGACACGTTCGCCGATACTTCGCCTCCACCTTTCCGAGACTTAGGGCTTCGGGTCCTCCACGACCGCCATCTAGGGACCTGAAATTTTAATCCCCAAACCGGGATGAGACAATGTCTCAGCAAGTTCAACCCCCTAAACCCCTATTAGAAAGAAAATACGCCCCGGGTGGCCTAGCCGCATCACACAAAAGACTTACCTCGCATTAGTCTTCATCTGCAGGTTAGCACAATTTACATAATTCAACCACGTGCAATTATAATAACCAAACAACTGTAGCACAATCACATCATCAGAACAATTCAACCACTTGGATCGTCTCAGCGATCAATCGACCCGGCCGATTACATGTCGTTCTAGCAAATCAATCATTGCTCTCAATCACGGCCCTATAGGAAGGTTTGACAACCGGCGGCAATCACGGCCCCACTAGGCACAATTAGAATCAGTGGCATCACGGTCCCACTCGCCACGACCTTTAAAAGGTGGTAGATCCCGGCCCTATAGGCACGACCTCTATTCACGGCCCCACTGGGTGCGACCTTTATCAGGTGGCAATTCACGGCCCCACTGGGCGCGACCTTTATTAGGTGGCAAATCACGGCCCCACTGGGCGCGACCTCTAACAGGTGGCAAATCACGGCCCCACTGGGCACGACCTCTAATAGGTGGTTAATCACGGCCAATCTCCCCTCAATTTCGTCACTTGGGATTTTATAAAGAATCCCTATTTATCGCAATCACACTCAATTTGCCATAATCAATCATCAATTTTAAATTCTAAATACACAGCAGCGATCAGCACGAAATTCTGAGAAGTTAGGGTCCCGAAATAATTTTTGGAATTTATTAAATAATTAAATTTATTCCGGAAATTAATTAAATAATAATATCCATATTTTTCACAATCCACACTCAATTTATAATATCCAATCATCAATTTCAAAATCCGAATGCACAGTAGTGATCGACACGAAATTCTGAGCAACCGGGGTCAAAAATAATTTTTCCGTTTTTTTTAATAAATAATAATATTTTAATAATTTCGGAATATAATATAATATTATAAATTCCAGAATTCGAAATCATTAAATAATTCAAAACTAAAACCCTATTATGTCGCATCAAGGCTTTATATTAAAATAAACATACTTAACTTTAAACTAAACACACTTTAACTTAATTAAACATCCTAATCTAATCATCAACCAAATAAACTAATTTAACCACATAAACTTACTTAACTTAGACTAAGCACACTTAGGGCATCATTAACCGTCTAATCAAGGTTTAGTGAGCTAAACTCACCGGATTAACGAGCCGAGCGGACCAAAACGACGAGGACGACGCGAGGATCGACTTTCCTCAAGGCGGGCCGAGCATCCAGGCTCGGGAAGGCGGCCAAAACGGGCCAAAACCGAGCTGAGAAACCCATTTTTCTTGGCTGTTGGATGAGGCCAACGGAGGGCTGCACGGCGGCGGTTCGGGCGCGGGGGACGGCGAAGAAGCGGCGGCTGCAGCTTGGCAGTGGCCCACGGCGGCGGTTGGTGGCTCGGCTAATGGAGGGCGATGGCGGCGTGGGCTGGCGCCGGCTGGGTGAAGCGGGCGGAGCGGATGGAGAGGCGACGGTCCAGGCGAGGCACGTGCGGGGCGACGCGCGGGTGCGGGACGACACGCGGTGGCGGCCAGCTCCGGCGGCAGTGTGCGGCGTCGAGCTCGGGGCTGGTCCTCGGCTGCCGCATGAGATCTCTCCCCCTCCCCTCCTTCACGGTTGGACTCAAGGAAGAAGAAGAAGACTCATTCTCTCTCTCTCTCTCTCTCTCTCTCTCTTTCTTTTCCTTTTATTTTTCTTTTTCTTTAATCCAACCAAGATGGCCCACCATGACATCACTTGATGATGTCATACTCCACCATCTCCCACAACCTTATTCCAATGGGTTCACTTTCAATTTCCGCCGGGGTCCAATTCTTTGTACAACAACTTCTTCAATTTCACTCGATTCTCTTCCAATTGAATTAAATTAAAGCCCATAAAATTAATCCAATGTTACCACATTTCAATTCACGTATTCACTTGTCTATATAATCAACTTAAGTCCCAAAAGCGCGACCAAAAGCGGCCTACTAATTTCTCGAGCTAAAATAGCCATTCTCGGATTTAATTTGCCGAAAAACTCGGTTGCGTGAAAAATTCTCCGAAGATTAGTCAATGTTCCTAAAATGATTTGTGACACACCCAGACTTCCAATTTCTGAATTCGATCTCAATTCCACGGTTAATTTCACTTTGGCACGATACTAGCGCGGCCCAACCTACCGGGTAGCCTTTAGAAATTTTCATGCATTTGACCTGTGGTTGATCATCTCAAGCCACAATGTACATCTTTGAAACATTGGCGACTTTCGGTTGTCGGGGTAATCTCAAGGTTTCAAATACGAACACAGGGTACCCAATCGACGAAAAGTCGGTCCAAAGTGCCGATCGACAAGAATTGTGCAATCCGGTGGAATCACCCACACGATCACATGCCTCTGTCGAGTCGACCTATCTCCGATCTCTAATCGATTTTTAATTGTGCCGTAATGACCCTTGCGATTAGCTCGGTCGAAAGATCGCTTCTGGTCAAATTCTCGAGTCGATGCATTAGAATTTCTTAACGGCTTCACCTGATAGACTAGTTTTCACATGAGTGGCTGACTCAAGGAAAAGAACTATATACGTGCCAACGAAATGCCCGTCTCAATTTATTGAAAATAGAATTGGAAAATCGGGATGTCACAACTCTTCCCCTCTTATAAAAATTTCGTGCTCGAAATTTAAACCTTTACCAATTCTTAGACAAAAAGGTGGCGGTACAGTCATCTCATATAATCTTCTCTTTCTTAGGTTGCTCCTTTTGTACCAATGCTGCCAGATCACTGCTATCTTGCCGAAATCACTTCGGATTTAAAATACTAAACACTTGCTCACTTAAAATTTTAAAGGTCTTCAACACAAAATCTGCGAAGCTAAATTGGTGATTCTGAGCAGTCTCTAAACTGTCTCTGATAATTACAACTGAATCACTGATTTCTGACCCAACTCTGGACCTGCAATTTTCTGATCTCTGATCTCATCTCAACCGACTGAAATCCTGTACACTCTGCTCTGCACTGATTAAAAAGAAACCATCTGACTGATCTGCTGAAACTGGGAACCTCTGGTCAAGGTCTGATATAACTCTGACATTGATCTCGGCAATTGCAATCACTGACTATTGTACTGACCCTGGCCTGTGATCTTTCTTTCCCTGACTTCATCTCAGCAATTGAAATTCTACACTCTGCTATGCATTGCTTAAGAGAGAACCATCTGAAAGCTTTGTAAACTTGGAACATCTGATCTAGATTTGAAATACAATTCGTCCCTGGCACTCCATGCACATGAATTATGATATACACACACTTCGGTATATCTATTCTAATCGAGATCTTTTCGTGCTGCACTAAGGTGAGTTGACTCTGTTCATCTGATAACCACAACCCCATAGGGAATCAATACTCTTCCCGACTCCTTAATAACCTGTCATAACATTCCATCATGTTATACTTCCATTCCCACACAGGACTCTCTCAAGTGCTTGAAAAAGCTTTCTTGACTCATATTACCAAATTCTCACTTACTGATACATCCAACACTTACAACTTGTTCGGCGATATCTATCTTCATACCGATCTACCAATCCCAATGATGTAGATTCTGACTCATAGAGACGCGAAAGCGAAAGCCTATGGGGTCGCTTAATCGGATAACCAGACCGAAAACCGTCTTTACATTGGATGGTTTGGTGTTTTGATGATCCCTACCTTATTGACCGCAACTTCTGTATTTATTATTGCCTTCATTGCTGCTCCTCCAGTAGATATTGATGGTATTCGTGAACCTGTTTCTGGATCTCTACTCTTCGTACTGTCTGGACAACGCTGAAATTGCTATGATGAGCTTCCCATAAGATCTCTTCTTTAATCTCTGCATCGTCAATTACACACAATCATCCTCAGAACCTTAGCATTCTGTCTTCAGAGATCTGAAACTCAACCTCTCTCTCATCTGCATTCTCTTTTAGAGTCTTCTGAATTTCTAAATCTGTCCATTGAAGCGTTTTGATTCTGATCTGTACTCTTGGCTCAATTCTGAGAGTGGTCGTAAGATTCAAAAGATGGCATACCTTATATTTGAAAACTGAATTTCGAACTTCCTCGAGTAAGATCCAATCCTTGAGTACCAACTGTGCAACTAATGACTCTCGACTCAGTGCATCTGTAACTTTGCTCACCTTTCTAGAGTGATACGAAATACCATAGTCATAGTCCTTAAGGAGTTCCATCCAACGACGCTATCTCATATTCAACTCCTTTTGAGAGAATACATACTTAAGACTTTGATAGTCAATGAAGATATGGAATATTTCTCTATACCAATAGTGCCTCTAATTTTCCAGAACGAACATAACTACTGCAAGTTCTACAACGTGCATCAGGTAATTCAACTCACAAGATCTCAACTGACGGGACGCGTATGCAACAACTCTATCATGCTGTATCAACACATAACCCAATTCTTTAAACGACGCATTACTGTAGATCTCAACCCTCCTGGACCAGATGGAATAGTAAGCACAAGTGCGGTAGTCAGCCTCTTCTTAGGCCTTTGAAAACTACGCTCGCACTTATCTGTCCACACGAACTTTTCTTACTTCCTCAGTAGTCGAATCAACTGCAATGCTGACGCTGAAAACCCTTCCATAAAACTTCTATAATATCCTGCTAATCCCCAGAAACTTCTAATCTCTGTCACTGCAGTCAATCTCGGCCAACTGATCATTGCTTCAATCTTGGCGGGGTCCACGAAGATTTCTTCGCCTGAAATCACGTAACCTAGGAATGCACACGAGTCATCCAAAACTCGCATCTGTTAAGCTTACCGTAAAATCCAACAGTACTCAAGGTCTGAAGTACCATCCTCAAATGTCTCTCGTGCTCCTTAGCACTCTTTGAACACACTAGGATAACTTCAATGAACACGATCATAACTGATTCAAGTACCTTTAACCATTCTGCTCATTAGACCCAAACAAACAACTAAGGTGTCCATCAAACCACTCGGTATTACAATGAACTCATAACTGCCGTATCGAGCGCGGGGTGCTAACTTCGATATGTCTTTCTTCCTGATCATCAACTGATTATACCCTGACCTCTAGTCGATCCTGAAGAATATCGATGTACAAACACAACGAACCGACTTTCTTCTTCACGAATAGAAAAGATGCTCCCCAAGATGATGCACTGGAACGTATGAAGCCCCTATCCAACACTTCCTGCATCTACACCTTCAGTTCTTTTAACTTGGGTAACACCATCCGGTTAGAAGCCTTAGGGACTGGCTCTGTTCCGGGTGCTAATTTCATCACGAACTCTATTTCTCTTTCTGACAACAAACTTGACAATTCTTCAGAGAATACCTTAGAAAACTCCTGTACCACGATTATGATCTCCATATTCGGCCCCTCAACTGACGCATCCACTTTAGTTGCCAAGTAGATTCGGTAACCAACAACCATAACCAGGTCATCTTCAGTGACGAATAACAAGGATTGAAGTTCCTCTTCAACTTTCAGTGATTCAAAACTTTCGCTCGCTAGCTAAACAAACTGAATTATATCACTACCGCGATTCAAAACAGCAGAAAGCTCCTTGAGCCAAACCTTTTTATAAATGACTTTCAAGTCATACTTAAGCAAACCCCTTCAAGTACAACTATAGTCAGAGACTCATCTTCCTATTACTTTATTACAACAACGAAGATCCTACAACCTTCACTGAAAATTCTGATGCACTACTCTGATAAAAACATCTCAAAAACATTCTCATTCTGATTGATGCATGGTCGATCCCTTCATGCTCCTCTAGCCATCCTAGTGGCGTCCTATCTGTAGTAACAGTGCTTACGCTCTCCTGAACTTACACGGACAATTCCTAACTTGACGGCCGTGTTGGCCACATTCAAAGCATGTTCTCCTTTTTACTCTGACACTGGGCTAACTCAAGCCTCATTTCCACAATCTCGGCACACAATCAGCGAGTCTTCTACCTCCTATCAAGGAATATCCAGCACCCTTTCTTGCACTAGGGTCCATTCCAAGTACCCCACTGAACATCCTAAGCATGCTTCCTCTATTCTTTTCTATCGACGGCGGTGATAGAAATAGCTGCGACTCCATCTTTCTATACGGACCATCTTTGATCAAAAGACTGTACTGGTGACCCCTGGTAGCAAGTCCTTTCCCTCTTACAGCACAGAACAGATCCATATCTTTTCTTACAGACACGACACACATCGATCGAGTTGAGCACTGACTTTCTCATTCTACTCTTCCGGTTGGGTGAAACAGGGCATCTTTATTCTGACATCGGCCTTTCTCCCCAATCGATTTCCATGTCTGTCTAAACTGAACTTTGACTCAGATACGGTGGCTTGTTCCTCGATCACAACTCCAGATTGAGCCTCAACAGGCGCGGCAACAACAACGGTCACAACACTGGCAGCGGTAGAAACAACGACAACAGCAACGGCTCGGTCCTAAGCTTACTGACCCAAAATGCTTCTCAAAGACTCTAGCGCTTGAACGATCCCGTCGAACCTAGGATCATTCGATGTTGCTACACTCACAGTACCGACTTGCGGCGGTACTCTCACACTCGCGCTGCTCTAAGCCTGCGCTCTACCTCGGGTACTGACTCTTGTCAGCGTCCTACCCTGAGGTACAGGTCCTATCGACCTCCTCCAAGGAGTTCTCCACTCTTGGTCACTCATCCTACAGGCTCTTTATAGACGCCTGTTTTTCGATTCCAACATTAGGTTAGAATTTGAGTGACCCCACAAACACACTACCAAACAGCTATCAACCACATGCATCAGCATATTAAAAGCCTTTCCTACTAACTGTGACATTCCGATTTTCCAATTCTATTTTCAATAAATTGAGACGGGCATTTCGTTGGCACGTATATAGTTCTTTTCCTTGAGTCGGCCACTCATGTGAAAACTAGTCTATCGAGTGAAGCCGTTAAGAAATTCTAATGCATCGGACTCGAGAATTTGACCAGGAAGCGATCTTTCGACCGAGCTAATCTGCAAGGGTCATTACGGCACAATTAAAAATCGATTAGAGATTGGAGATAGGTCGACTCGACAGAGGCATGTGATCAGGTGTGGGTGATTCCACCGGATTGCACAATTCTTGTCGATCGGCACTTTGGACCGACTTTTCGTCGATTGGGTACCTGTGTTCGTATTTGAAATCTTGAGATTACCCCGACAACGAAAAGTCGCCAATGTTTCAAGATGTACATTAAGGCTTGAGATGATCAACCACGGGTCAAATGCATGAAAATTTCTAAAGGCTACCGGTAGGTTGGGCCGCGCTAGTATCGTGCCAAAGTGAAATTAACCGTGGAATTGAGATCGAATTCAGAAATTGGAAGTCTGGGTGTGTCACAAATCATTTTAGGGACATTGACTAATCTTCGGAGAATTTTTCACGCAACTGAGTTTTTCGGCAAGTTAAATCCGAGAATGACTATTTTAGCTCGAGAAATTAGTAGGCCGCTTTTGGTCGCGCTTTTGGGACTTAAGTTGATTATATAGACAAGTGAAGACGTGAATTGAAGTGTGGTAACATTTGATTAATTTTATGGGCTTTAATTTAATTCAATTGGAAGAGAATCGAGTGAAATTGAAGAAGTTGTTGTACAAAGAATTGGACCCCGGGAAATTGAAAGTGAACCCATTGGAATAAGGTTGTGGGAGATGGTGGAGTATGACATCATCAAGTGATGTCATGGTGGGCCATCTTGGTTGGATTAAAGAAAAAAGAAAAAGAAAAGGAAAAGAAAGAGAGACAGAGAGAGAGAGAGAGAGAATGAGTCTTCTTCTTCTTCCTTGAGTCCAACCGTGAAGGAGGGGGAGAGATCTCGTGCGAGCCGATCGAGACCAGCCGAGCTCGACGCCGCACGCCCGTCGCCGGAGCTCGCCGCCCGCACGCCGTCGCCGTTCCGCCTTGGCCGCACGCCCTTCGTCTTCCCCTTCCTCTCCCGTCGGTTTCCCCCTCCATCTCTGCCGTGCGAAGACCGAAAAATGGAGGAAGGAACCGAGCATCCATGGCCGTTGCCGCACGTCGCCGGAGCCGTCGCCGGCCGTCTGTACCCGCCCGTTGCCGAAGCTCGCCGCTACCACCGTCGTCCGCGCGAAGCCCCCCCCGCGCCCGCGCGCCGCTTCGCTCACTTCGCCCGGCTCGCGCTAGCCCATGCCGCCGTCGCCCTCCGTCGTCGTCGCCGCCGTGAGCCACCACCGGTCGCCGCCTAAGCTACCCGCCGCCTCTCTCCGCCGTTCCCGCACCAACCGCCGCCGAGCAGCCTCTCGGCCTCAACCGGCAGCTGTAGAAAATGGGTTTCTCAGCCCCTTCTTGGCCCGTTTCGGTCGCCTTCCCAAGCCCGGATGCTCGGCCCGCCTTGAGGAAAGTCGATCCTCGCGTCGTCCTCATCGTTTTGGTTCGCTCGGCTCGCTAATCCGGTGAGTTTAGCTCACTAAACCTTGATTAGACGGTTAATGATGCCCTAAGTGTGCTTAGTCTAAGTTAAGTAAGTTTAGGTGGTTAGATTAGTTTATTTGGTTGATGATTAGATTAGGATGTTTAATTAAGTTAAAGTGTGTTTAGTTTAAAGTTAAGTATGTTGATTTTAATATAAAGCCTTGATGTGACATAATAGGGTTTTATTTTTGAATTATTTAATGATTTCAAATTCTGGAATTTATAATATTATATTATATTCCGAAATTATTAAAATATTATTATTTAAAAAAAATGGAAAAATTATTTTTGACCCCGGTTGCTCAAAATTTCGTGCCGATCGCTACTGTGCATTTGGATTTTGAAATTGATGATTGGATATTATAAATTGAGTGTGGATTGTGAAAAATATGGATATTATTATTTAATTAATTTCCGGAATAAATTTAATTATTTAATAAATTCCAAAATTATTTCGGGACCCTAACTTCTCAGAATTTCGTGCTGATCGCTGCTGTGTATTTAGAATTTAAAATTGATGATTGATTATGGCAAATTGAGTGTGATTGCGTTAAATAGGGATTCTTTGTAAAATCCCAAGTGACGAAATTGAGGGGAGATTGGCCGTGATTAACCACCTATTAGAGGTCGTGCCCAGTGGGGCCGTGATTTGCCACCTGTTAGAGGTCGCGCCCAGTGGGGCCGTGAATTGCCACTTGATAAAGGTCGCGCCTAGTGGGGCCGTGAATTACCACCTACTAGAGGTCGTGCCTATAGGGCCGGGATCTACCACCTTTTAAAGGTCGTGCCGAGTGGGGCCGTGATGCCACAAATATTCTAAAATTGGCCGAGTGGGGCCGTGATTGAGAGCAATTATTGATTTGCTAGAATGACATGTAATCGGCCAAGTCGATTGATCGCTGAGACGATCCAAGTGGTTGAATTGTTCTGATGATGTGATTGTGCCATGGTTGTTTGGTTATCATAATATTACGTGGTTGAATTATATAAATTGTGCTAACCTGCAGATGAAGGCTAATGCGAGGTAAGTCTTCGGTGTGATGTGGCTAGGCCACCTGGGGCGTATTTTCTTTCTAATAGGGGTTTAGGGGGTTGAACTTGCTGAGACATTGTCTCAACCCGGTTTGGGGATTACAATTTCAGGTCCCTGGTGGTCGGAGCGGCTAGATAGCTTTGGTTGGCCTTGAGGAGTTGCAAAGGTGAAGTCATAAGAATTGGAGAATGTGTCCGACTTGTAGGTCGTTGGACAGTTCCTTTTTTAAGAGCCGGTCTTTTGTAGACTTTTGATCGTAGACCTCTGTTTGTAATTCTATTGAATTATGAAAGTGTTATGTTGTGGTTTTGCTTTCTGCTTTTCTATCCCGTATTTCATTGTCAGGAGATTTATAATACGTTCCACTTGCGCATTAATAAATGAATGGGGTCGGCGACACTACCTGAGAATGTCGCATTTGCATGACCATGGTGGGATGTTGGCGCACTCGAGGTTCGGGGCGTGACATCCCCGTTTAAGTGGTATCAGAGCATAGTTTGAGTATGAAGTGATAAGGTGCGATGAGTCATGGGATAGTTAGTAGGAAAGGCTTTTAATATGCTGATGCATGTGGTTGATAGTTGTTGGGTAATGTGTTTGTGGGGTCACTCAGATTCTAACCTGATGTTGGAATCGGAAAAGCAGTGTCTATAAAGAGCACAGGATGAGTGCCCGGAGTGGAGGACTCCTTGGAGAAGGTCGAGGACCTATACCTCGGGGTAGGATGCGATAAGAGTCGATGCACTGAGGTAGAGCGCAAGCTTAGACCAGCGCGAGTGTGAGAGTACCGCCGCAAGTCGGTACTTAGAGTGTAGCAGCACCGAACGATCTTAGGTTCGTTGGGATCGTTCAGGCGCTAGTGTTCCTTGGAAGCTTGTTGGGTCAATAAGTTCGGGGCCGAGCCGCCGCCGTTGCCGTTGTTTCTACCGCGCCAGTGTTGTGACCATTGTTGTTGCCGTGCCTATTGAGGCCTAATCTGGAGTTGTGATTGAGGATCAAGACGCTGTATCTGAGTCAAGGTTCAGTTTAGACAGAGATGGAAATCGATTGAGGAGAAAGGCCGATGTCAGAAGAAAGGTGCCCTGTTTCACCCAACCGGAAGAGTAGAATTGGAAAGTCAGTGCTCAACTCAATCGATGTATGTCGTGTCTGTAAGAAAAGACATGGATCTACTTCGTGCTGTAAGAGGGAAATGACTTGGCACAGGTGTTACCAGTAAGGCCATTTGATCAAAGATTGTTCGTATAAGTAGATGGGACCACAGCTGTTCCTGACACCGCCGTTGATAAGACAAAACAGAAGAAGCATGCTTCGGGACATTTAGTGGGGTACTTGGGACGGACCTCGGTGCAAAGAAAGATGCATGATATTCCTTGATAGGAGGTAGATGACTCCCTGATTGTGTGCCGAGTTTGTGGAAAGGAGACTTGAGTCAGCCCAGTATCAGAGTAAAAAGGGGAACATGCTTTGAATGTGGCCAGCGCGCCCGTCAGGTTAGGAACTGTCCGTGTAAGTTCATGAGAGCGTAAGTACCGTTATTGCAGATAAGACGCCACTAGGATGGCTAGACGAGCATGAAGGGATCGACCGTGCATCAATCAGAAGAAGAATGTTTTTTGAGATGTTTTTATCAGAGTAGTGCAGCATAATTTTCAGTGAAGGTTGTAAAATTTTTGTTGTGGTAATAAAGCAATAGAAAGATGAATCTCCAATTATAGTTGTGCTTGAAGGGTTTGCTTAAGTATAACTGGGGAGTCATTTATAAGAAGGTTTGGCTCGAGGAGCTTTCTGTTGTTTTGAATCGTGACAGTGATATAATTCAGTTTGTTCAGTTAACGTATGAAAGTTTTGAATTACTGAAAGTCATAAAGGACCTTCGATCCTTGTTATTCGTCATTGAAGATGACTTGGTTCTAATTGTTGGTTACCGAATCTGCATGGCAACTATAATAGATGCGTCAGTTGAGAAGCCAGATATGAGAAACTTAGCCATGGTACAGAAGTTTTCTGAGGTGTGTCAGGAAGAATTGCTAAGTCTGCTGTCAGGAAGAGAAATAGAGTTCGTGATTGAGTTAGCATCCGGAGCAGAGCCAGTCTCTAAGGCTCCTTACCAGATGGTGTTGTCAGAGCTGAAAGAACGGAAGGTGCAGATACAGGAATTGTTAGATAATGGATTCATATGTCCCAATGCATCATCTTAGGGAGCACCGCCCTGTTCGGGAAGGAAGTTGGTTCGTTGTGTTTGTACATCGATAATCTTCAAGATCGACTAGAGGTCAGGGTATCAACAGTTGAGGATCAGGAAGAAAGACATACCGAAGTTAGCATCTTGCACTTGATACAGCAGTTACGAGTTCACTGTAATGTTGTGTGGTTTGATGGACATCATAGCTATTTGTTTGGGTCTAATGAGCAGAATGTTTAAGGGTACTTGAATCAGTTGTGATCGTGTTCATTGAAGTTATCCTAGTGTGTTCAAAGAGTCCTGAGGAGCACGAGAGACATTTAGGGATGGTACTTCAGAGCTTGAGTACTTTTGGGTTTTAAAATAAGCTTAACAGTGTGAGTTTTGGATGACTCGTGTTGCGCTCCTAGGTCACGTGATTTCAGGCGAAGAAATCTCCGTAGACCCCGTCCAAGATTGAAGCAGTTAGCAGTTGGCCGAGATTGACTTCAGTGACAAGAATCAAAAATTTTCTGGATTTTATCAGGGTATTACAGACAGTTCGTATACGGGTTTTTCAGTGTTAGCATCGCCGTTGACAAGACTATTGAGGAAGGAAGAGAAGTTCGTGTGGATAGGCAAATGCGGGTGTAGTTTTCAAGAGCTTAAGCAGAAGCTGACTACTACACCTGTGCTAACTATTCCTTATGATCCTGGAAGTTATGAGATCTACAATGATGTGTCATTTAAAGGACTGGGTTGCGTGTTAAGGCAGCATGATAGAGTTGCTGCATACGCGTCCCGTCAGTTGAGACCTCAGGATTTGAAAATGAGACAGCGTCGTTGGATGGAACTCCTTAATGATTATGACTATGATATTTCGTATCACTCTGGAAAGGTGAGCAAAGTTACAAATGCACTGAGTCAAGAGTCCTTAGTTGCACAATTGGTATGCAAGAATTGGATCTTATTTGAGAAAGTTCGGAATTCGGTTTTCAAATCTAAGGTATGCCACCTTTTGAATCTTATGACCACCCTCAGAATTGAGCCGAGAGTACAGATCATAATCAAAACGCTTCAGTGGACAGATTCAGAAATTCAGAAGACTCTATAAGAGAATGTAGATGAGAGAGATTGATTTTCAGATTTCCGAAGGCAGAACGCTAAGGTTCTGAGGACGATTGTATGTAATTGTCGATACAGAGATTAAAGAAGAGATCTTATGGGAAGGTCATCATAGCAATTTTAGCGTTGTCCAGACAGTACGAAGATGAGTCAGAATCTACATCATCGGGATTGGTAGATCGGTATGAAGATAGATATCGCCGAACAAGTTGTAAGTGTTGGATGTATCAGTAAGTGAGAATTTGGTAAAATGAGTCAGGAAAGCTTTTTCAAGCACTCGAGAGAGTCCTGTGTGGGAATGGAAGTATAACATGATGGAATGTTATGACAGGTTATTAAGGAGTCGGGAAGAGTATTGATTCCTTATGGGGTTGTGGTTATCAGATGAACAAAGTCAACTCACTTTAGTGCAGCACGAAAAGATCTCAATTAGAATAGATATACCGAAGTGTGTGTATATCATAAATCATCTGCATGGAGTGCTAGGGACGAATTGTATTTCAAATCTAGATGAGATGTTCCAAGTTTACAGAGCTTTCAGATGGTTCTCTCTTAAGCAATGCATAGCAGAGTGTAGGATTTCAATTGCTGAGATGAAGTCAGGGAAAGAAAGATCACGAGCCGAGGGTCGATACAATAGTCGGTGATTGCAGCGATTGCCGAGATCGTGTCGAGCTATATCGACCTTGACCGAGGTTCCCGGTTTCAGCAGATTAGTCAGATGGTTTCTTTTTAATCAGTGCAGAGCAGAGTGTACAGGATTTCAGTCGGTTGAGATGAGATCATAGATCAGAAAATTGCAGGTCCAGACTTGGGTCAGAAATCAGTGATTCAGTTGTAATTATCGTAGACAGTTTAGAGACTGCTCATAATCGCCAGTTTAGTTTCACAGATTTTGTGTTGAAGACCTTTGGAATTTTAAGTGGGCAAGTCTTCAGTATTTTGGATCTGAAGTGGTTTGGGCAAGATAGCAGTGATCTAGCAGTATTGGTACAGAAGGAGCAACCTAAGAAAGAGAAGATTATATGAGACGATTGTACCCCCACCTTTTTGTTTAAGAATTGGTAAAGGTTTAAATTTCGAGCACGAAATTTTTATAAGAGGGGAAGAGTTGTGACATCCCGATTTTGCAATTCTATTTTCAATAAATTGAGACGGGCATTTCGTTGGCACGTATATAGTTCTTTTCCTTGAGTCGGCCACTCATGTGAAAACTAGTCTATCAAGTGAAGCCGTTAAGAAATTCTAATGCATCAGACTCGAGAATTTGACTAGGAAGCGATCTTTCGACCGAGCTAATCTGCAAGGGTCATTACGGCACAATTAAAAATCGATTAGAGATCGGAGATAGGTCGACTCGACGAGGCATGTGATCGGTGTGGGTGATTCCACCGGATTGCACAATTCTTGTCGATCGGCACTAGACCGACTTTTCTGTCGATTGGGTACCCTATGTTCGTATTTGAAACCTTGAGATTACCCCGACAACCGAAAGTCGCCAATGTTTCAAAGATGTACATTGTGGCTTGAGATGATCGACCACATGTCAAATGCATGAAAATTTCTAAAGGCTACCCGGTAGATTGGGCCGCGCTAGTATCGTGCCAAAGTGAAATTAACCGTGGAATTGAGATCGAATTCAGAAATTGGAAGTTTGGGTGTGTCACAAATCATTTTAGGGACATTGACTAATCTTCGGAGAATTTTTCACGCAACCGAGTTTTTCGGCAAGTTCAATCCGAGAATGGCTATTTTAGCTCGAGAGATTAGTAGGCCACTTTTGGTCGCGCTTTTGGGACTTAAGTTGATTATATAGACAAGTGAAGACGTGAATTGAAGTGTGGTAACATTGGATTAATTTTATGGGCTTTAATTTAATTCAATTGGAAGAGAATCGAGTGAAATTGAAGAAGTTATTGTCAAAGAATTGGGCCCCGGCGGAAATGAAAGTGAACCCATTGGAATAAGGTTGTGGGAGATGGTGGAGTATGACATCATAGTGATGTCGTAGTGGGCCATCTTGGTTGGATTAAAGAAAAAGAAAAAGAAAAGGAAAAGAAAGAGAGAGAGAGAGAGAGAGAGAGAGAGAATGAGTCTTCTTCTTCTTCCTTGAGTCCAACCGTGAAGGAGGGGGAGAGATCTCGTGCAGTAGCCGATCGAGACCAGCCGAGCTCGACGCCGCACGCCCGTCGCCGGAGCTCGCCGCCGCCGCACGCCGTCGCCGTTCCGCCTTGGCCGCACGCCCTTCGTCTTCCCCTTCCTCTCCTGTCGGTTTCCCCCTCCATCTCTGCTGTGCGAAGACCAGAAAATGGAGGAAGGAACCGAGCAGCCATGGCCGTTGCCGCACGTCGCCGGAGCCGTCGCCGGCCGTCCGCACCCGCCCGTCGCCGAAGCTCGCCGCTGCCGCCGTCGTCCGCGCGAAGCCCCCTACCCCCCCGCGCCCGCGAGCCGCTCCACCCGCTTCGCCTTGCTCGCGCCAGCCCACGCCGCCGTCGCCCTCCGTCGCCGTCGCCGCCGTGAGCCACCACCGGTCGCCGCCTAAGCTACCCGCCGCCTCTCTCCGCCGTTCCCCGCACCCGAACCGCCGCCGAGCAGCCTCTGTCGGCCTCAACCGGCAGCTGTAGAAAATGGGTTTCTCAGCCCCTTCTTGGCCCGTTTCGGTCGCCTTCCCAAGCCCGGATGCTCGGCCCGCCTTGAGGAAAGTCGATCCTCGCGTCGTCTTCGTCGTTTTGGTTCGCTTCGGCCGCTAATCCGGTGAGTTTAGCTACTAAACCTGATTAGACGGTTAATGATGCCCTAAGTGTCTTAGTCTAAGTTAAGTAAATTTAGGTGGTTAGATTAGTTTATTTGGTTGATGATTAAATTAGGATGTTTAATTAAGTTAAAGTGTGTTTAGTTTAAAGTTAAGTATGTTTATTTTAATATAAAGCCTTGATGTGACATAATAGGGTTTTATTTTTTGAATTATTTAATGATTTCGAATTCTGGAATTTATAATATTATATTATATTCCGAAATTATTAAAATATTATTATTTAAAAAAACGGAAAAATTATTTTTGACCCCAGTTGCTTTCAATTTCGTCCGATCGCTACTGTGCATTCGGATTTTGAAATCGATGATTGGATATTATAAATTGAGTGTGGATTGTGAAAATATGGATATTATTATTTAATTAATTTCCGGAATAAATTTAATTATTTAATAAATTCCAAAATTATTTTACCCTAACTTCTCGTAATTTCGTGCGATCGCTGCTTTGTGTATTTAGAATTTAAAATTGATGATTGATTATGGCAAATTGAGTGTGATTGCGATAAATAGGGATTCTTTGTAAAATCCCAAGTGACGAAATTGATGGGAGATTGGCCGTGATTAACCACCTATTAGAGGTCGTGTCCAGTGGGGCCGTGATTTGCCACCTGTTAGAGGTCGCGCCTGGTGGGGCCGTGATTTGCCACCGTTAAAGGTCGCGCCCAGTAGGGCCGTGATTTGCCACCTGTTAGAGGTCGCGCCAAGTGGGGCCGTGAATTGCCACCTGATAAAGGTCGCGTCCAGTGGGGCTGTGAATTGCCACCTGATAAAGGTTGCGCTCAGTGGGGCCGTGAATTGCAACCTGATAAAGGTCGCGCCTAGTGGGGCCGTGAATTACCACCTACTTGAGGTCGTGCCTATAGGGCCGGGATCTACCACCTTTTAAAGGTCGTGCCGAGTGGGGCCGTGATGCCACAAATTCTAAAATTGGCCGAGTGGGGCCGTGATTGAGAGCAATTATTGATTTGCTAGAATGACATGTAATCGGCCAAGTCGATTGATCGCTGAGACGATCCAAGTGGTTGAATTGTTCTGATGATGTGATTGTGCCATGGTTGTTTGGTTATCATAATTGTACATGGTTGAATTATATAAATTGTGCTAACCTGCAGATGAAGGCTAATGCGAGGTAAGTCTTCGGTGTGATGTGGCTAGGCCACTCGGGGCGTATTTTCTTTCTAATAGGGGTTTAGGGGTTGAACTTGGCTGGAGACATTGTCTCATCCCGGTTTGGGGATTACAATTTCAGGTCCCTAGTGGTCGAAGCGGCTAGATAGCTTTGGTTGGCCTTGAGGAGTTGCAGAGGTGAAGTCATAAGAATTGGAGAATGTGTCCGACTTGTAGGGGTTTATGGGGTTGAACTTGCTGAGACATTGTCTCATTTTAAAGTTGCAGAGCTACTTTAAAATGATTGCCAAAAGGTCTAATATTTTTCCAAAGGGCATTGGAGGTCAAAAATTCATTGGGAATGCTAAACCAAACGTACCCGAACTCCACGGCCACAAAAGAGTTATTTTCAGAGAACCCGAGGTGGATTGCTGAACGTTGCAAGGAACCCATCGGCAATGTGAGAATCATTGTGGGGAAGAAAGAAGGTCAGTTCGTTAGCGTAATGTGTCTAATTTCGTGTATTAATGATGAAGGAGAAGTGGGTGCTGAAGTTTGCGAAATAACCCGTTGCAATGTCGTATAGATGCAGTGGTTTGCTATACGTGGCACGGCTAGGCTACTAATTACTGGCCAGAAATAATCATGAGTGAGGATGATATATCCATCTACAAGAGTGGCAGGTCCTCGTAGCTGTATGTTTGGAGTACTTGAATTGAACTCAGCTAATTCGAAGGAGAGCGAGTCAGGATAAGAGCTTTTGATCACGGAGATAACGAAGGTGGCGAAGAGGCCTAGTTGTTGAAGGTGAGATTTTCTAAAGATGTTAATCCCCAAGGATCACACAATTGCTAGAGGATAAGAGCTTTTGATCATGGAGATAACGAAGATGGCGAAGAGGCCTAGTTGTTGAAGGTGAGATTTTCTAAAGATGTTAATCCCCAAGGATCACACAATTGCTAGAGGTAGTGACAAAGAATTGGTTTTGGGGGTTTAAGGTGTAAATTGAGATATGATAATCCTAGTAATAATCATAATAATACATCAATACCAATCATCAAGATGACAAGAAGTTGCCTTCATTGTACTAAGTTCCCCATCTCTTTTATCATGCTCTAAACCAAAAGAAAAGGAATCAAAATGGGGACGGCTTAGCAAAATATTTCTTGTTCCCATGTCTAGGTAGGCGAATTACAGACAACTATACTTCTTCTCGTTTGTCGCACGCAGCTTGGAAGAATCATGATCGGCCTCCTATTTTCATAAGCAAGACCTCAATTCTAAATCTAATTCTTTTTGCCGGTCTAATTCTCTCTTTCTGCACATTTTGCATCTTTTAAGGATTAGGATTGTTGAGCTCTAGGATTGGCATTCCTCGTCGAAGACTCTAATGTTTGATGATAATGATGTTAAGAATTAGCAATCGTTAGAACAGGCAGGCTGGGTATTGGATTAAATATATTAGCGTCTTTTCTTTAACTATGTACAACAATGAACGTGTTCTCTTCCACTTGCATTCGATCAGCCTTCTTTCACGTACTACTTTGAGAGCAATCACCCCAAAGCCGTATATTTCCAGTTTCTTCTTCACTTTGCCGGAAATTAGGCATTGGCGAGCCATGTATCGTATGTTCTCGCTGAAACCTTGCTTTCAAACCAAGGTTTGCCACCCTTTGCTTAGTGCCGGCTGGCAACAAGCCAAGAATGGATATGCTTTGGATTTACATTGAATGATGCCTATAGGCAAGATGTTGAAAATCAAGTAGATGCTCAATTGAATTAAACACGCTCAAACTGCTCTAAAACCAAACTCTCCACACCCCTCATGTCACGCCCCGAACCCCGAGCACGCGCACATCCCACTACGGTCGATCAAATATGCGACATCACAGGATACGTCGCCGACCCATTCATTCCATTACGCATGCGGAAGCGAAACAAATCCCCTGACAACATTTAACTTGGGATAGAAAGGCAGGCAATCAATCACAATGCAAACACTCATTTACAAACACATAGGTTTAAATACAATACTGGACTGTCTACAAAATAGACCAGCTCGACAAAAGTGGAACTATCCTAAAACCAACTAGCAGGACACGTTCGCCGATACTTCAGTCTCCACCTTTCCAGACTTAGGGCTTCGGGTCCTCCACGACCGCCATCTAGGGACCTGAAATTTTAATCCCCAAATCGGGATAAGACAACGTCTCAGCAAGTTCAACCCCCTAAACCCCTATTAGAAAGAAAATACGCCCCGGGTGGCCTAGCCACATCACACAAAAGACTTACCTCGCATTAGTCTTCATCTGCAGGTTAGCACAGTTTACATAATTCAATCACGTGCAATTATAATAACCAAACAACTGTAGCACAATCACATCATCAGAACAATTCAACCACTTGGATCGTCTCAGCGATCAATCGACCCAGCCGATTACATGTCGTTCTAGCAAATCAATCATTGCTATCAATCACGGCCCTATAGGAAGGTTTGACAACCGGCGGCAATCACGGCCCCACTAGGCACAATTAGAATCAGTGGCATCACGGCCCCACTCGGCACGACCTTTAAAAGGTGGTAGATCCCGGCCCTATAGGCACGACCTCTAGTAGGTGGTAATTCACGGCCCCACTGGGCGCGACCTTTATCGGTGGCAATTCACGGCCCCCGGGCGCGACCTTTATCAGTGGCAAATCACGGCCCCACCGGGCGCGACCTCTAACAGTGGCAAATCACGGCCCCACCGGGCACGACCTCTAACAGGTGGCAAATCACGGCCCCACCGGGCACGACCTCTAATAGGTGGTTAATCACGGCCAATCTCCCCTCAATTTCGTCACTTGCGATTTTATAAAGAATCCCTATTTATCGCAATCACACTCAATTTGCCATAATCAATCATCAATTTTAAATTCTAAATACACAAAGCGATCAAAGACGAAATTCGAGAAGTTAGGGTCCCGAAATAATTTTTGGAATTTATTAAATAATTAAATTTATTCCGGAAATTAATTAAATAATAATATCCATATTTTTCACAATCTACACTCAATTTATAATATCCAATCATCAATTTCAAAATCCGAATGCACAGTAGCGATTGGCACGAAATTCTGAGCAACCGGGGTCAAAAATAATTTTTCTGTTTTTTAATAAATAATAATATTTTAATAATTTCGGAATATAATATAATATTATAAATTCCAGAATTCGAAATCATTAAATAATTCAAAAATAAAACCCTATTATGTCACATCAAGGCTTTATATTAAAATAAACATACTTAACTTTAAACTAAACACACTTTAACTTAATTAAACATCATAATCTAATCATCAACCAAATAAACTAATCTAACCATCTAAACTTACTTAACTTAGACTAAGCACACTTAGGGCATCATTAACCGTCTAATCAAGGTTTAGTGAGATAAACTCACCGGATTAACGAGCCGAGCGGACCAAAACGACGAGGACGACGCGAGGATCGACTTTCCTCAAGGCGGCCCGAGCATCCGTGCTCGGGAAGGCGGCCAAAATGGGCCAAAACCGAGCTGAGAAACCCATTTTTCTTGGCTGCTGGATGAGGCCAACGGAGGGCTGCACGGCGGCGGTTCGGGCGCGGGGGACGGCGGAGAAGCGGCGGTTGCAGCTTGGCAGTGGCCCACGGCGGCGGTTGGCGGCTCGGCTAACGAAGGGCGACGGCAGCGTGGGCTGGCGCGGGCTGGGTGAAGCGGGCGGAGTAGGGGTGATCGGTTCCCGGTGCGGTCCGGTTCCACCCAAGAACCGGGAACCGGACCGGGAAGACCGGTTCCCACTTTTCTGGACCGTGGACCGGACCGGCTAGTCTTGGAACCGAGAACCGGACCGACCAACCGGTCCGGTTCCAATGAACCATCACTTGTTTCATTTCATAAACCTCAGAGGATTGCCCCCGAATCAATGAATCAATTGGCAATTAAAATTTTCACAACTTGTGGAGAAAGAGAAAATGTACCAATTTTGATGATGGAAAGGCATTTGAGTGTTGAGCAAGGCCGAAGGCAAGGTTGTGAGAGGGGAAGGTGTCGACGTCAAGGCTTAAGCAACTTGATCGAAGCTAGGCATGAGGCGAGGCTGCGACTACGGGAGGCTGCGACTTCGCTACATGCTTCGCATGACCTATTAGCGACCCATTTAGAGACTAAACAACCAAGCAAACTCCAATGAGACCACCACACCTATATCAAGTGAGATCATACTGAAACAAACGCTACAAAAAGACAGCGATCTAAAACCGACGAAAGTGAAGCCGAGAAACGCACCTATGTCAGTTAGGAGGCAAACGTCACTCCAAAGAGCAGGAATGCAAAGATCTCAGGCAAAGCATAAGAGGAAGAGAGCCAAGCGTAAATGCGCAGATCTCAAGCGAAGCAAAGGAGGAAGAGAGCCAAGCGTCAGAGCGAGTGAGGCGTCAAGGCGAGGCACTCGCCAAGCATTAGAGCGAGCGAGGCGTCGGGGCGAGGAGCTAGAAGAAGGAAGAGAGCCGAGTGTCCGAGCAAGCGCGGTATGAGGCGAGACCTCGCGGATAGGCGCTCGGAGGAGGAAGAGAGCCGAGCGTCAGAGCGAGCGAGGAGTGAAGCGAGGCATCGGGGCAAGGCGCTCGGAGGAGGGAGAGAGCCGAGCATCCGAGGGAGCGAGGTATGAGGCGAGACGTTGCGGCGAGACACTCGGAGGAGGAAGAGAGCTGAGCGTCCGAGGGAGCGAGGTGTGAGGCGAGACGTTGCGACGAGGCACTCGGAGGAAGAGAGCCGAGCATCGGCACGAGTGAGGCATGAGGTGAGGCGTTGGGGGCGAGGCGTCGAGCGAGCAAGAGCGGAGGGGTTACGGTTTTGAGAGGGAAAGGCAAAGTGAGAATTGCCGCCGAATTGGATTGCAAAATTTGGGAAAATGGAAGTTGATGTGATGTCTACTATAGATTAGAGTAGAAACTAAATAAAAGAAAGAGAGGGGTTAGGCTTACGAGAGGGAAAGGGAAAGTGAGAGTTGCAAAATTTGGAAAAGAAAATATGATGTGATGGTTACTGTAGATAGGTTCGAAACTAAAAAAAGGGGAGGGATTAGCTTAGGAGTTACAAGAGGAAAAATGAATATGGTGATGGGTGCAGATTAGTTTAGAAACTAAAAATAAATAAATATATATAAATGGTACCACCCGTGGTGGTGGCGTCGGTGGTTGAGCAAGGGAACTTTTCACGAGAGGTCCCAAGTTCGATCCACGGCGTCGTCGTTGCTTCGGTGCTAGCCGCAACTTGCCCGGGTGCGTGGGTGGTGGTTTCTGCGTGCCTCCCGGGGTTTACTCCCGGTTGCCGACCGTGCGGCGGGTTCCCCTGGTCACCAAAAAAAAAAAAATATATATATATATAAAATGGTCGGTTCGGTTCCGACCCCCAAACCGGGAATCGGACCAACCGTTCACCGGTTCCAAAAATAGGAACCTGAGACCGGACCGAGACCCTCTAGAACCGCTCGAAACCGACCGGTTCGGTCCGGTCTGGTCCGGCCGATTCCCGGTTCGGGCGGTTTCCGTTGCACACCCCTAGGGCGGAGCGGATGGAGAGGCGACGGTCCAGGCGAGGCACGCGCGGGGCGACGCGCGGGTGCGGGACGACACGCGGCGGCGGCCAGCTCCGGCGACGGGCGTGCGGCGTTGAGCTCGGCTGGTCCCGGTGGGCTGGTGCACGAGATCTCCCCCTCCTTCACGGTTGGACTCAAGGAAGAAGAAGAAGACTCATTCTCTCTCTCTCTCTCTCTCTCTCTCTCTCTCTCTCTCTTTTCCTTTTCTTTTTCTTTTCTTTAATCCAACCAAGATGGCCCACCATGACATCACCTAATGATGTCATACTCCACCATCTCCCACAACCTTATTCCAATGGGTTCACTTTCAATTTCTGCCGGGGTCCAATTCTTTGTACAACAACTTCTTCAATTTCACTCGATTCTCTTCCAATTGAATTAAATTAAAGCCCATAAAATTAATCCAATGTTACCACACTTCAATTCACGTATTCACTTGTCTATATAATCAACTTAAGTCCCAAAAGCGCGACCAAAAGCGGCCTACTAATTTCTCGAGCTAAAATAGCCATTCTCGGATTTAATTTGCCAAAAAACTCGGTTGCGTGAAAAATTCTCCGAAGATTAGTCAATGTTCCTAAAATGATTTGTGACACACCCAGACTTCCAATTTCTGAATTCGATCTCAATTCCACGATTAATTTTACTTTGGCACGATACTAGCGCAGCCCAACCTACCGGGTAGCCTTTAGAAATTTTCATGCATTTGACCTGTGGTTGATCATCTCAAGTCACAATGTACATCTTTGAAACATTGGCGACTTTCGGTTGTCGGGGTAATCTCAAGGTTTCAAATACGAACACAGGGTACCCAATCGACAGAAAAGTCGGTCCAGTGCCGATCGACAAGAATTGTGCAATCCGGTGGAATCACCCACACCTGATCACATGCCTCTGTCGAGTCGACCAATCTCCGATCTCTAATCGATTTTTAATTGTGCCGTAATGACCCTTGCAGATTAGCTCGGTCGAAAGATCGCTTCCTGGTCAAATGCTCAAGTCTGATGCATTAGAATTTCTTAATGGCTTCACCTGATAGACTAGTTTTCACATGAGTGGCCGACTCAAGGAAAAGAACTATATACGTGCCAACGAAATGCCCGTCTCAATTTATTGAAAATAGAATTGGAAAATCGGGATGTCACACCTCACATAATAACACATAACTTTATTTTGAGATGGTGTTTGGAAAAATCACACTTATAAAGGACTTTTACAATTTTTTTTATAAAAAAATAAATCAAAACCCTTCACTAGATGCCAACGAAAAGCTTAAGCCACTAGCAAACTAGATTTGGCCAGAATGACTTTGACTTGAGGTTACACAACCTCAAACGAGGCTCACTGGTGCTAGATTTGGCTCGTTTGGCATGATCAGTTTTGGTGTCGCTAGCAACATTGTGCAAGGTGGTCGTTAGTGAGGGCATTTTTAGAATTTCAAAACTCTAGCGAGGTCAAAACTAAAGGAAAAAAATGTAAGAACATTTTGGAAATGTTAAAGCCCAAGTTCCTAGAACTTAGCTTGAGCTAAGGAGTTTTGCAAATGCAATTCATTTTGTCAAATTTCTTCAACAAAAATATTCGTCAAACGTCTTAGCATTTGCTAAGAGCCTTTTGAGGTCCAAAGACCGTTGGGAAAGCCAATTCACAAAAGGGAGCCTTTTATACCTACACATATTGGAGACTCCTTGCTTCTCTCGACTTTTCTCTGCACATAATTGGCAAGGAGGAGCTGCCTATTTATTATGTTCCTAGGCTGGTGGAGTCTCCTTTTTCTTTATCAAAAATTGAAGACCGTCTTTGACTTGTCTTCCAACAGCTTTCGGCAGAAGATTGAAGGCTAACCTGCTGCTTAAGGAAAGTCAACAAAGGCAGAAGCTACCGTTTGCAGCTGTACAGGAAGTCAGGAAAAAATTGCACCTAATTTGGAATTTTTAACCGCCAGTAGAAAGGTGTTGACAATACTCCCCCTCAACACGTATCACTGTTCTCCTGCTTGCCAAGCCCAACTGCTTCAAAATTCCATGAACATAGATCGGATAAGTTTCTTTGCGACGTTATCAGACTTGTTCATCTCAATCTCTTCATTGAATACTTTTGCACAAGATAAGTGATAGTGTACTTCCATACAAATCCTTTGCCAAGCTTCACAATATAGCTTGTTGACACCTCAATTTGACCACCCATTTAGTCATTCAATGCATAAGAAAATTATGGATTGACCTGGACATTCTAAACAAAAATATTATTAATTTGCATTTGCATATTAGAAGTATTTTAATTTAATAGCGATAGGCCCACATAAAAATTGCATTTAAATTTGAACCAGCATTCAATGGGTTTAAGCAAGAAAGCCCTGAAGCTCATTTAAATTTCAAGATTAAGCCCACACAAGCCTGGCCCCCCTTGATGATATCGGCCATGTCCGTCTTCATCTAATCGAAGATTAAATACGCTAGTCAAGATGAATATAATTGGCTAACACATGGGAATTTGAAAGAATGGAAAGAATTGTCAGTGAATATCCAAAGAAGGAAAGATGGAATTCTCGTTCAAGGAGCAACGGGAAAGTAGAGGTGCCTCAATTGCATTGATGATCTTCATTTCTGACACGTACTCCTTAATGCCTTTGCATAATCCCTTCGAGAGATCGATTCCTTCAAACGACCTTTGTAAACACCCCCAAATCCTCCCCTTCCTAGCTCCCCTTTTTCTTATCGAAATGGTTTGTTGCAAGAGCCAATTCATCACAAGAGAATTTCCTAGGTCATCAAGTCTTTCCAAAGTCACGATCCATGGAGATCCCTATCTCAACAACATCATCGTCACCTTCTTTTCTTACTCTTTTTCTCCACCTTAGGAAGATGCAAACAATGAGTAGACTAGCAACCAAAGCACTTGTGCTAGTACACAACCAAAATGTTGAAGCATTGTTCCTCCTTTTCTAATTTGACACAAGAGTGTCTGGTTTACTCAAGGGGACTTCTAGGCTTCTATGTGGCAAATATGCAATGAAACCCCATGAGAGGATTTTATGGAACTCCATTTAGCCTCCGGTGCTAGCTGAGAAGCCAAAAATGACCCACTCAGATAGGGTTTGGCTCAAATTCACTGCATAATTAAGGGTACCAATTTTGACCATGCCGTTATCTTCAAAATTCATGGAGTCGACCTCTAAGTTATTCGCACTTGAGTTGTACCCAATCAAAGCCTTTGCTTTGTAACCTTTGTTGGAAAATAAAGAAGAGGATGGGGAGAAGAAGAAGACACATATTGGGGGAAGATACATAATACTATTTGTTGTAACCATAAAATTTATTGAGAAAGTGACAACAAAATAAATAAGAATTGGATGTGAGGTATGGTTAGCCAATCTTCTTAAGATGATTAGTTCCTACCAACGATGCTAAGTAGCTTCATGAACTTCGTCTCCTTAGATATAGCACCTCGAACCTGTTAGTATCAACAATATATGAATATGGCTTTGTCGAACACTTCTTGAAACTGGCACACTTAAAGAAAATTTGAAGAGAGGAAATGTTGGAGATTTTTGCTTCCTTTCGAAGTGAAGATTTTAAAATCATTTATAAAGATTTGAATTCATGTACAGAAGCAGTACATGAATCATAAAATAAATAGATACAAAAATTCAGTAGATACATGAATTAAGAATTATGTAGATACACGAAACCAAGAAATACATGAACTCGAGAAATACATGAATTATTGAGATATGTGAATGGAAAGAATGTATCTCATTTATCTTTATCAAAAATAAAATAAAATAATGTATCTCATTTTGTTCACATTCATTGATCCATTAATCCACCATAATTACAACACACCCTTCTAAAATCCTACTTTTCCACTTCACTTGAGCAACTGATTTGAGAAAGTTGACATCGATATCTACATGTTTGTACTCTAGATCCCAATCGTTTGAGAAGGTATCGAATTCCGCTGTGATGAAAGAACCCGAACTTTGGCTTAATTGATTTTTGCTGCTCATAAACCCGAGATTGCTGCCCATGATAAGCTCGGGGAGACAGGGATAGGTGACATTGGCCGCAAGGAAAAGTTGTTGGGTGCAAGGAAAAAAAACCTGGCCGTCGCCATACTGGGTCCGGTTGAGTGAGTCAATGACGAAGGAGAAATGGGTGGTGAAGCTGGCGAGGTTGCCTTGGCCGTCATAGAGTTGGATCGGCTTAACTAACGATGCGCGACCTACACTACAGTGGACTTTCCTTCTGACATCATCGTGTTTGATGTGCTCTCAATTTTGAAGTCGGTGAAGTTGATCATTAACGAAGTGGCCAAGGGTATTGTGAGAGCGGTGAAGAGGACGAATGTGACCAGGGAGAGTGAGATAAAACATAAAATTGCCAATCTCGGATTGGAGATGATAACCTCCATATTTAGTGGCTCAAAAAGGAGTCGTATAAGGTTAACTTCACTTGTTCACTTAAAGAGAAGTTTCAGATAAAGACGTGAGATTCAATCCAATGTGCAAGCGTTTGATGAAAACAAGAGAATCTAATATAGAAGCCGGCAAAATACCGTGGGGGAAAAACATAGGAAAAAAGGTCACATGCCATTTGTTTTTATCTGTGGAGCGTTGCATGACGCATAAGGAAGAGTCGAATTCATGGAGAAGATTCTTTCTATATGTATTATATAGAACGAACTGTTCATTCAGCAGGCAACATCACGTAGTAACTCAAGGTACTCCCGTAAGTTCAAGTTATTAGGACAAGTTTCGTAAGTTGAACTGAACTTAGGAACTCCGGCGTGATTGGACCGAATGGGGCTCGAATTCGGCCTTGATCTTAGGTCTCACAGTCAATCTTGTCGGGCAACCATTTGTTGTCGTAGGCTAATCCTCTGCAGTGAATTATGGGCTGGAGAAGAGCTGGATCTTAGAAAGCCCACCTAAACTGAGGAAGTTCTGATCTTTAGATGACGACTCACGTGACCATAGCGATCCTGTTAAAGGAACGAGACATAAAGGAAAATCAAACTGATACTTCATGCTCTCTGTAAAGTCATTTGAGAAGATCTACCTCGAAATAGAAGCGATCCCATAAAATACATCTGTCCAGTGAAGCACTGTGCTGGCCAAAAGGGCCTTCGATTGGGAACATAGAGATACGATAAAATATCATAAAACCAAACCGCTTTTCCCTTCTCGAACGACGTACAAAGCATGCTGTTCATATATTGTCAATGGCAAGTACAGGTGTATCAGAGCAGAATGGCCTTAGTTAGTGCAGGTAGACAGGCACCTGCTCTGAACTTGACGGCCTTCCTTTAGGAACAAAGAAAAGATGTCGCAGAGTTCTCTCACGAGAGGATCCCAGAAAGCTGAGGTTAAGGTATGGTAACAGCTCACTGGGGGAAAAAAGAAAAACATAAAGAGATGTAACAGTGGAACAACTAACATCTACCTATCCTTAGAGAATAATGAACAATAGGATAAATAACCTAATGCTCAAAACCCACTTAAGAGAATGAAAGTCACTCCAAAGATTATTTTTGGTGCACCACTCCTTCCTAATGAGAAATGTTTAATTATTTTTATTGGGTTCTCTCTTGTGTTTGTCATATTGCCAAATAATAAAACTCCACTAACAAATAATCTATTATTTTCAAAGGGCCCGAGTATTCGGCAAGTTTAATTTTTATCTGTAAAGTGCATATTCCGTGCTATTTAAGCCCGTGAGATCCGCACGATGTTCCCACGAATTTATAATATCAAGAAAGATTCATAGAGATTTGTCCAAGCGAGAGGCGCAAATAATGAGATTTGAGAGGGGCCGAAAAGGGCTTGTAACTATATATGCATGCTTCATTTGGAATTTTCACGGTAGGTGAAAGAGTTTTGAGCGTTCAAAAAGGGGAAAAAAAAAAATCGTACTTAGGAATAGAAAGTACCAGCTTAACTCATGCGCGAGCGCGCGGGGAGAGAGAGATGGGCAGCCTCAGTTTAAGAAATGGGGAAATCAGTACGGCTCGGCGTGATGAAAGTTGCTGAGATTCACGAGGGGAAAAATTATAATTGGAAACATCACTCAAGAAAGGCCCTTTACAGCTTGCGAATGGGTCTTTAAAATAAGACTTTTAATCTATCCTCATGAATAATCCTCGTACTTTACGACATCGAACCCCCACTTGCTATTATGACTTCTGAAACTTCGAACTCAAATGTCGTAAATTCAGGACGAGAATCTCTAAGTGGGAAAAGCACGACCTGTTGATCCATGCCATATACATCTTTTTAGATGTTGGGGTCACAATAGAGAAAGCTGCTTCCATAACTTGACTACGACACCTTTCAGGTTCTTGTTTAGAAGTTCCTTGGTTTTCGAAAATGGAGAAAGCAAAGGGACTCAAAAAGAGTGGCGAATATGTGATCTTTGGTGTACCTTATATTCCATAGAGTTTATAATTCTCTGTAATGTGCACAAACCGTGTGGTCTCTCTACACACTAATGCCAAGTGTAACAAAGAACGAGAGGTCAACTTGAGTTAAACAAGTTCAGAACTCCTCGTGTATAGTAAAAAGTAGACCATCCTTGCTGTTAGGCTTAGACTCAAAAGATGATACCTAATTTGGCACTAGGAAAAATGGAGGACTTAGGTCAATCCAACAAGAACGGACTTGCAAGAAAGTGTGTGAATTTCCCTTTTTCAGATCACTATGAGTCAAACTAGGATTTAATTATAGTCCCTAGGCAGCGGGTTATTCTTGCCTAGATCTTGTATGGTGCCAAGAATTGATACATTCAAGGTTGTAAATTTGACCAATCTAGTAAAGGTCAACAAAGGCAAGTCAACAAAGTATAGAACACCCACGATGCTTCCTCTTTACCTCAATTGGAGGTCCGAATAGAACTTCAAAAAAGAAGCACTTTCAGTAAAAGCACCACCGATATCGATACCGAAATTAAAAACTGTACACATGTTACTATTTTTTCACTATACTCGTCGACTTACATCGTCAATATACTGAATAAAAGTCCTGCGAGAATCACGTACCCGTGAAGTAATCTATTCAAGGGTCAGGTCCCACTGCTTCTGATAATCTAAACTGCCAAGGTTTGATATTGATGGCATGACTTGAAAAAGAATTGAATATATGTCAAGCTACTGTTGGGATAATGATCCTCCAATAAACTATACAATCAAAGCAAGTCGCTTTTTTACTCTTGCTTGGTCCATGAGGTTGCATGATTTCTTGATGATTGACGCATGGCCAATTAGCACTTGGGTCCACGGTTCTTGCAAGCTAATAAATATTTACAAATCCTAGGAGGGGTCTTTTTGTATGTTCCCAAAATCCTAGGTTTTCCATATTAAATTGTCCACCATTGTCGTAGAATAAATATCATATCTCTCTACCTATCTGCAGAATCTCGTTCACATGGGTTTCCACCAATCACAACTTATTTTCAAAACCGATTCCCAAATAGACTAAAGATTCGTGGAGTGTGAAACGGTACAATTGCACTAAATAAAGTAGAGTGATACACATAATTTAATGCAAGAAAGCTGAGATCACTTGCGTTGTCGTGATTTACTGTACAAATGTTCCCTTATTGAGATAAACTGCGTGAAGAATTGCGTAAGGCATTACGTCAAAATAGCAGATTTAGTAATAACTTTTGCATTTCGCTCGCATCCTATTCTGGGATTTAGAATTGAATTTGCTTTTTACGTAAACCTTGTCAGAGAGACTGTAGGGGTTGATGATAAGTGTCGGTTTGCACTGCGAAATCATATGTATGCACCCTTTTTGTTTTTGTTATTTAAATTAGATAAATGTTTTAGGATCCCTGAGAATTCTCTTTTGAGCTGTGAAATTTCAGGTGTCCTAGGGTTGGTGTCATGAAAACATTTCCATTCCTCGCTCATGAGAATAGGTTAGCAGTTTTACTTTTCAGGCAAAAGGATAGATGAATAGGTTAACCACAATATGGTTATGTACTTACAAGATCTGGGCAAGATTGGAAATTTGTCCTCAAAACCTCCTGATATAAACATTCTAAATAAGATTCACGATTAGCACATAACTGTGTCCTAGAAAGAATTCTATGAGGACCTCGATCTAATATCTCCTGCATTGTTCTTCATTTAACAACATTAATTACTTCTACAAAATTTAGCAAGAGCAGCGTGTTTGTCGCAAACCCGAAACAGCATCCCTAATTTGTATATTTCGAATTAGAACTCTACCCTATATAGCAGCTTTCATAAGATATTTGATGTCACAACTTTGTTTGCGTTTAACCTTTTGATTTGTAGCAAATACAATCTTTCTTACCTAATGAAACTGCATAAAATCTATGTAATATATGAATAAAAAAATTAAGATTCTCCCTCTATATATCCATAACCCAGCCAAGCATGAATTTAGTGATTTTTAGAGCTGGACCACTTTTAAATAAATTTTTTTTATTATATTCTTCCTTTCCTTTCAATAGCTAGTTAATTCTGTTTTCACATAGCAAAGATCCTTATTCCTTTGATCCGCATATAAGGGCGGATGGTAAAGTTGGAATCTTGCTAGCAATGTTCAGATCTCGGACTTTCCCTAATTGGCAAAGTAAATCATATGACCCAACTTATGGACTTTCCCAACAATCTAGGGAGTTGATATCATATATATGATTTGCTTGTGCATTCCAACAGCAAGTGGGAAGAGTCCATTCTATCTTTAATTCTAGCTTTTAGTAAGTCACAACATTCACTCTATCAAGTGGTAATAAAGATTGGCGACACGTTTTCTTACTTTGGGCGGACTTGATGGTTGACAGTTGCAACCTCCAACCAAACTAGCCAGCAATAGGAAAGCAACACTTAGTGCAAAAAGTAGGGTTTTTAGTTGCACGATACTTTCTTCTTTATCACCCCCACATACTTGCGAAAATCCAAAGAATGCAGCTTTCTTAGCCTATCTTCTTGATTTAGTCAAAACTTTGCAGTGGCGAGATAAAGGTCCCAAAGACAAAAGTCATTTTATATTGTGATAATCATCGACTTTGGTTGGCTTTATTACTCTTCAATATCAAGTGGAATGCCACTTCGAGTTGCTCAGTGCCCAAGTCATTGTTGCGAAAAGCATATATAATTGCCTCTGAGGGAAAAATCCACTGGTTAAAGCACACCCTACCTGCGGCACCTAGTCTAGTTTTTCCTCCAATTTTTTCAATGGATTTTTGAGCAGTTGCAATAATAATCTAGAAAATCTTCATTCGAAGTTGAGGATTTAGAATTTCTTCGTACTTCGAATACATCATTTTGTAGTGACGCATGAACAAGCCAATGTTAGAGATGGTTTTAAAGATTTCAAACGCAAATTCAATTTGGATGCATTTTACTGGGGCAATGTTCTTAACACTAAGCCAGACATAGAATAATTTCCAAAAGGCTAAGCTCCACAAGAGAAACTTGCGATTAGTCACATTGTTAGCCTATTGTTCTTAATAACTGCCAGCATACTATTGCCACATATTTTTTTCCCTAAAAATAAAATTGGCTACCCGAGCCTGTCAAAGTGTCCGATTGATTCCCTTTTAGTCAATATGATCTACCTATCACCTTGTATCTACGTTATTGCTATGCTAGACTAACACGACCATAGAAAGTGTAGCCTTTACGAGCACTCAAAATCGAGACAAAGCCTTTTTATGACAAGCTTGGTGATTAGTATGGCGACGGGTTTGAGCCGCCAAATCCTCGTAGCAAAAACTATACCTATCTTGTTCTTACCCAAGGTCGGATTCCGCCTAGCTAATATGAAAAGAAGGATGACGACCCTTCTATGGAAGTAGGAAGAGGAGGCGGACCTCGAATGCAATTACTACGCTTGTTTCTCTTAGACAGAGAGTTCTCTTCACGCTTTCGAAAGTCAAATCACATGAGAAGAAATCACGGATAAGTACCTCGTTCTGTAGTTTATAACTAACATGTTTTGGTCGATATTCTCTGAGGTGATTGGTGAAATGCGCTCGCCAAATCTCGGTGACATTTGTCATGAGAAGACAAGAAGGTAGGGCAAGGCACCAACGCAAAAAAGAAAGGTGGAGGAATACAAGGGAAGCGATTCGTTCCTGGGGCATGACGTGTCAGCGATCTATTAGTTCTGCCTAAAAAAGATGTCGGTCCCCATCGAAACATCAACCGAAGACTTCCTATTTCCTCCTCCTTTCTCCCCACTCGCTCGAGTATCGAACTTCGATACTCGCCCCCGGCTGCCGACATTTGTTGACCGGGGATCTCTTTTTGCAAGCTCGGACAACTCCCTGATCCTGTCTCGGGAGGCTAGGCTTGGTGCTGCCTCGTCAGAGCGAGTAACCAATGAATCGGGCACTCGCGCGGGTGGGTCTCGACACTAAAACCCACTAGGCGGTTTTACGAGCGGAGATAGCCGCTCCATGTTTCTTGCAAATTAGCGGTTTTTCTTGACCCAGAATTGATAACTCCCTCTCCCTCTCTCCCTCTCTCTTTCTCTCTCTCTCTCTCTCTCTCTCTACACGCCTTATTTACTTATAAATCCCCCGTAACTATTTCCTGAAGGTGCTTAGTCTGCCGTCGCACATACTTTCCAGCATTCACCTGCAAACCAGTAAGCTTTCTTTAGCTTGTTCTTGCTGTTGCTTCGAATTCTCTTGCCTTTTCTGCTTTGCCGCGGCGCTCGTTTCTCGGCAATCAACTGCATCTTTCGATCTTGAATATACTTTTCTTGTTCGCTTCACACATGTAGTGGTGGTTTCTCGCCCCGTATGCTTTCTTGATCTCTTGAGCGTATAGTTGACGGAGAAGCTTCTTTCCTTTTTCTTTTTACTTTACTCATCGATTTGACAGATAATTGGAGAGATAAGGAAACCCTAGAGCTACTGTTGCCGGGATTAGAGAGGTGGGTGTTGGTATTCAAAGATGGGGAGAGGGAAGATTGTGATAAGGAGGATTGACAACACGACAAGTCGTCAAGTGACGTTCTCGAAGCGGAGAAGTGGGTTGCTCAAGAAAGCGAGAGAACTCTCGATTCTGTGTGATGCCGAGGTCGGGCTCATTATTTTCTCCAGCACTGGCAAGCTCTATGAATATGCAAGCGCTAGGTTAGATATCATCACTTCTCTCTCTCTCTCTCTCTCTCTCTCTCTCTCTCTCTACCCTTGTTATACATACTTTCTTTTCTTGTTTTGGCCCTCGGATCTTTGTTTTCTTTGCTTTTATTTAGCTGCCTTTCTTCTCCCCCAGTATAGTTCAGCTGATAAATTGGTGTTAATAGTTGGAACTTTCGGATTAGCGACAGCAGCGATGTAATTGCATCGTGCAAATTCAGTTGTTTTTGAGTTTCCTGCTTTCACCCGCATATGCCTGATAACATTCATTCTATTTTTGCATATTTACATCTTCCTATCTTTTGTTGTATTGCTTCTTTGCTCGAGAATTTCTTTTAGAAGGCTTGGCCAACAAAAATGCTGGCAATGACCATCTGCTTTCATGTATATTTATCTATCTATTTATTTTTCACGAGAAGAAATGAAGGGACAAATTGGTCTAAAAAGACTGTCTTCCTTCGATTTCCCTAGTCATTCATGGCTAAAGCCAAAGTAATCTGCGTCATTTCCCTTTGTATGATTTCCTTAGATTGCATCAATTGTGTACATGATAAGCACTTTTGGTAAGAGAAAGTTTTCTTTAGTATCGCCACCCACGATAAATCCCTCGGTTCGCTGACTGTTTTACTGCTCTATGGAGGTAAGAGGAGACCATGATGCTTTGATCTTTCTTCTTGGAATAAATATACAAAAGACTGATTTGAATATGTATGAAAGGTTCATTTCTTGATTGACTTCCTTACTTTGGGTATGAATGATGGCATGCCTTCAATTAAAGACAGAGATTTGGTTCGGAAGCATATATAAATTGGTCCAATTGAGCAATAAATCACATTACAAAGGAGAAAATAATCATTTAAAATCATATTATTGTTCTTCCTATGATATAATTTCAACTATCTTAGATCTTTACTTGTAATAGAGAATGAAACTTTTAGGCATAACTTCTATTCACGATTCCTTATTTTGGGGTTCTCAACTCACTCTCAAACTTTTGCTCTGTTATTAGCATAAATCTTTGGTACATGCAAGACAGTGTACGAAGACAATAATTAACTTTTTTTCTATTTGACATCAATCGTTTTCCTTTCAGAAATGATCACCATATATGTTCCTATTATTATCATTTACTTTTAAATTGTTTCCTAAGGTAGTAGTTGATGCACTTTGCTAGTGAGAGCGTTCTCTAATTCCAGATTATATGTTGGACTATTTTTTGGATGTTGACATGTAATCACCTGCATTAAATACTCATCGATTGATATGTAATGTTTAAGAAGGCAAGGTACTTAGAATTTAAAGTACGCTGCAAGAATTATCTATCATACACATCAACGCATGACCTTCATATAAGGGAAAAAACGTTCGAATTCCAAAGAAATGATTTTGATAGAAGCAATAGTTACCTATCTAGCTTATTAAAGCACAACCTCGATATCTCCTTACTGCTGTCAGGAAATCAAGTCACTGCATGAGGTCTTCTGTCATACAAGATCATAGTTGTTTGCATGCACACTACAACATATATATCTCTTCTCAAAAACCCTTTGATGACATCTAGGGTGACACATATGCTCAATCCATATCTAAGAAAAACTGTGGAAATCCTCATGTAGATCCTCTTAGCTTCCCGAAAATATCCTCCCCCTTTTTACCATGTTGATCTTTCTCCATAGAAAATAAAATTCATTCATGCTTCTTACTTGAACATATGCTTCATGACTCCTTAAGGTCATAACTTCATTTTGTACCATGAAGATCCAATCTCCTTATTGGTAACGGAATTCTTAACATCCCTTACAATATTTTCTAGGAAAATTTGCATAGTCAGTCCTGAACTTCTTGTATAGAAACCAATTACGTCTTAAATTTTTTAATTGAACTAATGTAGTGCTAAATCTTTGAGAGAAAGTGCAATCAAGTCCTCTTAGCTAAATTTTGCTTGATTAATCTAACTGCAGTAGTCTAGTCATCACCAACTGTCCCACATTTAGTGGCGTTAGGATGACGTGATTTGCATTTCAACCAAATGATGCCATTTTTCCTTAGATAAACTGCGTCATTTGTTGGTCTTGCATAATAGCCCGAAATCAGCCTCTAAATTGCCTAATCAATCCCTCATACTCAAACCTAATTCCCTCAAGAAACCCCTATTCCAGTCTTGCCCTCAGCTTGAATGATCGAGCCCGGAGAAACACTTTGCCCCAGGCATCTTCTAGTTCCCCATTAGCAACTCGAGTTATAATTGCAACACCTACCTACACAATTTGGCCAGAAGAACCATAGCGAATGGCTACATTAACATTGGGTTTAATGGTTCCTCCAGTCGGAGGGCTCCAAGAAATGACGCTATTTATCTAAGAAAGACAGCGTGATTATGTTAAAAATCAGTTCACGTCAGGTTGTTGCCGTTACATGTCGGAAGCCCTGCGATAACTGGACTACTATATCATATGAATCAAGTGAGATTTAACCAAGAGGATTTGATTGTATTGTCTCTCATAGGTTTAGGACTACATTAATTCAATCAAATGTATAATCGATTGGTTTCCGTTTAATAGGTTTGGCGCTGATTGTGCAAATTTTCCCATCTTCACCTCTCTCGATTTATTCATAAAACTTTTCAACAGGAATATCCCTATCTCTTTCAAATGCCCTTTTGCTCTTCTATTCACATAGGGTCATAAATTTGACTGCTTATCCATTCATCTTTTTGATGGCCTTGTTAACTATCCTTTTGCTATTTAATTGATCCACTCATATAAAATTTTCTTCATCTTTAAGATTTCATTCAAATGACTTTTGGAAGAAGATAGGCCTATTGCTTTGAAATGCCAAGACCTCGACTCTTCTCTCGTCGTGGGGTCATATTTGACTGCTTCTTCGTTTTCATCTGTCTTATATCCTCAATGAATTTCTTCATGCTAGGCCAACTTCTACTCTCTTTACAGTTTGTCAAACCTCCCAAAGATGCATAACTTTCATTAAATACCTTATATAGAGTAACTTATAGCATCAAGCATCCAACGAGGTGCTGGTATTGGAAAGGGGTTTTTGGGTGTGTAGGACTCACATTTATCCAGTTTTTTGTTCTCTTTTGCATAGTATAAGAATAATGAATCCATATTGAACTAGTTTTATGCTTTTTGAATGTACGGAAGTGAAAAATAACTGGGTTGAGCTTTGGATTTTTAACATAACTTACTAACTATAAGAATAGACAGAAATATCTTAGGATTTTTCACTGAAGTTTTATGAAGAAAATTACCTAATCAACTCTAAAACTATCGTATGGATGTCAATTCGGAGTTAAGATTCTTTTGACAATTCACTCATCAATCTTTGTGTGAAATTCCAATATAGCAATTCTGATCAATTTTCACTGAAAATAGCTAAATTGACATTCTGATCATTGCTGGCTGTTTTTTTTTTTTTTTACATCAGTAATTTTCAGTGAAAATTTACTAGTATAACTACAGTAAAGTTTCGTGCAAAGGCTTATGACTAACTTGAAAAAAGAAGAAGAAAATTTTAAGATTTGCTCGAGACCTATAAAATAGGTTAACAATTGGTTGGACAATTTCTTTAAGTTGTAAGAACATAGAACACTATACCACCAACTCGTGTCATGTTTTTGCCATTATGGTGATTTTTTGTGTCATTTCATTTAATTACAAAACGTATTTTTTAATATGATTATTATTTTTTTAAACATTAGGAATGTGTCAAAACATGCAAAAAAATGTGCCGGTTCCAAGAGAGTCGCGTTTGGCTGCATCATATTTCAACTCTATAAATTTGTGTCTTATCAAGTGATGTTGTCCACTCATCGTAAGGAATTGAACCCTAGAGCTACTCATGATTCCGCGAGATGGATAACAGATCCATGTGAGGAACATATACCTTTAACGTCTTAATAACCTAACCCTAGTTTGCATTAAACAACATAAAGCATTTGATTCCTACATGAAATAGAATGGTCAATAAATCTGGAAAAAGCTTGCGGATTCGAAAACCTCTTGTGTTAGGAGATGAGCCTTGCTTTATTATGCATGCTTGGCACACACAACGTCTTTCTCTTGAGAGATTGTTAGATAGAGTAAGTTTCATATGCATCATAGCTCTGATAATTAGTTCATAGACAGACTCCAACTAAGTCCCTCCTTGGTGGTGCAAGTTTCATATGCATCATAGCTCTGATAATCAGTTCAAAGACAGACTCCAACTATGTCCCTCCTTGGTGGTGCTTTAGAGCATGTTGTTTGCTGCTTTCAAAACGCTGAAGTGATGCTATAACGAAGGGTTCGATGAATTTAAACTAAAAAAGCATGTGGAAGCTGAAATAGTTATACGGTTGATCTTGGAGTGCTCGTGGATATTTCTTGCAACTTAAGTTGTTCCATCCTCAACTGTTATTGTTCACAGCATTCCTGTATTGTGGAAGTTGATTTTTGAAAAATCACTGATCTTTTTTAGGTGATTGCTCCATAACAGAATCCAACCGATCCATAAATAGTAAATATATTACATAAATGGGGTGTCATGTGGGTACCATGACTCGAGCGACCGACTTATTTGCATTCTGCTAGCCTGGCCAAACTGAGTTAATCGGTAATCAGTGATTATTGTAACATGTTAAGCAAAAATTTTTATGAATTGAATAAGAAATCAAAAGTTTGGCCATGTTTGTTCTTCATTAGGACACTTAGGCAATCGAAAATGTTCTGCTGCTTGATCCAACGTTTTCTTTGACATTGCATTCAGCTTTCAAAGTCTCCCATGAACCTAGCCTAAGGAAAAGAAAAGCTGCAGAAGATATCATTACTAAATAGCTGTGGGCAAAAACATGGATTAAGTAGATGAGCAAATGAAAAGTATGGATTTTGACAAGAAACTAGGAAATCCAATATATAACCAACTCTAGGCAGAAGTTTTTGGTAGGCCACATAACACTCCAGAAAGACTTCAGCTCTATAATGTTGCATTCTTATGGTTTGTATGCAGCCGTAGCAATAATATAACGGCATATCATAATTTTCAGCGAGTCTTATGTTGATTCACTGTTCTTTTGATCTCGACAGCATGACTACTCTAGTTGACCGTTACAAAAAGCTAAAAGAGGAACAATATCAACTTCTCAATCCAGATTCAGAAGTCAAGGTAACACTCAAGTTATTCTGGTTAGCTTTCTAGGTGAAAATATCAGAAAATATTTCTCCATCTAGCTGATAGGTCTTGATCTTCGAGCAACTCATCATCACGTCCCAGTCATGCGATGCCTTTTTAAAAAAAAATATATATATTAGTTACTCTACATCATCGTGCTAGTTACATTCAAAGTGTTAAAATTTTTTGGATGTATGTGCTGCGGAAGCATGATTTTGGTATTAGTTATAGTTTTTGATTAGTGATGTGTGCAAGTGTATAGTATATTTTGTAGAGGATGGACAAGGGACAAGATAGGA
Organism: Eucalyptus virginea; assembly: GCA_014182375.1. NCBI lineage: Eukaryota > Viridiplantae > Streptophyta > Magnoliopsida > Myrtales > Myrtaceae > Eucalyptus > Eucalyptus virginea. The sequence continues at coordinate 31,210,837 of CM024522.1, read as the reverse complement.
TAATTGAAGGACAAAGAACATGGGATATGATTTATCAAATTGATGAAAATAGATAGTACAAGATATTTTGATATAATGGAGGAGTATTTCATAACATAGAAACCATCTTAACTCTACTCCTTCCTCCACACACGGTGGAGGTCTAAACCTCACACCTCAAATGATGAACTACAAGGCTATTTATAGGCGTAAGTCACCTTAGAAGATTCTAGACTTCTCTTGAATGCTAGACTTCTCTAGACTTCTCTTACATGCTAGAAATTTTCAGCCACAATTTTTAACCATCCAAAACTTCATCTAGAGAATTATTCTTTAAATTGTAGTTTAACAACTCTAGGAAATTCTAGAAAATGGATCACCATTTCCAACACAAAGTCATCTGTCCTCAATGCATTAGTAAGAGATCTCTGATTTAAATGTTCAATCCATATGATAGGGACAAATTTTTACATGACTAATCTGGATGCTCCAGTTATCATTTGTATCACACTAAGGAGAATGATCTCGTTTTTCTATTCACTAGTTCTGGCAAATGGAGGCAGCACGCCTGAGGCAACAACTGCAGCATCTGCATGAATGTCACAGGTATAACATCTCGTATGCCTGGGAAAATTTTTGAAGTGGCACGTTTCTTATGCCTAAGAAAACAGAATTAAGAGCAGCCACGAAAGTGTTTTATGTAGTGGTCTTGCTAGAAAAACAGGAGGCTGGCATAAACACTTATGTGAACAACTTTTGACTGTACTAAGAAGACTCGACACAGGTTGACAATTAAAATGGAAGAGTGCAAACTATAGATGGATAATGGCCCGTTCCTGAGAATTCATATCTTACTGAAATGAATGAGGATATGACACACATACGTTGTCACTTGCACCAATATCACAATATGCAAAATGTGCAGTGAGATATAACAGATTGCTATGTAGATGATGCTCAACTCAAGGTCTCAAAGACTAAGACTTATGGTACTGGATAAGTTCAAGGGTACTTCATTCAATCCGACTATAAGAATACATCACGCCAAGAGTCAACAATGTGAATTCTTTTCTTCATTCCGTACATGCAGGCAATTAATGGGACAAGAACTATCTGGTCTCAGTGTAAAAGAACTACAGAATTTGGAAAACCAATTGGAAATGAGCTTGAAGGGTATTCGTGCGAAAAAGGTGCGACCAATTTCCTTTTTGTGCATCCCTGCTCGACCCCTCATTGGCTCTAAGTCCATTGAATTCTGCACCACATACATACATACTTACATAGTTGTATTGTTTTCCCGTGCAGGATCAAATTCTGATCGACGAAATAAGAGAGCTTAACAGAAAGGTTTTATGAAAGTTTTCTCCTACCCACAAACTCTTTTCCACCGATTTCACATCAAGTAGCACTAATTCTATTCCTTTCAGGGAGATCTCATGCATCAGGAAAATAGAGATATGCATAAGAAGGTGAATCTTACTGGCCATGAAAACATAGAACTACAATACAAGGTACTAATGAGACAACATAGAGCTTTTCTATCTAATAAAATAATACCATGAAGGGAAATTCTAACATAATTCACTCCAACAATCTTATCCATAAAAAAAATATCTTATGAACACCTAATTTCATCCAAAAACTATGCGATCTCAAGTCATCTGCTTGCATATCTTGATCTCTGAGCCGTGGCCCATTATTCAAACTATATTTTGGCTAAATAGAAAGGATGTTTTGGTCTCAGGTTTATGGGGCAAGTGATGTGACTCAAGCAAGCAGTTGCTACGTATCATACAATACAAGTGATGCGCATGACTTACATTCACCCATGAATCTCCAGTTAAGCCAACCAAGGCCTGAAAATAGTGGAAAATCAGCAAAAGTGACAAAATTGGGGTAACCTAGACTTCAGAAAGTGCAACATTAATCCTCATAACCATAGCATTCCATATCTCTTACTATTTACTTTTGAATTCAGATTGCAACTGCAATAGCAGCAGTTTGTGGCTAAGGGTGCTAGATAGACATTCATCACCCTCAATTAGCAGAGAAGAAACTGTCAAGCTTCCATGAGTAAGATATCGTATTTGACTCTGAAAGACATTCCGGTGGATGTACCTTGAGGCATGGTGTGATTCTATGATGTCCCATGATTTCAGATTGCTCTGAATGGATATCACTGCTATGTATGATTATATTTGCGAAATAAAGGAGGCAACTTTTTCATTAAATTTCCTACTCATCTCAGGCTTGTCAGGATCTATGAATGGATGTTACTGGTAGATTATGCTGCCTGTTCATGGATTTTTTTTCCGTATGCCGGGGAAAGTGCCTCACCTTTATACATTAATTCTAGCTATTTTTTGATACATTTGTATACAGAAGAACAAACTGATTTAGGAGAAATGACGCAAAGCCTTGGCACAAACATTAAAGTTGTCACTGTGTGACCTGGAGGTCATGGGTTTGAGTCGCAAAAACAGCCTTTTGCAAAAATTGCAAGGTAAGGCTACGCACATTAGACCCAAAGTGGTTCGACCATTCCCCAGACATTGTGTGTAGTGGGAACTTCATCTGCTGGGCTGCCCTTTCTCTATAAGGAGAAGAAACTTCCTCTGTCACCAAAGAAGGTGCATACGTTCACATAAAGTTGGTTCACAACTTTAGACAAAATACATAAAACAAGCCAATAAAAGGAAACTGCAGTGAAAATTCATTACGAATTCAGGAGATCTTTTCAGAGAAGGAATGTAAATCACCGTGCCACAATAAATTGCAAATCAATTTTCAGTTAGAATATTCTATTAAAGATACTAAAGGAAACAATAGTAAAAAAAATAACAAGTGCATAAAGAGTTCAACTATTTCTAAAGCATTACTAAAGCATGTACATTGTCTCCAGGAACAAACAGCAGACTCCATGTGAGGGTGCATAAGGCACCCATCAGCACATCATCAGACACTTTGAGATTAATAATAATTGCAAGAAACATGTTTATCAGCGAAAGCAAATATAGAGGATTTAAAGAAATTTCATATGTCATCACTCATGTTGATGCATCCCCCAATCCAGCATTAAGAACGAGGGGATACATAAATGCTACATCTAGAGGATTGTCACCACTGAAAAAAGTGATCCAAAATTGGAATTGGCCAAAAGTTTCAGGGTATGGCCGACCAGAGATTTTACCCACCCAATAGTGAAATCCTGCAATTAAAGCAAAAACAGCTCCCATGGAAATTACACAATGGCAATGTGCGACCACATAATAAGTACATGTAGAGCAATGTCTAGCCTAGAATTTGCCGGAACTATTCTAGTGACTCCTCCTATGATGAACAAAAACACGGACCCTACAGGAAACAGAAAAACACATCTGTTGGTTTTAGATATTATCAGACCTGGCAAAAAGACACAATATAGGATCTAACAGGAACCAAGAATGGAATTCATGTTGAAGTAATGGAAGTTCCAAGGGTGCGCTGCTAATTGGCAACATTAAGAATTTGAATATTACAGTCAAGAATGGAAGAAGACAGTAATCTTTTCATCCTTCACTAAATTTCAGGGATGAACTGGTCTTGTTCTTACTTTAGTCTAGTATTGTAACTATCGTTGAATGAATGAAGTTTCAATACACCCAACAGGAACTGACATATCTATCACACTTACATTTCGATAGAGCTGACAAAAAGGCTCTGCTCTATCCCACAGGCATCAGCTTGGCCCACTAATGTAGTTCCTCCATACTCCATCTCCACCAAGACAGCTTCCCAGCAGTTCAACCTGACTGTAACAACATCAATGACCAAGCACTCTCCCACTGAATGAGGTTGGCATTTTGATCTAATTGGGGTGGCTGATACATCATGTTAGCTACTCCACAACAAAGGATAAAAACATCACAATGGACGCAAATGCAGAACAAACTTGGAGTAATGGTCATTCATTATCTAAAGCAAGAAAGAACAGGATTAAACCACGGAAACAGGATTAGATTACTGAAACAAGCATATATTATTATTCCTGGATAAATATTATAACTTGAGAATTGCAATCTGCGGTCCGTGTTCTGAGGATATGATACGGCCGTTCAGAATCAAGACTCGTTTTTGACAGTCCTCAAAGCTCTCAAGCAAGGCCATCAATTCTCGAGCAAGCTCAAAACTGATCCAATGCAAGAAAAGACAGAGGAAGAGCGCCGACGAGAGAGGCGATCAGCAGAAGCAACCTCAGGAAGTATAATGTCGAACGGAGAAAAGGATGAGTTCAGCTACCAAGAAGACTAAGAACTAGAGCTCAACTCATCGACTCATTCGGTGCCTCAAACCTATCTATAACCAGATAAACGCGTTCGAATTAGAACGGGCGTTGCGAATCAAACAGGCAGATTGAAGAAAATCACGAACAAGAAATGAGAACCACTCCTCCCTTCAACTGCTCCGTACTGTGAACAGCATACTTGTCCGACGCGAGAATCCCCAGCAAGAGTCACCACGCAACTGACCTCGGTCCGACGGCGGAGCCCAAAACGAGAGATGGCGGCGGAAACGGAGAAGCTACCTCAGTGCCAGTAGGGCGAAAAGTCCAGAGCTTTTCTGTCCATTGAGAAGCTACGTCACCCGCCCCACTCCAAGGAAACACCTTTCGTTGCACCCCGGCCGCCATTTTCCGACTCGAAAGCTCGGACCATTCCCATCAGCTCATCAATCGTCACGCCGCCAAACGGCAACCGATCTCCGATCTCCTAAACACTCATCCGCGACCCGTTTCCTCCGTAACAAATCCCGGACGAACCCGAAATCTCGACGAGCGATCGCGGGAAACGGAGATGGCCCCGGGTCCATGCAAGCTCATCAATCATCACGCCGCGAAACGGCGACCGATCTCCGATCTCCTACATACTCATCCGCGACCCGTTTCCTCCGTAACCCACCTCACCGAAAGGAGCAGAGAAGAAGACGACGACGGAACAAATCCCGGACGAACCCGAAACCTCGACGAGCGATCGCGGGAAACGGAGACGGCCCCGGGTCCATGCAAGCTCTCACCGTCGGCGAGCGGGGCTGCGCCCCACTCCGGCGGATCTCTCCGGGCGCCGAAATCCATGCCGCCTGCTCCGCTTCCCCTCGGAAAGCGGAGGGAGCCGTACGCTTCGAGGGGGGTCGTCGTGGAGAACGCGAGCTTCCAGGAGAGAGGAGAGAGGAGGGAGTATCGGACGGACACTTCGTAGTATAACTATGTTTTGAACAGAGATTCCTGGGACGGGCTCCGATTGCCTGCCCCCGGGACCACGTGAGCTCGGTGCGGCCCACCAATCGGGTCGCGATCCATTTTCCCCCGGGGGGGTGTTAGGCTAGCGTGGTGCGTTAATGGGCCCACTCGTTCTGGGCCGGGCCGTTGCGTCTGGCCCAATCCCCGCCGCCACCGGTGGGGCCTAATCGATGTATGGGAAAATTAAGTCCACGAAGATCAAGTCGATTATGTCCCTAATCGAGGCTAATTAAGCACGTGCAAAAATAGCGACCCGATAAATAAATGAATGGATATAAGGGAAAATGGGGGTTAATCTCCCGTTAAATAATTCGCATTCACATCGGTACAGCAGTGTGATGGAAATCCATCGTCAAACGCACTGTTTTTCATCGATTATTGTATGATTAACGAAATTTTTTGCGATGTGTTCACACTTGATTTCCAGTGCTTACATGGACCCTGTTGAGGTGCGACTTGAATTTCGTGGAAAATTATAGCAATCGTGATGTCCTCCTTGAATGATTGCTGGAGTTTCTAGATCGGAAAAAATATCGATGATGAATGAGTGATCTGCGATATCGATATGAACAAGCCAAATCCTAATGATGTTACTGGTCCTGTCAAGTCAATTGTAATTTGGTGCTCACAAGCAAGTTGTGATACAATATGCATGCGCATATTTTTATTAGAGGAGTCTCTTTCCTAGACTATAGTCTTATAAGGCCACTTTGTAAGTGGCAATTAATTTGATTTAGATGCCCAATTACATAGATGCAACATGCTTTGTTATTTTTTGCTTTCTGAAGCCAACAAGGACTCGAGTGGATCAATCTTTTCATGGAAATGGAGTAATAATCTTTGTAATCTTTCGATGCATTTATCTCGATTATAACTCGATATATAAATTTAGTTTGTTGTTTGTACAATGAATATATGATGTTATTGGATGTTAGAGATGAACTTTATAATTGTTTCATGTCGTGGTCTGTACCTACCGAGTCACTTTCATACCATAATATTTTTAAAAAATTCGTGATTGGCTTTTTCCGCGATTCAATTAGATTTGATTTGTCAAGCCATGATAGCGGGACATCAAGACAGTCAGAATAAATACAAAATGGTTGCGACTTACTGCTCTATAATATTATTGATTCCTTCGTACGAGGTTTTACCAAGTCATGTGCACCATTATTCAAGGGATACATAAATAAAAAAGCTGTACAAGAGACTTGCTTTTCTTTCTTGTCTGGAATCTGAGTTTTCCTTTCTCTGATCTCTAATGGTCAATTAGTTTATCAGATCAAAAAGCATTTGGAGCGAAGCCCTTTGATACCTTGCTTTCTTGGTTGCTTATCAGCAAGCTGCAGGTGATTCTTTCTCTTTCGTCCGAGGCGATTTGCCTGAGATCTCTGAGAGATATTGGCGTAGATCTGCGCATCTGCTGACTGCTAAGCTCCCTCTGGTGTTCTATTGCGTTGATATATGATCACCTGAACAAGAGAGAGAACTTTTAGTAGAGACAAGCTAGAGATCAGTGTGCAGATCAATATGGGGAGAGGAAAGATTGTGATCCAAAAGATAGACAGCTCGTCGAGCAGGCAAGTGACCTTCTCAAAAAGAAGAAATGGGCTGCTCAAGAAGGCCAAGGAGCTCTCCATTCTTTGCGATGCCGAGGTTGGTGTCGTCATCTTCTCTTGCACCAGCAAGCTCCATGAATTTGCCAGCTCTAGGTCTCTCTCTATCTCTCTCTCTCTCTCTCTCTCTCTCTCTCTAATCACACAGCGTCATTTCTTTTAACAGTTCTTCAATTATTTGTGGAGCCCTATTCTGTCGTGAGTATTGCAAATCATTTCATATCTGCTAATATATGTCTTTCAAATTATATCCAACCGAATCAGCATGAGGTCCACGATCGACCGCTACACTGAATCCAAAGAAGATCATCATGGAGAGAAGAATCCCGTCAAAGAACTCCAGGTAAATATGTGTATCATGATTACATTCCTTCTTTTGTCTAACAGAGCTAAGGCTCGTCCTTGTTCTCTTAGGGTTCTCTTTGAAAAGTTATTTAAGTGAACCTGTGAATTCTGTGCGATCTAGCGATGGAAAACGTCCTCATGCTCTCTCCCTTGCCCAAGAAACACATGTTGCGAGGAACCAGATCGAACTGGTTATCAAACTCAATGAACCAATAATCCCTAGAATCTTATATATTCACATATGTTGTAAATGTACAGTGACACAGATTTTATAAGAAGGATGATTGCTTGATTTGATGCTTCAATATGGAGACTTAACTTGATAGTTTCTGATCATTATGCTAGCTTCGGCAAAGGGAGGTCGCAGATTTAAAGCAGAAACTCCTTGACGTGCAGGATAACCGCAGGTGATTCCAATTTTCAACCTAGAACTCAGTCTTCATTAGATGAAATGGACTCGGTTGTGGTTTGAAACTAGGTCTGATAGTTTGTGAACATTCCTCACATTTTAACACCACACAAGTAATACCTAACCAGAAAATCGATAAGTTTTTAGCAGCAACACATAAGTAAACCACCCTTTTGGCTCTTAGATGGATTGCCTGAATTTCCCGCGCTTTCTGCGACTTCGGTTAATAATATAACTGCAAAGATATTGCTATAGAGTCCCAAAATCAAATTTACAGGACATGAGAAGTATGTCAGCACAGTGATTTATCCTTGTTATATAAATGTGCAGGCATCTGATGGGCGAAGGTCTGTCCCCACTAAGCGTTGAAAACTTGCAGATTCTGGAGAAGCAATTGGCGATGAGCTTGAAGGCTGTCCGAACGAGGAAGGTATATATCCATATGTTGAAATTTCATCATGAGCTTGCGTGTTCATTACAAGAATCGATTATTGTGATCTTGCCTTGATCATTCATTCGATTTTTAGCACGAAAGAAACATTTGTTCACTCACTACTTATTCCTAATTAATGTCCAAGAAGTTCATTTATGCCGGATGGGAAATAGGCTGTCCGCCAACAATAACATATAAAGAAGTATTTAAGGTGCTTCCCCCACAGTTAAACCTCGTATTCCTTTCCTCACCGACTTGAATTGTTCCTTCTACTTGCCAGATATTTTTCGTACACCAAATGTTTCTGAATTCTTCCTCTTCCACATTAGATCATTTGGTTTGGTTTTGGGGAAATGACTATGAGAAAATGCAAATACCTTTGGGATAAAAAAAAAAAAAAAAAAAAAAAAGCTTTCCAAAATACGATAGTGTTTAGTAAATTGTAACTTTAAAGTGCATTGGGAAATAACTTTAGCTTAAATGTCGTTAGGTTAAACCTACATTTGTAAAGGGCTTTTGCTAAAATTATTATTTAAAAAACAAAAAGCTTCAAAATGAAATCTGGTGGAGCTCGATTTTCGGCTAAATTTGGCTGCTCAATAGTCTTGTCTAAGGTAGGGCGCCCTAGTGACCCAAGCCTCACCGCCTAAGGTAGGTGGCCTTAGGCGACACCTTGGATGGCGCAACCCAGGCAATGCTTGAGGTCGTGTGACCCTAGGTAGTGGTCATCAACGTCAGCTACTCTGTGCAAATTAGGGAAGATGAACAATGAACGTGAATATGAACAGTGAACGTGAAGACTTGTATTCCCAAAATACTGAAAACCCAAAGTAAGTTGGGACTTACCTTGGGCTTTCAGCTTTTACAATGTTAGCATTTGGCCAATAGAGTCCCAAAAATACTTGCCAAACACTTCATAAATTTTTGTGCCACCTCTTCGCCCTTTGCAAAAAAAAAATTCTCATTGCATTGTCCATATTTTTTTCTGTATTGACTAGCTCCGCCACGTAGAATTTCTGATTTAACATGAATATGGTCTTTCCATCGAGTTAGGACTCGCTCAGTGCCAAAGAACAATTTCTTAGCATTGTTTGCTTATAATTTAAAAGCTTTTAATTTTGTTAGCAAGATGTTGTTGATTTATGATGCTGATGTTTTAGTTTGAATTTTGCGTTATATACTCTTGTCTTACTATATGTAAAAACTTTCTTTTATTATGTGGTAACGCTGCCCTAACATCTCCGAATTTTGCCTCCACCACAGCATCAGGTTTTGAATGAAGAAATAGGAGATCTCAATAAAAAGGTACTCTCTCTCTCTCTCTCTCTCTCTCTCTCTCTCTCGTTATGTAGCAACTCTTCCCTAGCATCCTGTTTATGTCTCCAACATAAGACAACAATATCAGTTTATGATTCCCATCATAGGTATCGAATGCAAATGATTCCGGAGAAGTTAAAAGTAGGGAAGTTCCGCACACTTTAGCCGAACGACGTGACTTACACTTGCAGCATCATTTGCATTCAAGTCGTTCACGCTCTGAAGTAAATGAAGCAGCACACATTTCGATGGAGCTAAGGTACGATCCGTATAACAATACATTATAACTTCTCACACGCAGCTCAAACCAAATTCTAGCGAAAATGGCTATTTACACGTCATGTGTCTCGGCAGGTTGGGGCTGCGTTAAGGAATAAACTGGCTCGATAAATGCATGTCGAGGAAGTACTGTGCACATTCTAGACCACATTGTCGATACTCCTCTGCATTGACGTTGCGTGCTGCTTGTAGAAGCTCCTGAGTAACTTTTCGAAACTAACCTTACTTATTCTTATCAACAGTGCGTAAGTGTATCTAGTGCAATATGCTGATTAATTATCAAATAGATCTTGATGCAAAGCTTGGTGTGAAGGGTATCGTGTCAAATTATAGTACTTCTCAAATACATCGAATTCAGCATGATTAACGATCCAATATAGATGCTTATACAGTAAGCTTAAGATGTCGCTCCATTATAACTCAGATTAATTTATTGTCATTGCCGAGGTTTTTTAGCAAGGTGTGATCCCACCCGCTGTTTATGATGGACATCGGATTTAGGCGAAGGGACTAGGTAGATTGAGGTGGTGAAGATAAGAAATTTGTGACGGAATCTCTTTAGGCCAAACTGTGTATTCGATTGTCAACAAGTGAATATTTCCATGCTACCTTGGGCTCGAAGGATGGAGTAGTCTAGGTTACGCAAATGGTGATTATCTATTCCAGGATGGAAGGTGCCCTTGCTTTTTTTAGAGTAAGAAGGGTTAGAGAAAACATCTCAAGCCAATGCTCAAGTTTCAAGTGCTATGGCATTGAAGTAGCCAAAGCCAAACTTCTAGGAAAAGCTTGAACAACCTTCAACAATAGGGCACCTGTACCTAAAATTGACACAGGAGGGTAGGTAGATACTACCTAGAGATGGGAGACGACTCTCTATAAGTAACCTAACAAAATAGCCTCATAACTTCGAGAAAAGGGGTGCCCCTCACAAACGAGGTGGCAGTGACCAAGGTCAGGCGATTGCTTACCAATAACATAAGTCTATGGAAAATTGTAAGTCAAGTTGGGAGCTGACACTTGCCTAGTGTCGCGAGGTCAAGAAAATTAGTGACTTAATGATAGAAGAGTCAACAACTGAGGTCTTGGTGAATGGCAGCTGTTACTATAATGGTCCTATGATAGCACAATTTCTTGTTGGGTAAGTTTCGAACCACACAAATGGTGCAATGATCTAAGGATTATCTCGGAGAGAGATAGCCGTTTATACGCTATAAGGGTTATAGTGATTTTGGAGAAGAGAGGAGCCATAGTGGTCCATGCCCCCTCTCTCGAATCACTCAAATCTTATGAGTAAATAGAAGGTCAATCTACATTGGATCCTACTTGAATCGTCCCATCCATCCGGACAAGTTTGGTGTAACACCTGATTAGAACAAGAGGAGTAGGCAATGCTAATGTGCCTTAGATGATTTACATCTCCAGATTAGGCGCTAGCAGCCCTTAGCCATTTTTGATAGAAGTTTGGCGCATACAAGTACTGTAATTTGCCTCTACATGGCTATTTGGTAACCTCGAATGTAAGGTTATAAACTACATGCTCAACCGCTTATGCCGCCTCTTTTGAATTTCATTCTTGCTATTGTACTCTCCGGGCTTATTTGTTGTTATAGCAAAAGTTCCAATGGCCTAGTGATTTGTGCTCACCAACATCACGTGGATATGTCATTGCTCTGTGAGAGGCGTGCACGATAAAACTTATTGTGAGTCGCCACATTTTAAGAAGAGATGTCTGTCTACATATTAATTTGATTGGAGTTTTCTAAGGAACCGAAAGAGCGGGTAGCTATAAATACCTGCACATGTCTATGGCCGTCTACGGCAAAGAAGTAATGAACGTCCTTTCTACGTCTTTAGTGGAACTAACAAATCAGAGAGCTAAAAGGATAAATTGGCATCTTAAATTGAAAATCATTCGACGGTTTAAATACACAACTTGATTACCCTGAGGAAATAGGCAAAATGGATAACAACAGATGTATCACTTTAACATGATAAATTTATCTTTAAACCCAGAAAAAGGTGAGACATTCGATTATATCTAAGATGACATGTTTTTATTTATCATATCATCTCAACATCAACTTAGTGGAAACATATGATAACACAGAACTGCCTCCCAGTAGAAATCTGGTGAGTTTCTTGTAAAGCTAGGGTTCATCCGATGCAGAACAAGATGAGCATTTACTTGACAGATCTGAATCATATGGAAGATCTTCCAAAGATAAAGACAAAGTGAATTCCCAAGTGTGAACACGAATCAGCCATGAGATATTAAAATCGAATTCTGAGTGTGAACACGGTATATTATACTCCCGACAGTATCAGCAGTGCAGGCTGACCGGGGAACTGTTTATGCCCGTTTTGGTTCCCGACTCAAAAGTGCCTGCCCGAATTTGACTTGAATATGTTTTTACAATTTGGCTTCATCAACTACTCCTTCGGCAGCAAAATATAATTTCCTCAGCACTTGTTTCTTGTCGAGTGAATCGAAAGTTCAGTGAGATGAAAAGGCGGGATTACAATACAAGGGTACGGACCCAAAAAGGGAAAACGAAATAAGAATTGTGCTGCATTGATCAAGTAATTTTCTGATGAAGTGACAGCATTGTTTTGTTATGCCCAATCTCGGTGGGTATCACGTGATCTGACGAGTAAGTCCTTTAGATCCATCCGTATGACCTCTACCCCTGCCCAACCTTTTACTTTGACGAGTTTCATTTAATCAAGTTGAAGTTTTGGCAAAATTCCCATTGCATAATAGAATAGAGAGGTTTTGAAAGAGCCTTCACCCAACTTTTTCATGGAGAAATCTAATGTTATTTGCCACAAAATATGGATTTTTTTTTTCTGTGCTTGTTAATTTCAATAAATATTGATAAGCTTATAAAAACCATCGGTAGAAAAAAAAAAAAAAGACCCATGACTTTTCTTTTCAAGTTACGTGTTGGTAACTTATCAATGATTTTATGTAATTACAAAGTTTTTATTTTATATATATAGTTTGCACATTATCAATTTTAGTGTGAACTTCCAACTTTCATCTCCAAAACTTACTAATGCTTCGAATGTACTAACTCTTATATGAAATTACCGACTTAAATTTGAGCAGCTTATCAAAATTTGTTAAACTATTAAGTAGTTTGGGTTATTAAATCTAATACGAGTTAGTTACTGGCATTTTATTGTCTTTCTCCCTAATTAAGAACTTTTCTGTTGAATTACCAACTTTTGTTCGTTTTGGTAAGCAACCCTTTACATTTATTAAATCTACATAGAAATTACCTACCTAAATTAGTGAATTCACCAAATTTCCCTTGTTAAATTACCATCTAGTATCACTAAAAAACATACAAAATATTATTTTTTCATTGTAATTTGCCAACTTTTTTAATTTTTATTTACATTTACAACCTGTTACTTGCATTTCTTAGCAAAGCCTTACAAACTCTTTTTAAAAACTATTGATGTTAATTAGAGTGACTTACCAACTTTTTCACCAATTAAGGTACAATTATATATATGAATTATCAACTCTTGTTTGAGTGACTTACTATATTTATTTCTCTTTAGTTACCAAACTTTCTTTAGCTTTCTTAATTATTGCTTAAATTAACCAGCTCTTAGAATGATCTATCAATTTTTGTTTAATTAAGTTATCGACTGAATTTAGGTCACCAACTTTAATTTGAGTTAGTTACCGATGTTGTTTTGTTTTCTTGTTTTATAGACTTTTCTATGAAGAATTGGTGATTTTCTCTAACAGAAGTTGGTAATTTCATATATAAAATGCTTTTAATTTAAAGCATTTTGCGAAAGGTAAATAAAAGTTGCTAAAAGATAAAAAGACTGTTTTCTGTCAGAAATAAAAGTCAATAACTCAAAGATAGCAAATTAAAAAAAAAAAATACAGAAGCCAAATAAAGGTTGGTAATCAAAATAAAAATTGATTAATTATAAAAAAGCAAATAAATGTTGTTAAGTAACCAAAACAGAGTTGGCAAGTCAAAACTAGTAGTGACTGATTCAAAAAAATGTTGGTAAGTTATTCAAATAAAGACTGGTAGATTTGTATAAGAGTTGGTAAGGTTCAAGTATCTCTAATAAATGCAAATAGAAGTTGGTTATTCGTAAACTATCAAATGGAGTTCTTGATTTCATAAACATGTCGATAAGTCAACAAGTTTTCAAAGAATCAAGTAATCTGTAATTTTCTTTTACCAACAGCTTTCTTTACACTTATCAACTCTTTTAGACATCTATTAGCATGAAAAAAAAAACATCAGTGTTTTGTCATGGAAGAGTAGAATCGTCCCCTCATATATCTTAAGGTGTTACATATTATCGGAGTGAGGTTTTGGAAGAAAAACGAAGAGCGGGAATACTTCAAGGTTCTTCAAAACTTTTTGACTGTCGATAGAAATGAAGGATATAAATAGACATACTTATCCTAGTTGATATGGATTAAAACATTTCTAAACTTAGTTTGTTCTTACCTTCAAAAGAATAAACTCATCTGACCATTGATACATAGAGTTCATAGGAACTCAGCCCCATAAGTTGTCTTTAAATGAAAGTCTTGACTGGAAATTCTGCCGGTGCTAGATTCTTATCTGTTTGGACAAGCTAAAGACAATGTTTTTTCACATCCAGAATTGGGCGAAGTATATGCCTTTTTTTTAAGTGCTTTCATTTTCCATAAGACGGACCTCAACAGAGAAAAAGATGCAAAAGAAATCTTCCATGAATCCCACTATATATATCACTCTCTTTATTTGAAAACACTTGGTTCTCAAAATAAAAACTTTTAACACGATCGTATTGTTTTAAAGATAAGAAGCACATTTTGTCTTGCTTTTTTGTGGTATGGTAGGTAAAGGAAAGGTGGGAAACAGTTTTCACATGAAAACAATTTTCCATGTGTGACTAAAGTTGTCTTAAGAGGTGTTTTAGTTCTTTATCTGAAGATGTCAGTTCTTTTGATGCCAAACAGGACCGCCCACCCAAAGTAAGATGACAGAAAAAGGGCTAATGATGGCACAAAGTGAGTGCACTAATGACTAATGTTATGAACGAGGAATCAGTGGAGACAAAAAAGGAACCAATGGGAAGAACCCTCTTGTGAAAAATGGGTCACAAACTTATCATCCATGTAATAATAACGAGGTCCATCTGAGAAGATAGAGCAGAAATCAATCCTAAAATATTTGTCGCAGGTTTTATCTAGGTGAGGATGATCTTGCTCCTCTCTTAATATAGCTGCCAATAACCACACTTTGGAATCTTACTTTCACGTTCACGCCAAAAGTGTCTTGCCACTCAGGAGACCAAGCTAGCACCCAACTCTCCTACTTCGCTTACACTGCGTCAAACCAACCATGGAAAAGCCTATATCCAGGAAAGGCAAAAGTTATTCGTTGATATCCTCTCTCTCTCTCTCTCTCTCTCTCTCTCTCTCTCTAATCACCCAATGCATGCGTGACGACCATCGATTGGGAAAGTGGTGCATAATCGTCGCGCGCATCATGTCCATTGAAGTGGTATGCGATTATTGATTCTCCTTTCGATAAGTTTTCATAATTTTAAATATTGATCCCACTATATACAAATGTATATGTAAAATTATAATTGACTGTCATATACTGTCACGATTCACGATATTAACACAATAATTATTATGACACCTAACATATAGCTTATGAGTTTAAATTCTTTGTTTCCTTAGACAACAAGCTAGAGCGATTGAGTACTTCCGTGTGGAGTGTTTGTATAATGAAGGTGGCAAGAAGTTATCTGGTGGAGAAGAGGCGAAGGCAAATTCCGAGGTCAAACTGTATTAGGACTCTTTTGTTGATCTTAGTGTCCGTTTTGAGCGGTGAGACAAATAACTCGAAAACCCTACTTGCCTAAAACCGCCAAAAAGAAGCAAAACCCCATATAAGAAAGAGAAAATAACGCATGCTAGAAGTTCAGAGACGCCGGAAGCAAAGTGTTTCTATGCGAACCCGTAACCCCAAAAGGAAAGGCTCACGCATCCTAATAGTAGCTGCATTGAATCAAGAATTGAAAATATTGACGTATTTTTATAACTTCTCAGGAATTGGGCTGTCTCAATTTTTATATGCTTTTCGTGATTATTTAGAGTAGGTCTCTATAAAGCTGAAGTATGGTCGCAAGAAAGATCCAAATAAGTTCATATTCTTTCAATTTTCATGTATTAAAAATTTTGTTAGCGATTTTCTCTTTTGCTAGAACATATTTTTAGGGATTGATTATCTCTAATTGAAGAAATATTTTAATATACCATGATTTGACAAGTACTAGATCACCAAATAATGCTTTTGCCATAAATAGTACGAGACTGTGAACATATGGTGCAGAGCAAGAGATGTCTTATTGCAGGACCAAGTTCACACCTCCCCCAGGTAAATCAACTAATCATTCGGCTTTCCCTTTCCGGGACTAGTAGAAGGCTAAAAAGCCACGCAACATTTAAAATCACTGTATCCAATTTGATATATACTTTTTTTCCCATGGCCATATTATGTATTGCAAAATTTATTTTTTTGGATTAGTTTATGTCCATTGAGAATAAAACATGTGATGGGAAACTAGTCCCGCTATAAGCCCATCCAATGTTCACTTCTGGTGAAAGATTGTTCACTGAAGAGGTAAAACCCATTCCTAGTAAAGCGAGATGTGTCTATATATGATGTGCTGCAATAATGCAAATTTAAGGATATCCATTTGTAGCTATCATACAAAAAGACATCAATCCGGCCCAAGTTATTTGGTTGTTGATAAGACTAATCTAAGAACATAAATTCGTCATTAGAGAGATGCTACATAATTTATAAGCGTGTTCTTACTTTGAAGAATTAAATCACTCATGAAGTGTTCTTCCTCCGGCCTCGTGGCTTGAGTGTCTTTCTCTTAAACCCTAGGTCAAGAATTCGAAAGATGGGATGGAGAGGGAAGAGGGAGAGCTTTGCTAATCCCCTATATTCCATATTTCATATATGCATTGATGTCTCAAGAGCACATTTACAGTAGAAATAATGACATCACAAATACTTAAACTCTTATCCATTTCACAATTGAGTACCTAAACTTCTTTTTCATTGCATTCAATCGAGTATTTCAACTTTTCAAATCGGGTTGAATGCGAGGCCTTCACTAAAGTTGCAAACGGTAAATGCCGACTTGTAACCTCATCCTCTCTCTTCATCACTCAACATCTAAATGGAGGTGACATAATTTTCATTGAGTAAGAAAGCCACATTGGCCATTGTACTTCTTTGGTATTGAGTAGCCAAGTCACACAGTAAAGTCACGTCCCACGGTAATTCTTTTTAACGGATGCCTCACATTAAGTTGAATTTGAAAAGTTGTGGTAACAAAAAATTATTAAAAGGTTAAATGTTTCAAGTGCTTCTGATGTCATTATCACTTTATGATAAGAGTGACAAGCTATCCTCTCCTAAACTTTTCATTTTTTTTTTTTATAAAATTTTTAGCTAAAAATTGGACGTTTTTAAATTTTGTGTATGGTTTCGCCTCTTGTCTGCTAGAATCCGATAGTTTATCTTGCCATGGAAGTGTTCTCTAGATAGTCTAGAATAGATGGGTAGGCAATTGTAGCATGAGAAACATAAAAGCGTACATATTGAGCCAAATTATGGCAAGTGTGAAACTCATATACATCTTTTCGCAACTTAAATTCATATATCACGCTGGTCATAAAAGAATAGCGTGTTTGTAGAATGACTCTTATTTTATTTTTTTAATATTGCGCTTACATGGCACTTTTTAAATCCGAAACACTTGAAAGATTTCAAATTGCACATGTAGGTTGACATATAACTTTTTTAAAATCTTTTGAAATTTGAACAATAGAGAGAACTTTGGCGGGAAACCATGAAAAATACATCTTGCTTATAAAAAGTCCAAACATACATTGAAAATAGACCTAATAAATTAGTATGTTTAGCATCTCACAGAGTGCTTTCTCAGGTAGGTTAAATAACAAAGTTCGATGAATTGCGGATCCTTTGTTCTTGACTAGTGAGGGGAAACAAAAACTAAGCTATGTTACTGATATCACATTGAATTAAGTACATCTAAGTCAAATGCAATCTATATAGCTCGGACTTTGTGCGGTTGTATCACACGAATTTTTGATGCACTAAGAATATATAACGACCTTATTCCTAAGCATATGAAGCTATGCTACAAAGAGTTTTGATGGTATTGCAAATTACAGTGGTCGGGGAGAACAATAGTTGTGGTTGGTCATCAAAAGACTAGGACTGTATTTTGGCACTATTATATAATTTACAATCGTGAATTTTATTTAATTAGTGAGAAAATGAATTGCAGTAAGTATCCATGTATACAATTTATTGAAACTGAAAAAGATACACAGAAATAAGTATCCATCCACATATAAAAAGCTCTTCTTTCCTGGCCTCGAGATCTGATATACAGTAAAGATACCAATTGTAACAACTGTTCATTGATTCCAAAATCTTTTAGAAGTTGAGATCTCCACACCATGATGAGTTATCCGAGCAAGTGATCGCCAACGACAACCGCATAAGATTGTGCAGAAGTGGCAGATGCTGTCCCTTATTTAAATTGATCATATGTAATTGAAACATGGGAAATAAAAACTCTAGTCTGAAAATCATGGCAGGGTAGGAGAATAATTAATTGTGGACTGCATTGTCCCATGATCAAAAGATTCTGTCTGGTTCATAATCAGCACATGAAAAAGGAAGAAAGAGGAGGCAAAAAGAGATTTTTGCACATGAACATTGGACGTTCTCCTTCGGGCGAAGTAAACAATTGTGCATTCACACTCTAAACCACCTGCAGGAATGATTGTGTTTGCAAATCCTAGATCTTCGGTCCCAAAAAGTTATATCCCGAAATTTTTGTGTTCACACCTAATTTCCAGATAATAATTTGAGGCTAAGTAGTGATGATTTAAGGTCTCTCAGGCATGCATGACGTTTATGTTCATGAGCAATTTATATGGACATCATTATCTTCCCTGCATTCCGATCATTCTACTGATGTTGTCCTATCGAAAAATAATACCATTCGACACACTCGTTTGCATTCCAAAAGTCTTAAGTATGATGATGAATCCATTGGACGCGATAATAATTTATCTGAATTGATTACCTACAAGCTTCTCTTTTTTATTTGGCGAGCTTTTGAGCTTACCTTGACCTTTGGATTAACATGGTATTGAAAGGACTATAAACCCTAGTTTCATTTGAAAGAAGCAAGCGGTTGGACTTTTTGATATTCTATTTTTGCACTGTAAAATCATTTTTGTATTTCTTCTAATGATTACAATAAAAATGATAGCAGTCATAGATCTGCTCATGATACATTCAAGATTTTTACTTGATAATATGTAACTTTACTAATAAGCTCACTTGACGTCTAGCCTTTATAGGACCTCATAAATCCACACTAAGGTTGTATTCCTTTGAATCGCCCAACCTCACAAGTCGATACATTGACATTTAATTAATACCCTCATCTAAGAAAGAGAACAGGTGCACAAGTTGCAAATGCAGTTGGTGGAGACTATGATGCCCCGTCTTGAGTTTCACTCAACAGATAGTATTAAACAACACATAGCATATAATGTATAGTAGTCACATTTATTGAGCAAGTACATATTAACAAATTCAACACGATAGTTCGTTTCAATTGACATGGGTGTAAGACTAAAGCTGATTTTAAGGTTTTATTTTTGGTGCAAAAGCTGATTTTAAGGTTAAATGTATGCAAAAGGTATACGTCATATGAGAAAATTTAATTCTACACCACACGGATCCACTTTAATTTGTAAGTACACCATTGTAGGAATTCATCTGTCGAGAAGCATATCCAACATTCCTCGACGGCCGTGACAATCTGCCATCAAAAGCAACGAACAATGAATCGATCTTGTAGCTTGCAGTCAATAATATTGGTGGATCATAATGGAATAGAGAGTAACGTGGAATACGTTGGGGCATTTATTTGGCAAAGCAGAATCCTTACC
This sequence comes from Eucalyptus virginea, assembly GCA_014182375.1. Taxonomy (NCBI): domain Eukaryota; kingdom Viridiplantae; phylum Streptophyta; class Magnoliopsida; order Myrtales; family Myrtaceae; genus Eucalyptus; species Eucalyptus virginea. Next base: position 31,191,121 of record CM024522.1, on the reverse strand, counting down.
GCTATCCACTTGCAGTTTTTTGCGCATCCAAAAGATATGCTTACACTAGGGTCGGTGGATCTTCGTCATATATAAACAGACACTTGTCCTCATCTCTCTCTGCACCTTCTTCATGGTTTGATTTCATGAAAAATCCTTAAAAAATTCTCCCAAGTTATATTTTAGAATTCGTAGAAACTAAAAAAGAGTTTGATATTGAGGACATGTGTCTTGGTATATGTATTTACTTACATTCGATTTTTTTTTTTTTTTTTGGGTAAATATGCTAACTAGAAAGTGTACGTGTCATGCATTTAATTAGATAAGCACGTCACAAAGTAAATACTTTCTTTCCTATGTAGCAACTCTGCACTAACACCCCCCCCACCCCAAAAAAAGAAAAAAAGAAAAAAACAACTCTGCCCCTACCACATTATCAGGTTCTCTCTTCCCTTCTTGCTAACTGCCCCATCTGTTTACATCTTAAAAGGCAACAACATCAAATTGGGATTCGCATCATAGGCATCGAATGCAAGCGATTCTAGCGAAGTTATAAGTAGGGAACTTCCATACATTTTCGCCTGCATTCAAGTCATTCATGCTCTGAAGCAAATAAAGCAGCACAGGTTGAGATGGAGCTAAGGTATGATCAATATTACAATAAGTTCTCACTTCTCCTTACACTTCTCAAACCAAATTCTGGTGAAACAGACCACTTACATTTCATGTCTCTCGACAGGTTTTGAATGCATTAAGGAGTAACCAGGCTCAATACATGCATGTCGAGGAAGACCACATCGTCGGAAATTCTCTGCACTGACGTTGTGGGCTCTTTGTAGAAGCTCCTTAGAAACTTTTTCTTACACACCTTACTCATTCTTATAAATTAAGTGAAGTGGATCCAATCCAATATGTTGATCATTATCAAACAAAGCTTAGTGCAAACAGTTTCGTGTCAAACTATAGTACTTCTCATTGCATTCGATTCATCGTGATTAATGTTCTAATCTAGATGCAAATACAATGAGCATAAGATGCCACTCCATTATATCTTAGAGATTAATATATTGTCGTCATTGAAGGGGATAAAAAATCTGCGACAAGATTTTTCTTTAGGTAAATATGTGTAAGTATTTTTTTAAAGCATAAGTTCCAATGGCCAAAAACTTGATGAGATTGAGAGTTGCCACATTTTATAAATAGAGATGTCCACTGTGGTGTTTATATTGTTATTTTCGTTCGAGTCTTTTAAGGAACCGAAAAAGCGGGCATCTGTAAATATTTGCACACTGATGGAACTAACAGATTAGAGAGTTAAAAGAATTAGGTGGCATTCGCGAACTTAAAAATCATTCAACGGTTTAGATACACAACATGATTACCTTGCTGAAATAGGCAACAATGGAAAACGATATATGTCCAACTTTTAATATGATGAGTTTATCTTCGAACCCACTAGAAAAAATGAGAGACACGATTATATCTACAATGAGATGCTTTTATTTTGCATATTATCTCAATATCAAGCTAGTAGAAGATCATTGCAGAATTCTAACCCAGCAGAGATTTAGTGATTTTCTTGCAAGGCTGGGGATCGGCGTTGAGGTATTATGATCGGGTCTTGAGTGTGAACACGATATATAATAATCCCAACAGTATTCGAAGCACAAGAGGACTGGGGAATTGTATATTCCTGTTTTGTGTTCTTACTGCTCTATAATATTGTACGGACTGTCAAAGGTGTCTGCCAGAACTTGACTGGTTCCATCAATTAATTCTTCGGAATAGCAGAAAGATATGCAGGTGCTTAATTTAATTCCTCTGCACCTTTTGCTTCTCGAGTGTAACGAAAGCTCAGTGAGATAAAAGGCTGATTGCACTGCCTTGGTATGGACCCAAAAATGGAAAAGAAAATGGAGGATCGATCTGCACTGATCAAGTAAATTAATAGATTAAAAACGATTTGCCGAAGATTTAATAGCATTGTTTTTCTACATTAAGTTGTATGCAAAATCCTCGTCGAAATTCTAGATTTAATTAATTTCGCGTGTTCAATAATACAGCAATGAGTTTCACATGATCCGATGAGTAAATAAATTTAATAGATCCATCCATAAATGACCACAACCTTTTGTTTCAATGAGTTAATTTAGTGAAGTTGAAAGTTCAAAAAATTCAAAATGCATAATATAATAAATGGAGTCAGAAATAACCTCCATCTGACTTTTCCATGCAGAATTATATTGTCATGAGTCAAAAAATACAAATGTTTTTCTATACTAATAAATTTCAACAAGTATTGAGAAGCGTATAAAAACTCTCAATGATAAACAACGATCAACCAATTTTTTTAGGTAACTTATTGATAATCATCTACAATTTTATTAGAAAAAAAACGTAATTTGCAAATTTACAAATTTTTTTTTTATATTTCCAGTATTTAATTGTAAAACTTACTAATACTTTGAATCTAATATAAGACTTTGAATGTACTAACTCTTATATGAAATTACTAACCTAAATTGCAACGACTTATTAAATTTTGTCAAAATATAGTACCCACTGAACTCGGGTAACAGGTGATTTTCCTCTAACCACAGCTTTTTGAATTTTATGAATTCTTCCAGAAGTCTACTATTACGGAAAAAACGTCAACTTTTTGGTACAAAACAATAGACTCGTCCCTTTGTCATATATATTAAACTGCTACTTATTATCCAAGCAAGGTTTTGAAAGGAAAACAAATAACCAGAATGCTTTCAGAATCTTGACAACCTTCAGCATTTGACTCTCAATGCAAATGAAGGATATGCATCTAAATTAAAACATTTATAAACTTTGTTTGTTCTTGCCTTCAACAGAATAATCTCATCTAACCTTATACATAGAGCTTTTAGCACCTCAACCTCGTAGGTTGTTTTCAAATTAAAGTTTTGATTGGAACCTCTGCCAGTGCCAGATTCTTATCTGTTTGCACAAGTCAAAGACAATACTTTGCACATCCAGAATTACGGCGAAGCACATGCCTTTCTTGGTTAAGTTCTTTCCCTTTCCATAAGATAGTTCATTCCGTATCCTACAATTAAACTAATGGACCTCAGCCGAGGGAAAAAAGAGACAAGAGAAATCTACTATGAATCTCTCTATTTCTTTACGTGTCATATATAAACGATCAAAGAAGTCGTGACTGAAACATATGGTGACCCATTTAGTTTGTGATAATTTTTGTTATAAATTTTCACTTTTTGAAAATGAAAATGAACTATTATATATATTTATTTAATTTTTTTTTGGGAAACACATGGTTCTAAAAACTGAAAGTGTCTGTGGTTGTATTATTCTAAAGTTAAAAAGCACATTATCGTGAATTCAAAGTAGATCGGGTTCTCATTCGAAAGAACAAATTTTGAAAACAACTCTTTTCTTATTTTTGTGGTTTGGTAGGTAAAAAGGAAAAAGTCGAAAACAGTTTCCACTTGAAGACAATTTTCAATATGTGACTAAAGGTGTCCTAATGATTTAAATTTTTTCATTTGAAGATGTCGACCGAAAAATCGACCAGCTCTTTTTATGCTAAGCAGGCCCACCCAAAACTAAGCTGCCAGCAACTGTCGGGAAACGACGGAAGATGACACGGAAAACCCTATGGTGGCGCAAAGTTAGTGCGCTAATGTTATGAATGAGATATCACTAGATTTAATAAGGAAACAATGGACCACCCCTCTTGTGAAAAATGTGTCAGAAACTTAAGGACAAGGTCCATCTGAGAAAATATAGCAGAAATTATTTGTAAAATAATACTTGAAGGTTTCATCTAGCCGGGGATGATTCTGCCTCCTCTCGTAACATAGCTGCCAATAACTACACTTTATACTTAAGATTTGCTGTCTTCCTCTCCCGTTCTTGTCAAAAGTGTCTTGCCACTCAGGAGACTAAGAGAGCACCCAACCTTCCAATTTCGTTTATATTCTTTAACAAAATATGGAAAAGCCTTTATCTGGGAAAGGCAACTTAAGACATCTATATGTGTCTGGATCTATATTATATGTACGGTTTGACATCTAAACTATATATAGAGTAGAGCAGAGTGGAGAATCAAATTTCATCGGGCGGAATTGGACGAAGTAATATTATCTGCGTAAAGCAATTCATAACAGTATTTTATTTGATGCACGCATTAGCAAGAGGTGGGTAAACGTCATGCACGTCGTGTCTGAGGAAGTAATAGATGACTACCAGTTCTCCTCTCGATCACTTTTCATACCGACGCCACTCTATGCGTGTGTGTGAATATGTTAAATTATATTTAGCAGTCACATCATCTGAGTTTTTGTCACGATGCAGGACTTGATCCAATGATAATTATTACACCTAACACATTAGCTTGTAAAAGTAAATTCTTTGTCCTCATAGACAAAAAGCAAGAGTCATGAGTTTTCCCATGGGCAGTGTTGAATAATGAAGGTGGCAAAATGTTATCGGGAGAAGAAGTGGCGAAGGCAAGTTCAGAAGTCAAATTATGTCAGGACCCTTTTGTTGATCCTAATGTCCGTTTAGAGCAGCGAGACAAGTAATCTGGAAACTCCATTCTAATTCCTAAAACAACCCCAAAAAGAAGCAAAACCCTAAATAGAAAAGAGTAAACAACACATGCTAGAAGTTCCAGAGATGCCTGAAGGAAAGTGTTTCTATGTTTGAACCAGAAATTCCAAAAGGAAGAGTTAAGATTTGTGCTCACTTTGAATCACTTAAATGATCAAGCATCCAATTAAGTGGACTCATGTGGATCCACCAATTAAACAACGGCCTAATACTTCTTGCGTGTGTATATATTAAATGAGAAGAGTGAAGATATCGATGTAATTTTACAACCTAATGTAAATTTCTGCTATTAACATAAAGTTACGTAGCTTGGACATCTCATCTATTAAATGTTTTTCATGATTATCTAATATTAAATGCATGGTAGAACTCTATAATGCTGAAGTGTGGTCAAGGAAAAGACCTAAGCCAGTGTATATCCTTTCGATTTTCATGCATTAAAAATATCACTACCCATCGGTAACTTCAAACAATTCGATTAGCTGTACCTCATTTGCAATTAATGGAAGAAATATATTTAATCCTTGATTTGAGAAGTACAAGATTAATAAAAATGCTTTCTCCATATGTACCACCAGACAATGACATCTGGCGCACTGCACGAGTACTGTCTTCTTGTGGAACCGAGTTGGCACCTCCCCCAAGTAGGATCGACTAATCATTCGGCTTGACCTTCTTGGGACTGGTAAAAGCCACACAACTGTTGAAGTCACTGCATCCAATTTATATATAAATATATATTGTATATTTTTTTCCCATGGCCATGTTAAGTGTTCCACGATATATATATTTTGAATGAGTATATATCCATTGAGAATATAACTTATGAAGGGAAATTAGTCCCGCTGCAAGTCCATCAAACGTTCTTTATCAAAAAATGCCCAGAGTTAATGCTTTTTCATATCTGTTTATAATAAAATGCTAAAAACAAGTGCCAAAGACAATATTCTAGGGTCCATGGATCTTTTCCTTTTTCTGGCCAAATGGTAAGTGAATCTCTCTTCACTTAATAGCAGACCCCCTCTTTATTAGGGTTTATCGATTTCAATGTGAGTCAATTCTCACCCTAGAATTTGGAATTGGGAATTGGCCAACTTGATCTTGGAATTGGACCGCTTCCCGAGGGTCCAAGAATTGGCCAATAATTTTTTTTTTAAATCGATTATTTTAAAGGTTGCAAGTGTGTCTAGCTCTATGCAAGTTGTCATCCTCGGAGTAGTTATCCTACCCATGCAATCATCATGTTTCACACTTACTTGGAAGTAAACCTTAGAAAAACAATTGTAAAATCTTAACATATGCACCAAGTAAACTTTAGAAAAGGAATTTCGACCCAAAAAAAAAAAAAAACTTTAGAATAGGAGTTAGTTGTGCAAGCATAATAGGGGTTCGAGTTCATTAACTATAGACTTATGGATATCCAAATGAACATTCCTCTTGAGAAATGTATAATAAGAATTGTAATATATATATTTATTTATATTTATATTTCAGTTCAGTCCAGACAATTCGGCCCATACTTGAAGCCGGATTAATTATCACCGGTTCTAAATTTTAGAATCAAGAATTGGACCAATTCTTGTGGGAACCGTTCAAAACCGGGTCGTTTGATCTGGTTCCTAGATTAGAATCGGACAATTGCTCACCCCTAATATGTATATCTCTTTGCATCATCTTAATGGTTTGATCCTCGAGCAAAAGCTTCATAACCATGGGCTTTGCATACCCAATCCAATCTCATTAAAATTCACGAGCATTAAAATTTCTTTCTTGGAAATTTTCAGCATTCACCTTCAATGCAAAGACCATACATGCATGTGCTGTATGTACGTACGTAGATATATATTCTGGTTGGAGTATCTATGAAACCATTTCTAAACGCAGTTGTTCTTAGCTTGAACAGAATAATCTCATCTAACCTATAAATGGAGTCTTTTAGGACCTCAATCTCAGATGTTGCCTTCACATAAAAGTTTTGATTAGAAACTCTGTTTTTCCAAGTTAAAGACAATGATTTGAATTTTACACCATCTAGAATTGTAGAATTCCGGAAGGTATCCGCAGTTTTCTGGAAGGTGCTTTCAATTTTCATACGATCATAAATATTCTATATTTAAACAAATTGCATCTCAACCGACAGGAAAAAAGGAAAAAAAAGGAAAAAAATTCTAATGAAGTCAGGTCATTGGACAAACCCGCTATACAATACCAAAATGTACGAGAATACACATTTTTCCTGGAATCTAGCCCGAATCTCACTATTTCTTGGTGTATATTATCGAACAAGTTGTGATTGAAACATAGAGCAAGCTAGACCCATTTAGTTGGGGATAATTTTTCCGATTTCCAATTTTGAAAATTGATTTTCAAGATGAGTAAAAATTGAAGATACGTTTAGTTTGTAGGTAGAAAAAATAGACAGTTTTCAATTGAAAACAATTTTCTTTATGTGTAAAGGTGTTTTGATTTTTATTTGGACAAGTGAACAGAATAATTGCGAACAGGTCCTAATATAAGTAGCCAACAATTGGCTGAAACAAAAGTAAGATGGCAAGGAAGTCCTAAATGACCTAGTATATATCACGAAGGTGGATCAAACGCTGATCAGCTAGATTAGGCTGCATCCATGTTTATATGGTAAAATGTTAACTTGGATCCACACAATAAAGGAAATCACTTGATTTCTTCAAATTTTAATTTACCTCCTAATTAGAAGGATCTCATTTGTCTCATAAATCAGTTACCTTATACGCACAAAACCAATAAAATATGGATGGACTACTTCGAATGCAAGCCAACATAACATCCCAACATCAATCATTATGTTTCAAAGATGACAAACTCCAGTACTGGATGATCTCAATTATTGTTGTTATTTTATCGGCCAATAAATGATATATGATCAACGTGCCTACATGAATTGCTACGAATGAGATATCAAGAGAGACAAATAAGGAACCAGTGGATCATCCTGCAGTGAAAATGGGACAGAAACTTATCAAACCATCAATACCAACAAGTTCCGTCCGTGAAGATATAGAGAAGAAATCTTCTGTGAATCTGGCAGGTTTATCTAGCTCAATGTGTCTTGCCACTCAGGAAACCTAAGACAGCCCCCTAATCTCCCATTCCGTTTATATTATTATACAAATCAAATGTGGAAAAGCCTTTATCTAGGAAAGGCAACTGACAACACCTCAATATATGCCTTCATAGCCAAATGAAGATTTGTGGACAACATGGAGAATCAAATTTGTATGATGCAATGCACACAGACACACACAGATATATATATATATATATATAGAGAGAGAGAGAGAGAGAAGTACAAGATTAACTGATCAGGCTCTCAGCAAAAGGTACAAGATTAACAAATATAATGGTTTCCCCAAATATTGTAAAAGATTGTGAAGATATGGTGCAGAGCATATGTCTTCTTGCAGGCCCAAGTTAACACCTCCCCTAAGTAGAATCGTCGAATCATTCGGCTTTCCCTTTCTGGGACTAATAAAGCCACACAACACTTAAAAGTCACAGTGCGCAATTATTCTGTACCTTTTCCGATGGCCATATGATGTATGGCACACTTATATATCCTTTTTTTCATATTTATCTATATGAATCAAACGCTGAAAAGAGGTGTCAAAGAGAATATCCTTACACTGTTCGTGGATCTTTTTTTGTTGTTTTGGCTAAAGGGTAAGTGGATCTTTGTTCACATAAGAGCACACACCTCTCTCTATTTCTCTCTGCACCATCTCAATGGTTCGATCCTCATGCATAAGCCTCAGATCATGGGCTTTGCGATACCTAATCCCCATCTCATTAAAGAACAACTCACAAACATTAAAATAATTTACTTTCCCTCTATTCTTTTTCCCCTCATTGGAACCCTCAAATACCCTCAAATCTCAACCTTACCTAAAAAGAACTGCACTTTGTGAGGCCATCTTCAAGACGACCGAAGACTTTCTTCAATCTTCTGTCACAAGGAAGGCCTTCATTTAAGACCTAACGAAGAACTCGTAAGTCTTACTGATCTTTCTCTTTTGTCTTCTTCTGTTTCTTGAAGGTTAAGAATCACAAGGGTTTTCGGCGAAACGCTGTTTTTGGCCATCATCGTTCAATTCAGCCAGTTTCTTTCATCGCTCTTCTTCTCATCTTTTTCTTGGAAAAAGGAACCGTCATCTCTTCTGATCTAGAAAGATTTATTTCCAGGGGTGAGAAGCGAAGATGGTGAAAGGGAAGATTGCGATCCGAAAGATTAATTGCTCGAAAAGCAGGCAAGTGACTTTCTTCAAGAGAAGGACTGGGCTACTGAAGAAGGCCAAGGAGCTCTCCATTCTTTGCGACGCTGAAATTGGTGTCATCATCTTCTCCTGCACTGGCAAGCTTTATGAGTACGCTAGCACCAGGTCAGCTCTTTCTCTCCATCAACAAGTAGATCTTTCTTGGTGCCCAAAAGAAAGAGAAGACAAGATGTAATAATTGTGCTTAAGGAAATTGGATATATGAAATCCATTGGTGTTCTATTATTTCCCTTTTCCGTCTAGTTAATCGTAGCCTTAGTTGAGATCGAAAAAAAGAAGAAGTTAGATCTTGTGGTTAAAAATAGGAAAAATTGTCCAAAAAGTGCCAAACTTATTGTGCAGCAGCCAAGTCAATCCTTAATTTTTCAATTTTGCTAATTTAGTCAGAAATCTTTTGATGATTTCCCAATATAATCATTTTGGTCAATTTTGATTGAAAATTATTGACCTAGAAGTCAATCGTCATATGGCATAAAAACCATTGATTTCCATTGGAATTACATACTCTCATTTGTTCAATCATTTCAACAAGATTCATTTATGTCTGTGACCGAGTTATCTTCAATAATACTCTTTTGTAAAAATATTAAGGAAATGTACTTCAAAAGTTGAATTTCATCAATTATTTTCAATTCTCAATTTACCTTGGACTAATTACCAGTGAAAGCTAAACTGGGGGAGTTTTTCTTTTTGTCTTAAAACTTAGAAGTTCTCGTATAATTCCATACAAATTTTGTGAAAAAAAAGAAGAACAAATCTTCTAAAAAATTGTCAAGAAAGTAATTTTTTTTTTTTCAATCTCGATATCTACTCTTTTACAGCTGACTATTTCAGTTGCTCAGAATCTATTTGATTACAATCTAATATTGGATGCGGGGATTGAAATAACCAGATAGGGCGAACAAGTCTAGACTAACAATGTATCTCGTGGATTTTTTTTGTTTAACCTAACAATCTGCATGGAATCTGTTCTTGAATTCTTATATAGCATTTGAAAATGTTCATTCGTTCTCTCTTTGTAGCATGAATTCAGTTATCGAACGTTATAACAGCATGAAGCAAGATAAAGAGCAACAATCTAATACTTCTACGGAGATCCAGGTTAAGCACATGTACTTTCTAACATAGTAATAGCTAATTATTTGTTCTATTGACACTTCATTTGACACCTACAAACTAAAGCTCTTTTGCTTAACCCCATTGGAGGTTCAATTTTAAGTCATGCTAAACGCTTGCACATAGAAATTCATGAACGAAGAAGAAATTCAAATTAATGATGGAGAGGAACCGAACAATTAGTTGAATTAGATTTGTGAAAAGAAGTTATATTATATCTCCAAAGCTTTAAAATAGCATATCATGAGACATGTATGCTCTTCGTATTCATTGTGAGATTGCTGTCAATTCTTCTAAAAGTTTAAGGTAATTGATGGAGGAATGATTTGACTTGAATCTTCTGGGCATGTGCATGTCGGCACTTGGCCAAAGATTCAAGCACTGAAGGTTAGTTCTGATTAATGACAGTCTCGGTAGATTTCCTCCATTTCTAATATCATGTGAAAAATTCTATGGGGGCACTACTCCATCTAAAAAATTATGATCAACGGATATAGGTAGAGCAAGGTGCAAATATATAAGGTAGGATGGAGCTTGTAAATGAGAAATGAGATGTTAATCCACCACTTAGTGCAAATAGAATGAGGATTTGCTCTTGAAGTTGAAAATGGAAAATAAGATGACCAAGCTACTCCATGCTAGAACTTGACTACAGTACTACAGAAATTTTGTGCTCCTCTCTCAATATCTAAAAGCTTAAATAGGTAGACAGATGCATAATCGTGTGATTTTATATATAAATGCTTTAAAGGTCTCTCTCTTCCCTACGAGTTCCACCAATTTTGTTACTACCACTTCCGAAACAAAATGGAGAGAGCTAGATTAGCACTATTCAGAGTAAGAATGTGAGTTTTAAGGACTAGAGAGGAATTAAATTTTATTGCAGCATCCAGATGTAAAGATAGTAATTATTTGCATGAGTCTAATTGTGTGCAATTATTTTGCTCCATTAGTTTTTGAAAAAGGAGACGGAAAGCATGATGCAGCAACTGAGGTGTTTGCAGGAATGCAACAGGTACTGCTTTTGCTTTACCCCATCATTAGTTACTTGGTTGCAAGTTGCATTTTCATCTAACTAAGGATTAATTCAACTAGGAAATGACCGGCATATACACAGAATTTTCAAGAAACTATACAAGAGTGATGATTTTAACTGTTGGATTGGTAATCCGAAAGGTCATGTACAAAGGAACGAAATCAAGTTTGCTAGTGAAACTTGAGGTCCTTGGCAAAAGAATAATACATGTTATTAGAGCATTCACGATTGTATGTAAAAGAAAAAAGTCGAGCATTTGTGATGAATTTGACTGTGATTGAGCACACAGGCGACTGATGGGAGAAGAGCTTTCCAAACTAAGTTTGGAGGACTTAAAAAATTTGGAAAATGTCTTAGAAATGGGTTTGAAGAATGTTCGCTCGAGGAAGGTAATACACATGAAGACTCTTATCACTCATTATGCAAGAAATATCCTGATTTAAGTTCTCCTGTTACGATAATTTCTTTATGTTTATCTACTTAGGACCAGAGTTTCATGGAAGAAATGAGGGAGCTAAAGAGAAAAGTATGACATGGAAAAAATTCTCCTTACTCTCTCTCTCTCTCTCTCTCTCTCTCTCTCTCTCTCTCTCTCTCTCTCTCTCTCTCTCTCTCTCTCTCTCTCTCTCTCTCTCTCTCTCTCTCTCTCTCTCTCTGTAATGGTAGATTAGAATTGCTTCATCCCTGTACATGACTGATTTCTTGAGGGGTTACAGCTTGACCACGTCGAACAAGAAAATGTAGAACTGCGGAAGAAGTCGAAAGTCGTAGGCCGAGATGATGGAGAATCAGAGGGCGAGGTACATACTTTTTCCTTGAGCCCCATCGACCAGTCAGGGAAATTTTACAGTTCAGGGAATTTTAACTTCACTGTAAAATTTCCTTTCTCTTTTCTTAAACATTTATCGCGCACGTAAGTCAAAATAAAGGACAACGTCTGAACAATTTGTCAGAAAATAGACAAGTCGCTCCTGTACTTAAGATGGACTTTCTTGGAGACGAGTCACGATAATCGTTGATCATTTGATCAATGGGTGGGATGGACTTGGGTCCAGGAATTTTTTCGTTAGGTACTGCTAGAGCGCTACATTTCCGTCCACGCAAACCAATTACGGCATAATTAGTGTTATCCTTCTGGAATGAAAATTGCGTATTTATGAACTTTACACAATGGGATTGGTTTGGATGAATGGGGCCGTCATGCTTCTACAGACAGCAGTAGCCTTTTTTTTTTTCTCTTCAAGAAAAGAGTTTGAAACTCCTCAGATAGGGTTTCACCATGTAGAATTGTGTTGTTTTATTGCAATCGTTGAACATTTGGAATCCATACTTTTCCCAACTTATCAATAATTCAAATCGGTTCTTCTGTCTCAGTTTTCTGCAGAAACTAGTTCCAGGAAAGAAATGAGCAAGATGAGTGCTCAAGCGATACCCGATAAAGATGACAGTCCTGAATGTCTCCTTCTCCAATTGACCTTGCAACCAAAGCCCTATCTTTTGGATGCGCAAAAAACTGCAAGTGGATAGTGGTTAGTCTTTTGCTCTGCCTTGAAGGTTTTGAGAAAAGATACTGGTTTTTTCATATGGATTCAATTCATCTTCCATGTTACGCTTTACTCCATCATCAGCGACTAAAATTGCTGATTGCAAACTGCAAGACCAATTCATTGTTTGTTGCATTTGATGGCAGATAGTCATGGCTGTCGAGAATTGTCGGATATGCTTCTCACAAAATGAATTCCAACGACGGTGCACTTACTAATAAAAGAGGATCCATGTGGTGTAGAATTATATTTTTGCAGATGACGGTACCTATGGTGGAGACCCCTCAGTCCGACAGGAGCTAATAGGTTTTATCACACTAACATTTCAATAGAGCTGGCAACAAGGCTTTGCTCTATCAGGCATGCATCAGCTTTTGCCAATTTATCTCCATACCCCTTCTCCACAAGATAGCCTTCTAGCAGTTCGAGCTGACTGTAACAACAACATCAATGATCAAACCTTGCCCCATTGAATGAGATTGATAATTTTGATCTGACTGGAATGATTGCAACACCATGTTAGCTACTGCATATCATGGGAAAATAGATCACAAAGGACAAAAATGTAGAATAAACTTGGTGTAACAGCTTAAGAAAGAATTGTTGCTCGTTATCTAAAGCAAAGTAACCCCAGAAAGAACAGGATTGAATCACGGGAAGAGGATCCATTTATAGAAACAAGCAGATATTATTATTCCTGGCTACTTATTTTATCTGAGAACTGCAATTTGCTTCCTCATGAAAAAGACGAACATAAAACGTCCAAGGACATGATATGGCTTTTCAGAATCAAGCCTGTTTTAGACAGTCCTCGAAACTCTTCAAAGCAAGAAAAGATATAAAAGGAAGAGTGTGGAGAGGCAGACGAAATAAGCAGATGCACACACAGAATATACAATGTTGAACTGAAAAAGACGAATTAAGCTACAAAAGAAGATTAAGAACTAGAGCTCAGTTTATCGACTAATTTGGTGCCTCAAACCTATCTATAACCAGATACGCGCCGGGATTAGGACGGGTCGCGAATTAAACCAAAGACTGAAAAAAAATCACGGACAAGAAATGAGAATTACTCCTCCATTCAACTGCTCTGTAACTGCAGTTGGTATACTTGTCGGACGCGAGAAATCAACAGCAAAAGTCACCACGAAACTGACCTCGGTCGGATGGCGGAGCCAAAACCAAGAGATGCGATTAAAAAGATCAATTCCCGATCTTCCCATACTCATTAACGACCCGTTTTAGTCATTACCCATCTGAGCGAAAGAAACAGAGAAGAACATGAAGAAGAAGGAAACCCGTAGATAATCAGGAAACAAATCCTGGAGGAAGGTAAATGTTCATGAAAGGTTGCAGGAACAAGATGGTCGGGTTCATGCGCTTATACCCTTGGTGAAGAGAGGCCATTTCAGAGATCTCCTTGGTACTGAAACACGCCCTCCGCTTCAAATGCAAAGAGGAAGGCGAACCTCGGTGGCCTGCTCTGATTTCGTCGGAAGAGGAGAAGCTGTCCGCTCTTGGAGTGAAGAGTGGTCGGGTGGAAAAAGCGAGCCTCAGGAGAGATAAGAAAACATCACGGCAACTGTTCTCTTTTTAGATAGTTGCATTTAATTTAATCAGATATTTCCATGACGGCTGCGATTTCCTGCCCAAGGAACTACATGAATTCGGTCCTACAGCTAATCAGATCAATCAATTTTCCAGGGATTGGTTTGGCATATATCCATGGCAAAGAAACATGGATAGGACAAATAGTCAAATGCCAAAAATTTAATGAAAATTTCAAATAAAAGCTTGGAATGTCCTCATTTTCTCAAATAAGAATCCAAAATAAAAATTTGTTTTGTTTAAATAAGAGTCTTAAGTCTCCAAATCATTTCAAATAAGGATTTTTGGCTAGTTGATGACTATTTTGGCCATTGGAGAAGAGGTATTTTAGTAAAAATATTATAAGTTATTTTTTTTAAATTTTCATTTTTTTTTCTTTTTTCCTCTTCCCTTCCTAACCATTATTGCCTCTCGTTGATGGTCGGTGATGAGGGCTGCCCTCACTAGCATCGAGCAAGGCAACCTAGGTGAGGGCGAGGGTTGCCCTTGCCGGCGTCGGGTGACCCTCGCTTGAGTCTAGCAGCCTCTGCGATGCTAGTGGAGGGAAGAGAGAAAAAAAAAAAAAAAAAAGAGAGAGTAAAAGTCGAAAATACCCTTCAACTAATAAGGCTAGACTTTTCTTTGAGTCTTATATGGTTACTTCAAGCTCTTATTTGAAACAATTTCAACTTAAGACTTTTATTTGAGAAAACAATGGTATTTTAAGCCTTTATTTGAAATAAAATTTTCTTTAGACCCATTTTTTTTTAAATGTAAGTACTTTAAGTCCTTATTTGGAATTTTCCAAGAATTTAATTAAGGCTAATTAAGCACATGTAAAGTAATGCACTGATAAATAAATGAATGAATGAAAGGACATAGAGTTAACTCCCGTTGAATAATTCGCATTCACCTTGGTACCGTTTTATCAATTTATGCATGGTTAATGAAATAATGTACAAATGTGTTTCACACTTGATTTCCTATTTTAGAAGGTTTACACTTGATTTCCTATTATGTATGAACCCTTCTATTGTCGCGACTTGGATTTCTTCAAAATCTGTAGCAATCACATTGTCCTCCGTAAATGATTGAGTAGAGGTTTTTATGACGAGTGACCTTATTGATTTTGCCATGTAAACTCTAATTTGGTGCTCCCAAGCAAGTGTCATACAACATGCGGGCACATTTTATTAGTCTCTTTCTTATACTATAGTTTTTTTTTTTTTAATGGTTGAAATTATACTCTAGTTTAGGAGGCCACCTTCTAAGCTGTTATTAAATTTTAGATGCCCAATTAAAAGAACACAAAATGCTGTTATGAAATACATGAATGAATATTTATTATATTCATCTTATTTAATGTACTTACTATGGTACATTTATATCATACATTCTAAGTACATCTTTCTATACAATAAATGTTCACATCCATATCCAATACATGTATTATTTGATACATTGATATTAATGATAAGTACATTTTTGTTTTCCTATAAATAAGAGCTTAGTTTTTGTTGTAGATATAATTGTTATATACTAGAAATAAAATCTTCTCCTCTGACTTTCTCTACTATATTTGATATTTACCTACTTTCTCTTCTCAATCTCTTTATTCTCTCTATTACATATTTACAATGCAATATTTTACAACACATTATTAGCATGAAGATCTACCGAGTGAGTAAGTAATTTTTGCAAGGTAGATGTTCTTTTTGTTAATCAACTCATACTTCATCTTCTTTTCTCAATTCTTCATTTTCATTTTTCTTAGCCCGAAGCCAAATTTCAAATCTAAAAGTATCATTATACTCTTGAAGTGACAGTGTATATTTGGAAATCATTTTAATTAACTTAAGGATTTATTTTTGTAAGGATTATAACAAATATTAAAAAGCTCAAATTCTACATCTTGGAAGTGAGTGGAAAGAATTATCTATCATGGTGCCTTGACATGAAAATGCACATCTAATGGCAAGGTCTCGCTAATGCAATTGCAGATGATAGAACTCAAATGAAAAAGATAAAGCAAATGTGTTAATTTTTATTTGCCGTCATTTGCATAAGAGCCTACAGACTCAATATTTATCCATTTGAGACGCTCAGATCTTGTGGAGGAGGTTGAATGATAGGTATAATCATACCAAGACTGTTATCCTCCATCAAGCACAATATGACTAGCAAAATTTCAGACTACAAGATTTTAAATCAGTGTTTGACTATAATTCCGCTTTATTTGATATTGTTTCTCGGCTTGAGTTATGCGGTATCAAACTCGCTGATGCGGACTTATTAAAAAAAACTTTCTCCACCTTCCATGCTTCGAATATTGTATTGCAACAGCAATATCGGCAGCATTAGTTTACCACATACTCTGAATTAATTTCTGTACTTCTTACTGCTGAGCAAACTAATGAATTACTGTTCAAAAATCATGATCTTAGACCTAATGGCTCAAAAACATTGCCTGAAGCATATGTTAATTTTGAGAAAAATACTAGTCATTTTAAGGTCTATAAACGCAAGCAAGAACATGATCATAGAATGGATGGTAGGAAATTTAACCACCCTAGGAAATCTAACTTTGGTCTGAATCATGGCAAAAAAAAAAAGCCATAGAAGATTATTAATGAAATTATTTGTCGTCAATGTGGCATGATTGGGCATTGATCACGTACTTGTCATATGCCAAAGCACTTTGTTGACCTATGCCATGCATCTTTAAAAAATACGGGCAAGTATGGTGAATCTCATCAATCCTACTTATAACCACTGTTGAGGCCAAAAATATCTCCGTTGTTGAGACTCCTCTTACTCCTAAAGTAACAAATGCATCCCTAGATGTCTCTGATTTCTTTAAGGACCTCTGATTACTTTGATGATGCATCAAATTAATAGATGATAATTTAAACTTCGAATTCTGTGATTCTAATAATTTCTTTTGTAATTGTTTTTCTTTATTGTTCTCTAATATAATTATGAAATGCTTATGAACCTTATATAATATCTATTTTGAAATTTTATTTGACTATATAAATAATATGCAAATTTTATGATAGTTGACACATAAAGTTGTCAATATAAATGCAAATGAAAAATACTGAAAAAAAAAAAAAAAAATGTTTATTTGCTTGATAGTGCAATAACACATACACATACGATGGGAACACAATCTCACAGCTATCAAGCTCATTGAAAGGTTATGATGACCGCACCCTCTTAATGCCAGAATTTTAATTCTGTTAAGCAAAAGTTAGACAATTTTTTTCTATTCACGGCAAGAAAGGGGAGAAATCGACAAAACTTGCAAGCTGATATTCAATTTGAAGAAATAAAATCAAAAGGGAATATTCAGCACGTATTCAATCGACTTGAGTATGACATTGCGTAAGGCACAAATCCATACAATATTAAGTCTTGTTTCAATTATTGATAGTTTTGGGAATGCCACAAATATTGAGAATGCATTTATAAGCATTAGATCAAAAAGGAATCTGCTCAGTTTCAAAGATGTACGTTGTAATGGATACTATATTGAGACTATTTATGAGCAAAATAAGGAATATATTGGCATTTCTTCTTATAAGATGGGTCTGAAGACCATCCGTGAGAAGCTAGAAGCTTCTTCTATGGGTTTGTATTATGTCATGATTAAGGCTGTTGAAACTTACGTCACCACATCTTGGAGATTAGTAAACCTTGATCAGTTTGAACTGTGGTATGATCGCCTTAGTCACTCTGGCACTTCAATGATGCGTACAATAATTCAAAATACAAAATAGCAACCTTTAAAGGATATAAATGTATTGTTGTCCAAAGATATAATTGTGAGGTTTGTTCACAAGGAAAGCTTATTGTCAAACATTTTATAACAAAGGTTAATCTTGAATCCATTTTATTCTTGTAAAGAATTCATGGTGATATTTGTGGACCAATACAACTACAAAGTGGACCATTTCGATATTTTATGGTACTAGTAGATGCATCCTATAGATGATCCCATGTTTGCCTATTATCAATGCGCAATGTCACATTTGCACATTTACTTGTGCATTATAAAGCTCCGGGCACAATTTTCTGACTATCCAATTAAGAATATAAGGATAGATAATGCTAGTGAATTTACATTAAAGACTTTTGATACCTATTATGCTTCACTTGGAATTGAGATTGAGCACCCGGTTGCATATGTTTATACTCAAAATTGATTGGTAGAATCATTGATTAAACATATCCAAATCATTGCCTACATTCTATTATTGAGAACGAATCTCAACGATACAACATGGGGTAGCAGTTTTACATACGGCAGCTTTAATAAGATTACGTCCCACTACCACCCGTGGTGGTGGCGTAGTTGGTTGAACACTTGTTCCTTTCGCGAGAGGTTTAGTGTTCGACTTCCTGTGTTGTCTGTTTTGTTGGAAAGAAACCCACGACTTACCCAGCAGGCAAGGGTGGTGGTGACTTTACCTGCTCCAAGGTTTACCTCGTTGGGCTGCCGGCTTACGGGGGTTCCCTGGGTTATCAAAAAAAAGATTACGTCCCACTACTAGTTTTTTGCAATCTCTCCTTCAAATGGTTGGTTATGAACTAGATATTTTACATTTACACACTTTTAGTTTTGCAATACAGGTGCCTATAGCATCGCCAAAAAGAACGAAAATGAGTCCTCAACGTCGTTTGGACATTTATGTTGGGTTTAATTCATCGTCTATCATTAGATTCTTGGAACCAACTACCGTGATCTTTTTACTGCCAGATTTATAGATTGTCATTTCGATGAGATTATGTTTTCATCAATTAGGATACCTACAACTTCCATGACTATAAAACAAAAACCAGTTAAGGTTTTCTCTTGGAATGAGAAAGACCCAAGGACTCCTAAATGTGAAAACGAGGTGTAGTGCATAATCCATTTACAAGCTATGACCAGACTTTCTGACGTATTTAATGATGCTACTAAGGTAACGAAGTCTTGTCACGACCTAAATTTCGGTGTTCCACCTTACGATTAGGCTAATGAACTACTAAGTCTAAACTTAACTCGGGCTCTTCCAAGCCTATACCAATTCGTGACTTAGGTTCAAGTTCTTAACATGCAATTAATTTTTAACTAAGAATCGCTGCTAATTTATTTTTTATGGGTCGATTGAAACCCAAGTAAAATAAAGGAGATTTACTTTATTTTTATGCAAACTAGAGATTATGAGTTTGGGGACTTGATTATGTTAGATTTCTCTAACGTCCTTTCGGTACATTTCTCTTTTATTTTGAAAAATGTTTTACAGGTATCTTGAATTAATTTTAATTCACTTACTTGACATATGAAGTGATCATGCGAGTGCGCAAACCACCAATTTAACATCCAAGAAAAGTAATGATTAAATTGTAGGACTTACCTCACAACAACGAAAGTATTTGTAGTATTAGATCAAAATTCACATTGACAGTTCTAGATATGATTTATAATTAACATGTAATTTTTTTTTCTTTTTTTTCACTTATTTAATGAGAATCATACTTTATGCAATGCATGCTAACATGGCAATATGACCTAAACTATATGACATAAATAAAATATAAGCATGCAGTCTATCCTAAAGAATGAAATTGATTTATTCTAAGACAATTTTTTTGGTATTTTCCATGAAATTCGAAATTAAGAAAAATGCAAAAATTATCTATGTAGGTTAAGATATCCTCCAATTTGTATTAGGAATTAGGTTAAACTAAATCTTAAATTAAACTAGAACATTATCTCAACCAAGTAATCTTGAAATGCAACCTATCTAAGAGAAATTATCTAAACCTATAATTAATTTAAAAAAAATGCAATCTTATCCTAACATGCAATGATGTGTAAAGAATGCCCTAATTTTTTATTTTTTATTTTTTTTTTGGTAAGGAAAAGAGAGAAAGCATGATTACCCTAATTCTAGTTTTTTCTTTTTCTTTTCTATGAAATTTGAATTTAAAATTGACACATAATTAAACATGCAATTCAAATTTAAAAAAACATTAATCATCCTAAATGCATGCATTTTTTTCGATTTTTATTTTTTCAAGGATTCGAAATAAATAAATTCCTATTCTAAATATGCAAGATAACCCTAAGACGAGGAATATTCTAAACGAACCTAATCTAACTCAGATTTTTTTGGATTTTTTTTTTTTACGGAAATAAAATCAACTCAAACCCAAATCAGAGCAAGATAAGATCGATATCCGTAAATTGACGAATCATATTTCGCACATGAGATCGGATTGGTCAATTTTAAATAAAACCGCGAATCGAATTTTAAATGTGAGATCGAATCGGTAATTTTCCAAGTGATTGCTAATCGGATTTCGAGCGCGAAAATCGAACTGTTAATATCTAATTTAAGAGGCTACTTCATGTTGGGAATCTCGGTCATACATTGGTGATTATTCCAATTAAATAAACAAAGTAAATGATAATAAAAATAAATAAAATAATAAAAATAAGAAATCTACCTAATTGGGATTTTGGGCTCCTAAACTAGGGTTAGCGAACGGCGGCTAGATGGGTCGCCGTTCGGAGCTCCGGCGAGGGCGGACCAGCAGGCGAAGGTGGACCGGTGGCGTTGGCAGCCCGGCGGCAGGGGACTTCGCAGCTGTGGCAGCGTCGGGTGCGCGGCTGAGGAGCGGCGTCGGGCTGTGGCAGAGGAGTAGGTCGTCGGTTAGAGGGGCGGAGCGGCTCGACTCGAGCTGAAGGGTGACAGCAGGCGAGCAGACGCAGGTGCAGGCGCTGGGCGTGAGCGAACGGTGCTCCGGCGGCAACAGGGCAGAGGCGGAGCAGGGGCGTCGTTGCCGGTGCAGTGGGTCGCTCGGAAACGCGGCGTCGGCAGAAGCGGCGGAAGACGCGGCGACGGAGCTTGCAGGTGAGGCGGAGCTCCGGTGTCGCAGATCGGGCAAAGGCGGAGCGACGGTCACAGGGGCGTCGCGGCCTTCGGGTTGGGTGGCGAGACGGAGCAGAAGCCGGCGGACTTGGGTGGCGGAACGGCTATACGGCGTCCGGCGGGACAGCTACCGGTGCTGGGCTTGCGAAAAGCAGACGCAGGCGGCGAGTGTGGCTTCCGGCGGGCGGAAGGCGAAGCGCGGCAGGCGGTGGACGAGCCCACAGTCTCCTCACTGTTCTTCTTCCTTTTTTTTTTTTTTTTAATTCTTTCTCTTTCTTCTTCCCTTTTTTTTTATTAAATTCTTTCACGTCTCCTCACTGTTCCTCCCCTCTGCCCCCCGCTTCACGTCCCCTCTCCCTCTTCTTTCACTCTTTTCTTTGACTTTTTGCTTTTTCCCCAGAACAATCGAAGAAAAAAAAAACTTTCTGCCCCAAAGAACGAATTTTTTTGCCTTTTGTTCAATTTTCGCCTAGAAATCGAGAAGAAGCCCCCGAAACCTATGATTGCGTTTGGCAGTCGGATAAAATTTGAGATATAATATGATTCATTCTATTTTACATTTGAATGCTCGCTTATGATAGGATAAAATTAGATATAATGAGATATAAATAGGATAAAATTATTTCATGGATGGCGGGATAAAGGTGGATAAGATTTTTAATATTCATAATAGAAAAATTATTTTTATTGAATAACAAATTTATTAAATTAAAAAAATTGAAATTATATTTCAATATAAATAATATTTGAATTCTAATTTAAGAAATTAAAAATAAAAAAAATAAAAATTTATTTTTAATTAATCTTATTTTAATTTATATATTCAACTTTAATTATATCTTATAATAAACATTCAATCTATAAATTAAATATTTATATTTATTATATATTTTAGGTATTTTTGTATTTTAGACATGTTAGTACAGTTTACTATTTGATAAAATTTTATTAAAGAATGATGAAAGGGGAAAAAGAAATAATAAAGAAAATAATATAAAAATAAATTAAGTAATAGTGTTACAAGAGATTTTCACCATCTCCGTTTATGAACATTTATGTTCATTTATAATGATATGCCGTTTATATCAAAAAAATATACATGGTATGATGTGAACATATTCGACTTTACTATTGCGATTCATCAAGTAATGGACAAGATATAAAAAAAAAATCATAGGATTTCATATTCTATTTTATCTAGTTATCTCGATTATAAATCCGGACGACCAAACGTAACCTACATGTTTAACCTTTATATAGGCCATGGATTAGGGTTTTAATTTTTTCAAATCAATGTCCACGGATATTTCTTTTCCGAATGCAATATTTATTTTTGATATGATTTAGGATTGGAAAAGGATCTTTTGAAATTTTAAATCCTGTAAAGTTGAGCTCACAATATTTTTCACACCTACACTATCCGAAAATATTTTAAAACAATTCCCATCATATCCCGGAAAATTTCAAATTCCTATTTTTCATGAAATAATTTTCGATCATTAAAAAAAATGGGCTTGGGCCAATTTGCTCACTTCATGGCTTAATCCTACTTTAAAAAATTTAAAGCTAAAACCACTAATTTGAATTCATCTCATGTTATCGCATAATGAAAATGCAAATTAAAAATAAATGCACCTAAAATTATATGCTATGCAATTAATTAATTAATTTAATTTTTTAGGGTTGAAAAATTAATTCCTAATTTTTTAATGCAATAAATAAATAAATAAATAACTGGGTCAACAAAATTTAGGTATCAATAAGTCTCATATTCTAGCTACAAATGCTCAAGTTAGGATAGTTGTTCTCGAAGGATAGGCAAAAATGGATAAAAATCCCCTGCATTTAAAGTATGGTAGATCGATAGGATCAAAAGATACTACTCCTTAAAAACGAAGGGAAAAGAATCAGAAATCCGCTTCAGAGCCTGGCATTGTGCTTGCTCCCAAAGAGCTTATTGCCCTTGAAGAGGCACAAACCCATGAAAGGAACACCAACCCTAGAATACTGATAATTCCATTGCAAATTGTAATGAAATTTGTGATCAAAATGAAAGTATCATTGATTATACTTTTGCATTCTTAGTTACTTATTAAATTATGGATAATGATTGTGAGCCGCAATTTCTTAGCTACAAATGCTCAAGTTAGGATAGTTGTTCTCGAAGGATAGGCAAAATGGATAAAAATCCCCGCATTTAAAGTATGGTAGATCGATAGGATCAAAAGATACTACTCCTTAAAAACGAAGGGAAAAGAATCGAAATCCGCTTCAGAGCTGGCATTGTGCTTGCTCCCAAAGAGCTTATTGCCCTTGAAGAGGCACAAACCCATGAAAGGAACACCAACCCTAGAATACGATAATTCCATTGCAAATTGTAATGAAATTTGTGATCAAAATGAAAGTATCATTGATTATACTTTTGCATTCTTAGTTACTTATTAAATTATGGATAATGATTGTGAGCCGCAATTTCTTAGCTACAAATGCTCAAGTTAGGATAGTTGTTCTCGAAGGATAGGCAAAAATGGATAAAAATCCCCTGCATTTAAAGTATGGTAGATCGATAGGATCAAAAGATACTACTCCTTAAAAACGAAGGGAAAAGAATCGAAATCCGCTTGAGCCCGGCATTGTGCTTGCTCCCAAAGAGCTTATTGCCCTTGAAGAGGCACAAACCCATGAAAGGAACACCAACCCTAGAATACTGATAATTCCATTGCAAATTGTAATGAAATTTGTGATCAAAATGAAAGTATCATTGATTATACTTTTGCATTCTTAGTTACTTATTAAATTATGGATAATGATTGTGAGCCGCAATTTCTTAGCTACAAATGCTCAAGTTAGGATAGTTGTTCTCGAAGGATAGGCAAAAATGGATAAAAATCCCCTGCATTTAAAGTATGGTAGATCGATAGGATCAAAAGATACTACTCCTTAAAAACGAAGGGAAAAGAATCAAATCCGCTTCGAGCCGGCATTGTGCTTGCTCCCAAAGAGCTTATTGCCCTTGAAGAGGCACAAACCCATGAAAGGAACACCAACCCTAGAATACGATAATTCCATTGCAAATTGTAATGAAATTTGTGATCAAAATGAAAGTATCATTGATTATACTTTTGCATTCTTAGTTACTTATTAAATTATGGATAATGATTGTGAGCCGCAATTTTATTATTAAATGTTGTCAAAGGCAAGATTGGCCTAAGTGGGATGAAGCAATTAAGGCTGAATTAGCTTCTCTAGCTAAATGAGAGGTTTTTGGACCCGTAACTCGTATCCCCGATAATTTAAAGCCCGTTGGATATAAATGGATATTTTTCCGTAAATGAAATGAGAAAAATGAGATTGTCAGGTATAAAGCTCGACTTGTTGCTCAAGGATTCTCCTAGAGATCTGGATTGATTATAATAAGACATATTCACTTGTGATGGATATGATTACATTTCCTTTTCTCATTAGCCTAGTAGTCTTTTAAAGATTGGAAATGTGTCTTATGGATGTTGTGATGACATATTTATATGGCTAATTAGATTCTGATATTTATATGAAAATTTTTGAGGGATTCAAAATGCCTGAAGCGTGCACTCCCCGCAATTTATTCTCAATAAAATTGCAAAGATCCTTGTACGGGTTAAATCAATCCCGACGCATGTGGTATCAATGCTTAAGTGAATACCTAATTAAGGAAATGTATATTTGCTCATGTGTGTTTATTAAGAAATTAGAAACCGGATTTGCTATTGTTTATGTCGACAATATAAATTTAATTGAAACTCTTGAAGAGTTAGCTAAATTGCTGAATATTTGAAAATGGAGTTTGAAGTTAAAGATTTGTGTAAAATCAAACTTTATCTTGGTCTAGAGCTTGAGCATAAAGCAAATGGAATAATCGTCCATCAATTAGCATACGTTGAAAGATTGCTTAAATGCTTCAACATGGACAAATCTCACCTATTGAGCACCCCTATGGTTGGTCTCTATATCCTCAAAAGGACCTATTTTGTCCTAGAGAATCTGATGAAGAGATACTTGGTCAATTGGGGCTTTGATATAATTGGCACGATGTGCGAGACTAGGTATCGCTTTTGCGAAAAATTTATTGGCACGTTTTAGTTCTGAGCTAACTCGGAGACACTGGAATGGAGTTAAACATATTTTCCATTATCTTCGAAGAACCATAAATTTGAGATTGTATTATTCCAAGGATTCCACTAACTCTGGTTTAGTTGGATATGCTGATGCTGGATTTAGATTCGATCCACATAAGGCTCGCTCTTAAACCGGGTATTTATTTTGTTATAACGGCAAGGCTATTTCTTGGTGTTCTACAAAGCAATTGCTAGTAGCTACATCCTCTAACCACTTTAAGATTATTGCTTTATATGAAGCTAGAAGAGAGTGTGTTTGGTTATAATCCGTTATAACGCATATTCATAATTCTTGTTGTTTAATACCGATTGCAAATTCTCCCACTATAATTTATGAAGATAATACTAGTTGTGTTGCACAAGTTAGGGGAGGATATATCAAAGGTGATAGGACCAAGCATATCTCGCCAAAATTTTTCTATACTCATGAACTCCAAGAA
This sequence comes from Eucalyptus virginea, assembly GCA_014182375.1. NCBI lineage: Eukaryota > Viridiplantae > Streptophyta > Magnoliopsida > Myrtales > Myrtaceae > Eucalyptus > Eucalyptus virginea. Next base: position 31,165,430 of record CM024522.1, on the reverse strand, counting down.
AGTCGACAAATTGATGTTAAACATATTCGATTCATAAATAATCTTGCAGATCTTTTAACTAAATCATTGCCAACATCAACTTTTGAGAAATTAGTATATCGCATTGGAATGCGGCGAGTTCACAAGATGCAAGATTGATTAGCCCCGGCAATGGCTATATGGTTTAATTGAGCGAGAGATATTATGAACTATGCATTGCACTTTTTTTTTTCTTTCTATCTGGTTTTTTCTCATAGGGTTTTTCCGGCTTAAAGTTTTTAACGAGGGAATTAATGCATCCATAAAGGAGAGATATCATAAAATTTGTGCCATGCACTCTTTTTCCCTTTTATTCGATTTTTGTTCCATTGAGTTTTTCTAGGTTAAGGTTTTTAATGAGGTAATATCATTCGATGCACATTCGTAATGAATACAATGAATATTCAAGGGGGAGTATTATGAAATACATGAATGAATATTCATTGTATTCATTTTATTTAATATACTTATTATGGTACATTTGTATCATACATTCTAAGTACATCTCCCCATACAATGAATGTTCATCTCCCTATCCAATACATGTATTATTTGATACATTGATATTAACGATAAGTACATTCTTGTTTTCCTATAAATAGAAGCCTAGTTTTTGTTATAGACATAACTGTGATATACTAGAAATAAAATCTTCTCATTTGACCTTCTCTACTATTTTTGGTGTTTACCTACTTTCTTTTCTTAATTTTTTAATTTTTCTATTACATATTTGCAACGCAATATTTTACAACACTTTGCCCTTTTTTTGCTTTCTGTCTATCACTTGTATTTGTTTAATGCTATTATGGTGGGTACTACTTTAGTTGTTATGGTGGGTACAACAAGGGCAAGGTGAACAATTTTTCATCGCTTTCCATTACTTAACATTATTTAGTTTTTTTTTTCCATGAAAAGATTGCAATAATCTTTGTCATCATTCATGGATTCCCTCTGTTATTTATTACTGATTATATATATTTACTTTACTGTCCGCAAGAATCGATGTTATTGGATGCTAGTGATGGACTTTATAATTATTTCTTGACGTGATGTGTACCAAATAAATCAGTTTTATATCATATTATATTTATTAAAATTCGTGATTGACTTTTTCTACTATTCAATTTAATTTGATTTGTCAACCTATAATAGCAGGACGCCAAGATGATCATAAGTCCAAAACGGTTGCAACTAGTTGCTTTATAATATAATTATTTCCTTCGTACGATGTTTTACAAAATCATGTGTACATAATTTTTAATGGGTATTTGAACTCTAACAAGTTGTACATAAAGAAATGGCGTTTTTCTTGTCTTGAATCTGAGTTGTCCTTCTCTCTGATTTCTAATGATTCATTAATTCATCAGATCAGAAGCATTTGGAGGGAAGTTCTTTGATACCTTGCTTTCTTGGTTGCTCATCAGCAAGCTGCAGTTGATACTTTGTCTGTCGTCCGACGCTCGCTGCTGTGTTGTATTGCGTTGATATATGGTCAGTTAAACAAGGCAGAAAGTTTAGGGGAGACAAGCTACATAGAGCGTGCAGATCAATATGGAGAGAGGAAAGATTGTGATCCAAAAGATAAATAGCTCGGCGATTAGGCAAGGGATTATCTATTGACACCTAAATTTTAACTTTTGCACCTAGTCATTTATCTCATGAAAAATTAGGGATTGAATTTAGTCCCTAAATAAAAATATCAATATCTCATACTATTTACATTATAGTTACTTCGTGAATATAATGGAGGCTCGAAATCTCATACATCGATTTTTTAGCCCGGCAATACGGACTAACATGATTATGCATCATACAAAACCAATATCCCTTTCCTTTTCCTCATTATTGAACAGATTTGGTGAAGAAAAGCTGGTCGTATTTATCAGAAGAGATCTTCTTTCCCGAAACTAGCCGAATCACAGATGTGTATAAAGGGTAAGAGAGGAGGGAGATATTCTCAGCCAAGAGGAAATGAGGAGATTTGAAATGGCAAAGTCAGGAAAGAAATGGCAATCAGTGGAATTCCTTTCCCATGAATAATGGGTTCAGGGCTGAAGATAAAGGAAAGTGCGGTAATTAGGAGGCAAAATCGGTGAGACAGACATATAGAAAGAGGCCAAATAAAAGAAATAAATCAATTAAAGGGAAGAAATTAAAGCATTTGTGGAGGGTGGCCGCTGCTGGAGGACGAGGAAATAAATGAACTGGCCATGAAATCGTGCATAAATTTTGCAAGGCCGTATGGGGAACCCAAAAGATTGCTAGGAGGGAGAGGCTTTTGGCCATTTTAAAAGAAGACCAAATCCTGATGGGGGCACTTGGACGAGATGCCATAGAGAGGAGAGAAACATGAAAAATAACGTAAGATCTTTGCCATCCTTTTAAGTGACTCCTTTTCTGTTTTGCAAAAATAACTGGATTATGTCTGGATAGCAAATTTGCTATCCATTTAAGTTATTTTTTCCTCGAATCCATTGAATTTTTGGTTCAAAAAAGTGAAATATACTCACGGGGTTTATTTAATCGACCATAACCGATTAGTGCAACTCCAAAAAGGTAATATAAAATGCATACTAATTTGAGTACCATGTTACTATTGATACGGCTTGCTTAGGAGAGTCCACACTAATTGTGGGCAATTGTCTCACAAGAGGAACCTTTGTTTTTGGTGATTCACAAAGGTTGTGGCACCTTGTCAAAGTAAAGAATTAGTCTCCTCAAGAAGGCCAAGGATATGAGGAAAGCGTATGACAGGGTTGAATGGGATTTTCTTCAAGATTATCTCCTTAAACTGGGTTTTCATCCTACTTGGGTGAAATGGACTATGCAATGTATTTCCACTCAATCGTCCTGTGTTAAACTGAATGGAGAACATCTTAGCTACTTCTACCCTTCCAGAGGTCTTAGACAGGTGATCCTCTCTCCCCTTATCTGTTTATTCTGTTGGCTAATCTCCTTTCTACACTTATTAAGAAAGCTGTTGCCTTGGAACATCTTAAAGGTATTAAACTTAATAGGTGGTGCCCTTCCTTAACTCATTTGTTTTTTGCGGATGATGCCATATTCTTTCTTGATGGTACTGTTAAAGAATGCCAGAACCTATTGAATATATTACAGCAGTATTGTCTAGCAACAAGGCAGGAAATCAATCGTAATAAATCTAGTATCTATTTTGCAAAAGATTGCCCAGTTAGTTTGCAGCAGAATTTGGCTTCGGAGCTCCGGATTCCTATTCTAAACAAATGTGGAAAGTACTTAGGGATACCTTCTGATTGGGGACGTTTGAAGAAAGACATGTTTTCGTGGATATTAAGCCGAGTTCAATCTAAATTGGAGAGTTGGAAAGCTAGTCTAATTTCAAAGGGTGGGAAAGAGATCCTACTCAAAACTGTTATCCAAGCTATTCCTCATTATGCAATGTCTACTTTCAAGTTGCCTGTGTCTATTTGTAGATCTATCGAAAGAAGCATAGCCAGATTTTGGTGGCAGAATGATCGAAACAAATTAGGAATTCATTGGCGAAGTTGGGATGTTCTGAAAAAAAGCAAAGCAGATGGAGGTTTAGGCTTTAGAGATCTTCTACATTTTAATAGAGCAATGTTGGCCAAGCAGGCTTGGCATTTACTTCATCAGCCTTCATCTCTTTGGAGCAAAGTTTTTAAAGGTTTGTATTTTCATTCCAAGTCTTTTCTAAATGCTGGCAGAGGCTCTCGCCCATCTTGGGGCTGGCAGAGTCTCCTGATTGGTCGGAATGCCATTCTACCCAACATATGTTGGTCTGTAGGTGACGGCAAATCAGTCAGAATACGTGGTGATCCTTGGCTCCCTATTGGAATCTTAAGTGGCCCTTCAACCCGTGAAGAACCTATTTTGGTGGCTGATCTTATTGATCAATCCACCAATACCTAGAATGCCAGCCTGCTACACAGATTCTTTGACAATCAGGTTATAGACCAGATCACCACTATCCCTTTGCGATAACTTTCTACCAGTGATCAGATTATTTGGACTCCTACTAAAGATGGTTATTTCACTGTCAAATCTGCCTATCATTCTTTCACAACAACAGCAACACAACAGCCAGTAAGTACCACTTCCTCATCTTATCAGAATCCAAGTTGGTTATGGAAAAGAATCTGGAAAATGCATTCCCCCCCAAAAATTCGAGCCTTCCTATGGTCGCTTTGTCAAAATGCTCTTGCTACAAGGGCTAATTTATTTCAGCGACATATCATTAATAACCCGTGCTGTCTACTTTGTGATCAAAATATCCCTGAAACTCTTGAACATCTCTTTTTATTATGTCCGTGGACTAAAAAGGTCTGGGCGCACCCTAGCTTCAACATTCAGATTTCTCCTATGCAGCTTCATAGAATAGATGAATGGATAGTCCAACTAGTTCAGTCTAGATCTTTCTTACTTGGTTTGGAGACTTTGGCCTCAGTTCTTTGGCAGATTTGGCATGCTCGGAATGGTTTTATTTTCCGGCGAGAACGCCTTCGACCATCTCGGGTGGCTGAGGCTGCACTGGTTGATTCTCATGTAGCTCATCTGACGGCTTCGTCGGCGACGAATACTCCTCCGTTGTCAACGGAATCATTGACTTTCTCTTGCACTAGCAGGCTCCATGAATATGCCATCTCTAGGTCTCTCTAATGCTAAAGCATTCCTAGAAGTCATCGATTCTGCAAGGGAGTTGTTGATTTAGTGGGTAAATGGCGGTTTTATCGCATTGTCTTGTTTCTGAAAAAAAAAAAAAAGAAGGCCAAGGAGCTCGAATCATTGACTTTCGAGGCATGAATATGCCATCTCTAGATTATTGATTCTGAGTCTATTTCGATCACTTCACATTTGGAAGGTGTCTACATTCCTAAGGTCATTAATTCCGTAACATTGGAATAAGTAAATCTTGAATACATGCACCCAACAATATTTATTTCTTATTCAAGGTCTAGCAAAAGTTGTTTAAAATTTCTAGAGTGCTTATTTAATTGTTGTCGTTTTCTAGTAAGACTAGTTGTCTTCCCTATGAGTCATTTTATCTTTCCAAAGAGTCTTGGTAATGACTCATTTTTCAAAGTTCATCTATATAAACATGCTATGGTGAATAAAAATGTAGACTTGTTTTTAGTAATAAATTATTTAGCCTTTGGCTTGAGAACAAGAAAGATTTCTCATTTTGCTCTTATCTTTTAGATAGATTCCTACGAGTGGCAAGTGTTCTATCTATTTAAGTTCTCACTTGTGTTACCTTTGACCCTCCCTCCCTCCCTCCCTCCCTCTCACCATGCGCTTTTGTCTTAGCATAGTAATTATTTTCAATTGAATCATTTTCATGAATATGGGCGAGAAGCCTGAAAATGTTATGATTCGACTTTTTACCTACCTAGGTGTGGCAATGATGAAGCTTTCTAATGTTATTTTTCTTCTAAAAATTGCTTCAAATTTATTTATTTAGACTTTATAGAAAATAAAAAGAGAGAAAAGAAAAGTTTGATATCGAGGACAGGTAGTATATGTAATTACTTTCAATTGAATCGTTTTGGTAAAATTTGCAGCTAAATAGTGTATGTGTTATTATTTACCTTTTTCCTACTAAGTTTTCGTTGACTACTCCAAGTAGCACCACAATACATGTATTTGATTAGAGAAGCGTCTTGGAGCATGATGCGCCAATCTACTCAAATCGATCATTGTATTTGAAGTATTATAAATTTTGTTGTTCTTCCCATAATGTTTCCATGTAGCGGTTGACTTGAATGATAGAGAACGTTGCAAAATATATAAAAGAATCTAATTTTCTCTCACTATGACGTGCATAGAATACTTATTTCTCAACCCTAATCAAGAGTTCTCATTCAAAGCTATGTGAATTCTTTGATGCCTGATTTCTGCTTACATTGTAGGGAGCTGATCATTAGAATTTGGAGTTTAATGGGAGAATAATGAATATTATTCATCACGATCTTCTTTTTCTTCAAACTTGCGTGGATAAAAATAAAATCAACAAAAGAAAAATGCTCGCTAATTTCTTTAGTAGTTGCTGTTAAAATATGATCCATTTTACTATATCTATCTAGAATAACCTTATTATTATTATTATTATTATTATTATAGAAGTAGTTGGCAATAGAGGAAGAGAGAGCCCACGTCAGTAAACAAAACCAAGAGAAAATCTCTGATCAAGTGACTTGACCAATAGTCAAAGAGTGGATTAGATAGAGAACATGTAGCCTGCACATCTACCACTTTTGCAAGAGTATGTCGGTGGAGAAAGCCTATAAATAGGCACATCCCCTTCCCAATTGTTGTAATGAGGTAGAGAGAAGGACAGAGCGAGGATATATGTGAGTAGACCCCATTTGTTAGGTATGAGAGGGGTGTGGTGCAAGGAGTGGCGGAGAGTCACACGTGTAAATGTGACAGTCCATTGCATGTTTGTGTGAGTGGTGTAATTAAGCGTTCTTGTAATAGTAAGAGAGTGTTTATTACCAAAACTTTACAAGTGGTATTAAAGTTATGCCAAGCAACTCAACAGTTACATCCTGTTTATATCTCGAGCAAAAAGACACTAACATCATATAATAATTCGCACCATAGGCATCGAATGCAAGCAAATCCAGCGAAGTTATAATTACGGAAGTCCCATACACTTAGGCCGATTGACACGACTTGTACCATTATTTGCATTCGATTCATTCACGCTCTGAAGTAAATGAAGCAGCACAGATTGGCATGGAGCTAAGGTTTAATCAGTAAAACAATAAATTTCAACTTCTCATCGCGCAGCTGGAACCAAATTCTAGTTAAAATGACCATTTACATGTCACGTCCTTCGACAGGTTGCGACTGCATTAAGGAATAAAACTGGCTTGATGCATGCATCTCGAAAAAGACCACATTGTTGATAGTTCTCTGCAGTGATGTTGCTCGCTGCTTGAAGAAGATCCTGAGGATTTTTTTTTTTTTACTAACCTCATTTATTCTTTTCGATTGTGTAAAAGTTGATTTAGTCCAATATGTTGATGAATTGTGAAATACAGCTTGATGCCAAGCTTGGGCGGATGTTCGTGTCAGACTATTACTTCTCGTGGCATTGCAATCGTCTTGATTGATGATCTAATCTAGATGCATGTACGATGAGCTTAAGATGTCAGTCCACTATATCTTAGAGATTAATTTATTATCATCACCTAGCGTTTTTTTTAGCGAAGTGTGATCGCACCTGCTATTTATGACAGAGATCGACATCTGATAGAGGCGAAGGGCTAGGTAGATTGAGGTGGTTGGGATAAGAAGTTCTGAGAAAATTTCGTTAGGCCAAAGTTCATGGTAGATGGACAACAGGTGAATATTCATGTACTTATCCTTGTTGGTCACGAGGAATAGAGGAGGCTAGGTTAGTCAAGACTTGAAAGATGAAGGTGCCATTGCATTTTAAGGGCAAGAACAGGTAGAAAAAATGCCCAGAGCAAATGTTTGATTACCAAGTACTATGGCGCAAAAGTAATCCATGCCATGCTTCCAAAAAAAGCTCCAAAATACTTCAACGAATGGGTTCCTATATCTAAAATCGTCACAGGTGGATAGGTAAAGGATGCTTAGGGGTGTGAGACAACTCTTTCTAAAGACTAGAGTAAAATAATTGGGGCATTGAGAGAGTTAGCTGGTTGTACAATAATAAATGATATATGGATTCTTGAGAAAGGAGCTATTGGGGGTATTCTTTATACTACTCGAATTCTACAAAAGAATAGAAAATTAGATCTATATCGAATCTCACTCGAATAGCCCCATCTGTCCTCCTAAGAAGAGGTTTGGTTTCAAACAGGAGAAGTACGATGTGCCAAGGTTAGGTGCCACCCAACCCAAATGCTCCCATTTTTAATAAAAATTCCGGCTACAGCATATAAATACTAGAATGTGCATTTACATGAGTGCTTGGAACCATGTATAAAAGGGTCAAACCACATGCTCCACCGCTTGTGTAGGCCTTCGTCAATTCCTTTGAGTTCCATTTTCGTCAAGCTCATAATTTTTTTTTTTTTAAAAGAGATGTCCATTGAGTTTTCTAAGGAGCTGAAATAGCGGGCCTGACAAAAAAAAGAAAAAAGAAATAGCGGGCAACTATATATATATATTCGCACATCTCTATGCTTGTCTATGGCAAAAAAAAGTAATGAACGTCCATTCTATGTCTTGGATGGAACTAACAAATCAAAGAGTTAATCGGATAAAGTGGCATCATTCAACGGTTTAAAACCACAACATCATTACGTTGAGGAAATAGGCAATAATGGACAACATCATATGTCAAATATGATGAATTTATCTCCAAACCCAGGAAAAGAGCAAGACGTTCAATTATATCTAAGATGGCGTGTTTTCTTTAAGATATCATCTCAATATTAACTTAGTGGAAACATATGATATTCACATAACTGTTTCCCAGTAATTAAGTGAGTTTCTTCCGAAACTAGGGTTCATCCATGATGCAGAACAAGATGAGCATTTACTCGATCAACTTGAATCATATGAAAGATCTTTCAAAGAAAATAAGAAGAATTGAACTCCCGTCGAATTCCCAAGTGTGAACACAAATCAGCCATGACATATTAAAATCCAATCCTGAGTGTGAACACGTATATTATATTGGAGTGCAAGTTGACCGTGGAACTGTATATGTCAGTCTCGTGTCCCCGACTCAAAAGTGTCTGCTCGAATTTGACTTGAACATGTTTGTACAATCAACTACTCCTTCGGTAGCAGAAAGATGCATGTGCTGAATATAGTTTCCTCTGCTCTTTTTCTCTTCTCGGGTGAGAAGAAAATTCACTGAGATTAAAAGGAGTGATCACAATACCTTGGTACGGACCCGAAACTAGAAAAAGAAAATGAAGGATTGATCTGCATAGATCAAATAATTCATTAGATGAAAAACAATTTGCTGAAGAATGATAGCATAATTTTATTCTATGCAATGGTATGCCCTCGATGAAATTCTGGTCTTAACAAATTCATCACGTTCGATGATGTATTAGTAGGTATCACGTGATCCAATGAGTAAATAAGCCCATTATATCATCCGATGATTGATAACTACCCTACCCAACCTTTCACTTCAATGAGTTTTACTTTGTCAGGTTGAAGGTTCAAAAAATTTATATATCATAATAGAGTGAGCGGGTTCTAAAAGAGTTTTCACCTAATTTTCCAATGCATAGCATGAAGACTGTCTTCAAAAGGAACCAGGAAGGGGGCAAAGACATCCTAACAAGTCTGCCTGTGGACTCTACCTCGAGCGACCTTCCCTTATTTAGGACAATACAAAGACAAGGCTTTTACGACGAATGGCAAGCAAAATTTTTTTTCATAAGTAATGATAAGCGTCAAATAGTTGTTGGTATGATAAAAAAATGACCTATGTTTTTTTTTTTTTTTTTTTTTTTCAGATAACTTGTTGGTAACTTTTCAACAATTTAAAGAAATTACCGACTTTTTTTTTATAATTTCCAAAATTTGCTAGTTTTTTTTAGATGTACTAATTCTTATATGAAATTAGCAGCCTAAATTAGAGCAGCTTAATAATGTTTTTCAAAATAAGTTACCGACCTAACTTGGGTTACCGATAATTTCCTTTTACCCATGGATTTTTATCGACGTTCACCAATTCTTTCAAAAATCTAATAGTACGGAAAAAAGAACATTACTCTCTTCTTTTGGTCAAAACATTTGATTCGTCCCTTTTTGGAAGTGTTAAATATTTTATTAAACAGTTACATATTATACGAGTGAAGTTTTGGAAGGAAAACGAAGAACCAGAATAGTTCAGGGTTCTTCAACACTTTCCACAGTTGATGCTCGATGCAAATGAACGATCTCATGGGTATATCTATCCCGACTGAAGCACCTGAATGGAAACATTTATAGACTTAGTTTGTTCTTACCTTCAACAGAATATTATCATCTGATCTAATTCATAGAGTTTTAAAGGTCTCAACCTCGTAAGTTGTCTTTAAATGAAAGTTTTGATTGGAAACTCTGCCGGAGCCTGATTCTTTTCTGTTTACACAAGTTAAAGACAACGTTTTGCACATCCAGAATTGGGGGAAGTATGTGCCTTTTTTGGCTTAGTGCTTTAATTTTCCGTAAGATAGCTCATTCCAATATTCTATATTTTGGACCTCGACCGAGACAAATTGTTTCTCGAACATAATTGTTTCTACCATGAATCTCATTGTTTCTTGATTTGTAATAAATAAACTATCATATATGAAGCATATAGAAACCCATTTAGCTCGTGATAACAGTTTCAATTTTAATTTTTCAAAAAATCAAAACGGACCATTATACATAAATTTCTGTTTGTTTGTTTGTTTGTTTTTTTACACGTAGTTCTCGAACATAAACAGCTTTCAACAAGATTTAAAGTTGAAAATATTTGTTGTTGTATTGTTTAAAATTTAGAAGCACATTTCAAATTTAAAGTAATCGGGGTTCTCATTCAAAATGAATAAATCTTGAACTTTTTGGTTTTGTGTTGTGGTTTGGTAGGTAAAAAGAAGAGAGTTGAAAACAGTCTTCACTTGAAAAAAACTTCTCAGTAAGTGATTAAAGGTCTCTTAAGAGGTGTTTCGATTTTTTATTTCAAGACGTAGATAGGAAAACGAAGTAAGATGAGATGACACAAAAGGCCTATTGATGGCACGAAGTGAGTGCACTGATGACTAATTTTAGGTATAAGATAACAATAGAGACAAAAATAGGAACCGATGGACCACCCTCTAGTATCAAAAAAGGGGTAAGAAACTTATTATCCCATTTGATAACTACAAGGTTCATCTGAAGATGGAGCATAAATTTATTATAAAATAATGCTCGCAGGTTTTATCTAGCCAGGGATGATTTTGCCTCCTGTCTTAATGTGGCTCCAATTAAGATTTGGAGTCTTCCTCTCACGTTCTTGCCAAAAGTGTCTTCCCACTTAGGAGACAAAGACAGCACCCAACTCTCCTATTTCTTTTATTTTACTTCAAACTAAATGTGGAAAAGCCTTTATCCAGGAACGGCAACTTTAGACATGCATATAATGTGTGTATATGCATGTGGATATATATATTCTTCGATATCCAACATATATATTGAGTACAACATAATGGAAAATCAAATTTCACTAAGAAATATTGGACAAAGTATATATATGCGTGAAGCCATACCTTCAATTATTTTTCATGATGCATGCATGATAACCATCTATACAGGCAGTAGTGGGTAAGCATCATGCACATCATGTTTGCTGAAGTGGTACATGACTATAGGTTTTCATTTCGACCATTTTTTGTGATTTTAGATATGGACGCCACTATATACAAACAAATAAATTAAGTCATAATCAACAGTCACATCGTATGAGCTTTCGACACGGTTCACGACATTGACCCAATATATACTATTATGCTCAACATGTAGCTTGTAAAGGTTAATACTTTGTTCTCATAGACAATAAGCTAGAGGAATGGAGTTTTCCGATGAAGAGAGTTGTATAATGAAGGTGGCAAGATGCTATCTGGTGGGGATGTGGCCAAGGCCACTTCACAAGTCAAATTAGATCAGGATTTTACTGTTTATCTTGGTGTCAATTTTGAGCAGTGAGCCAAGTAGGTCGGAAACTCCATCCTACTTTCCTAAAAGCCCCAAAAAGAAGCAAAACCCTAAATAGGAAAGAGAAAAGAACCCGCTAGAAGTTCGAATGACTAAGCCACAAACTGTTCCTATATTAGAACCCGGAACTCCTAAAGGAAAGGTTAGATTTCCGCTCACCGTGTATAAATAAATTATTAAATATCCCATTAATTGGATTCATGCGGATTCACCAATTAAACAACAACCTGATGCCCCAAGTGTCCCAATCCTAGATGCACTCAATGACTCTGGAAACATAAGTGTATCAATCAAGAATTGAAGATATTGATGTGTTTATACAACCTCTCAACAATTTGTGCTGTCAACGAAAAGCTACGTAACTTGGATACCTGCTTTTTCATGATTATCTAACATTAAGTTTCGAGTAGAAATTGATAAAGCTGAAGTGCGGACGAACAAAAGATCTAAATCAATAGATATTTTTTTCGATTTTCATGTATTAAAGCTATTGTTAGCGTTGAAAAGGTTTGATGGCCAAAAAAAAATCGATTACTTACTTCATTTGCAGTTAATTAAAGAAGCATATCTAGTCCATCATTGGAGAAGTACAAGATCACTAAATAATGCTTTCACCATATACAGTACAAGATTTTGAGCGAATGGAGCAGAGCAAGAAATGTCTTATTGCAGAATCGAGTTCACACCTCCCCCAAGTAGAACCAACTAATCATTCGGCTTTCGCTTTTCGGGGCCAGTAAAAGCCACACATCCTCCAATTTAATGCCATAACACCCCAATCTGCACATATATATATTTTTCCTTATGCCTTTTTCATTTCATATTTCTTTTTCTTTTTGATATTTTGAACTAGAAAATGTGCACAGTTGGTGGTATTTTTCATGTTTATTTAAATGATCAAATGCTAAAAATAGTTGTCAAAAGACAATATGCTTACACTGGGGTAAGAGGACATTTGTACAAATTAAAACTGACAGCTCTCTTCATCTCTCTCCGCACCATCTTAGCGATCTGATCGTCATGGACAAGCCCAAAAAACAATGGGCTTTGGGATACCTAATCCCATCTCATTAAAAAAAAAAAAAAAAAAAAACGGACGGACATTAGAATAATCTACTTTGCCTTTGCCTTTGTTTTTTTGTGTTTTTTTTTTTTTTTTTTTTTTTTTGCCCCTTATTGTAACCCCCTTCAAATCGCAGCCTTACCTACGAAGAACTGCACTTTGAAGAGGCCATTTTCAGGACGACCGACGACTTTCTTCAATCTCCCTTCATGAGGAACGCCTCCATTTAAGACCTAACCGAGAACTTGTAAGTCCTATTGTCGTCTTCTGTTTCTTGAAGGTTGTAAATCGCAAGGGTTTACGACGAGACGCTGTTTTTGGTCATCATCGTCCATTTCAGCGAGTTTCTTTCTTCGTTTTTCTCTCTCTCATCTTTTTCTTTGGAAAAGGAATCGCCATCCCTTCTGATCTAGAAAGATTTGTTTCCAAGTGTTGAGGAGCGAAGATGGTGAAGGGGAAGATTGCGATCCGAAAGATTAATTGCTCGAAGAGCAGGCAAGTGACTTTCTTCAAGAGAAGGACTGGGCTCATGAAGAAGGCAAGGGAGCTCTCCATTCTTTGCGACGCTGAAATTGGTGTCATCATCTTCTCTTGCACTGGCAAACTTTACGAGTACGCAAGCACCAGGTAAGCTCTCTCTTCCCATCATCGAACAAATTTTCTTTGGTGCCCAATAAAAAGAAAATAAAAGTTGTAATAATTTTAATAGAAAAAATTGGAGTTATGAAATCCATTGTTGATCTATATTTTCCTTTCTAGTCCAATTAATGGAGTTTCTATTCAAGATCGAGATCAAAGAAGTTCAATCTTGCGGTTGAAAATACATACTCTCTTACATGTTCAATCATTTCAACGAGATTCATTTGTTTTTATGAGGAACAAAGCCCGATTATCTTCAACAATACTGTGTTGTAATAAAAAAAAAAAAAATATGGGGGAAACGTATTTCAATGTGGAATCTCATCAATTAGTTTCAATTCTTAATTTACCTCAGACAAATTATTAGTGACAGCTAGACTGGGGGATTTTTCATTTTGTCTTAACACTTGGAAGTTGTCATATATTTCCATATGAATTTTGCGGAAAAGAAAAAGACAAATCTTCTGAAAAATTGTTAAAAAAGTCATTTTTCTTCAAGCTCAATGTCTAGTCTTTCGTAGCTGACTATTTTAATTGCTCAGAATCTGTTTGCTTTCGATCTCATTAAGATGAAGGTATTGCAGTTACTAGATAATAGGAATGAGTCGAGACAAGAACAATGTGCCCCGTGGATTTTTCATTAACTTAAAAATCTGCATGAAATCTGTTCTTGCATTCTCAGGCTGCATTTGAAGATTGTTTTTTTCTTCTTTGTAGCATGAGTTCAGTTATCGAAAGGTATAACAAAATGAAGCAAGATAATCAGCAACAATCAATTACTACTGAGGAGATCCAGGTAAATGCCAAAGACCAAGTAAAACACCTGCAAACTAGCGATAGCTAATTAATTCTTTTGTTGTTACTTCATTTAACACCTGCAAACTAAAGCTATCTTTTGCTTAACCGCATTGGAGTTTCAACTATTCCGTAAAAGGGGGAAAATAGTTTTCGAACTTGACTCCAATACTAGTGAATTTTTGTGTCCCTCTCTCTATATTAAAAGTTTAAACTAGTAGATAGCTGTGTAAATTGTGCGATTTTATATTTAAATTAGATAAAAAGTCCCTCTCTTTTTTACCAGCTCCAACAATTTTTATGTTACAGATTTGCAATAAAGAGAGAGAGAGCTAGATTAGTACTATTCAGAGTAAGAATGTGAGTTCTAAGGATTAGAGAGTAATTTAAGTTTGATGCGGCATCCCTATGTAGAAGTCATAATTTATTGCATGAGTCTAACTCTATGCACTGATTTCACTCCACTAGTTTTTGAAAAAGGAGGCGGAGAGCTTGATGCAACAGCTGAGGTGTGTGCAGGAATGCAACAGGTACATCTTTTGCTTTACCCCATTTTAAATTACTTGGCAAAGTTGCTTTTTACTTTTAAACGAGGATTAGCGCACCTGGAAATGACCGGCATAAAGTAAGAGTTTTCAATAAGCTAGTTCAATATGTAACTTCGGATCACACTTGAAAGTGAAGGAAATCAAAGTAAGATGACCTATGACAAAAATTCTCGTCTCTATGTACCTAAGCTTTATATTAACGTCGACAAACCATCTTAATCTTTTTTTTTGTCCCCCAAATATACTTTCAAGTACAATGAAAAACCAAAATTGATGAAAGATATTGTAGATCGGTTTCCATTGACAATGTTGGCTAGATTTGAAGTCTTGAGTAAGCACTAGTGAACATGCAGTTAACAAATATAACTTTTTTCCAAGCGGAGGATCATTTCATTAGAGTTCTTGCTTAGTCTGTTGATATCATTGATCGTGTAGAAATGAGGTGATGATTTTAGTATCATAAGGGTGATGATTTTCCTCTTGCGGAAAAATTTATGTGTATTTACTTGTTTTCTCGTCTATATGTTTATATATTGAAACAAGTGTTCACTCTTCAATAGGTAACCCGAAATATCATGTACAACAGAAATAAATCAAGTTTGCTTGTGAAACTAATGTCCTAGCCACAAGAATAATTCATTTTATTAGTGTATTTCATATATGTTTTATCAAATAATTGAGCATTTGTAATTAATTTGATCGTCAGGCGACTGATGGGAGAAGAGCTTTCTAAACTGAGTTTGGAGGACTTGAAAAATTTGGAAAATGTCTTAGAAATGGGTTTGAAAAATGTCCGCTCGAGGAAGGTAATGAATATGATGACCCTATCATTGATTATGGGAGAAAGATCCTGATTCGTTTTATTTGAAAAATTCTCAGCATGCTTTTGTATTCTCACGTTACGATAATTTCTTATCGTTGATCTACACAGGACCAGAGTTTCATGGAAGAAATGCGCGAGCTAAAGAGAAAGGTTTAACATAGAAAATATCTCTCTCTCTCTCGCTATCCTAAATTAGAATGGCTTCATCCCTACAGATAATTGATTTCTTGAGGGGTTGCAGGTTGAAGAAGTTGAACAAGAAAATGTAGAATTGCGGAAGAAGTCGAGAGTCGGAAGTCGAGATCATAGAGAATCAAAGGGGGAGGTACATGCCTTTTTCCTGAAAGCCCATAGACGAATCTAGGAATTGTTTACCTTCACTACAAAATCTTTTTTCGTTAACTTGGTCAAAATCAAGGACAATGCTTGAACTATTTGCCACATGATAGACAAGTCGCTCTTGAACATGGGAAGGACTTGCTTGCACTCTAGTCTACGATGACGGTTGACTATTGTGTTAGATGACTAAGGACCTTGCTTCTACAAACGACGAAAAGTTTATTTTTTTCTCGAGAAAAGACTATGAAACTCCTGAGATGCGTTTTCACCATGTTGGATTCATGTTGCTTTCTTGTGATTGTCGAATATTTGGACTCGATGGTTTTTCCCGCTAATCAATATTTTAAAACGGTTCCTCTACCTCAGTTTTCTGGCGAAAGTAGCTCAAGTAAAGATACGAGCAAGATTGGTGTTCACGCAATACCGTTTAAAGATGAGATGCCTGAGCGTATCCTTCTCCAGTTAAGCTTGCAACCAAAGCCCCATCTTTTGGATGCGCAAAAAACTGCAAGTGGATAGCGGTAAGGATTCTGCTTTGCAAAAAAAAAAAAAAAAACATGCCCGAACGTATTTCATGTTACTCTCTATTCCATTATGAACCGCAAATATTGTTGACTGCAAACTACAAGATCAATTCATTGTTCATTGCATTTGATGGCAGATTGTCATGGCCGTCGGGGAACGCTGGGTATGCTTCTCTACAGATGAATTCCTACGACGGTGTACTTACAAATAAAAGTGGATCCAAGTGGTGTGGAATTACATTTTCTCAGACGACGTATACATTTTTCATACATTTAACCTTAGAATTAGCTATAGTGTTACACCCATGTCAGATGAAACGAACTATTGTGTTGAATTGGTTCTGCCATATATACTTGCTCAATAAATGTGAGTACTACACATTATATGCTGTGTCTCGTTTATTTTGTCTATTGAACAAAACTCAAGAAGTGGCATCATATTATCCATTAGGTGCATTTGCAACCCTTGCACCTGATATCTTTGTTCGACGAGAGTAGCAATTAAGTGTCAATGTATCGACTTGTGAGGTTGGGCAATTCAATGGAATGCAACCACCTTAGTGCAGATTTATGAGGTCCTTGGAAGGCAGGAAGTGAAGTGAGCTCATTAGGAATGTAACATATCATCAAGTGAAAATCTTGGATGTATCATGAGTGGATTTATGACTGTCATCATTTTATTGTGATTATTAGGAGAAATACAAAAATGATTTTGCAGTGCAAAAATAGAATATCAATAAGTCCAACCTTTGCTTCTTTCAAATAGAAGTAGGGTTTATAGCCTATTTGATTCCATGTTGATCCAAAGGTCAAGGTAAGCTCGAAAGCTTGTCAACCAAAAGAGAGAAGTTTTAGGCAATCAATTCAGAATTTTTTTTGTCTTGTCTAATGGGTTCATCATCATCGTACGTAAGACCTTTGGAACACGAATGGGTGTGTCAAACGGTATTATTTTTGGAACAGACAACATCAGTAGAATGATTGAAATGCAGGGAAGATAATGATGTCCATATAAATTGCTCATGAACATAAACGTCATGCATGCTGAAGAAACCCTAAATCATCACTGCTTGGCCTCAAATTATTTAACATAAAATCAGGTGTGAACACAACAATTTCAAGATATAACTTTTGGGGACCGAGGATCTAGGATTTGCAAACACAATCAATCCCGCTCCTGGTTTCGAGTGTGAACGCACAATTGTTTACTTCGCCCTAAGTAGAACGTGCAATGTTCAGCTGCCAAAATCTCTTTTTGCCTCCTTTTTCTTCCATTTTCATGTGCCGATTACGAACCAGACAGAATCTTATGATCATGGGACAATGCCGTCCATAATTAATTATTATCCTAACCTGCCCTGATCTTCAGTCGAGTTTTTATTCCCCATGTTTCGATTACATATGATCAATTTAAATAAGGGACAGCATCTGCCACTTCTGCAAAATCTTATGCGGTTGTCGTTGGTGGTCACTTGCTGCGATAACTCACTATCTTGTGAGCTCTCTACTTCTAAAGGATTTTGGAATCAATGAACAGTTGTTACAATTGGCATCTTTACTGTATATCTCAGATCTAGAGGCCAGGAAAGAAGAGCTTTCTATAGATGGATGGATACTTAGGGCGTGCATGGTTGTGTTTTTATTTTTTGTTCATGAACAGATTTTCTGCTTTTTTTATTCTCAGGAACAAAAAAAGAATAGAAACGTGTTTGTTTGTGTTTTTGTTCCAAATCTGTTTATTTGTTCCCGGGAACAAAATTGGAATAGAAACAAGAAACAAAAAAAACTTATTTATTGTTTCTGGAATAATTTGTAAGAACAAATTTTCTCTATCCTTTCTTTTCTTCTCTTTTTTTTCTTCTTCTTTTTTCTTTGGCTAGTCGCCGGCCTCGGCCATGGCTGGTGACCGGTTGTTGAGGGCCGGCAACCTCGCCAGAGCGTCGCCAGCCCCTGGAGAGGCTCAACCTCTTTGGCTGGGCGAGCTCGAGCTCGCCCAGATCCGGCGAGGCCGAGCTCGCCTAGCCATCGGTGAGGCTTGGCGTCGCCGGGCCACCGCCCGGTGACCGATGGTTGGGCGAGCTCGGCCTCGCCGGATTTAGACGAGCCTCGAGCTCGCCTAGCCAAGGCGAGGCCGAGCCTCGCCCAACCACGGGAGGCTCGGCCTCGCCGAGGGCCGGCGAGCCTTGCCATGGCTAGGTGAGGCCCGCCCCCTCGTTGGCCGGTCGCCGGCCATGGCCGAGGCCGACGACCGGCCAAAAGAAGAAAAAAAGAAAAAGAAAGAAAAAAAGGAAAATAAAATTAATATATTAAAAAATTAAAAGAAACAAAAAAAGAACATAAAGGGCGTGCATGGAAACGTTTCTTAGAAACGTTTCTAAACACTTCTGTACGGATTTTGTTCCCGGGAACAAAAAAAAGAACAGAAACGCGTTTGGTTGCGTTTCTGTTCTTTTTTTTTTTGTTTCCGAACAAAATAAGAACAAAAAAAAACAACAAATTGTTGTTTCTTGTTCCAAAACAAAAATGAAGAAACGTTTTTCTCTTCTCTCTCTTCTTCTTCTCTTCTTCTTTTATTCTTCTTTTTTTCTTCTTTTTCTTTCGCCGGTCGCTTTGCCTCGGCCATGGCCGGCGACCGGCCGTCGAGGGCCGGCGACGCCCTCGAGGGTCGGCGACCTCGCCGGAGCGTCGCCGGCCCCCGGCGAGGCCGAGCGTCGCCGGCGCGGGCGAGGCCGAGCCTCGCCTTGGCCGGGCGAGCTCGGCCTCGCCTTGGCTGGGTGAGCTCGGCCTCACCGGATCTGGCGAGCTCGAGCTCGCCCAGCCATGGCGAGGCTCGGCCTTGCCGGATCCGGGCGAGGCTGCCGGCCCCGTCGGCCGAGTCGCCGGAGGCCGTGACCGGCCGAAAAAAGAAAAATGAAAAATAAAATAAAAATGTTTAAAAAATTAAAAGAAATAAAAAAGAATAAAATTTACCAAACGTGTTTCTATTCATTTTTTATTCCCGGAACAAACGTTACCAAACGCGTTCTTTTGTTCAAAAATTGTTCCCCGGAATAGAAACACTTTTTTTTGTTTCTGTTCCCTGGAACAAAAAAAGAACAGAAACGTTACCATTCGCACCCAAATTTACCAAACATGTTTTTATTCTTTTTTTTATTCCCGAAATAAGTTTATCAAATGCATTTTTCTAGTAAAAAAGTGTTCTCTATAATAGAAATAGTTTTTCTATTTACGTTCCCTAACGCTTTTTGAATAGAAACACAAACAAACGCACCCTTATTTCTGCATATCTTTTTTCAGCTTCAATAAATTATATATATGGATACTTACTACAATTCATTTTCCCACTAAAAGATAAAATTCACGATTGTAAATTATGTAGAAGTGCCAAAATCCAGTCCTAGTCTTTTGTGGACCAACCACAACTCTTGTGCCCCACGACGACTGTGATTTGCAATACCATCAAAACTTTTTTAGCATAATTTCATACGCTTAGGAATAATATAGTTAAATATTCTTAGCGCATAAAAAACTTGTGCTATACAACGGCGCAAAGTCCAAGCTGTATAATAAATTGCATTTGACTTAGATGTACTCAATTCAATGAGATATCAGTAACATAGCCTAGTTTTTCTTTCCCCTCGCTACTCAAGAGCAAAGGATCCGCAATTCATCTCGCTTTGTTACTTGACCTACCTGATAAAGCACTTTGTGAGATGTTAAACATACTAATTTATCAGCTCTTACTTCAATGTATGTTTGGACTTTTTATAAGCAAAATGTATTTTTCATGGTTTCCCGCCAAAGTTCTATCTATTATTCAAATTTCAAAAGATTTTAAAAAAATTATGTCAATCTACTTATGAAAATTGAAAGCTTTCGAGTGTTTTGAATTTGAAAAGCGCCTTGTGTAAGCGTAATATTAAAAAATAAATAAAAGGTAAAAGCCATTCTACAAACACTCTATTCTTGTATAAGCAGTGTGATATGTGAATTTAAGTTGCAGAAGTATATATATATAGACTTGCCATAATTTGGCTCAATACGTACTCTTTTCCATTTTTCATGCTACAGTTGCCTACCATCTATTCTAGACTTTCTAGGGAACACTTTCATGACACGATAAACTATCCGATTCTAACGGACAGGGGGCAAAACCGAACACAAAATTTAAAAACGTCCCATTTTTAGCAAATTAAAAGAAAAAAAAAAAAAAGAAGCAAAAGGAGAGGAGAGGAGAGGAGAGGAGAGGAGAGATTATCATTCTTATCATAAAATGATAATGACATTATAAGCACTTAAAACATTTACCCGTTTAATAGTTTTTTGTTACCACAACTTTTCAAATTTGGCTTAATACGGAGCATCCGTTAAAAAGAAATACCATGTCATGCGACTTTGCTAAACGACTCGCTTACTCAATACCAAATAAGTACAATGGCCAACCAACTTAATGAAAACTATGTCTTCTTCATTTAGGTGTTGAGTGATGAAAAGAGGGGAGGAGTGTATGGGTTGGCATTTACCATTCGCAACTTTTGTGAAGACCTCACATTGACCCCAACGCGAAAAGTTGAAATACTCGATTGAACGTAAAAAAAGTTTAGGTACTCGATTGTGAAATGGGTAGGAGTTCAGGTGTTTGCAATGTCATGATCTTCTTGTAAATGTGCTCTTGAGACATCAATGCATATTTGAAATAGGGAATATAGTTTTCGACCAAAAAAAAAAAAGAAAAAGAAATAGGGAATCTAGTGGAATAGCAAATCTCTCCCTCTTTCCTCTCAATAACAAGTGTTGTTCGCTGAACTTGGTTAAGTATTGCGACTGAGAACATTTAATGAGTGATGTAAGTCTTGTAAGTAAGAACACGCTAACAAATTAAGTAGCATCTCTCTAATGACGAACTTAGAATTCTTAGATTAGTCTTGTCAACAACCAAAGAATTTGGGCTGGATTGATGTCTTTTCGTATGATAGATTAAATTGGAGGAAATTACCAAAAAAATCATAAACCTTTTCCAATTATACTAATTCAGTTCTAAACTTTTTTTTTGTTATTTTGCCAATTAAGTCTTAAACCATTTGCGTATGTATTAATTCAATCCATCCAACTAATTTTTATTGGAAATCATCGATATAGAGGCCAACTGTCCTACATAGCGCAACTTGTGTTGACGTGTACCGTTTTTTATAATATATTTTTTTTTGAATTCTTCTTTTTATTTTTTTTCTTTCCTTTCCTTCTTCTTCCTTTAGCCAATCGTCGGACCTTAGCCTAGCTAGAGGCGAGGGTTGGCAAGGTCAACCTCGCTAGACACTAGCGAGGGCCAACCTTACCCACCCTTGTTGAGGCACAACCTCATCCAGGACAACAAGGTCAATCTCACTAGGGGTAGGCAAGCCTCACCGAGCAATGGTGAGGCTAACCTTGCCCAGTGACGGTGTCACTTGCACTTGCTATGAATTGATGCAAAACCCTAGAGCAACCCCTCTCTTGGGCATAGCTTCGATTTGCGATGATCCTATTATTATGAAGATTACTCCTGAACCACAAATTAACAATGATCCAAGCACTAGCTACTTCGATTTCAATGAAGAAGAACCTAGCCTCACTTGGAATTTCATGAATCTTTAGTCATTTCTCATGATTGGCGAGGCTCAACCCTCATTAGACCCGATGAGGACAAGCCTCACTAACCTAGCCGTTGGTGAGTTCAACCTCGCCCAATGACGATAAAGTCTATCCTCACTGGCTCTCACCTTTGGTTGGTCATTGAGGTTTGATGACTGGCTAGAGGAAGATGAAGGGAAAGGAAAAAAAAGAAAGAAAGAGAAAAAAAGGAAAAAATTAAAATATTATGAAAAATTGTACATGTCAATGCAAAGTGCATCATGTAGAACCTATGTTAGTGATTTCTGATCAAAATTAGAATGAATTGAATTGGCACAAATGCAAAAAGATTTGAGACTCAATTGACCTAAAAGAGATTTAGAACTGAATTGAAACAATTCCAATATGTTTAGGATTTTTGTGGTAATTCTCGTCTACAAATGGATTTCTTTAAATTTGCATTAAGACACACTGCAGGCAGTTAATTACTCATTGTAAAACCTCATATTTAGACACATCTCGTTTCACTAGGAATGGGTTTTCCCTAAACAGTTAACAACCTTTCACCAAAAGTTTGATTTTGGTTTTTTGTGTCAAAAAAGGGTTCTGTGTTTATTTCAAATAGGAAAATCGTATGGCTTTTTGAAAAGAAGATGAAAAAAATGGAAATAACTTGAAAGACATCTGGGAAATTGTACGCGCAATGGCGATGATCTACTTCCATTATTCCACGCTACGAGTTTTATAGCCCCCACTAATTCGGGCAGTTAGTGCTCTGAGGATGGTTACAAACCAAATATTCATCTAAATTTTGAATATTCCATTGAATTATTCATCACATAAAATTAGGAATTGACCTAGATTCCTAACTAAAAATGTCAAATTTACATTAGGCATTATGCATTGCATAAACATTGCAATTAGGTAACAGTAACATTTTGGACCAAAGTTATCCAATTTAAAATTGTTCTTAAAAGAAAAAAAAAAGTCAGCGATTAGTCAAGGAAAAGGTAATCTGGTCAGGGAGGGGATCTAAAAGCTTGAAAGTGGAGCCATTTCCATTTGAAACCCTGGATGGATTGAGCGATTCCCCTTTTTTTGAATGACCATCGTGGGCATGGGGCCTTTGACACAGAGAGTCTGGCATAAAGAGAGAGAATTCGTCTTCATCCTTGGGGGTCCTTTCACACAGAGAGTCTGGCACAAAGAGAGAAAATTCGTCTTTAGCAGAAGCAGAAAAAGAAAAAGAAAGGTGGAGAAAAGGTGTTCACAAGAGAGAGAGAGAGAGAGAGAGAGAGAGTCGTGGGTTAAAGGAGTGGAAAAAAAAATGGACGGCACTCTTTACTGTGACCTCACATCACTGTCCATATTGCATGATAACTGCTGCTTCTATTCAGTTGCTTCCCAACGCCGGCGATCAGCAGTCCTCTCCCGGCGCTTCCTGCAAAATTGTTGCCTCTGCCCGGTCCTTTTCTTGTGTCCCTACAAAAACCGCAGCATCACAGTTTTGCTTACCGGCGCCTATAGCCTTGTTGACGTCGGTCAGCCATAGCTCAATCCCGGTCAGGCCTCACCGTCTCTCATCCAGATAAGTCCAGCAAGTTCAGCTCTGGAGGCACAACTCCAGGCGACGTCACAGCAGCACCTGCACGGCCAATGAGGCATCCAACACGATTCAGTCCCCATCCAGTTGACGTGGTGTATTGATTCTTTCTTTTTGCGCAGGTTCTCGTTGCATTGGCTTGACCTCACGGTGTTAGAATCGCTCCTAGACCACCAACTTTCGATCGCCGGTCACTCACCAAGCGCCAACGAAGTCTTGATCATACTTCCTCACTGGTTTGCAAGCCTCGCTGCTGCCACCCTCGTGAAAGCAGAGACCTGAACTCGGTAATCTCCTTGGATTAAATTCGATTCAAATAATTGCTTTCCTAGTTTATAATATATATATATATATATATATATATATATTAATTCTAACTCAATTTGCTTTGATATGTTTAGACATTATTTGATTAAAAAAATATCATTTTGAGAGTGATTATAATCAAGAATATTGAGTTGCGAGACGTTAGACAGGATTTTATGACTTTTGTGACTTTCCGTCTTGAGTCGTGGCGAATTATATGGTATATATGTTTTAATATTGCTTTATGTTGATTTTTTTAATAAACTTCCCTATTATAAAATAAAAAATTGTATTGCATATTATATTTTGATCGCATATATATATTTATTTACAATCTTATAATTGCATATTTAGGATCGCATAGTATTTTTGAAGAAATTTTCTAATCTAGAATAGGATTTAATTTAGTTTATTTCCTAAAATGGATTAGATAATTTTATGTTGGGATAAATTACTATTAAAAGATAAAAATCACAAAAAAAAAAAAAAAATAGCATGAGCTTGTCATAGAATAAATTGCATCAGATTGCCATGTCATGTGCCACTTCATTTACCATATCATCGTGCCATGTCATCAATGTTGACATGTCACTTAGTGACCGCATGTTTAGGGTCATTTAATTAAGTTGCATAACATGTTCGAATAGTTCATTTTAATTTTGCCCGTCATTAGAATTTGGTCATATAAAGGGTATATTACATGTCATGTTAAATTAGTTATCACAGACATAATTTAGAATTAAGATTGTATCTCATGCATTGCATATAGCTTAATTATCGTTAAAAAAAAAAAACAATAAGTTGATATTGCTTTTAGAATCATGTTTAGGTTAGGCATGCATCATCGTAATGAAAATTTTGTAGGTAATGAGGGTGAAATCATGTGAGGTTGTGTTTTGCTTTACAATGACGTAACCTTATTTCTAGCAATTTATTTATTATTTTGATTTACTGAATATTATATTATTGATTGTACATCCACATGATCATCTAATGCATGTTAATGACTTAGGATTAAGATCAACCAAGACTGTTGGCAAAATATTTTTGAAGTTAAAATAAAAAAAAGTACCAAAGTGGCATTAGATATTTATCTAATGTCACTTTACTTAAGAAGTAAAGTGCTCTCTCACACTTTACTTAAGTGGGTAATCGACCTACCAATAACTGATTAGCAACGGCTTTTGAATAATTTGACTTACATGTTAAATAAAGTAAATTGAGTTACCAAATTGTGATTGATATGGATTTGAAGGAGTCTACGTTAAGTCTTTAAGCTAAATAATCTATTAGCGTTTCTTTGAGTTCACCTCTGTAAGGTCGCGACATCAGCCTCATTCACAAGCAGTTACTT
Organism: Eucalyptus virginea; assembly: GCA_014182375.1. NCBI lineage: Eukaryota > Viridiplantae > Streptophyta > Magnoliopsida > Myrtales > Myrtaceae > Eucalyptus > Eucalyptus virginea. The sequence continues at coordinate 31,140,147 of CM024522.1, read as the reverse complement.
CCCAAACCGTTGAATTATTTAACAGTTGTTTGCACTGGTGTCTTCATTCCAAATCTTTCAGTCCACGCCTCTTCCTTCTCTGTGTCCAACACCTAGCCTATTTCATGATAGCTGCCCGTCTATAGGCTTTGTCACTGAAGAATGTTGCTTGTCTTGTTGACCACCGTGTCATATAATTGTCGATGACGATGTCATATAGTCATCGATAACCATGCCATAGAGTTGCTCAAAGCTACACCATGTAATTATTGATTCTCTCCATATTTGAGTCATCTTCATTAAAACCAATTAACCGATCAAATTTCGGTATTGATTGATTTCAAAAAGTTAACTCTCTTTTTGGTAGAAGCACATCCATATATAATATCCCCAATAACATCGAAAAGTTTCCCAAACATCAACCTCAGATATTACTCCGCAAATTGCAGCTAACTCCATTGGAGTAATTGCAAATGCACCTTATTGCCGGAAATTAAATAGCAAACGACAGCAACAACTCCCATCATCCGCATTATTCTCAAGTACATATGATCCGAACTGCAAACACCCTAGTCTCTATGCAATGAGGAAGGGCAAGACGGTGAGCATGAAGGACTCGTAAGTGAATGTTGCTGAACCCGACAGCATGGTGTCTCTCTCCTTGAATTTCTCGGTTAATCCCTAGAACATAGAGATCAAAGGAAGACGTCAGCATACTAATTGTATATAGTTCATGGACTTGGTTTATATCATTTAGGAATTGGTATATACCCCCATCCACCAAAGCCAATCGAAAAGGAAATCAAACTATTTATGAATCGTACACGTGGTTGAATTTAGCTACAAAAGACAAAGAAACTGAAGTATATACCAAACTTTACAAACATTTTTATAATTTAATAATCCAAGCCACGAGCGCAGTGGCCATACTTCCCAATGGAAAGGTGTAAATCTTGGGAAGTAATTAGTGAAAAAAAAAAAGAGAGTACTATTCCAATAATTAGTAATTATAATAAGCTAGGACGTTACCTTGACAATGAGGCAGCACCTGCACAAGATAAAACCATGTAAAAGAAAGAAAATGTTTAGTAACCCTAAATTTAGTATTTGGAAATGGCCCATATATATGGAAGAAACGTTAAGTAATTACTCAGGATAACATTAAAAAAAAAAGATACATAGGAGGGAACGCACTCGATGAAGTTATCATATTCGATTGCCCGGCTTCCATCTCCATAGTTGTCGAACTTACTGACCAGCAAGTCAACCACCACTGGTGGCACCACAAACCCCATGCTCAAGAGTGCTTCTCTCAGCTCTGGGCCATCAATTTTCCCACTCCGGTCTCTGTCAAATCTCTCAAATGTGCCCTGAACAATCCTCCCTTAATTATAATTACAGATGAGAGATCTAATCAAAGATTATGAGGAAAAAAAAAATTATGGCTCTTACCCTCCACATTTGAAGACAGTGAAATAGTCCTGTGAATTCCCTTGGCCCTGCAAATTATTAAGTATTTACTTTACAAATTTCATGAAATTTTCAACCATGCATCTCCCTCCCCGATTTAGCATCATTCTACAATTGACAAACTAAAAAACTAGGGTTTTTCCAACTTAGAAAGAGAGAGAGAGAGAGAGGCCAACCAATTCTTCCGCTGTTCGTGTGAGTGAAGAGGTACATGAGAAGGCGAACGGTGCGGAGGCTGAAGCCTTGGTTGTAAGAAGAAAGAGCTCTCTGCAACTCTCTATCGTCGACCAGGCCGCTTCCGTCTTGGTCCGCCATTTGGAAGCACGCGACCAGGTTCGGATCGGTGCCCGGCGGAAAGGACGACGGCGTCAGCGCCGCGAACGGGTTCCCGTACGGCTGAGCTGGCGGTGGGCATCCACCACCAGATCCATATGGCCCACCGTAGCCGTATCCAGCCATTCTCTCTCGCACACAAAAAAGAAAAAGAAAAATGCTATTCCAATGAGCGGAGGAAGAAGAGGAACCAGTGTGTGATTGTCTTTGAGTAGGTTTTATGTAGGGATGAGGAAACCAAATTATATAGGTTCATTCTTGAAATTTTGGGATCACCATTTGATAGAATCACAGAACTGCCACTTATTTTTCAAATTTCTTGGTAGACCAGGAAACTCTAGCACTAAACCTACCCAGTCGACACCTCGATCGTCAGTACAACTCGATTTTCGATATGACAATTAGAAACGATCAACAGATTGCCGGACGATATTCCAGGTGGCGATCATGTACGTCCAATAATTCATCTTTTATGCTATCAGCAAATAGATTAATCATCTGCGAGGCAAATCCCGTGGGCTGATTTTGATGCTTTAAGGTTGGGTGCTTGCCGAGGTCACGTTCTGTTTGAGTCAAACAGTTTGACTAACACTTTACTAATGATAGATGGAGATCGTAGGAGACATAACCTTTTCTTTTATCTATTTTTTTTTTATGTATTTTTAATATCAAGACCCCTTGATGCAGTTGACTTCCAGAGTTTAGGACAATGCCTACCTGAGTATAAGACAATTTTTATCTAACCCATATAGCTAGAGATGCTGCTCTGGGCCTCATTAAAATCTTCTGACAATTTAACAAATTTAATGCCCATTAATTGACCTGATAGAGAGAGAAAAGACAACAAAAGAGACAACAAAAACGAGAGTCAAAGAAGCGACAAAATGGATTTTGGCTCTTTTAGACCTCAGGGAAAACGCTATTAAGTTTTTCTTGGTCAGGGAAAGATATAATTCTCTCAGACCATATCCATATATTCACCTTTTTGCTGTGTATTCAATCACTATCTTCAAAAGAAGAATATGTATTTTGGTTATTAAAGATAAATTAATCTATAATGTAATCTACTTTCTTCTTAGATATACATTGCAATTTGCAGAAAATGCATTGTTTGCTATTATTATGTTTTGTCAATCACCTTATTAGCTTCTTGATTGGCAAACCTAAAGGAAGTAGAGAGATCTTGTTCCTTTTTGAGGATTTTCATCACATGTCTAGGCTAAACCCCATGAAGACTGAGATATACATAGCAGGAATATTTCGCAACCATCTTGGTTTTGCTTGAATTTAAGCTTGGCAAACTCCCTGTTAAATATTGGCAATTCCTCTAACCCTAAGCAAGCCGATATAAAAGTATTGCAAGCCTTTCATGGAAAAATACTGCAGAGCAGAGGTTAAGGGTGCATTTGGTAACTATCATGTTCCCGGGAATAATTTCTGATAAAAAATGATTCTTTTTTATTTTGCTTCGGAGAACAATTTATAAGCATTTTAAGGTGTTTGGTAACTATTCAAAAATTTCTATTTTCAGAATAAAATTGCATTTGGCATCGTCCTAAAATTTTTTACTCTAAGCAATTTTCTTTTAATTTTTTAATAATTTATCATTTTTTCCTTTTTTTCTTTTCTATTTTTCTTTTCTTTCCCTTCTTCTTCTTCAAGCTTTGGCCTGCAACCATTTTCTTTTAATTTTTAAATATTTTTATCATTTTTTCTTTTTTTCTTTTCTTTCTTATTTTCTTTCCCTTCTTCTTCAAGCTTTGGCCAGTTGTTGGGTCGGTGATTGGTCCAACGAGGGCGGCGACCTCGCCGGAAACATCGTCGACCCTTAGTAAGGTAGCCCCTCATTGTTCGAGCCTTGGCTGGGTGAGCGACCTCACCCAAATCTGGGGAGACCAAGCTCGCCTAGCCGTTAGTGGGGCTCGACCTTGCCAGATCTAGGTGAGGTCAAGCTTTGCCCAGCCTAGCCAAGGCTCGGCTGAGCCTCGCTTGGCCTCTGGCAAGGCTCGGCTTGGCCAAATTTGACGAGGCCAAGCCTCGCTAGTGACGGAGCGAGCCTTCGGCGAGCTCACCGAACCTCGCCCAACTGATTGTCAGCAATCGGCGGCGGTGAAAGAAGAAGAGAAAAGGAAGAGAAACAAGAAGGAAAGAAGAATAGGAGAAAAAAAAATTGGTTGGCTTTGATTCTAGAATTGTTTTTGGGAACAAATAATCAACTTTTTTTCACTTTTTGATTCTACTCAAAATCTATTCCGGGAACAAAAAATTTGCCAAATGGATTTCTGTTCCAAATCTACTCCTGAAAACAAATTAACAAAATCAAACACTATTTGACCGATTGCTAAACTCACTCTAAGTAACTGGGCTTCTTTTGGGGGAAAATAATTAAAAAAAAAAAAAAAGTAGCTGGGTTTCTAAGGATTTGTCTTTTGCAGGTATATTGCAGCTTGTACCATCTGTTTTGTGGAGTATTGCAAATTATTCTTCAACTATTTTCATTCACCCTAAGAAATTCATCAAGGGGAAGAAAGCAACTGTACATCTTTTCTTTAGAAGGGAAGTTCCACCAGTACTAAAGTTGCGAGAGTTGTGCTCGACAGGTGAATTCTATGAACATATGACAAAGAAGATAGATCTAATAAAATTTATCATAGGAGTGATAATATGAAGTGAAGTATTTCACTTCTCTTGCCAGTCTATATGATATATAAAACTTATCTGGATGACCTAACATTTTGTCCTTTTGCTCCTTTAATAGATTTAAAGTCAATAAAATATTATTATTATTATTATTAGGTGGCCTGCCCTATGGACGAATCGATGTTCTCGAGGTCAGAGCTCATTATTTTTTTAATAGGGAAGACTAATTTGATGAGAAATATAAAATAAATTATCAAATGGAGTTTGACGAAATGCCACTGAACTATATTGCATGGCAATTACATTTTCTTTCATTTGATCTTGTGCAGTATGTACATATGTCTATATGTCTGTATTTATGCATGTAAGTATGAATGATCTCACACGATTGGTGAGTGTATACACTGTAGTTTGCTTAAAGGTAGAACATATACTAAAAATTAGCTAAGGCACTAACTGTATGGACACAGCTGGTTTTATTATTGATGGGCAAAAATCATATAGATGAGCAAAAATTGCTGCCAAGATACTTGAAATGTTTAGACTAATCTTCTAAACTGGTTCTTGTAGCTCTTACAGCAATCATCCTCTAAAAGCCATCTTGTTCTTCCGATGAACTACTTTCTCTTAGGATATTGTCGGTAAGAAAACTACAAAGGTTATCTCTCAAGTGTTTCTGACGGCAAACGTAGCCATTTTGAAATAAGTTCAGCTCTTCCAGTTGAAGTTGTTTCTTATTTTTTGCATTTTCGTCTTCAATTACAGATAACTAATGCTATAATGAGTGAACAGAAAAGATAATTAAAGAAGTTGCAAGAAGACAGGAAATCTTTTAGCTTCATTCATTACAGATAATGCAGCAAATAACATTATTATGCTGCTGAATTGAATAGAACACCTCCCATGATTTAGTATGACAATAGAAAGGACATTCATGAAGTTATCAACTCGACAACATGGGGAGTTTCCTTTATAGAAAAGAAACCCGAATTTATTTAACAAACTCAAACATAGACAGGATAGGTAGCAGGAACCCGTTCCACAAGATGTTGGAGGAGAGATCAGAAGCAAGCGTCCAAGAGACAGCAGCAACAAAGAGCAGCCAAACTGCAAATTCGCAATGAAAAAGAAAGAGTTTGATACATCACACAACTGGAGTTAAAAATTGGCTTTTCAAAATCTGATCATATTGATTTCACCATAGTTCGCTAATTCTAATTAAACGGCTGTTTTTCTTCTTCTTATTGCTTTTGACCCCTGAACAAACTAGATATAAACACTGGGAATTTATATCAAGAATTGACTAGAGAGAGAGAGAGAGAGAGAGAGAGAGAGAGAGCTAACCAGCCTTCCAAGAAACCGACACTTTTTTGGTCTTGGTGGGGGGGCGGTGGAGGCTGGACGACCGGAGGTGGCGGGGCATAGGCCGGCACCGGGGGATATTGCTGAGCGTAACCCGGTGGTGGATATGCAGCAGGCGGTGGATAAGCATCCTTCGGATATGGTCCTGGCGGATATGCTACACTTTCACAGGAAAGCCATGAACGCAAGTTAGCCCTAATCCGAAGTTCATCTTACCAGAGTCAGGTTTAAGCTCTAAAAGAAAACCAAAGATCTGCCATTTTGCCATTTTCAATCTAATCATTGACTGCTGAGAACATGAAATATGCATCAACATTTAAAATCAGGAGATGCAAGCACTCATTTTGCGGAGTATTCAAAATCAAGAAACGGGGAAACAGAGAAAACCAAAGAAGGAGAGACGGATGAAGATGAGAACCGGATGGAGGCGGTTGTTGATTGTAATAACTCATCGTGAGAATTGGATAAGACCAAGACCTTGCCTCCTCTTCTGCTCTTACAAAACCTGCAAAATCTCGACGGAGATCTTGGTACAACGAAATGGAGCGAGAGATCAGCCTCTCTTTCCCCCTTGCTTTGTCGGCCTTTATAAAATAAGTGTATAATTGTAAACCTGAAAAGTTGCTCCAAATATTGGAGGCATCGCTAAGCGTGGTGACCATGACTTTTCCATCATCCCGCTAAATAATTATGGATGGTAATAAAGTACTAAATTAATGAACAGCAAATGGGGGAGAATTATAAATAAAAAAAAAAAAAGTCTTAAATGTATCATAATTGTGTCAATTCAGTCATAATATTTTTTTTTGTAGTCAATTAAATCCTAAACATTTTGCATTTTTTTTTTTTGTAGTCAATTCAATCTTAAACATTTTGTATTTGTGTTAATTCAATCAATCCGGCTAATTTTGGCCTAATAGCACGACGTAGATTTTTTTTTAAAAATATTTTAATAGTTTTTTGAAATGTTTATAATTTTTTTCTTTTTTTCTTTTAGTTTTTTTCCATCCACATAGGGTTGGGGCGAGCACTAAGAAAAAAATAAAATAATAATAAAAAGTATCAAAAAAGTCTACGTTAACGCTAATAGTGTCATATCTGCGTTAACCAGTCAAAATTGATTAGATGAACTGAATTGGCACAAATATAAAAAGTTTAGGATTGAATTAGCAAAAAAAAAAAATTTAGAATTGAATTGACACAATTATAAGAGATTTGGGACTTTTTTGGTAATTTTTCCTAGCAAATAGTAATCTTTTGAGAAAGCTCTTGTTCTCATACAATTAATTTCATTTCCCTAGCAAAAATTTAAGATAATGAACTATGTAGATTCTCTCCAGTAATGACTACAAGCTTTGGAATGAGTAGAAGAATCCAGCCACGTACGAAACGTGGTTACAAAATCAATTAATTATTATGGGATACTATAACAAACTAATTAGCAAAGTCTATTTGAAAAAGTTGTCAAAGAATTTTAATCTCATAACTACGAGGAAACCCCGCACTCCTTACTTGAAGCGGTCGCCATAGAAAAACCCTTATGGGATGATAAGGTCAATCCCTCTCCCACACATGAATCGAGGCATTGCCTTAAGGGGTACTTGAACTCGCATCGGCTATACGGCCAAAGCAGCATCAACTACCAAGAAAGCAACCCATCAGGTCTCGTTCTCAAAACAAATTGAAAACAAATGCAAACTGAAGTAACTTGTTTGGATGAAATGTGACAAATAATCACGTAGTCAGGACTACGAGTTCAATGTGGATGTACGTTTACATTATGCATTGATACTATAGAGGCGTGCAAGTTCTCGTAAGTGTTGACATGTGTATCATTATATATATGTGTGTGTGGTTAATGCATTTCTATCTTGTTATGTTATAAACTGTGTCAGCTCACCTTGTGAGATTGACCGATAAAGGTTGACTTTTATACATATTCTAATTCCAATTTTGTTTGAGTAGGAATCATTAGCTGACACACAGTTAATTGAAAATTAGTTGTTTCTCAATTACAAGCATGTAGGCTTTCACAATCGACAATCGTTGCACTCACTATCCTCGAATTACAGCTTAGCTGATAGAGTTATTCTAGTGCATTGTTTCTCATTGGTGAATAGCAAACAACCAAATGAAAATAATCATTACTTCTCACATAATATGATGCTTACCTTATGTGATAATCTCAATGCGTCGGCCATGACACCCAAAACGTATAAACATTATTATCTATTTAAAATCCTCAATCGAGGTGCAATTACGATTTTTTAATAGATCTTTGGCCCAGCTCTAGTCATAGTCATGACTACTTTTATACTCTACATTAAGAAAACCTAACTCACCAACTTCAAATTGTTGTCAATATGCATTCTTCCATGAGATCATAGAAGTTACTTTTGTCTCAATAAGTTACTTCAACAAATCTAGAGTTCACAACACTGACCCCACTACCTTCGTTTTGTCTCCGTAAGTTATTACAACAAATCTAGAGTTCACACTACTCCCTCGGTGCATGCATCGCGCCTGCCTTTTTTCTATCGATCCAACAATATGAATTGTTGAGAGGAGTGAATATTAGAGTGAATATAATTTTACAAGTCATAATGACTCATATGCAGGTGCAGATGTTGCCCCACTATTCAATCCGAACACTCGCAATCAAGTTGATATCGAATATAAAAATTTTCGAAGAATCCTCGTACCCATATTGCTATGAACATGCACAGCTCGAACTCCCATATTGTACCCTTTGACTTACTGGCAAAGCGAATGTGAACGCACATAACTTACTCCTTATTTAACTTCGGAACACAGAAGGTGCGAACATGGCCATGTGATGATGTTCTTTCAAAGTGTGAACGCAAATAATTTCAGTCATTTTTATTTTCGTCAACCCGAATGTTACATATTCTATTACTATATATGCTGAATTTTCTCTTCTCTTTACTGTTTCCAACAGCTCGGACTCTCACCTTTTTGTCCCACTTCCAGCGTTCATAGGTAAGAAATGTTGAACGCTCAGGTGATGGCGGTACAACCTTTTGCACACCTTGACAAGACCGCCTTCCGGTGATCTTAAAAATCTCAGTCCTTGGTATAGGGCTGGTGTATAAGGACTCTATTCTTAAAGTGCTCACGACGAAACTGAAATTCAAAACTAAAAAGAGAGGACAAAGTCTCTAATCATTAAAGCTAATACTAGATTTAGAGATATCCTAAATATCAATATTTAGGATATTTTCTTTAATTTTCCTATTTTAATTTTGAATTTCTGATTTAATTTTCTTAGCTAGTCATTTGATACGGCTTATAAATAAGCCTATGCACTCTTTTCCACGTATATCAATATATACTAAAATTTCTCAATTTTTTTATTTTTTGATGACCGTGGAACCGCCTTGTGGCCTACAGCAGCTACGTGTAAATCACGGGGCTGCTAGCACAGGGATCCACCTCCCACGGCTCCCCACTTTAGTTGTGCATTATGATGAGTTGGGGAATTGAACCCCGGCCTTGTGTGTGGCCAATGTGCGATTCCACCAACTAGGCCACCACAGGGTGGGTAAATTTCTCAATTTTTATCTTCTACATTATTCTTAATTTGGCATTAAAGCCTCATTTCGTAAGACAACCCTAGTGTCACTTTGCAACCAACACACCCATGCACCCATAGCAAAATAAATCCATCCCCACCACTCAGTAGTGTTCATCCGACTGCCTCATTCCCGTTTGAGTAAGCGCCATGGTGGCCGGCGACACCTCGCCAAGTCGAGCTTTTCTTTTTCACTGAAGTATTTTTTTATGCCTCAAAGTTGAATTTTCGCATAATATCTTTTGCTTAGCAAAGTCTGGCTTATTCCACTTGCTGTATCCACAATTACTTTTCGACAACAAAGTTGACCCCAAATGATGCATGTTGTTCGAGTCCAATAGCAAAGTCGACCGCAAAGGATGCATGTTGTTAGCTATCGATTCTCAGCTTTTCACTTCTTGTTTCAAGAAACCGACACCGCCACCCAACTCACTACTATCTGATGAACAACATGGTAAAATCTCATTGTCAACGGAAGCTTGGAGCCATCACATGCACTGCCCCACCTCGGATCCACTCAGCTCATTTCTGCAGCTCACTTATCTCATAGCAATTAAAGATTTTGCGACGTTTGTTCGAATTACTTTTCGAACTCAAGTTAATTTGTTTGAACTCACATGGCGTTTGTGGGGGATGTTACAGATTAGATAACTTCGCTAGATATTTAGGATATTTAAGCATAAGAAAATAATTAAATTGCAAAAATGAACTGTCACACCTTAAACCCCCGAGTGTGCGAACATCCCTCAACAGTCATTTAGTTGCAACGTCTTAGGACGCGTCGCCAAACCATTCTTTTTATCATTTCGATGAAGTGCAAGCGGAAGCATTATATATAAATACCAGTCAAACATAATAACTGAGATAGTATAAACACAACATCAAACATTTCTCAAAAAAAAAAAAAAAACACACACACACACACACACACATAACTTTTATTAATTACCGTTAATGCTAGGAGGTTTAATAATTACAAACCCATTCAAAAGGGGCGACTTCCTACTGACCAACTTAAAAACTTGTAGGGTCAAGGGTTAACTTAAGCTTCTCTAAGGTAAAGGCTAGCCATGGTATCTAGAGGAGTCTCGGGATCACAGTTGAAAGGGTACTCCTCCACATCTAGGTTAGTCTCCGAATTCTCAACGGCACCATCAAGGGTGTTGATGTCCATCGGATCCCACACCTACTCTTCAATTCCCCTGCCAAGTGGTCCATCAAAACCACGGATTGGGCCAAAATGATCTTTTCCCTCCCGAATAAACTAGGCCTTAAACTTATGGGGCACCCAATGGACCAACCCCTCATCTACCTACACTGTAGTAACCATGAGCTCATGTACCTGCTTGGACCCTAGAACAAGGTATGAGGTCATGACCATATCGTCGTCCATAAGGATCTCAAATTGCACATGATAGTGCTCCGTACTATGGGCCTAAAAATAACAAATGACAATGAGTGAGATAAAAAATCTCAGTAAATCAATGACCTAAGCCTCAATTAGGACTCTGATTCATCTCAGAGGCAGCCTAAACATGTAGTGTTATATATACTTACCTCGCCTTGGAACATCCTGCATATTATTAATTCACATATGCCCCTTAAAATGCAACAAACTTAACAAGTAATCAGAATACAACTCATACATATCCATGCACATTGCATTTACACACGTTTTAATTATTACGACCCTCAAGCCACAACCAACACAAGAGTTGGCGGTCTTCTAGTATGATTGGGCATCATTCCGCCCCATCGAACACGGCATCATTTACAACCCCTGCAATAGATGGCATTTCTTAAGGAGCATCGGTCAGCCCTCAACTGCAACTAGGCATCCGAACCTCACTAGGCATCTGATAAAAATTGGGCATCATTCCCAAACTTCCGTTGGGTGACGGATTCCATTGAGTGACCATTCAAGCATGTCAATACTCATGTCAATCTTATTTGCCATTAATCAGCCTAATGCAAACAGAGTTCATGCTCAAACAATAAACTTCGGTAATTTTTCACATGCAAAATTACGGTAAAATAATCACACGTGGTCATGTACATAAAATTACCTCGCCAAACTTTGCACACTTTTATTTTAAAACTTCATTGCTCCAATTAACACATAAAACATGGCATTTGAACATGACACTTCATGAGTTATCATTTATGTATCCTCAAAACCTTTCTTTACAACAGCATATGAGGTTTATGGATTGGGCAATTATTTTCAAGGCATACAAGCTTCAAACAACAAGAATTATGCCAAACTTCATCCAATAATTCAAATATAAATTCTACTTATTGACTAATCCATTGTTAATTAGTGCTAATCATAATTAATTAAGATTAATTATAATTAATGAAGACTAACCGCTATTTACTAAACTAACTATTATTAATTAAGCCTCATTACAATTAATTAAGATTAACTATCATCAATTAAACTAATTGCAATTAGCCCTAATCTAAACTACCCTTAAGCACAATTAATACTAAGTTGTCCTTAATTAGCGCTAATTGTCCTTAATTAAGACTAACTATAATTAGCGTTAATATAATCCCTCCTTAAATGCAATTAATGCTAAACCATCATTAACTAACACTAACCACCATTATCGTAATATAATCCTACCCTAAACACAATTAACACTCTAATCAAGAATGAGGAGGTTAATTCATGGTTTACAGCAACGATGAGCTCACAACGACGGTAGTGCAATGGTGACAAGGGCATGACGTTTGTAGTTCAAACAGCGGCACGAATGGCATCACTTGGCAAAGCTTGGACTCACGGCCAAGCTTGGGGAGTGTTCGGTGGTGATGGGGCCCTTGGCTTAAGGTATGGCAGATAGCACAATGTTGAGTGGGTGGTGGTGGTGCGATCATGTGAGGGATGGGCAGTAGTATGAATACCAGTGATCATGGCAACAACAAGGGTGGCTATGGAGGAAAGAAGAAGAAGAAGAAGAAGAAGAAGATGATGATGATGAAGAAAAATGAGAGGAGATGGAGGAAGGAGTTTCAGCCAGCTTGGAGAGGGGGGGAGATTTCCCCCAAAATCCTCCTCATCATGCCAATCTCACCCAAACCCTTAAAACCCTCTCCTCCAAGCTCTTTGTCCCCTTTTGTCTTTTTACTAAACCTTTTAGAAGGGGCAAAATGGTCCTTTCACAATTTTTACATAAAGTTCCAACTTTGCCTCTGGGTACAATTACTGAAATGGGCTTAGATGGGCTTGATGGGCTTGGCTTGGGCCCACTTGGCTGCCCATCCTTAGTGTGAGACCCGTTAGGCCCTTGTGTGGCCTAGCTCCTTTTTCCAACTCCCAATTCTCAACATACTAATTTTTATTTGGAAATTTAATGTTTACCAATAAATCAAGATAATTGAGGTGACGTGCAATAGGATAGTCTTGAATCTTTTGAAAGTTCAATACCCGAAATCGAATTAAATTTCATGGTTAAAATCGATCAAATGCGACTTTGATACGACATAAACTATCGAGTGGCTTTTAAGAGTTTTAAAAGTTCTCGTGTGTGTGATTCATTGTCGATAATTTTCGATCCACATTTGTACATCTTCAAATTATGGACAACCCTCGATTGTTAGGTAATCGCAATGAATCAATTACTTACCCTAAGTATAAGATTAATAGAAAATTGATTTATTGTTGTTCGCAACAAACATTGTAATAGTGTAAAATCATTCATAAACTAATTACATACTCCTGTCAAGTTGATTTATATTCGTTCGCTAATTGACTTATAACAATGCAATATTGTCCTTGTTGATCTTTACGGTTGAGTAGTCTATCCATTATTTAATTCTTTGGTTGTTCATGTTTTAATCCTTTATAGCGCTTCCTAATAGATTAGTTACTCATGAGTAATCAGTTTAGAGTAAATTCAACTACAATACATTGATAAATTAACCATTTCATATATCTTGAGAATGTTCAAATTTCAAGATATTATATGAACAACATGAGAGAATGGGTTAATAACTGTACAACAAGGCATGGACATGCACTTGAACAAGTGAAGTATGATGTTTAAACTAAAGGCTTAACAAATGCGCCCAAGAAGATGCTCAGATTAATTGCAGTCTCGAGTACTAAGATCAGGTTCTCTTAACTTTGACTCAATCAAAAAGGTATCCTATAGTCACACGGTCTCATGAACAAAGATAAACCCTTTTGACACCAAGAAAGAAAATTTGGGGTTGAGAAGGACAACCTTTATTTCACGGTCTCATAGTTAAGGTCATATCCTTCTCAACACCTTTTAGATATTTTTCTAATTACGGTTTTGGTCTAATGATAGGGTGCATGGGCTAATGTGTGGTGTTAAAGCATTTGAGGCACACATGACAATTTTTAATACAAGAGCCACTTCAATATCAAGTTAAAACATTCATTATCATCATCACTTTGCAAAACAAAGATTAGCAATGACTAATCCTCTTACAACTCCCATCTGCAAAAATATTTAACATATGATGTTAGGGGCGTACTTTGTTTCCACACTACCATACAAAAACATTTTTTAAAAGAGAAAGTTCATGCCCTAGTCCACTAAGAGTTTTAATTCGAGTTCTCAATGGAGTAGCCAAACTATTGCGACCTTCCCAAGTATAAACAACCAAACGGAAAGGTAATGGATTACTATTTCAAAGACTTAGCACGAATTCTCTCAATCTCATATCAACCATAACTTTCAGGTTTTAAAAATAATTAGCTTAACATGCAATTCAAATTTTTTAAGAGTCGCTGCTAATCAATGATTGGTAAGTCGATTAGACACATAAATAAAGTGTAGGTTTACTTCAAACCAAAGATTCATGGATACGGAACTTGATTACGCTAGAAAAAATTAATATTCTTTCAATAAATTCTCTTTACTTCGAAAATATTTTGCAAGCAATCATGGTCAATTTTAACTCAAACCACTACCAAGCGAGAAATTATCATGCGAGGGCACAAGAAAAAATGCAACAACCAATAATCAAAGTAGTAAATAAATTACTAGAGATAGAGCATGAACATAAATACCTCAAGCAAGTAAAAGCCCATTAATTGCAATGCATCGAATTTGTAGAGGATATTAACTAGAAAATGCATGCATGTCCTTAACATAATTTCTATATGTAATGAAATATAATTTTTTTGGTTTTCTTTATTCTTTTTTTATAAAACTTAAACTATAAGCAATACGTAAGTGTAATTTTAAGTCTATGTGATCCCAATTTAACTAATGACATGTGACATGCAATTTAATTTATATGACTCTAAACATGCAATCACTAAATGACACAACATGAGATGACATGGCAATTGTCACGCCCCAAACCTCGAGTGTCCGCGCATCCCTCGATGGTCGATCAAATTGCGACGTTCCCAGGACGCGTCGCTAACCCATTCATTTTAAATACAGGCGGAAGGGAATTAAACAATCTCTAGACAACAAACAAACATGGGATAGAAAAGTATGACAACAAATTCAAACAAAACACACTTTATAAACACATCCGGTTTATGCATAGAAGGTCTGACTCAAGAAGAAACTCCTAGGCCATCTACACTTTGGACACTTCAGCCTCGGCTCTGGATCCTCCACGCTATGGCCCTGAAATTGGTAACCCACGACGGGGTGAAATTAAAATCTTAGAGAGTTTACACCCTAAACCCCGATTAGGAAGATAATACATCTAGAGGCAGCCTAAACACCCATCAAATGAGACTTACCTCACCTCAGTACCTCCCTGCACATTAGTACAGCTCATATAACATATGCATTTAGTACATGCAATCAACAATTGAAATACTTCACTTTAATAAATCAATCAATCATAGGGGTCCCGATTATAAGACCAAATCATTATGACACGTCCCATTCTATGCCACACAATTTTGTCCTATAATCAGGCGCGGTCATCTTACTTAGTCAAGCGTTCCAATTAATTACGGCCCCATAGGCACGGCCGACTCAACAATCAGCGGTCTTTTGGCATAGCCAAGCGTTGTCTCGCTTCATCAAGCACGGCAACGTCTACCTCTATACGGTATTCCATAGAAACATTGGTCCACCATCCACTACGACTAGCATCCGTTGTTAGGGGCATTCCACATAGGAGCATCACCCACCCGACTCTCATCGGGTGATGGGTTCTCATAATATCGTGCACACATCCAATCCTGGCCAAGGATATTGTGTTTTACACTCAAATGTCTCAATTAAAATAATGTGCTCCTATTTTCTTCATATTCAAAACACTTGGTAAAATAATCGAGTGTGGGTACATGGTAAGATTGAGCCATAAAATGCGATATTCTCACTTTTAAAAATCTCACTATTTGATATAGTACTTAAAAACATTTTTGGCATCAAAAACTCATACCCAGAATTTTTCTAATTAAATACCAAAATCCATAATTTTGAAATAATAAATTAAAATCCACAATTATCATTTAATTGCACAATTTAACACTCAATTGTACAAACCAATACACCATGACAATCATCACAAAATTCTGACGACCGGCTATCCCGGTATAATTTTTGAAAAATAATAAATAATTAAATAAATTACAAAATAATTAAATAAAACACTAATTAAGCTATATACACTAATCTAACCACCTAATTGAACTAATTAAATTAATCTAACCAACCGAGCTACATCTAATCTAATTAAACTACCTAATTAACCTATCTAATTAATCTAACTAGCTAAACAAGCTTACTGATCTCACTTAAACTAATCTAAACCTCTTCTACGCATAATTAACTTCCTAAGTAAGGTTTAGCAAGTAAACTCACAAGATTAGGGAGCTGATGAGTTCACGGTGATGACAACACGGAGACGAGCGAGACTTGAGCGTTGGGGGATGCCAAGGGAGGTTTGGAAGGGCCCAGAAAAAGCCCACGAAGCTCACAACCCAAGCTACGAGGTTCGGCTTTGCTTTGGCCGGACCAAATGGCTATGGCGGCTAAAATGAGCTAGACTAGCGTGAGCAAAGGCGGTGAGGAGACTGGACGGACAGCGATGGCTAAGATGGTGGCTCAGGGACAGCGATAACGGCCTGGTCAACGGCTGGCTTCGGTGGATGACAGCTCGAGACGTGGGGGGGATGCGCGGGGTTGGAGGCACGGTCAAGCGGCTCGAGCTAGAATCGCGGGCAACCGGCGGCATGTGGCTGTTATGGCTTTGGCAGGCGGGCGATCGACGGTATCAGGGATGGAGGATGGCTGATTTTGGTTGGTTTTTCTCATTCTAATTTAGCAACAATGGAGGATAGAGAAGCAAGGAAGGAGAAGATGGGCTGTTGCAATTGGAGGGGGAACAAATGGCCACCAAAATCAAGCCAAAATATCCAAATACTTGAGTGTAAGGCCCCCACCAGTCCTCAACCACAACCCAGTAGCCATTTCCTTTCTCAAGCTTTCCCAACAAGCCAAGATTGAAGTTGAAATGTTGCATCCCCCATGGCCTATGAATTTCATGTGCTTCCCTCACAAATCAACTTAATTACACACCAATTACCCTCAAATTGATGACCAAAATGCCAAGGAGGAAGCCCACACTCAATTTCACAATTTTCCTCACCAATTGATCCAACTTGAAGGCCAAAATGTTTACAAAACTGGCTCTCCGAATTTCCCGGTCCAAAATCGCCCAACTTTGATTTTTCGCCAAAAATCTAGGCTTGCCGAAAATTCTTAAAAGATGAGCCGATGTCCTAAAAGTAAATCGTGACATGCTGGAACTTTCAATTCCTAAAACCGGTTCAACTTCATAGTTAATTTCAACTAGACGCGATTTTAGCGTAACCTAACCTACCGAATAGCTTTTAGGAATTTTTAGCGCAATTGACTAGTTGTCGATTATTTTCGATTCACATTGAACATCTTTGACTCATTGGCAACCCTTAGTTGTCGTAAAAATCTCAAGGTTTCAATTACAAACACATAGTACAGAAACGATAGAAAAATCGATTTAGTGCTGTTCGACAAGAATTTTACAATCAAGTGGAATCACCCACAATTTAATTATATGCCTCTGTCGAATCGACCTATCACCGATCTCTAATCGATTTTAACTATGCCGTATTGACCTTTGCAGATTAGCATGGTCGAGCAGTCGATTTTTGATCGAATTCTCAAATAGATCGCGTTTATATTTCTTAATAGTTTCATATGATAGATTAGTTATCTCATGAGTAATCAACTCAAAGAAAAAGACTATAGGTGCGTCGATGAAAAGCCCATTTCATATGATAGAAGACAAGGTTGAAAATCTAGATGTCACGGCAATAATGACATGGCACTATTTCTATATGATATTGTTCTTCTAAGTACTAATGTAAAATTCTATATATATATATATATATATATATATGTATCTTATTTTTTATGATTTTCTTTTAAGGCTAAAATAGGAAACTAACTAAAATTTGTAGGCATAATTTAAACTAGGAAATAATTTAAATTAATTCCTATTCAAAATTAATTGATTTCCTAATTACTTAATGGCTCCTAATTACACAATTCTAAATGCAATTTATCTTAATACGCAATGCAAATTTTTATATTTTTCATAAAAGGAAAATTTTCTAAATTAGCAACATGCTATTTAAGATATAATTCACAAATTCCCACAACTAAAAAGAGGAAACAAGAGTAATTGGGAATCCGATCTTAGGTTTTCAAGATTAAATTCTCGATTATATGTAGGGGTGATTGAGTTCAGGGTGGGTGGGTTCCAAACCTGGACCCTACATCCAACCATGTTATAATCAATTCCCATTTTTTGGATTCTGTACCCAACCCTATTTGCACTGGACCTTATACCCGAACCACTCCGTTTTTTCGGTCTGGTTCCAAGGTCAACTCTGTTTCTATTATAACTTATTTTGCAACCACCTATATTCTATAAGGTTTTTTGAATTTTACATTAGTACTTAGAAGAACAATATATACCTCATAATTTGTATTGAAACATTAAGTACCTATAATCAATAAGTATATAAATTTTTTGACTAAATGAAAAACTAATGATCCATAAGGCCAATTATCATAAACAAAATCATAAGGCAAAGCGAAAATCCAAACATTGCATAACCATTAGCAACAAACATGGGTCTAATAGTAGTCTTATTCCCACAATTACTACATGAAGTTGTTCATTTATCTAAAGTGGTTAACAAATTTTTGCTGCAAGCATAACTCCTCCTCCAAAAGTGAAATTAGGTGAGCCAATTTCTTTGCCCTCCTTTGATAAGTCAACATTCAACATAAATCTAAAAAAGCATACTCGAATTATCCTTTGTGAGTTAGAGGGAGGAAAAACAACATGTTCGATAGTCGTTTCAGTTGGTAAATAGGTACATAATCCTAGCAACAAGTTTCAGCTCGCAAGATTCTTGAAACTAGCCATAAAATGATCAAGAGTCAGAACTATGGCAACCCAAAGGGCAAGTGCAATAGCATGATTTAGTGAAAGCTAAAGATTCACCAATTGACAAAATAACTAATGGGAACAATCTGTATAATGCACACTAATTGCGCATTTGCACAAAAGGGCCTAACAAATTCGAGATAAAAAAGATTGAAGATTCCTACCCTCAACAAAATTGGTGAACTTTGGATCTTTGTTAACCACCAACTAATGAACCTAGAAATCCATCAAACCACGCACACAAGAGAAGACAAAGATTAGAGTCAAGCAAAATGCCAATTCGACTCCGAGAAATGGGGAATGAACAAAAAATTGAGTGAATGAGGGCTACCTCATACCCGACCTTATACTTCTTGGAGTCCTCGAGGGGGACATAATACTTGGTGAGGCAGGTCTTGCCTTGTCAGTTCTACAACAGTATGAGTCGAATCACAGGAATTTTCCGGCGATGGACAATGCAAGAGGGAGCCGGTGATGGATGGTGCAATGGTGAGCTGGTGAGGGAGGGAAGCAAGTGAGGAAGAGGAACATCGAAGGAGGAGCGCCATGTGAGTTTGCAAGAGCCAAGAGGAAAAATGCCGTGTGAGAGTAAGAATAAAAATCAGGGGAAAAAATTGGATCTTGAAGTTTGGCTTCCCAAACTGGTCTAGTCGAATTAGTTCCCGGGAAGATAATCATTCGGAACCGATTGCCGGACATGGTCAAACCAATTCTAAATTTTGGGAATTGATTCCAATGAGAATCAGTTTCCAACCTTGTTTTGCAGGTGAGTTGGTCCAGTTCTTAGGTATATTCGGTCCGGTTCTCAAATATACCCAGTCTGATGGCACACTCCTAATTATATGCATGATAAGAAAATTTCCTATTTGGGTATATCTAAAATTTCATGCCAAATAGTTATAGAATTGACTAACTACAATTTAGGCAATTGAGTATTTGAATCAAACATAACTTAAGAAATTACTGGAATTTGATTATTGACTCAAACGACTATTGATAGTGAGGGGGCTGCGAGGAAGATTCACGGTGGTAGTATCCAACAAGGAACTACAAGAGGCGGGAAAAACAACAAGGACGGTGAACATCACAAGGGAATCTCTAGATCTTGATGCTCGATATGAAGTTGAAGAACTAGGTGCCATGAAGGTCTTCTCAAAATTTTAGATTCCGACTTAGAACAAACACATTTTCTCCGTTTTCACAAGGCCGTGCTTTGATCTCTCTAATCTTGATCCACAAGTCCGACTGGTTCAATTTTCTCCTTTCAAGATATACTTGCAGATTTTTCTCATCAATCTCACCAGATAAACTCAAGAACAATGTCTTAATACTCTCCACAAAATTTGAGCTTGACCTAATGATTAAAGAATGCGTACTCGTTGACTTTGTGAAAGTGCGGCTGAATTTTTTCTTGGGGGCCGCGGGAGAGAACTCATGCGTGTATGTTTTTTTTTTTTTTTTTTTCAATTGCCGACCTCAATTGTCTCTCTAAAACCCTAAACTTTTTTAACCCCTCTTTATACATGCTATGAGTTAGGGTTTCTTTTCAGAACAAAATTTCTTACTTTCCTACATTGGACTCTAAGAGGTATACCCTATCTTTAAAAATAGGAAACACTCCTATTATCTCTTGTGATTTAAATTGTGATTGTATCAAGTTTTATTACTCCCGAAGTTTGACTTTAATTAATCAATTTTCCAACTTGGCACCCTATGCACAAATTTCGGCCAATATGTTGGATCAAAGGGCTTGGACAAATTGAACCGTTGGCTTAGCCAATTAATTCAATTAAGCTTAGAATCTCCCTCACTTAAGTTCACTGACTCCAATGTCATTATATGGGCTCAATTAAAATACTCGTAATATCTATATGCAATTTAACTAATGTTTTTATTAAGTAGTTGAGATTGATCCTTAATTTTCTATGCAAATGAATGATTAGGTTAGTTGTCAAAATTTAAGTGTCAGCATGTTTATATATATCACCATCGAGCAAGCACACTTTAATGCTTGCCTTTGAATTTTTTGTCCTTTGACTAGCTAGGATTCTTTAAATATTCCACAAATGATCGTTTCCGATCTTCTTGATCTTTAGCCAAAACATTGTTAATGTTGACCATCTAACCCTATTCTAGATCGACGGCAACATCTTGATTTCTGTTATTACAGTTTGCGCCAATTTTTTTTCATATTTTACATTCAAATGCCATTTGAGCTACTTCTTTTGATTCTTGTTATTACGGTCTATTTGTACTGACTGGGGGATTTTGTGTTGACCACTTTTTAATCTGAGAATCTTTTATATATCGAGATACAAGCTTTAACCGCGAGCGTTGCACGGTTTTGAGCATAATTCTGTTTGAAACTATCTTTCGAGGTTACATGTATAGTGAACTCTTGAGTAAAGCAGTCATATGGGGCAAAAGAATTGGCAAAATGGGTTCATATGGACATATATGTCTTCAATTTCTCTTCATTTCCCAGCCTCTTTAATTTTCTTGTTCATGTCTTTTACTTTTTATTGTTACTTTTGAGTAGAAGATAAATTAAGAGGAGTGAGACGCTGGTTGATCTTGGTTGGCGAACCAGAAAGCAGTCTCAAACTCTGAAATTCAACATCGTCCCTAACGATCTTCAGAAATGTCTACGTGGAAGTAATTACAGTCTCCTAGTTATGACGAATGAGCACCCGACAAAGCATTTTCTATATTGGACGGCACATTCCATGGAATATTTAGTAGATTAAGTCAAAGTGTGCGACTTAGAACTTACCAAATTGATTTGTACCAGTACTTTTTTTTTTTTTTGGTGACCGAAGACTCCGCCACATGTCCCGTGCTGAAAAGCTCTTGAAGACCGGGCCTCTATATCTCGGGGAAGACTAGCACAGCAACCCACCGTCATAGCCCCCCACTTAAATTGCTAGCAACGCAGGGTTTCAAACTCTTGACCTCAGCGATGAGGGAGGGAGTACCAGTACTTTTTAATGACTAAATTTTTGGAACTATTTAGTTTGAGAATGTGAGGAGACATCATTGATCCCCTTTCATTTTTCGAGTTCTGCTAGTCTAACTATGGATCTATATCACCTAAATCTTAAAAGTATATATTAAATCAGAAATCAAATTACATTAGTATTCATCTCAGGGAACAATTTATTCAAGTTTTTGCTTTGCTCAATGTAACATCATGAGGTTATTAATTTTTGTGGTCAACGAGTGAATTTTTTCAACATGTGATAGAGCGGTCAATCTTGATAAAATTTATTCTTCAGGAGTGACAAAATGAAGTAAAGTATTTAGGCTACGTTCATTTCACGGAAAATGACTTCTAGGAAAACGTTTTCCGGATTTTCCGGTGTTTGTTTCACGGAAAATAAATTACTCAAGGAAAATGTTTCCATCATTAGAAAAAACAACCTTAAAAAATGAGGAAAATATTTTTTACTTTTCAAAAGTAGAAAACATTTTCCATAACTTCTTCCACCTTACTTCTTTTCACAAACACATTTTTGTTTTTTTTTTTTTATGCTTTCTTTTTCTTTTTTTCCTTTCCTTTTCATCTTTCTTCCTTAGCCTTGGTTGGTTGTCGGCCACAACGGCGGCCGGTGATTGGCCGCGGCTGCAAACCAACTCGAGCTCCGCCCCAAGCCCGTGAGGCTCCGCCCCGAGCCCGCGAGGCTCCGCCAAGTCTGATATGGGAAGCCAAGCTCACTCGAGCCCGGCGAGCTCGGGCCTCGCTAGATTGGGCAAGGCGGAGCCTCGTTGGCCTGGGGCGGAGCTCTGGCCTCGCTAGATCCGGCGAGTTGGGCGGGGCTTGGGTGAGATCGGCCGAGCCTCGAGCTCACCGGATCCGGTGACCGGGTCTTGTTGGCCACCGGGCGGTTGACCATCATCAAGCGTGCAGCGGCGGAGGAAGGAGGAAGGAGGAAGAAGGAGGAGGAAGGAGGAAGGAAAAGAAAAAGGAAAAAAAAAAAGAAAGAAAAAATAATAAAATAATAAAAAAATTCAATTTTTTAAAAATATAAATAATTAAAAATTCATTTTTTAAAAAAATATAAAAAATAAAACTAATTTTTTGGTAAATTAAAAATATTAAAATTAAAATTTTTGATAAATTTTTCCAAATAATTAAATTAGCTAATGAACACCGAAAAATATTTTCCACTCGAAGTTCGATTTCAGTCGAACACCGGAAAATATAGTTATTTTTCTGGAAAATGACTTTTGGGAAAATGTTTTCCGGAAATGGCCCATTTTTCGCGAAACGAACGGACCCTTAATATCACTTGCTCGTTTATATGATAAATAAAAACTAATGTGGATGACCTGACATTTTATTGTTTTGTTCTTTCGATAAATTCAAAGTCAATGAGATATTGTCTTTATTAGGTGGCCTACTCTATGGAAGAATCGATGTTCACGAGGTCAAAGTTCATTATTTTTATCATGAAGACTGATTTGGTGAAAAATTTAAGAGATATCACTATGTGGAGTTTGACAAAATGCCAGTGCACAATACTGAATGGCAATTGCATTTTCTTTCCTTTAATCTCGTACTGTACGTACGTACTATACGTACGTACGTACGTACGTACGTATGTATGTATGTATGTATGTACGCATGATCTTACACGATTGGTGAGCGTATGCACTGTAATTTGCTCAAAAGTATAACACATGAACAAATAATTTATTTCCCAGGTTAAGCTGAAAATCAGCTAGCACTAACTGTGTGGACAATACTGGTATTATTTTGATGGAGTACCTTGCCTTCGTTGTGTCGTGCTTGATCAGCTTCTACATATTTGCATAAGTTGCTGTCAAGACAATTGAAGTGTTTACACTGAATCTGTAAACTGATTTTTCTAGCCGTAACATTATTCATCCTTTAATTACCATCTAGTTCTTGCAATGAAGAACTCTCTCTTAGGAATATGCTCGCAACTATTGTCCTTAAGAAAACTTCAAAGGGTGTCTCTCAAGTGTATCTAATGGCAAATGCAGTCTTTTTGAAAAACAGACAGCTTACAGTTGAAGTCTTTTCTTAAGAATTTGCATTTTTGTCTTCAATTACAAATAGATGATGCGATCTAGATGAGTGAACAGAAAAATATAATGAATGAAGAGGGGAAATCTTTTAGCATCATTCATTACAGATAATGCAGGAAACTGCATTGAATACGGGAAATCTTTGCATTATCATGCTGCTGAATCGAATAGAACATTTTCAATGATTCAATATCAAAATTAAAGAGAAATACGGGAAAATATCAATTGGACATCATGGTGAGATTCCATTTTAGAAAGAAATGACCCAAATTTATTCAACAAGTTCAAACATAGAATGAACAAAGCTAGCAGGAGTCCATTCCTCATCGGTGCTGGAGCAGAGATCAGAAGTAAGCGTCCAAGAGACAGCAGCAACAAAGAGTAGCCAAACTGTAAATTCACAGCAAAAAAAGAAAGAGTAGGACTCATCACATAAGCGGCAACTTAAATTGCCAGAGATCATATTGTTGCATCATAGTTCACTACTTCTTACCAAATCATTTTTTCTTATTCTGATTACTATCGACCATTTGATGGGTTTTATATTTGATGGGCCAAGTTAAGCCTGTCCACCTATGTTGAACAAAAACCCGCCCTATATGTGAAAGGCCCATAAGAGGAGAGGGCAGTTATTTTCTAAGTAAAAATAACTTCAATATATAAGAGGGGGATAAGGTTACCTATGGTGTATCAGAGAAAATATGCTTCACTATTTTTTCTTCCCCTTGAAGCAATATACTCTCTCTTGATGAACAAAACTCCAAGGTTTCAAAGGATTCCTCTAAGACTGCAATGATACTTAATTTGTGGCAATCAAGGTATGTCCGTCTCCGTGATATGCTTTTATCGGTATTACATGTTTCCGGGCATGTTTCCGCGTTCGTTTTCAGTATTCGACCGTTTGAGTATCGAATCAATTTTTAGGAATTTGTTTCTCAACATTAGTATCAAAGCAATGTTGTTCATGTTTCTTGATCATTGTTGATGTTTATAAATCATTTTTGGTCAAAATTTCGAGAAATGTTGTCGTTGGACGCTCGGGGACGGAAATCCCAACACTTGCTCTCGTTTGCCCTTCTTTTTTTGATTTTTTGTAAATCAAAATTTATTTTTTGATAGTGCAAGGTCGTAGTTCTCATCGAGACGAGAAAAACAATGGTTGGATCGCTGCCAGAGACTGCCACACACACCGCCACACGCGGTCGGAAGGTCCAACGTCGTTGGCATGCATCTAGCATGTGCAGCGCACGCGTTTGTGCCATTTTTACGAATTTGCCCCTATTTTCTTTAAAACATTACGTTTTTGCCATTGACATTTGTTTTTACATTTATGCCCTTATTGTTTGATATTATTACTATTTTTCCCCTAGCTGACCCATTGACCCGACACATTGACCGACCCGGTCATCCGTTGACTATTGACTAGAGTTGACCAGCAAAAAAAAAGAAGAAGAGGAAAAACATGTTTTTTCTTATTTTGTTCGTTGTGGATTATATATAATCCCTTTTGTTCTGCATTTGTTGCAGGAACCATGATGCGTTTTGTATTCATGCCTATATTTCCGAGAACAGATGAACAAAAGGCGAGACTTGAAGGGCTAAAAACATAATTAGCTAATTATCGGTGAAATGATGGTGATATAGTATCACACATAGTCAAGGTCAATTAGATGATACAAGAAATCATATGGAATAGTTATCCTATGCTGGATTTTCAAAAGGTGCCGGCCTTAATGAACACTCTTCCATCAGAATGGCAATCAATGTTAGATCACCTATGAGAGGTCGACGTGATCCTGGATTATTGAAGGCTTGCAATAGCTTTTGTAAGAAAGTATTATAGAATCGATGCAACCAAGATTTCAACCCTCGAGTTGAATGTCACGTGGCATAGAATGAATGCGCCTTGGAGGAGCCATGAGGGCTCTCCGAAGGTCTTTTCACGGTTGACCAATGTGCCTTCAAAATTCTCAAAGGATTTTACTAGGAGATTAGAAGAGACTTTCACACTTTATGAGATAGATGAGATTATTTGGGTATAATTATTTATTTTTCTTAGATTAGTTTGAGATGTTTTATATGTAAATATCTTTTTCTATGTTGGTATATTTCCTCTGAATATATTACTTAGTGTAAATGACATGTTTAATTATTGAAAGTTCAATGTTATCTATCGTTGTGAATTAGTATGTTAATTTACAATTCTTTATGGGAAGTTCAAGAAAGTTTTAGTGATTTTGATGAACTTATTTTTGCATGAATGATTATATTAATAATAATTTCAAGTTATGATTTTTGGATGATGATTAGAAACATAGTGACTTTTTTATTCTGAAACTTTATTTGAAATTATTCATTAATATTATGAGTTTATGCAAAATGGATGCATAAATGATAGGTATTAATAATTCGTGCATATGTGTCTGATATGTTCAGATCCAATGGCTTCAACAACTAAGAGTATAATTGCTAAGTTGAATAAAGAAGTTAAATTGAATAGCAAGAATTGTGTGATATTGAATATGAAAAATCAATATATGCTTGAAAAGCAAAAAGCATTAAAAACTCTTAACCAAATTATGGAAGAACTTAAAGATGTTGTACACCATCTTGAGCTAACAAAGGACCGCCTTATGACATTTGAGCGGGAAACAAGTATTTGTTGTGCTAGTTTTAGCTCAAAAGGGGCTTCGAGCTCTAAGCGAACGCATCAATTCATTCAAAAGGTAGAAGTGCAAGGGATCAAGTCCTTCAAGCAAGAAACTAAGAAGTAACCAACATAAGAGATGAAAACATTCTTGAGTAAAGAGAATTTCAATAGTGAAATGTTATAATTATGATCATAATGATCACTATGTTAGCAACTATCGTAAGCCAAAGAAAGTAAACATCATTTATATTTTTAAGAACTTTGCTTATGTATCAAGTTCTGTATTCTTAACTGAATCTAATCTTTTATGGACTGTAGATTCAATAGCAACATACCATGTACCAAAGGATAGAGATTCCTTTTGTGGAATTCCGATGAGTACAAACTAGAACTAAATGGATTTATGTAGGAAACAATTCTAGAGTTGAAGTAAAATGGATTGGCACCTGCCAATTAAACACGCGTGGTGGACGCACCCTATTCCTGCATGATGTATTAAATGATTTGGAGATTCATCGGAATTTAGTGTCTGTTTTAGTGTTAGTAAAACTTGATTTTAGTTTGAACTTCCATAATAATGGTATAGATTTGTATTTGAATACAAACTACTATGGTTGTGGTTATTTTCTAGATGGTTTTATTATATTGGATGTTGACTATGGAAATGTCAATGTTTGTTATTCCCTCTTCATGTTTTCTAATTCATATGATAATGATGTGAATATATGGCATGCTAGACTTAATCGTATTGGCCAACAACATATGAATAGGCTAGCTAAAGAGGGATTGTTGGGCAACATTGAAAAAGTCAATTTCTTCATATCTGAGCATTGCCTAGTAGGGAAAACGACAATGAAACCATTTGGAAAAAATAAAATAGATGAATTTCCTTTGCAATTAATCCATTCTAATATCCGTGATTTAATGAATGTGAAAGGAAGTCATGTGGCTAATTATTTATTTACATTTATAAATGATTATACTTGATTCGGACATGCCTATTTGATTTCTCATAAATCCGAAGCATTGAATTGTTTCAAAATGTTTATGAGCTTGGTAGAAAATCAATTAGATAAGAAAATAAAAGTATTGAGATCCGATCGAGGTCAAGAATATTTATCTGATGAGTTCATAAATTTATTTGATGAAAATGGAATACAAAGACAGTTGTCTATTCCCTATACTCCTCAACAAAATGGTATTGCGGAAAAGAGAAACAAAACTCTACTAGAAATGGTTAGATCATGATAGTGCATGTTAACTTACCTGTCACCTTTTACAGTGATGCTTTATTTAATTGTTGTCTATATATTTAACCGTGTGCCTTCTAAATCAATTACTTCCACTCCATATGAGTTATGAACAAGTAGAAAGCTGAACTTAAATTTTCTTAAACCGTGGGGTTGTTCTACTTATACTCATGAACCCTCTCACAATTATAAGAAATTAGATCATAGAGGCAAGAAAAGTATTTTCATAATATATTCAAAATACTCGAAAGGGTATGCGTTTATAGGTGAGCAGGAAAGTGGGAGAATAACTGAATTTGAATCATGAGATGTCATATTCTTAGAGAATAAATTTTTTAAGAATGGTGAAATAGATGAGAATTACTCCCTATTTAAAAGCTCAGATCAAGATAATGAATTTAGTAGAGTTCGTCCAAGTGGGAGTAACATGAGAAGTGATTAATTAAATTTAACTCATTTTCAATTATAACCACCTGATAAGACGATATCATCATTATCTAATCCAAGTGGGAGCATAATGGAGAATAATATGTAAAGTGTACAATCTCCCATATAGCGAACAAGTCGCAAAAGTATTCTCCGTCGATGTTTTGACATTGAATGGGAAACTTTTATGGTTGCTCCACAAGACAAAAATGAGCCAAGAAATGTAAATGAGGTTCTAAATTGCCCTAGTAAGGAAAAATGGATGCATGCAATGGAGGAGAAAATTGAGTCAATGAAGTCAAACCATGTTCGGGAATTGGTTGATCTTTCAAAATAACGCAAAACCATTGGGAACAAGTGAGTTCTCAAAATAAAGCGTAAAGCTAATAGCTCAATAGAAAAATATAAGGTTCTTCTTGTAGCAAATGAGTATAATCAACAAAACTGAATTGATTACGAGGAAACATTTTTTTTCCTATAGTGAGATTTACCTCAATTCACATTATTCTAGCAATAGTAGCTAGTATGGATCTTGAGTTACATTAAATGGATGTAAATACTATTTTTCTCAATGGAGAATTAAAAGAAAAAATATATATGGAACAACCCGTTTGTGTCATTTTGAAATGCCAAGAACAAAATGTATATCGACTTTTGAAATCGATATATGGCCTTAAGCAGTCATTGAGACAATAGTATATACGTTTTCATAATACCATAATGGCATATGATTTTACAATGATTGATGATGATTATTGTGTATATATCAAAATATCCAAAGATCAATTTGTGATCATATCATTATATGTTGATGATATTTGATTGCCTGAAGCAATATGGAGTTTGTTAATACTGTCAAAAGTTAGTTATATTTCAACTTTGAGAAGAAATACATGGGTGAGGCTACATACATTCTTAAAATTAAGATTTCAAGGGATCATTTGAAGATATCATTATCTATTTCGCAAGAAACATACATAAATAAGGTTCTTGAACGATTTCGTATACAAGATTTTAAACTCATAGATACTCCTATTGCAAAAGGTGAATGATTGAGCAATAGAATGTGTCCAAAGACTTCACAAGAGAATGAAAAAATGCAACATGTTCTTTATGCTAGTGCTGTTGGAAGCTTAATGTACGCTATGATATGTACAAGATATTACATATGTTTTGCAGTTGGAATGGTAAGTAAATACCAATCCAATCTAACTTAAGAACATTTGAAAGTCGTCAAAAGAATACTAAGGTATCTGAAGGGAACTGCTGATTATACACTAAGTTACTAAGGAAATGATTTGCGACTTGAAGGCTATTCAGATGTTGTTTGGGAGAGGAGATTTAGATGAAAGAAAATCTACCTCTGGATTTATTTTCTTACTAAATAATGGCGCTATATCATGGAGTAATAAGAAACAAACATATATAGCCTTGTCCACGATGAAGGCTGAGTTCATGGCATTATCAACAATACAAGAAGATGTTTAGTTTAAGAGATTTTTAGATTATTTAGGTGTTATTAAGAATGTTGCAAACTTTTTAATGGTTAACTGTGATAGCCAAGCAGCAATAGCATACACCAAAGATCTAAAATATCTTAACAAAACTAAACATATATACCAAGTATAATTTTGTCAAAGATATGGTTGCACAAAAAGATGTGAACTTACAGTACATATCTACGCATAGAATAGTAGCAGATCATATGATGATGCCAATACCTAGAGATGTGTTCTATGGCAATGTAAAATCTTTAAGTGTTTACATTTAATGAATTTATGTTTTCATTATTAATGCTTATGAGTCTTTATTTTGCGTTTATGCATTTTAATACTTAGTGCATCATATAAAATTGAGAAAATATGTCGGACAGATAAGATATTAGCCCACTCATATGGGTAATTGTCTTTATTTATTATGTTATAAATAGAGATGAGACGATTTTTAAGTTTATTATATAGGTGATAATTGAGAGTTCAAGCTTAAAATATATATGTCATCTTAAGACTAGTTAAGATGATGACATAATATTTACTATATCTGAAAGTAAAATAACCATCATATTTTACTTTATCTGTCTATGATGCTAGATGTGAGTATGATGAATTCCATCAAAATAGTAGATACGTGAACTCAAGTTAGACATTAGATATATTTGAACTATCATCTATATGGTATTGAAAGTGTAGACATTTGCTCCATGAGAAATGAGTTAATACTGTAATACATATTTCAAACTACATATACATGAAACGTCCAACAAGAGTGGCAAATGTTTAGATATCAAACTTTTATGCCATGTGAGACTCTTGAGGAAAAGAGTTCCTCATTTTAGTGCCCTCATGACTCTCACTTATTCTTAAGATTTCTATTTAGTTTTTGCTATCTTAGAATGTACCAATGATCATGAATTAATTCGATCTTATAGGACATTTCTAAAAAAGCAAATTGAATTGAAATTAAGAGTTTTAAGGAAAGAGAAAAATCGAGTTTTGAGAATTACATTCTAGTTTTGTATTCACTAGTCGACCAATTATGATTGTTTTTTGGGATAATCATAATTATGAATACAATATATCATTGTTAAAAGAGATCAAGAGAAATATAAATATGATCGATCAATCTAGGGTACTGCATATTATATCTACTCAAAAATGTGATATTCATTATGAGCTGCTATATATTCCTAATAAATGTATGACAACGAGCTCTCAAAGTATATTGGTCGCATGATTATTTACTAGTATGAATGTTCCAAAGAGGTAAAGAAAAAGTTCTGTTCGGCCCACCATGTGCAAGTGAGAGATGATGGGTTTTATATTTGATGGACCAAGTTAAGCCCATTTGCCCATGTTAGGCCAAAACCCGCCTCGTATGTGAATGGCCCATAAGAGGAGAGGGTAGTTATTTTCTAAGTGAAAATAACTGCAATATATAAAAGAGGGGGATAAAGTTATCTGTAGCGTATAAGAGAAAATACGCTTCGCTGTTTTTTCTTCCCCTTGAAGCAATATACTCCCTCTTGACGAACGGAACTCTAGGGTTTCAAAGCATTCCTCTCGAGATTGTAACGTTACTTAATTTGTGGCAATTAAGGTATGTCCATCCCCGTGATATGCCTTCGATCGGTGTTACATGTTTCCGGGCATGTTTCCGTGTTCGTTTTTAGTATTCAATCGTTTGAGTATCGAATTGATTTTTAGGAATTTGTTTCCCAACAACCATGAACAAACTAGATATGAACATGGGGAATTCGTTTTAAGAATTGACTAGAGGAAGGGAGACGGGGAGCTAATCAGCCGTCCAAGAAATCGATTCTTTTGTTGGTCTTGGTGTGGGAGAGGAGGCTAGACGACTGGAGGTGGCAATGCATATCTTGTCGGGGCAATCTAGCATTGGACAAGCATTCTTTGGATATGGTTCAGGCGGACATGCTACACTCGCACCAGGAAAAACTCAATAATATATGGAGCCATAAACCCAAGTAAGCCCTAATTTGAAGTTCATTTTACCAAAGTAAGGTCAAAGCACTAAAAAACAAAAAATCTGCCATCTTCAATTAAAATTTTGACTGTTGGTAAGCATCAAGAATACCTCGACACTTAAAATTAGGAGATGCCTGCACTCATTTTCAAGAGTATTCAAAATCAAGAAATTGCACAATGGAAAAACGAAAGATCAAGAGATGGATGAAGGTGAGAACCCAATGGAGGTGGCGGTCCATTGTAATAACTCATCATGAGAATTTGATAAGCCCAAGACCTTGCCTTCTCTTATGCTCGTAAAAGACCTACAAAATCAGATTTGGGTACAATGGAATGAAGAGAGAGATTAGCTTGTTTCTTCCCTTACCTTTTTAGCATCTTTGAAATATGTGAAGAAGTCTAGTAGTTAGAAGAGAGTGGAGGGGAAAGAGAGGAATAGTGATGAAACCGCATTGAAATAAAAAGAGGAAATACTCACTAGTACTATGTGCTGCTGATTTATTCAAGAGTACTCACCCTTAGCAAACAAGAAGTTCTAAAGCAAAAACCTAGAAATTTATGGCTTAAGAAGGGAGACAACAACAGCAGGATTTTTGGGTGGTCTTGTGTCCTACCTTTTGTTCTTGGGCATGGAAGAAATTGCTTGATCTTCGTGGAAGTTTTCAGCAATACTTTCGCTGGCGCATTGGTAATGGACTTTCGGCTTCATTTTGGTTTGATCCTTAGCACCCAAAGGGCCCTCTTTATCGGTTTTTTTTTTTTTTTTATGATCTCGAGATTTATCGGTTTGGTATATTGCGTTTGGCTTCGGTTAGGACAGGTCTCTCCTCTAATGTAGCTACTATCCTGGCTAATTGGGGAGAACCTCTCCCGATACTCAACCAAGTGGTCAACCGCATCCTCTAGCTTGGGCACCCCTCTAATTACTTCTCTACTTCCTCTGCCTGGAACTTAATTTGCCCTAGAGGACCTTCAATGCCTTGGTTCTCTTTTGTCTAGAATCCCACATTGCTTCCTCACTACCAAACTCTCCTATGGCTGATCACGCGTAATCGGTTACCAACTCAGGTAGCACTTCTCTCTTATGGCCGTATCTCTTTTGCAATGTGTGCCTTCTGCTCTTGTAGGCCTTATTCGACCGATCACCTGTTTTTTGGATGTCGAATTACCGGCAATCTTGTGTGGTATTGGGCAGCCAAGTGTAATCTACCTTGGCAAAACAGAAGTTGGGTTGAGAATTTAGCTTGGGTTACCAAGCATATTGGTGATAATAGTTTCCACCAATCCATGTCTCGCTTTTCCTTTGGAGCTTTATGCTATCTTATTTGGAATGAGCGGAATGCGATCTTCTTTCACAACCACTCCCTCTTCCTTCCAGCATTGAAGATGTACCTTCATAAGGCGATTAAGGATAAAGCTTTGTCTTTCAAGCACATTTATGACATTGCGAGGAATAGAAGACTGCAGCAAAGTTGGGGATTGCCTTCGACAATCTTTGATTGATTGTTTGTTCTTTCCTTTTCTTGTTGTTGTTTTTCTTTCCTTTTGGCTTTTGGTGCATTTCTTGTGGTTCCACGGCACCCCTACACTCTTTTGACTTCCTTGTCTTTTGAGTGTTTGTTCTTGTTGGTGTCGGGCCTCCTTATTTGTACATTCTTTTGGTAAAATCTATATATTACTTATCTTTACCCAAAAAAAAAAAACAGCATGATTTTCTTTGCCTCCATGATGCGTAGAAGTGCTCAAAATAGAATTACTCGGCTCTCACTTGATGATGGAACTATTATCACAAATGAGGAAGCTCTTAGGGATACAATTATCTCCTATTACCATCACATACTTGACAACTCCGGATGCACTCATATCCCTTATGAGTGGTATGCCTCCTTATTTCTTGAAGATGTAAGTGACCTCATGGCTTCACCAAGCTTTCAAGGAGTTGAGATCCTTAGATTTCTCAAAGGCATCAATGACTTCAAAGATCCAGGTCCAAATAGATATAATAGTTTATTCTACAAGAAAGCCTGGCCCATCGTAAGGCATGACATAGAGAATGCTATTATGGACTTCTTCTCCTCAAGAAGGATGCTAGAAACTATAAATTCTACTTTAATATCCCTTGTGCCAAAGTTCTTGAATGCATCCCGCATGGTGGATTTTAGACTCATCTCATGTTGCAATGTTTCATATATAATCATACCAAAGTTACTTGCAGAAAGAGTCAACTATTTTCTTCCTTTGATTGCTAGCCTCAACCAAACTGTTTTCTTCTCGAGTCGATAGATCTTAGAGAATATTTTGCTTTCCCAAGAACTCCTTCGCAACTACTATAAGGGTGATAAAGGTAAGCATGTGGCAATAAAAATTGACCTCATGAAAGTTTTTGACATGGTGAAATGGGAGGCAATACTTGGGGTTCTAAGAGCTATCAATTCACCCCAACACTTAATTGATATGATAGCTTAATGCATAACTAAACTGAGGTTCTTGAAAAACCTCAATGACGAATAGGTGGCTACTTTGTTGGTACCAATGGACTACAATAAGGCGACCCACTCTCTCCTTATTTGTTTGTCTTGGTTATGGAGATTCTTAACATAATTATCATTGAGAAAGTGGTTGTATCTTCTTTCAAGTATCATTAACATTGCAAAAAAAAAAAAAAAAACACTCACTTATGCTTTGCTGATGATTTGTTTCCTTTTACTCATGGAGATGCCGGTTTTGTTATTTGCCTTGTTGAAACATAATATGATTTTGCAAGTCTCACTAGACTACATTTTAACCCGGATAAATGCCAAATCTTTTTCTCTAGAGGTAGAAAAGGGTATTATATTGGATCACGTGCCTTTCCCCTCGAATACCCTTCCCATTAGATACCTTGGTATTTTTCTTGTCACTAGACGACTCACGCACACAAATTAGAAGAGTTTGACTAATAAAATCTTCTTAAAAAAAAAAAAAACAGAGAGAAGGCTAGGGCATGCAAAATATCAGCTATGACGACTTTCTACAATTGGCCAAATCGATACTTATTTCCATCTATACTTATTGGATGCAAATGTTTCTACTTCCAAAGCAAATCATATCCTAAGTGGAGAAGAAGATTAGACAATTCTTATGGGCTGGAAATATGGAAGGCACCAATCGCATGAAGTTGCTTGGGAAATTGTTTGCTTGCAAAAAAGAGAGGGAGGACTAGGGTTGCTCGATCTAAATCTATGGAGCAAAGTTTTACTGGCTTGTATGCTCTAGAGCCTCATAAATTGTCCATCATCTTCCTTATGGAGTAAGTGGGTTCCTAGTACCAATTGTAGAGGCATTTCGATTATACGGCTTGAAGTCAAGGGTAATATGACATGGAGTTGGCGCGTTTTTAAATTGAGACTGATTTTAGCTTCAATCATTTCTAGGCAAAGATATTGTTGCAAAGAGTTACACAATGAACTCAGTAGCGTGGGACCGGGTATGGGATGGTGTCAACTTATATGGATAGGAGGGGTTAGCAAACACAATTTTATCAGATAGCTAGTTTGTAGAAATAGACTACCAATAGTGAAGATCATATCATGTTGGATGCCTATAGTGGCAATCCATTGGAATTTCTATTTGGTTGGTCTAGAAAATTGAGATCATCTATTCTTTCAATGCACATGGACTAGAAGCATATGGCGTAGTATCATCACACAATATGGAATCCATCGTTCCTTAGGAGAATGAAAGGATGAACTCCAATGGATGATCAAGGCTACCAAAGGCAAAGACTTGGTGATGAGACTTCTCAAAGTAACTTTTTTAACAAGCACATAATGCATTTGGTTGGGATGGAACCATAAACGTTTCCAAAACAAGTCAAATGATGTCCCCCTCATCGTGGCTTAAATTCATAAATTTGTCAGAGGGTGAGCTTCATATTACAAAAATTTTAGACATTCTCAGACAAATGTAATTTTGGCTACTATATGAAGACTCCCTTACTCCATTTTTCACATTTTTAGTTATCTATATAATGCTAGAGAATGTCCCTAAGATCCTATATGTCATCTTATAGATGATACTTATATTTCAAACCAAATATATATGTGTATGTGCACATGTAATAATAATAATAATAATAATAATAATAATAATAATAATAATAATACGATTATTTATTTTAATTTTTTTTTTGAATTGGACGAAAATAACTTGCTTGTGATGATTAGGTAAAAGTGTGATCGGTAACCACACTTTGTACCGCAATTAGTGATTATTTGATACATATAAGATCTTTTATGTGGCAGCTTTATATGTAGTTCCATCAGACAATGATCTACTATCTATAGTGGTATACTGAAAGGTGCTTTCTTCACAAAAACGACCCATTGTTTTACCTCAAAATTCAAGTTATACACGGTACACTTTCTTTGTAACTTAGATAAAATTTGATTATATGACCAGATAAGACACAGTCCCAACGAACTGTAGTTTGCGTCCATCACGAGATAGAGTTTTTGGATTACTGGAGTTGAGCTTTTGAAGTATTAGCGAGCTTCAACCTGAACTAGTTCAACCCAACAAGATTAAGGTGAACTAGAGCAACCTATGTAGGTAGTTGACTCAAAAACTTAAGTCATTTGGCGCGTGAGGTCGATCCCTCTTCCACATTCAGGT
The DNA here is from genome assembly GCA_014182375.1 of Eucalyptus virginea. Classification (NCBI taxonomy): domain Eukaryota; kingdom Viridiplantae; phylum Streptophyta; class Magnoliopsida; order Myrtales; family Myrtaceae; genus Eucalyptus; species Eucalyptus virginea. The sequence goes on along the minus strand of CM024522.1, from coordinate 31,103,802 downwards.
GAGATCGAGGCATTGCCTCTTGTGGAATTAGAACTCGTTCCGACGGCCAAAGCAGCGCCCAACCACTTTGGCAACGTCCCGCCGGCTTTTCCTCTCAAAAGAATTTGAAAACAGATGCAGGCTGCAGTATATTGTTTGGATAAAATGTGGGAAAGAATCACGTAGTCAGGACACTAAGTTTCAGCTGTTGATGAAGCTTGCTTGACTTGCTTCGTAAAATATAATCACGTAATCAGTACTCCAAGCTCTATGTACATGTAAGTTCACATTATGCATTGAAACTACAGGAGCGTGCTGTTTCTTGTATGTGCGTTATTGCACATGTATATCATTATATGAGAATATAGATGTGGTTTATGCATTGCTAACTTGTCAAATTACAAATTGCGTCAGCTCATCTCGAAAGATTTACCAAAGAAAATTAATTTACATACATTACTTAGTTTGGTTCAAAATTTCTTTGAACAAGAATCACTGAGGTTACACGCAATCATTTGAAAACTAGCTCTTTCTCACTTACAAGTTAATAGGCTTTCATGATTATTATTGTCAGTATCCACAAATCGCAGCCCAGGCCGGCGGAGTCGGTTCTAGTCCATTGTTTCCTATTGGTCAATGCTAAAGGACAAAACAAAAATCATCATCGCTTCCCACTTGCAATCACGATTATATTATGTGATAATTTCGATACGTCGATATCAACGTCTGAAATCACATAGTTATTATTATCTCTTTAAAATTCATAATTAAGTGAAAATTATAGTTTTTAAGAAATCACTGTGTCCAACCTATTCGCAGTCATGACTAATTCTATCCTTACAGGTTAAGAAAAGCTAATTCACCAATTTCAAAATTTTGTCGATATTCATTTTTCCATGTGAGCTAAGGACTTACTTTCACCCAGAAAGTTATATCAACAAATCTAGAGTTCAACTAAAGTTATATCAACAAATCTAGAGTTCACACTACTCAGCGCTTGCATTACACATGCCTTTTTATATCGATCCAACGATATGCATTTGTATCTAACCCACACAGAAGAAGATGAGTCCAAGGTGAAAGGGCCTACATGAGCTCAGAGGAACGAATCATGATGAATCATGATGAATGCAAGCCTAAAAAGGTGTCCCACGACTCAATCAGGAACCCTCGCGAGCAACTCGAAATCGAATATAAATCTAAGACAGCTGGTTATATTCCCAGGTACGTCCTTATTAGACAAAAGAAAAGATTATATTAGGCGAAAAGTTGTCCAAAAAATCCTGTCATGCTATATTGTCTGAACATGCACATCACGAACTCCCATAGTTTATCCTTTGACTTGTTGGCAATCCAAATGTGAACGCACATAATTTTCTCCTTATTCAATTTCGAAACTTGGGAGGTGGGGACAAGGTCATGTGATGATGTTCTTTAATGGTGTGAACGCAAATGTTGTCAGTCATTTTGCTTTTCTTCAACCCAGATGTCCCATGTTCTTTTCCTATTTATGCTAATTCTCTCTACTGTTTCCAACAGCTCGGACCCTAACTTTTTTGTCTTGCTCAGACCTTTGCAGGCAAGAGATCTCCCTTCATTTTTATTTCTAGTTTTTTTTTTTTAAACATTCAGACGATGTTGAGACCACATTTCGCATGCGTCAGAGCGGTCTTGAGAGCACACTTCCCCCACACTGATAAAATCCATGGGAGATTTTACTCCTAAAATGCTCTCAACAAAACCTAACATCAGAAGGAGAATAACAATCTCACTTTTATCATTTTTTTCAAAAATAGACATATCATGGATAAGTTAGTTTCCTGGCTGAATCATCGATACAGCTTTTGCTTACTTCACACCAATGTTTGCAAACCGTAACGGGGACCATCCTAGATAGGCCACCAGCACACAGTTTTACTGGTCAAGGTGGTTTAACTGGAAAAACTGGACAGCCGGTGGAATGAATGACATATAATATATTGCATTATGCAGTCGCCAGTCACGCGAGACTTGATGGGCCATCAGCATGCAGTTCAATCGGTTCAATTGATTAAATCGGAGAGATTGACCAGTTAGTGAAATAAGTAATATATATCATAGTGCATTTTGTAGCCACGGGTCAAGGGTAGCTACATTGGTCAAGTTTTTGGCTTTTTACATATTATTTAAAGATAAAAGATGAGAAATTGTGTGCACAGTTCGCTAAATATAGTTTAAATAAATCACATAGCCCAGTTGGTTGGAGGAGTACATCTATCCTTCAAATTGTCAATGGATTGAATTGCCATTTTTGCAACCAAAATCTCTCTTTTACAACAAACGCTAGATAAGATCGAGACTGACTAAATACGAAATAGTCTGACCAGTTCTATCGATTTTGACCCCATCGGTACAGGGGCATGAACGGAACCAGAGGTCTAATTGGCCAAACCGGCCAGTCCAATCTGCTTTAAAAAAAAACATTGCTTGGGACCTCATCAAAAAGAATAAAAGTAAAGGAAGGAAACAAAAAAGCACTAACCCCAGGACATTGGCGCCACTGCACTAAGGATAGGCTTGAGCGTGAGACTCCACATCCGAAGCCTATCCCCTTGTCCACGGAGTATGTTGAGATGGACGTACTAATTGTGTAGGAGAGTCTCAAAATTGTCTGGCGAAACGCAAATTACACTATTAATAGAAAAAAAAAATTGTAAAATTGTCCAATGGGATTACTTGTAGTCATCTTGATGAACAAAGAATAAGTCAAGCCGACATTTTCTTTTTAACAATATCAGTGATTACCATGTATTACGTGGGAAGCAAGGATATAATTATGACCTTCCGTCATCTGCTGCATAAACTAAATGACAATAAGAGTATAATTGTTAAAAGGTTTAGAGATCGAAAGTAAGACTTGACGTCTGACAAAATCCCATTGTGCATTCCAATTAGATGGCGCAAGAGGTCAGCAAAATGGCGTGCTCGATGTACATACCGGATTCTTTTATTAGGGTTAAGATTATATGACTATTCAGACTTTGCTATGGTCCTTGGTTCGTATTTTTTATTGTCTTGAAAAGTTATTTACTCATTGAATAACAAAAATTGCTAATACTAACGCATGTTGGAAAAAATTACAAAGATGTCGAGAAAATTACTTACCATCACAGATACTGTTTTTGTTTACCAACCTAAAATGTAATTAGACGTACTATTTTATATTTAATAACGTGACGGGCCACCTAGTAGGCAATGGTGCGCGGGCATAAAATCTACTCTCTTCCTATTGGGATAAAAAAAAAAAAAAAAAAAGAAAGAAAAAAGAAATATCCTTCTTTCTAATTTTTGTTATATGAAGAAGTGTCAAAATCAAGGGCAAAAAAGGAGTGCCAAACATTCCAAGTATGAAAATTTGGTACAAGTGGATACTTAAGCATCAAAACTTTCAAAAGATATACTTAAGTGACAAAATTGGAGAAAAAAGAAGCACTCAAGTGTTAATGATAAAAATTTTCGACCAAACTACTAATGTGACAATTTAAAAAAAAAATTATCCACATGGCACTTACATGGCTAGATAAGCCTAAAAACAACGTCATTTTGTTCCCAAATTTGATTATTAATATAAATATTAATTAAATTAAAATTTAAAAAACTAAATTTAAAAAGGGTTGGGAGAGGGGGAGGCAACATTCAGTGAGGCCTCCACAACTTTTTGCCGTTGCTGCCCCACCGACAGTGGGGCTAGGGTTGACCCTCAACTAGTGACCGGTGACCCTAGTTGACTACCAACAAGGGCTTGGAGGGCCTATAGGCCTATTCTAGAGGCCGATTCGACGAGGATTGCCGGCCCTCACCTAGAGGGGCCAAGGGCCGTCACTAGCTATGGCACGGCAGCTGAACCTACCTAATGTAGCCCAAGAACAGCTACTCAAACAATAGGATCAAGAGAGTGACTTACACCTACGTACGGAAACTTAACCACAAAATCAAGCAGAAATTTTTATTCTACACTAGTTTGGGAAGATGAGCAGGAAAATGAGCATAACTTTGTCGATTTAGATCAAATTGACCTGATTACTAAGCCAAAAGAACGATGACTTGAAGATATACAACATTCATGTTTTGAGTTTTCTCAAATAAGCACTACAATTTTGTCAAATTTTGATGGAAGTTGGCGAAATGGGATTGGATAGAATGAAGAAAGGATAGAAACTTCAATGGTCTCTCTTCTAAGCCTCTAAGGAAATTGAAATGGCATCAATTCTTCAAAATTGATGGTTGCAACTCGTCAAGGATGCAGGCTTTAAAATCCCCGACTCTTCAAAAACGGAGTGAAAACTCTTCTAGGTTTTCAACAGGGTTTGAACTTTTCAAAGTTCAAGAGAATTGCACTAAGCAAATTTCATTAATTAAATTCGGTCTCCCATATACAGAGGTTTGATGACCTTTTATAGTGAAAATAAGAAAAGACTAGATTGAAACCTAGAAATTAATAATCATTTATGTACATGGAAACTATGAGCTATTAAATGTATAATATTTCCAATGCTTGTGGTTATCCCAAAATGTCTTGATAAAAGCTTTGATGCATAGAAAATGACAAAGTCAAAGATGAGACTCTTCACTTGTGGATGAGGTTTATCAACATTAAATTTATTGATGAGAGTGCCGTCAATCTTGAATGCACGCAGATTTTCTTGATTGGACGATTTTGACTTGAATATAGGCTGCATCATTCCCCCATTTTAGAAGAATTCATCCCCTAATTCATATCACCATTATTGGATGAATCACCCAAATAAGATATTAAATGCCGAACAACACGTCATGTATCTTCATATGAGAAGGAAGCTTTAGTCGATGTGCATTAGGATTGATGCACTCAAGAACTTTACGTGGACCAAGCTTTTGATCATTAAGATTATTGTAACCTCCAATAGTATGACGCTCCGATGGCAAATAAGCCCAAACAAAATCTCTAGGCTCAAAGATAATTTCATGTCGACATTTGTTGACATCCTTTTTATTAGCCTCAACTTTGCTCTCCAACCTTTGACGTACTTCTTCATGAATTGTTCTCATTCGAGATATAATCTAAATAGCATTGACACTAACACGCCGACACATCATTTCTCAAAAATAGAGAATTCCGAGACGTCGGAACACGTTGTATTTTAAATATATATTTTTATATACATGATAAATATCATTTTTATGATTATTTTAATTAAATTAATTTGATTCAAATTCACAAATAAATAAATAATAAAAAAGAGCCTAGAATGATTTTACACTAAAAACATTAATCCACCATTTGTTAGATCATTCATTATTTCAATTTGACAAATTTAACTTCATTCCAATAATTCATAAAATTTGGAAGAAAATAAAACAAGTAATCCACTTTGTGAACTCGCTTGTTAGAGCGTCTAGGAAGAGAAGAGCAAAAAAAAAAATAAAACAAATAAACTTGAGGGTGAATTGTGTGTCACAAAAGTGAGAGCCAAAGAAAAGAGAAGACTAGATTTTTATTCTTTCCCTCTTTATTATTTTTATTATTATTATTTTTTATATTTTCATTTTGACCCATCATTTATTGAAAATTTTTAAATTGATCCCATACGTGTTCAAATTACATATTAGAATTCGAACTTGGAATTCCAAACTTGTATGTCGAAATTCCGAACTCGTGTGTTAGAGAGTGTCAGGAGAATCCAAGTGTTAGATTTTCCGACACGTGTTGATCGAGTATTGAAGAGTGTCAAGAGTATTCAATATAACATGAAGGCTCTTGGAGAGTGTCGATGCTTCATAGGATACAATATCTTCCACTTTATCAATAGACTTTGCAGCAAAAGCAATGGGTGCAAGATCAAGAGTAGTCTTCGGTTGACATTCATACACAATCACAAATGGATTATATCCAGTGGTAAGATTCACCAAATAATTATATGTAAATTCTCCAAGTGACACTGAGTTTCCCAAGAGCGGGGGTTACCATCAATCAAAGTCCTTAATAGATTTCCCAATGACCAATTGAGAACTTCAGTTTTTCCATCCGTTTGGGGATGAAACACAATACTATATTGTATTTTAATGCCAACATTCTTCCATAATTGCCACTAAAAGTGACTAAGGAATTGGTATCCCGATCAAAAGTAATAATCTTAGAAAGGCCACACAACTTATAGATTTCTTTGAAAAATAACTCATAATCTGAGAGGCATCCATAATTTTACAACAAGGAATGAAGCGTGCCATTTTTGAAAACCTATCCACAAGCACAAAGATTGAATCCATACCTCCTAGTGAACGCAATAATCCAAGGACAAAGTCCATAGAGATATCTTCCCAAGGGGCTTGTGGAAATGGCAATCACAAATAAAAACTAGCATTAGTAGCTTGTCCCTTTACTACTTGGTAACGTTGACACCTCATCACATGCCAATATACATCACATTTCACTTGAGGCCAAAAATATTTCATTGGAACAAATTGCAGTCTTGTCACGCCCAAAATGTCCATCATGGTGAATTTCATCAATCAACCTTTGTTGAAGAGAACAATCCAACACACATAGTTGGTTTCCTTTAAAAAGGAAGCCATCACATAAAGAAAAATTAGTAAGCATCTTGTTTTGCGCATCAAGAATGATAATGGAAAAATAAGGATCTTCTAATACAACTCCTAAAAGAAATCAAATCGAAGAGTATTAGAACATATAGTTTGAAGTAAATTCTTCTTTCAACTAAGAGCATCGGCGATGTAATTTTGAGTTTCAGCCTTATGCTTGATAATAAACGTGAACTCTTGAATATATTCAGCCCATTTTGCATGTCTAAAATTGAGCTTTTGCTGCCCTAAAATATATTTGAGAGCTTCATGGTTAGTGTACAAAATAAATTCCCAATGAACAAGATATTGCCTCTAATGCTCAAGTGTGCGAAATAGTGCATAAAATTCCAAATCATAAGTGATGTAACGAAGTTTTGCACCATTCAAATTTTCATTAAAGAAGGCAATGGATTGACCTTGACTTAGAACTCCTCCTATGCCAATACCTGAAGCGTCAAAATGCGCCTCGAAGACAAGATCAAAGTTGGGTAATGCAAGGATCGAGGCTATACTCAACTTTGCTTTGAGAAGTTCAAAATTTCTTTGTGCTACATTTGTCCACTTCCTTCGTCAAAATTCAAATTGGGCAAGGCAAATAAAAAAAAAAAAAAAAAACTGAAGGTCATCTTCTCATTTCTTTACGTAAGATGTGAGCGGGGCTACAATGGTATTACAATGCGCAATGAACCGCCGGTAAAAAGAAGCTAGACCATGAAAACTATGAACTTCGTGCACATTTGTTGGGGTTGGCTATTCTTTAATTACCTTAATTGTAGCACCGTAAACCGAAATTCCTTCTTTGGATATATGGAATTCCAAGAATAGGATTTGCGGCACCATGAAATAACGCTTGTCAGGGGCTGCATACAAATGTTCTCGTCTTAACACTCGTAATACTTCTTGAAGGTGCTGCAAGTGCTCATTAGTAGACTTACTAAAAATCAAAATATCATCGAAATAAACCACAATAAACTTCCCAAGAATGGCTTCAAAACATGGGTCATAAACCTCATGAATGTGGATGGCGCATTAGACAATCCAAATGGCATGATAAGCCACTCAAATAGTCCATATTTGGTTTTGAATGTAGTCCTCCATTATCTCTGAGCTTGATTCTAATTTGATGATATATGTTCTTTGAATCCAATTTTGAGAAGATGGTTGCACCAAAAAGTTGATCCAAAAGATTATCAAGATGAGGTTTAGGAAACTGGTACTTGATGGTGACCTTGTTGATTGCCTTGCTATCAACACACATTCTTCGAGTGTCATTCTTTTTAGGCACCAAGAGAGCTGGAACAACATACAGACTGAGGCTCTCCTTTATAAAACCCTTATTCAAGAGTTCCATAACTTGTCACTACAATTCTTCATGTTCAATCGAACTCATTCGACAATGAGCTAGATTAGGTAATGAAGCACTGGGCATCAGATCAATTTGATGTTGAGTGTCTCTCATGGAAGGAAGACTAGGTGGTAAGTCTGAAGTAAAGACATTGTTAAATTCTTCCAAAAGAGGCTGAACTTGATGAGGTATAGAAGATACAATATCCACACTAGTTTTGTTAAGTAAAATATACACAATACTCACCTCCTTCAAAGCACCCTTTACTTCTTTCATTGTGAGCAAAGTAGAGGATGAGGAATTCTCAACCAGAGGGATCTTAAAATGTATGTCTTGAGAGGTTCCTTATTAAGTGCCAAAGTAATTTTCTTTCCTCCATACTCAAAAGAATACATTTTAAGATAAACATCATGAATAGTGTTTCTATGAAATTGCAATGGCCGGTCAAGAATAATATGACTTGCATCCATGGGTAGAACATCACACTATATCTTGTCAAAATAAGTAGAACCAATGAAAATATTGACAAGGCATCATTTCAAATGGTTACCTCGGTACCTCTCTTCAACCAAGACATTATGTAAGGTGTGGGGTATTTTTTCAACTCCAATTTCAAATTGCTTGCCGCCACTTCTGATATCATATTCTTACAACAACTCGTGTCAATAGTTAATTGACATACCTTCCCCGGAATAGTGTGAGCTGAGTGAAAAATAGTGGTGCACAACCGCCTATCTCCAATGTCATCTTTAGGAGTGAGAAAAATTTCCTCGTCATGAGAAGTTTGCTAGAATCAAAACGTATTATTTGTTCTTCTTCCACAGTAATTTTGTCATCTTTCAAGTCTTCTTTAGGTGGCTCCTCCGTGTTCTCATTCGATTCATTATCCACCATGAAAATTTTACTGGCTGGTCAATTCTTGTTGTTTCAGCAATTACTTGCACAATGACCCATCTCTCCACAAGAATAACAACATATATCTGAGGTAATTGGTTGTTTCAAATTGTTGGGCTAAGTAGAAAGCTTACTAGTGGGCTATGTCGTAGCTTCGGCAGCTTTGGCAGTGCTGGTAGTACTTCCAGTTGCTTGATTTGGTGCGACAGAGGGTTGTTGTCTCCTAGAGTGAGAAGGCTTCATTTTGAGTGCCTGTCAATGTGCATCTCCCAAGTCTCAAATGTCAAGGACTTCTAAGTTGTCTTGTATATAAAGTTGAAAACCATTCAATTACTTGTTCACAATCATCTCTTCCAAATCTTGAATTTTGTTGCGAATCACCAATTCATCAAATTCATCGGTATATTGATCCATCGTTCGCGTATCTTGTCTCAGATTTTGGTACCTTTGATAGAGCTTCCTCTTTTATCCTTTGGGAAGGAAATACTTTTGAATCTTGTCTTCCATTTTTTCTCCATGAAGTGACTGGAGCCTTGCTAATAGATTGTCGAGTCTACTTCTTACATCTCCACCAAGCTATGACCTTGTCTCGGAATCGCATAGCAAGGATACCAACTCGGCAATCATCCAGGACATTCCTATGCTCAAAAACTTCGTTCACAAGTGTCAACCAATCGATAATTTCATCAGCAAAATCAGTACTTGAAAATTTTGGAATGTTTTCTTGATTTCTTTTTTCCGATCTGACTCATCAACTTCTTGTGCATGATATGAAGCATTCCTCGTACAAGGAAACGATTGAATTCTTTTTGAAAAAGAGGAGTCACCATTGGATTCTCCGGTTCTAGAACAGGGTGGAGTGTTGTTTGCTTCAGCCGTCAAGCATTGAACTTCTCAAGAAAAGTCATCAATTTGTTGTTGCATATGTTGTATCAAATTCTCGGCAAGTATTTGTACTTCAATGGAATGGTTATGCTACCTTGACGCCTTGTTGTCTCTAAGGCATTATCATTTCCTCCAAGGCTTAGATACCAAATGATGTAGCCCAAGGTCAGCTACTCAGACGATAGGACTGAAGAGTGACCTGCACATACGGAAACTTAATCATAAAATTGGGCAGAAATTTCTGTTTTGCACTAACTCAGGAAAATGAGTATAACTTTGTTGATTCAAATTAGAATGATCTGATTCCAAAGGCAAAAGAATGAAGACTTGAAGATTCACAGCTTTTGTGTTTTCAGTTTTCTCAGATAAGTACTACAGGCTTGTCAAATTTTGATGGAAGTCGGCGAAACAAGATTGGACATAATGTAGAAAGGATAGAAACTTCAATTGTTACTCTTCTAGGCCTTCAAGGAAGTTGAAATGGCATCAATTCTCTGAGATTGATGACTGCAATTTTTCAAGGATGTAAGCTTTAAAAGCCCTAAATCTTCAAGGATGGAGTGAAAACTCTTGTAGTTTTCAAGGGGGTTTGAACTCTTCAAAGTTCAAGGGAATTGCACTAAGCAAATTTATTAATCAAATTCGGTCTCCCATTTACAGAGGTTCGATGACTTTTAGGAGCTCTTAAATGTATAATATTTCCAATGCTTGCAATTATCCCAAAGTGTTTTGATGCATTGAAAATGATAGAATTTTTATGACAAAGTCAAAGATGAAGCTCTTCACTTGTAGATGAGGTTTATCGATATTAGGTTTACGATAAGAGTTTCATTGATCTTGAATGCATGTGGATCTTCTTGGTTGAACGAGTTGGACTTGAATATGGGCGCCAATGACGGCCCTTGAGCCGACTGAGTGAGGGCCAACAATCCTCTTCGAATTTGGGGATGGCTATAACCCCTCGCCTTAGATTTGGGCGAGGGCCTACAAGCACTTGCCTACCGTCAGCAAGAGTTGCTAGCCACTGGTTGGGGCTCGATCGACCCTCGCCCCACAGCTACTACCCCTTTTTGGCGATGGTGGGGTGACGGTGGCAAGGGCTATGGAGCCCCTTACTAAATGCTGCCCCCCTGGGTTTTTATAATTATTTTTAAATTTAATTTAATTAGTATTTATTTTAAAAATCAAATTTGGGGGGCAAAACTACGTTGTTTTGCACACTGATTGCTAAGTAGAGAACTCCAGTGAGTCACATAGATTACATTTATTCTTAAAATAATGACACATCAAATCTTGAAAAAAAAAAATTCTTAAGTTAACAATATGATTATTATAATTCAATATATATAATATTTGAATTCAATATAAGAGATTCAAAATAACAAAAAAAATAGTTATTTTAATTTAATCTTATTTTTATTTACATATTCAAATTTAATTCCATTTAATAATACAAATTCAATGTATACATATTTTTATATTTATTACATATTTTAGGTTTTTTGTAATTTAGGCATATTAGTACAATTTACTATTTAATAAAATTTTATTAGAGAATGATAAATGGGAAAGAAAGAAATAAAAAATAAATTAATTTAGAAAGAGAGGAAAATAAAATAAAATAAATAAATAAAAAATAAAGTATGCAAGAGTATCACGAGAAATTTTTATATTTTACTTTGTGCCAATTCAGTCATTTCCAGCTAATTTTGACCAGATTTTGCTAACTAGGCGACAATCGATTAATGTAGACAACTTTTAATAATATATTTAATATTTTTGAATTTTTTAAAGTTTTTTCATTTTTTTTTGTTTTCCTTCTCCTCTTCCTTCCTACAGTTGGTCGCTGGATCTTGGCAATTAGCTAGAGGCGACGGTTGGAGAGGCTATACCACGAGGGCTGCCTTAAGTTGGCCTTATGCCGGGCTAGTGAGGCTTGACCCTCACCAAATCCAAAGAGGGCGAGCCTCACCGCCTAGTGCGAGGCCACCCTCGCGACCATTAGTGAGGGCTCAAGCCTTGCCAATGATCGGTGAGGTTGACCCATGCCTTGCCCAATTTTGGTTTTCAACATAAAACGGTCGAGTCTATGAGTTGGGAAGGGGAGTGAGGAGATGAGATCTAATAACCCTCGCTAGATTTGGCAAGGAAGAGCCTCAAGAACCGCCGGTTTCGAGCGGTTCCGATCCGGCCCAATGTGAGGCTGCCCTCGTGGCCACTAGCTAAGGCTCAAGCCTCACTTGTGACCGGTGAGGTCGACCTTGACCTCAACCTAGCTAGCTATCACCTCTGATTGATCGCCGAGGTCCAACAACCGGCTAGGAGAAGGAGGAGGAGAAGGAAAAAAGAAAGAAAAAATTCAAAAATATTAAAATATTATTAAAAATTATCCACGTTAGCACCGATCGTGTCACGTTAGTCAGCCGGTGCTCAGTCAGTAAAATCTCATCAAAATTAATCATAAAGGACTGAATTGGCACCAAGTAAAAATATTTATGACTAAATTGACACAAAAAAAAAAGATTTATAACTAAATTGACATAAATGCAAAAGGTTTATAACTTTTTTAACACTTTTCCCGATAATAAATGATAGATTGCAAGATCATTAGGGCTCAAAAATTTTCCATCTAAGAGCTGAATAATCCAAATAAGTGTCTCATGTATAGACACTAGATTATATAAAAATTACACATGTGAGAAATCTAAACAATTCAATCAATATTGCTAATCTGTTCATAAAACTCAATGAAAAAAATCAACTCATTAATTTTAAGTTGAGCTCAGGTGAGCGCCATAATTATATTATATTCGCTAATTTACAGTAGACTACATTATACTAAAATAGGAATAATTGCATAAGTCTTTACCAGAAACGAACGAAAGTGGCAAAGATGATACGTGCTCTCCAAATAAGGTGATGGTGCCAAACTCCCAAATATGCCGCACGCTTTGTGATGATTAGTTTACAAGCTCAAATACTAAAACATAATTTTTCAAGTCTATTCAGTCTTAATCAGATGATTAATTGTCATTTGGGGAAAAGGGATGTGTCTAAATCGATCGTTTGTCGTTTTCTGGTAATTAAGTTGACTCGACCGGGTTTTACCAAGTGGTGTTCGGGTGCCATCGGCCGAACCGTACTCGCGCGAGTAGGCACTACCAAGAGTCCCTCCTCCCCCCAGAAACAGAAGTAATAGAAAAACCGCTGGCGGTTTTCCAGTTTTTTCCTTGAATTTGACAAATCCTACTTCGATTTGGTTTTCTCATGTCTTGACTCTGAGAAAACCTCTCGGATTTCAATCTCAAAATCGCCTCTCTGATGAACACTGTACTCTCTGCAGAGGTAAGACTGTACTTTTGTTTTTTTTTGGGTATTGAAGACTGTACTTTTAACTCCTCATCTCTTTTTCTTTGCTTTTTTGTCCTTTTTGAATTCCGTTGATGATTTCGTCTCCTTGAACATGTCTCCTTCGACTTTCACTTTTCTTCCCTAAAGTTCTTTGACTATAAGATCGCGCTTCCTGAATTGGGTTTTCCTTGAAGGAAGATAATCGCGAGGGCCATTGAGTGACGTCAGAAGAGGGCGAGATCTATCGGGGAACGAGGAGGAGGAGGAAAAGATTCCCAGTACGGAGATGAATCCGCATTCGAGCAGCAGCGACCACATCACGTTCGCCAAGAGGAGGAATTCGCTGATGAAGAAGGCCAAGGATCTATCGCAACTCTGCGATGCCGAGGTCGGAATCATCATCTTCTCCTGCACTGGACAGCTCTACGAGTACTCGAGCTCGAGGTCAGTGTGCATCAATAGATTCGACTCGCCTTTTCTCCCTCTCCCTTCCTCGCACATGCGCGCCCGCACACCCGCACGGGCACGCACGAATCATGATACGTGTGCATGTGCTTCTTCTTCTTGCAGCTTTAGCTGCCACTCTGGCGCAACTTTTTCTTCCATGTCGGGATTGATTTCTGAGATGACGACGCTCCTTCGACTTACACCTAGTTTTAGAGTTAAGCATCACTATAGGTTCAACTTTTTGAGTTTCTTTGTTATGTCTTCTCTCGTGTCACTAAAGCTTCATATGTTCAGCTCAGTTCAAACTTACTAAACTGATTATTCATTGCTTCAACTGTCTGCGAGCTGAATTTCAACACTGTTGTGACTCTTGTTTTTAGTTCAACTTTTGCCCTAAATTTTCCTTTTCCTTCTCCTATGAATCAACCAAGTAACCGTCTAAAATCCACAAATCTTTTATATGCCTCAAGAGCATCAAATACCGTCTCCCATTCTTGATTACATCAATCTTTATGATATAGATCTCTTGGAGTGACTCTTGTTTGTGTTCAGCATGGACTCAGTCATCGAACGCTACAACAATCTGAAGCGGGAGGCCCAACCGGAACTGGATCAGCCAACCTTTGATGCCAAGGTACGTCACATAAACATGCTAGCCTTCAACACTATCACAGGAGAACACACATTGATGTTAAATTAGTTATCTGGGAATTTCTTCTAATTACTGTTTGCAGGTTTTAGAAGAAGAGATAGCAAACTTGAATCGTCAACTCCAAGGTCTGCAAGAGTACCACAGGTACATCAGTGTCACAATTTAAGAGCTTCCTACAGTAGTGTGTATGCAAGTATCCTCGTAGTCAAATACCAATTATGTATCTGCAAAGTGGAAAAGAGTGAATGAATTAAAGTCGAGAGGCATTTGGATAAGTGCAAAGTCTTTATTCTTGTCAAGAACTAAGTCTGCCCAATTAAGGTACAATTTACTGTTTTGACTTTCAAATTCTTGGAACATTTCTCTTTAATTTTCTAAGACTATAGTGCTCCCATTTATGTTCATACTCTCATCAACTTAATTTCTACCACTCTAATTTTTTGGTGCTTTTTTCACTCACTACAATTCTCTCAAATGTTCACTTTTTTCAACTCTAGGCTTACATGGACTAATAATAGTAGTTCCTCATCCATACTTATGACTCAGTACCATACTTCAGCATGCTTTTAACTGGAGACTATATTTGGTTTGAATTTATCAATTATTAGGCATTAGATATATCTCCGACTCTAGATCACTTGTGTATGAGCCTCAAATTAGTACAACGTATCGTAAAATCATGCAAGCATGAGTAAGGCTCGACCAGAGAGGACAATATCGAGCTAGCAATGGACTTGAGTGGGGCTGCCTTCAGGGGTAATAGAGCCAGGATGAGAATATTAGGCATCAATATGTTCCTCATATCCCATCGCACATGTCTTGGTTGTTATCCACAGTCTTATACTACTTCAAATTAGTTTGACAAGTTTCAAAACCAAAAGCAAACAATGTCAGGCAAGCGACTGAACTGAGTTGGGCTGCCTTATAGACTTTGATCACTTTCTAACACTCCTTATCATTTCTATAGAGCATAAAATATAGTTTTAAACAATGTTCTTTCCTCTGGAGAAATTTAAATATATGCTTCTCAGTTGGCGTTTTTGAGATGTGACCAAATTTTTCGCCATTGCAACATTAATCTTTGATACAAATCCTTCAATCCTCCTGGTCTGTCTCCATTTGCATAAATGCCCTTCTTGTTGTGTTCCTGCCTGTCTACTATCAATAGAAAAGTAAAATGTGTTTTCTCAGTAGCTGTGATCCTTTGAACATAAATCCAAATCGTCAACCATCTTCACCTTCTTCCCTAGAATCAGCTTCACTCTGGTCGAGCACCAGTTTATATGGCTCTATTTGAAGCTTCACTCAGGTTGGTTGACCTGAGTTGGGCTATCTTCAATTGTGTTAGAGATAATTATGAGATTCTCCACACCTTTCTTGATCATGCATGTATGTCCCTTGATTGTTCACATCCCTAACGTATTTGTCGAAGCCAAGATGAGTCTACAGTGCTTAAGTTTTTTGATTTGTTTGTTTGGTTATTATATTGGAAGAAATCCATACTCAAGTTTGGTTCTTTTTAATTTAACCAGAGTCTTCTATAGAAACATATATGGTATGGCTCATATTATGATGCGGATGATGTGTAAATGCAAACCATCTTCTTTGATCAAGAATTATAGGATGAGCAGTTACACATAAGGAGGCTATTTGAGTACTTGCAGGCAACTGATGGGTGAAGACCTCTCTGGCTTGAGTGTGAAGGATATACAGAATTTGGAGAACCAATTAGAAATGAGCTTATCAACTATCCGCCTTCAAAAGGTACTTTTGGACATAGAATTATCATCCCATTTATGTTAAACAACGAATTATGCATCTAATCATCTCATGTTATACTGTGATACAGGAGCAGATTATGACGGATCAAATAAATGAGCTCCATCGCAAGGTCTTACTTTGGCTATAGATCCCAGTTATTCTTTCTCCTAGTTCAACCGTAAGTCAGCTAATACTGGATTAATTTACTGCAGAGAAACCTCATTCATCAAGAAAATATAGAGCTGCAAGAGAAGGTAAATCTTATTGACAAAGAAAATTCAGAATTCCTGGAGGTGTCTTTTTTTTTTTTTTTTTTGGGGGGGGGGGGTGGTGGGTGGAGGTGGGTGTCAAACTGGAGAAGATGTTGATTATGTATGTGCAGATACACACAACTTGGGCACGCAGACAGACATTCTCTGATTGTTTCGAATGTTTTTACGTTACCGGGTTCTCATCTTATAAATGAGGATATTTGTTTCAAATGAGATACTTACACAAAGTTGACAGCATGTGCCTACATTTAGCTGGTCTTTGCCATAAGCAAATATGTTTCTTGATGTGGAGTGAACTATATATTAAGCCTATCTTCCTATCTTGACAGGATGAATCATACTGGCTGTATTAGTGATTATTTTTCCTTGGTCTAAGCAGTTTTAGTGAATATTATGAATTAGGTTTTCACTATATTCTTTTTTGGCGGTCACCTTAACATTTTTCAGTGTCAGATCCACAGGGAAGGGAGTTCTAGTAGTGAGGCCAACAGATTTCTTGTATCATATGGCATTAACACCGGAGATGATACAGATATACCAATTCCTTCCCCTTCGAGACGGCCCTCACGTCGAAATAGGAGCGCAACTCCTCCGGTGACCACAGAATTGGCGTGAGTTGTTCACTCCTTTACACTTCCAACATACAAGCCCTGAATACTTTTTATGCCTTACTTTTGTCGATATTCTTCAAGAAGACATTAAATCAAAATCCTTTTGACAGGTTACGATTATCTCGACCAGGCGACTTCACGACTCTAGATGATAATGAGTAGCCTCTGTGCTCCCTCAAGATTAAAGCACTGATTGCTGCCAGTTTTGATGTGAGCAAGCAGATCTTTAATTTCACTTCAACGGCCAGACAAAACCTAAGGTTTTTGCAAGAGATTCAT
This sequence comes from Eucalyptus virginea, assembly GCA_014182375.1. Classification (NCBI taxonomy): domain Eukaryota; kingdom Viridiplantae; phylum Streptophyta; class Magnoliopsida; order Myrtales; family Myrtaceae; genus Eucalyptus; species Eucalyptus virginea. The sequence continues at coordinate 31,086,726 of CM024522.1, read as the reverse complement.
ACTAAGATTCACTGTATCGATTTTATGTCCTAATTGCTTGTAAACAGATGATTACCCTTGAAAAGAATCTGGGCCAATAGTTTAATTCCAAGGTTAATGAATCCGAAGATCCAGTTTCCAACTATCTATTTTTTTCTCTCATGGTAAAAGATATAAAATTGCAGTCGGAGTCGCAAGTGAAGGGAGCGAATGAGCTTACTAAAATACAAGGAGATGGTCAGTAGAATGACTCGGTTGCCTTCATTTCAACCATAAACTTTGATGGAGCAGTTCGTTTTTTCTTTTCTTTTCCATTTTAGAATAACGCACATTGATCATAAGTTTTTTTTTTTTTAAATAATTTCCATAATCCCACAATTAAATTTGGTGGGTAAGTTCTATCGTATGACTCGGATTCACGAGTATGTTACATGATTATTTTCTGATAGATCATTGATCAATATCTTGCTTGATTGGAGCATTTAGTGCCTATTCAATTTCGTAAGGTGGACCTTGAGAAATGGATCTATTCGCATCCCACTATTCACTTTATACAAGAACACTTACGGAATTTAACAAGAAACTTCATCCTTTTCGGAGAGTTCTAATGCATGTGAGGCATACCAAAAGATCAAAATGTGTATAACTACACATGCCATTTGGTTACTCTAACTATTGTTATGGATACACTTACCTTTTTTTTTTAGAGAGTCAAAAAAGGATCTTTCGTATATAATCCTGCATAATCTCGAATGTTATCAATTCCGGTACGTAGACCAAATAATACAATGCAAGCAAAAGTTCCTAGATTCATGGAGATATAGAACAACATATAAGTTATCATGCTCGCATATCCACCATTTGAGTCTCCAACAATTATTCCAATAATTACATATCCATTTGACCTATGAACGGATATGCAAGCATACTTTTCATGCTTGTTTGAGTCCAAAAAAAGGAGAATGCACATTTGCTTGTTCAATATACAAATATAGAAAGGTACATCTTTTGCTATTTCTTAAATACATGAGAAAATTGAAATTTCAATGCATTAGATGATTTGTAATTTTTATTCATGGAAATACGAACAATTTATTGAACATGGTTATTAAATGTATTTGATCAATACTCCATTACCAAATAATAATGATGATGATGATGATGATGATGATGATGATGATGATGATGATACGGAATAGTATATGCAATGAAAAGTTATAAATTGTTACATCAAACTTTAATATCGTTCTTATTATATAACAGTAAAAAACACTTGAGCATTGACCGGGTCGTGGTCATTTACCCTCTAGTAATAATTCTCTAACTCGATTGATACAAAGCAATCCAAAATTATTTGTGTGGACCCCTAAATTTTGGCAACCGATTCATCATTTGTTAATTGTTAGGCCTGCCCGGCCTCTTTTCCTTTTTCTTCTCCCCTCCTGGGCCAGGCCCAGCCCATTTTCTTTTCCGGTTTCAGCCCGCCCTATTCCCCTTTTGGTTTTCTTCTTCCTCTCACGCCCTTCACACGAGAGACGGAGAGAGCAGAAGACGACGGCGTACAGAGCAACAGGGCCAGAGAGCAGGCGTCGACCAGGGCTGGCCGTCGGGGGGCAAGTCCGCACGGCGAGCTGGCGGAGGCAGGCGCCATGCGCGCCTGCCGGGGGAGCTTAAAAGGGGAAGGTCGGAGAGAGAAGTCCTGGGATTTTTGGTCCCCGAGCTTTGGGTGAGAGGAGGCCCACCCGAGTCTCGGCCGCCGCCGCCGGCTGGCCAGGCGGAGGCCGAGCCATCGGCCTGGGGCGGCTAGGGCGGTGCGCCCTCGGCCGGACTGCGGCGAGCGTCGTCTCTGTCGCGGCGCGGTTGCAGGGAGGGGGACCGCGAACCGGGTCGGTCAGGCCGGGGCCGGGTCGGGTCTGGTTGGAGGGTCTGGTAGGCCCGGGCTCGTTGTGCATGGGCCGGCTCATTTTTTAGGCTAGGCTGAATTTGTCATGGTGGATTTAGTGTGTGTGCGTTTCATTTGGGCTTAGTGGGTTTAGGTTTGGTCTGGGCTTGAATAGAATAGTGGGCCAGGCTGACTTCAGTTGAGGGTTTTAGGGGGTTTGGGCTTGCTTGGACTGGGCTCACGTGCTGAGCCCAGACTGACTGAGGGCCTGGGGCCCTGAGACCCCAGACGGTGGAACCGGGTCCCTACTTTCGGAAAATTTTATATTTTCTAAAGATTAGGAGAAAGCTTTAAAATAGTTTTTGAGTAGTTTTCACTTAAAATGGTGAAAATCATTGATCAAAAAATTGTGTTCAAAATTGAACAAGCTCCTATGATTTTATAAATAAGGTTTGAATGTTCTTAAAGACAAATGTTAGGTTGCTTTTTGCACATTTTGATTTCGATTATCACTTTATTGTGCACTTTTCTAATATATTAATTGTGGTTTCTCTTTAGCCTCATTCAGGAATGGGTTTTTCTGACATAAACAATTGAATATGTCAAAAAAGCTAGATATATCTACTGTATGGATACATACAACATACCGAGTGGAAATTAGTAGCGTACCAATTGATATCAACGGTGTACTGAAAAGCTAGGTATAAGTAACTGCAAATATAAGCAAAACACATACAACCTTTGACAACAATTTTTTCAGACTTCAAGATTATTAATGGCTTGTGATCCAATATGGATTCCTAATTCAAAGATTTTGATTTTCCATTAATCTTAAATATTATCTTCCCAAAAATATTCAATCATGAGAGATACCTTGATTGATTATAAAGGCAAGATTCTCCCCATAGCTGAGGCACTTCAATTTTGGGAACCAAGATTTGATTTTATAGATAACCAAATCTATGATGATTCTCATTTATCAACCTCAACAACTACCCAAACTTCTCAACATTTGTCCAATGGCTAGATTGGAGATTGATCCTCTTGAAAATTGTTCAATAGGAAGCTTGGATGGGAGGAGTATGAAAGAAGACCAAGGCGTTAAAGAGAGATATCAAGATTTCATTTCCATATTTCGAGAGAGCTTTACATCCTTTTCCATTGTTTTCTATTAGCTTAATATTGTAATCTTTTGAGAAATGTTGGTAGAACTATAATTAGTACTTAGGTGAGAGATAGTGGGACCTATATATGCTTGGATATAAGTAGCACCATTCTTGAGGAAAAGGGCTTTGAGTATAAGCAGCATACTATAACTTCTCAACTATTGATTAATGGAACCTAGCAAATAGGATATTAGTCTAAAATAGTGACCGTAGATTTATACCAAGTCAAACCACTATAATAACTATTCTCTATTTCTCTGATCATATTCATTTATTATCCGATCGAAACATTGCATTGCATTGCTTGATTTAACTAGAATATGCTTATATTAACACTCTATTTCACTTGATAATTTTTATATCAATCTAGGCATCTTTAAATCCGTAAATTTTTTCAAGATTTATTAAAACCACCTATTCACCTCCTTAAATGATTATGTTAGTTAACATCAAGAGAGAGCAAGAAAGCAAGCCTTTGAAAGAGAAGAAATTGTGTGAGCAACATTTCATAAAATTTAATCAGATATTTCCACGACGGATACAATTCCCTGCCCAAGGAACCACGTGAATTCGGTGCGACCGCCAATCAGATCACTCAATTTTTCCAGGGTTTAGTTTAGCATTAGTCCGTTAACGTGCTTGGAAAAAACGTCGCAGTTTACCAAGTTAACACTCTGGGCCGGCTTATTACATCGTGGCCCAATGTCCATCATAGACATGGCCTCATTGACATACGCCGCAATCAAATCCACAAGAATTTTGTCACTACTTGGACAACCCTTTAAATTTCCTTATTTAAATTCGGACATAATTACTTTACCAATATTATATCCATAGCACTTAACACGTCCTTCTTCTTTTTTTCTTCCCGCCGGAGCGGATCATGAGAAAAGCACATAAAGACATGGACGGGACAGAGATCGAGATGCCGCCTATTCTATTAAATACTAATTAAGCACATCTAGAATAATGCGCTGACAAATGAATAGATGAATAAAAGGACACAGAGCTAGTCAAATGCGTGATGATTAACGAAATATTCAACGATGTGTTCACACTTGATATTTTATGCTAATCATCTATGGTTGCGACTTGAATCTCTTCGATAATCCTAGCAACCATGTTGTCCTCCTTGAATGATTGCTAAGAGGTTCCACAAGCATGTGGATCGAAAAATTTGATGATGAGCGACCCATCATATTCAAGAACAAGTCAAACCTAATGATGTTATCGATTATGTCGTGTAAATTTTAATTTGGTACTTGCAAAAGATAGTATGATATTACATGCATGCACATTTTATTAGAAGTCCCTTTCCTATGCTATAGTTTATAAAGGCCACTTTCTAATTCATTATTAGTTTCACTTAGATGCGCAATTTAATAAATGCAAAATGCTTGCCTTCTGTCTCTCATTTGTGTTTGTTTAATGTAGCTGCTGTGGATACTACTTCAATTCTAATGAAGCTTGCATCAATTAAGAGTACTTAGTTTCTTTTCCATGGAAATGATGCAATAATCTTTGTCATCATTGGATGGACTCTCTCAACTATAACTCATTGCATGAGTTTACTCTAACCTTCTAGAAATGAATCGATATTATTGGACACTATTTTAAAATTGTTTCTTGTTGTGATTTGTATCTACTTAATCATTTTTATATCATCCATCTTTTATTAAAATTCATGATTCAAGCATTTATATTAACTTTTCTCACGATTCTTTTTAATTCAATTTGTCAAGTTTTGATAGCCTAGCACCATGACGTTCATAATAAGCCCAAAACAGTTGCTCCTTATTCCTTTATAATATATTGAGATTTTGTGAGATTATTGTCAATTGTTTTAAAAATTTAAATTATTAGGTAAATGCATGATTTATACCTAATTGAGGGTTTGCCCTTCGTTACAAAAAATTTAAAATATGAGATATTTTGGGCTAGTATGATCTAGTTCCTCCTTAGGAATCAAAAAACCAACTAGTTATTCTTGATTCCAACCAGAAACGAGACCAGTTCCCACAAAAATCACGCAAAACTTTTCAGTTTAGTTTGATTTACAGTTTAACATGGGATTGGTGCTCACCTTTAGCAAAAATAACGCATGCTAGAAGTTATAGAGACGTCAAAAGAGAGATCGTTCTATGTTTGAAGTAGGAACCCCAAAAGGATAGGCTCATGCATCCTGATCTTAGATGCATTGAATGACTGAATTGTTAGTGTGTAATTGCATCAAGAATTGAAAGATATTGATGTATTTTTAAAACATTTAATTGTGCCGCCACCATAAAATTACGTAACTCGGATATATCTCATTTTTTATATGCTTTTCATGGTTATCTAAAATCAAATTTAGAGTAGATCTCTATAAAGCTAAATTATGGTGGCAAGAAAAATTTAAATCAGTATATATTCTTTCGATTTTCTTGTATTAAGAATACCATTAGCCAATTTATTTTACCTAGAACATATTGTTAGCGATTGATTAGCTTTAACTGAAGAAATATATTTTATCCATGACTTGAGAATTACAAGTTTACTTTTGACCATATGCAGTACAAGATCGTTAATATATGGTGTAGAGCAAGAAAATGTCTTCTCGCAGAACCAAGCTCACACCTCCCCCAAGTAGAATAAACTAATCATTCGTCTTTCCATTTTTTAACATATAAAAGCCACAAAACTGTTAAATCACGGTAGCAAATTTAACACATACATTATCCATTGGCCATATTATGCACTGCACAGTTTGTTTTATTGGATTAAGAACCTATGATAGGAAACTTATTCGTAATTAACTACATTAATCAATTGCTAAAAACAGGTGTCGAAAAATGGTCTTAGACCGGGGTAAGTGGATCTTGTTCTCATATAAATAGACACCTCTCTTTATCCCTCTTTGCCTTATCCGAATGGTTTGTCACACAATCACAATGAAATATAGAATAAATGAGAAAAAGAGAATTTGAGACACAATGATTTATTCTGATTTACCCTTAAATTAAGGCTACATCCATAAGAAAATTCTGTTATATTAGCACTTTACACCAATCTATTCTACTTCATTATGATGGGAAGATAAGAATTTGAGTGAGCCTTTCGTACCATTTTGTCAATGGGAAGTAGGAATCACACCCCAACACCTTCCCACTTGGCAAATATTCCACATGCTTCTTTAGACATAACACAATTGTACATCATCTAAACTTTTCTACATTTACTGCCTTGGTAGAAGAAAACTGCACTATTCACTTGTGCGTCAATTTTTTTTAGCACTATAACCTTCTGCTCCACTTTCTTATGAATGAAGTGATATTATATGTTGATGTGCTTTGTTTTGATACAAAAGTCAAGATTCTTCTTAGCTCTCTGACTATGGGGGCCCGTTCCATCATATCGATGGGGAGTATAAACCACACCCTAACATCATCCAAAAAAGCCTCGAAATAATGGGCTTTGTGATAACAAATCCCGTTTCATTAAAAAAAAAACTTGCAAATATTAAAATAATTTACTTTGCCTCTAAGTTCTTCCCCCCTCGTCGTGGACCCCCATCAAATGGCAGCCCTACTTACGGAGAACTGCACTTTGAAGGGGCCATTTTCAAGACGACCGACGACTTTCTTCAATCTCCAATCCTGTGACGCCATCCATTTAAAACCCTAACCAAGAACGTGTAAGTCGTACTGACCTGTTGTCTTCTTCTGTTTCTGGAAGTTTATAATCACAAGGGTTGTCAGAGAAACGCCGTTCTTCGCCATCATCTTTCATTTCAGCTAGTTTTTCATCATTTTTTCTGATCCTGTCTTGAGAAAAAGAACCGTCATCCTTTTTGATCTAGAAAGATCTGCTCACAAGTGGTGAGAAGCGAAGATGGTGAAGGGGAAGATCGCAATCCGAAGGATTACTAGCTCGAAGAGCAGGCAAGTGACTTTCTTCAAGAGAAGGACTGGGCTACTGAAGAAGGCAAAGGAGCTCTCGATTCTTTGCGACGCTGAGATTGGCGTCATCATCTTCTCCTGCACTGGCAAGCTTTACGAGTACGCAAGCACCAGGTGAGCTCTCTCTCTCTCTCTCTCTCTCTCTCTCTCTCTCTCTCTCAACAATTAAACTTTTCTTGGTGCCTTGTAAAGAGAGCAGAAAAGATGTAACAATTTTGGTAGGAAAAATTGGGCATATGAAATCCATTGGTGGTCTATATTTCCCTTTTTCAGCCCAATTAACTGCAGCCTCCAGCTGAAATGGAGATCAAAATAGCTAGATCTCGTGCTTAAAGATATTTTGATTTTTTGACCCGTTCAATCATTCCAATAAGATTCATTTATTTTCTCGAGAAACATAGTTATATCATTTCACGTGATACTCCATTTTGATAAAATATGGAGAAGAAGCATTTCAAAAACCGAGTTTCATTGACTAGTTGCGAATCTCGATTTACCTTCGACCAATTAAAAATGCCAATGAAACTAAGGGCATTTTCATTTTGTCTTAAAACTTAGAATTTGTGGAAAAAAAAAAAAGAGGACAAATCTTCTGAAAATTTGTCACAGAAGTAAAATTTCTTCAAGCGCGTTGTCTAGTCTTTCATTGCTCAGAATCTGTTTGTTTAAAATCTGATATAGATGAGGGGATTGCAAATAACTAAATAGTACGAACAAGTCTATACAAGAAGGATGTGCCTCGTGGATTTTTCATGAACTTGACAATCTGCAAGAAATCTGTTCTTGCATTTTTCACGCAGCATTTCAAATTGTTCTTGTGTTTTCTCTGTAGCATTAATTCAGTTATCGAGCGTTATAACAAAACGAAGCGAGACAACCAGCAACAACATGTGACTGCCGCGGAGATCCAGGTAAATGGCAAAGACCCAGTAAAAGCTCACGTGTCGTATTTAACTAGTAATAGCTAGGTATTTCTTTTCTGCTCTCGTTTGCTTGACCGAATTGGAAGTTCAACTTTAAGTCAAGTCAAAAGCTTGCACATGTAATTTCATGAATGGGCAAGACATGCTAATCAATGATGGAGAAGACCCAAACAATTAGCCGAACTAGATTTGTGAAAACATCTTATATCATATTTCTAGAGCTTTTAAAACACTACATTGTGAGACATGTATGATTTTTATATTTATTGTGAGATCACTGTCAATTCTTCTAAAAGATCGAGATAATTAATGGAGGTGTGATTTCACTTAGTTTCTCTAGGCATGTGCATGTTGGAACTTGGCTGATCACTGAAAGTTACTTATGGTAAGGGATGCAAATTGATGGCAGTCTTTATATATTTAATTATATCTAAGACTTCCATTTTTGATACCATGTGAAAAATTCTATGGAACATTACAATCCATCTGAAAGCTTATTCTCGACATATAGGTAGAGCATGATGCAAGTATGTAAGGTAGGATGGAAGCTTATATATAAGATATGTTAATCTTAAAGCACCACCAATTAGAGCAAACAGAATGAGGATTGGTACGCGAAGTTGAAGAATGGAAAATAAGATAAACAAGATAAGGTGAACAAGATAATCAGTTCCGAGAAAGGGAACATAAAGTATTAGAACTCAACTTCGATGCTAACAAAATTTGTGCTCCTCTCTCAGTATCCAAAGGATTAAACTAGTAGACAGATGGGTAAATCGTGTGATCTTATACTTATGTTCTTTAAAAGTCTTTGCCTTTTCTACTAGCTCCGCCAATTCTTGTGTCGCAAACATTCAAACAAAACGGAGAGAGCTAGATTAGTACTATTCAGAGTAAAAACGGGAGTTTAAAGGATTAGAGAGCTATTGAAGTTTAATGCAGCATCCATATGGAAAAGTCATAATCATTTGGATGAGTCTAATTGCGTGCACTAATTTTAATCCTTCAGTTTTTGAAAAAGGAGACGGAGAGCACGATGCAACAGCTGAGGTGTCTGCAGAAATACAACAGGTACATCTCCTGCTTAGTTGGTTACAAGTTGCCTTTTCCATCCAACCGAGAGTTAATTGAACTTGGAAATGACCGACATATAGTCAGAATTTTCAATAATCTATACAAGTTAAGGTTCACTAGTACTACAAGTGGTTAAATATTTAGTTTGAAATATCCTACATCATTTGATTTTGGGTCCTATACTCTTTATATACACATGGTTTCCTTTCATCTATGAACTTGTACTTTTGAGTTTGATCTTCTAGCATGGTATCAAAGCTAGTTTCTGCCCCAATTTGTTTTGCATGTGCATCTACCATGGTCATTAAATTTCATGTGTTATTTCTAATCTGGCTTGCACAAGAGAGTTTAATGTAACTAGGACCACACTAAAGCGAGGGAAATCATAGTATGACAACCTCGTATAGAAATTCTTTCTATACGCGCGTAAGCTTTATTTTAAATGTTGAAAAATCATCTTAAATATTTTCTTCTGTCCCCCAAATTTACTTTGAAGTATAATGAAAACCCAAAGGAGATGAAAGACAATGCAAATGCACGAACGGATGCCATTGTCAATGTTGGCTAGATTTGAAGTCTTAAGTAACAATTAATGAATGTACCTGCAGCTAACAAATATGACCTTTTCGTAACCGGAGGCTCATTGGTAGAATTCTTGTTTTAGTTTGTTGATCGCAAAGAAATGAGGTGATGATTAGTATCATACGGATCGTGTCTATACATATAAATCTAAACAAGTGTTCGCTCTTGTATTGGTAATCCGAAAGTCATGTATGAAAAATCAAGTCTGCTACGAAAACTTGAGGTCCTCAGCTCAAAAGTGATGCATGTGATTACAGTATTTCCTGAATGTTTTGTCAAAAAATTGAGCATCAGCAGTTAATTTCAGTATCCTCGAGTACACAGGCAACTGATGGGAGAAGAGCTTTCGAAACTGAGTTTGGAGGACTTGAAAACTTGGAAAATGTGTTAGAGATGGGTTTGAAGAATGTCCGCTCGAGGAAGGTAATACATGCGAAGACCCTGTCATTTGTTGTGCAAGAAATATCCTGATTCGTTTTATTTAATTCATTCTCGGCATGCTTTTGCGTAATATGATTACTATAATTTGTTACTGTTCATCTAAATAGGAACAGACTTTCATGGAAGAAATGAGGGAGCTAAAGAGAAAGGTTTCACATGGAAAAATATCCTCTCTCTCTCTCTCTCTCTCTCCTCTCGTTAACCTACATTAGAATGGTTTCATCCCTGTAGATAGTTGATTTCTTTTCGGGTTGCAGGCTGATGACGTTGAACAAGAAAATGTAGAATTGCGGAAGAAGTTGAGAGTCTTAAGTCGAGATCACAGAGAAATTAAGGGGGAGGTACGTACACTTTCCTTAAAGCCCATAGATCAATCAAGGAATTGTTTACCTTCACTACAAAATTTCTATGTTTCAGACATTTATCATACACATGGGTCAAAATTAAGGAAAATATTTTAACTAATTGTCACAAAATAGACAAGCCAATCCGTCATTATATAAATTTTCTCAATAAAGAGAGATTATTGGGTCCTTTTAGAGAGCATCGTTTCTGTCTATGCAAACCCAGTCACCCTACCAATAGGCATGCAACTCTGTTGGGGAAGGGTTTAATCCCCATAAGTACTACACACACACGTACATAGAAGAGAGGAGTATAACCAAAAAAAAAAAAAAAAAAAAAAAAAACTGATCACCCCATGAGTAGTGTTATCTTTTTGGAGAGAAAATAGTTAGAAGTATTTTCTCTAGAAAAGACTTTCAAACTCCTAAGATAGGGTTTCCCCATGTCACAGTCATGCTGTTTCCCTGTAATTCTTGAACCTCGGACTCGATAGTTTTCCCAACTTAAGAATATTTAGAATCGGTTCCTCTGTCTCAGTTTGCTGCAGAAACTAGTTCGAGTAAAGAAATGAGCAAGAGTAGCGATCAAGCAATGCTGGATAAAGATGATATACCTGAACGCATCCATCTCCAACTAAGCTTGCAACCAAAAGCCCCATCTTTGGATGCGCATGAAACCGAAATTAAATAACAGTAAGTATTTTGCTTTGCCTTGCAGATTTTGAGAAAAGGAATTGGTTTTTCAAGTGGATACTATTCATCTTCCATTTACTCTTTCTTCCATTATATGACACAAAAATAATTGATTGCATGCAAACTACAAGATCACTTCATCCTTCGTTGCATTTGATGGCAGATTGTCATGGGCGTTGAGGATTGTCGGATACACTTCTCAACAAATAAATTCCTACGATGGTGTACTAGCTAATAAAAGTGGATCCATGTGGTGTGAAATTACATTTTCTCAAACGACGTACACCTTTTGCTTACATTTAACATTAAAATTAGCTATAATCTTAAACCCATGTCAATTGAAATGAACTATTGTCTGGAATTTGTTCTTCCATTTGTACTTGCTTAACAAATGCGACTACCATAGAGTAGATGTTATATATCATTTTTACTGTTGTGATCAGTGAAACAAAAAACACGAGCATTATAGTATATACCAGGTGCTTTTGCAGTCCATGCCTCTAATTTTTTCCTTCGATCAGGGTACATAAGGGTCAACATGTCAAATTGTGAGATTGGGTGATTCAGTGAAATGCAACCTTCGTGCGGATTTATGAGGTATGAAAACCTTGGAATGCAGGAAGTGAAGTGAGCTGATTAATAAAGTTACAAATCATCAAGTGAAGATTCTGGATGTATCATGAGTGGACTTATGACTATAAATGTTATTACCTTACTTATCAGGAGAACTATAAAAAAGAAAATTCAGAAGCGTCTGCTTCCTCCAAAGTACGCAGAAGAGCATTTAGAAGCGTTTTTCTTCCTTTTTGCCTATTTTGGATGGTCCCTACGTATCACAAGCTTGTGGGTAATCAATTGAGAAAAGAACTGCTATCACGTCCAACGAATTCATCATCAATCCATATAAGACCTCTAACCGGTTATGGATAACGGTTATGAATTATCAGAATGAGCGTGTCGAACGGTATTATTCCAGACTAAGACAACAGTGGTAGCAAGATCAAAATGCAGGAAAGATCATAGCTCATGAGCATGAACGTCACACATGCCATAGAAACCCTAAATCACCACTACTCTCGCCTCAAGCTGTTAGATATGTATTATTTAACGAAACATCACGTGTGAACACAACAAGTTATAGGGGACCGAGGATCGAGGGTCTCAAATACAATCGATGCTGCTTCTGGTTTTACGAATGTGAACGCATGATTGTTTACTTGCCCCTAAGCAAAACGAACCACGTGGATCCGCCAACATATATTTTGCCCCCTTTTTATTCCATTTAGATTCTTTGTATGATGGGACAATGCGGTCCATACCATAATTAATTATTCTTGTACCACTCGCGATTTTCAGACTTCCTTTATTTCTTATGTTTCAATTATAAAAGTACAAGCTAAGTGAGTTCTTGATATTATGTGTGTCCATAATATGATCAATTAAAATAAAGGACGGCATCTGCCACTTCTGCAAATTCTTCAGCTCGTGTCACAAGAAATACAAAAAAAATCTTAAATTTATTGTAATTATACTAATTCAATCCTAAACTTTTTTTTTATTAATTGAGTATTAAACCTTTTTACATTTATACTAATTCAATCCATCTGGCAAATTTTGACTGACTCATGTTAACGTGACACGACCGATGTTAACATGAACAATCTTTAATAATATTGCATGTAATTCCATTAAGATATATATGGCATGTAACCTCCTAATTCAATCAAATAAAGTAATCTTCCCAATTTTATAATTCCCCATGTGCCATGCATATGCAATCATAATTATCTCTAACAAGATTGATTGAAATTCACTGTCTCAGACTTAGTTCAAATAATTCAAATAAACTCAGGCCCCCTTACTTCAGTCCATTAACTCCAATGAAAAATCTATATGCAATTTAACTATTATTCTTTTTGTTAGGGTTCATGATCAGTCCCTAACTATCTAAGTCAGGAATGCCTAAATTGCATTGTCAAAATTTAGGTGCTAACATCTATTAATAAAATACCATGTCATGCGATATTGTTATTGTGGCTCGCTTATTCAGTATAAGTCCAGTACAGCTGTTGATGAGGCTTGCTTACTCAAACAAAAATGAAAGAGGGCTTGCTGGCTTGGATGATCATAGTAGTCCAATATGTCTTTGCTAACATTGCATCATCTCAAAAGACCATATTAGATGTCAATGTAGGGAATTCTTGATAATTTAATAGCGTTAGCGTAAACGGTAGCATTTTTGGTTTGCAATTTTAGTGAAGGGCTCGAATTGAGGCAAATTTCAAAAGTTCAGATACTTCATCGAATGGAAAGAAGTTTATGTACTTAATTGTAAAACGGATAAATATTCAATTATTTACACATTAGAGGCAGTTCATTTGCAACGGATTATATCTAGACACATCCATATATTATATCGAATAATATTGAAATTAATTGCACTAGGGTTTAAGAGAGAGGCAAACAAACTAATCTTGGGAGAAGCACACTATATGTTCAAGAGTTGTGTACGGCACTTACTTTAGTGTCAAAAGTATTTTCTGTATCACTTAAGTGCTACTTAAAAAAAAAATGATCATTTAAATGCCAACTCCAATTTGGGTTATCGAAAATTTGACGTGGTCATATTTTATTAATTTTTTAGTCATACGTGGTCATATTTTATTAATTTTAGTCGGCGCGCCCCAATCGATATAATCTCTAAACGGTGTTATATAAAAGTTGTAAATAGTGATTGTTTGAATGTTAAATTTTATTTAAAGTAATCATTTCAATGCAAGTTGTTGTGAAAAACCGATCACTTCAATGCCAAGGGATGAAGCTACGAACATCTAGATTGAGTGAATAGGTGTTTAAAAGATGTGACATCCCGATTTTTCTAATTCTATTTTCAGCTGATTGAGTTGGAATTTTATCTCGCGCATATAAGGTGTCCAGTTGGCCACTCATTTTAGGATCATTGAAATTATTTATCTTTAGAAGATTTTACCGATCACCGAGTTTTGAAAAAAATTTCCCCGAAATCTCGATAGGTTATGACGTCTTTGGAAATCGCACTAAATTGGTCAGATAATTAGTAAGTCTGTCACAAATCATTTTAGGATCATTGACTTATTTTGGATTTTCTTAAGTTTTTCAGGAATTAAATCGTGAAGAATTTGTCCGAGAAATTGAAGTGTGGTTGGTCATTTTGAACTTAATTTTACGACGAAGATGTGAATTGAAGTGTGGTGACATCAATTAATTTTACGTGGATTGATTGGACGTGGATTGATTGTAATTGAATTTTGATGCACAAGATTTATCTTGCGAGGAAAAATAAATCGCACCCATTGGAAAAGGTTGTGGGGGATTGGGTGAGTGGAGTGTGATGTCACCATGAGGTCATGTGGTGGGCGATTTGTTGGATTAAAGAAAAGGGAAAAAGGAAAAGAAATTGGCCTTCCTTCTTCTCTCTCCTCCCTCTCTTCTCCCTCTCCCGTGCGATTCCTCCATGGATGTTTTCTTCTTCTTCCTTGGACACCGCCAGCAACTCGCCGGCCTGCTCGCTCGCTAAACCGGCCACCCGCTCGGCCGCTCGTCGCCGGCTGCTCCTCCGCCCGCTTCGCCCAGCTCGTCGTCCCGAGCTGCTGTTCAGCTCGCGCAAGAGCTACCGGAGCTCGTTCGTCGCCGCCGTGCACCGCCGTTCGTCGCCGCCTCACCGCCCAAGCAACCGTCGGTCCTCCTCCGCCCTTTCCTCCGCCGAATCGCCGCCGGATCCGCCCCCAACCAGCAGCCACCGGAAGTTGCAGAAAATGGGTATGGCAGCCCCTTCGTGGGCCGTTTTGGCCGCCTTCCCGAGCCCGGATGCTCGGCCCGCTTTGAGGAAAGTCGATCCTCGCGTCGTCCCTGTCGTTTTGGTCCGCTCGGTTCGCTAATCCGGTGAGTTTACCTCACTAAACCCTAATTAGAGGGTTAATGATGCTTTATGGGTGTTTAGTTTATGTTAAGTGTATTTAGGTGGTTAGTTTAATTTATGTAAATGTATATTATATTAATGTGCTTGATTAACTTAAGTGGGTTTTATTTAAGGCTAAAGGAATGCTTATATTAATATAAGCCTTGATGTGACATAATAGGTTTTATTTTTGAATTATTTAAAGATTTCGAATTCTGGAAATTTATAATATTATATTAATTCCGAAATTATTAAAATATTATTATTATTAAAAAAAAAAAAAAACGGAAAAATTATTTTTGAGCCCGGTTGCTCGAATTTCGTCCGATCGCTTCTTTGTGTAATCGGATTTTGAAATTGATGATTGGATATTATAATTTGAGCGTGGATCGTGAAAAATATGGATATTATTATTATATTAATTTTCGGAATAAATTTAATTATTTAATAAATTCCGAAAATTTTGTCGACCCTAAACTCTCGAGAATTTCGTGCCGCATTCGCTCTTTGTGCATTTAGAATTTGATATTGATGATTGGTTGTGGCGAATTGAGTGTGATTGCGATTTATGAGGATTCTTTAGAAAACCCTAAGTGTGGGAATTGATGGGAGATTGGCCGTGATATGCCACCTGATAAAGGTCGCGCCCAGTGGGGCCGTGATATGCCACCTATTAGAGGTCGCGCCCAGTGGGGCCGTGATATGCCACCTGATAGAGGTCGCGCCCAGTGGGGCGTGATATGCCACCTATTAGAGGTCGCGCCCGGTGTGGGGCCGTGATATGCCACCTGATAAAGGTCGCGCCTAGTGGGGCCGTGATATGCCACCTGATAGAGGTCGCGCCCAGTGGGGCCGTGATATGCCACCTATTAGAGGTCGCGCCTGGTGATGATATGCCACCTATTAGAGGTCGCGCCCTGGGGCCGTGATATGCCACCTGATTAGGTCGCGCCCGGTGGGGCCGTGATATGCCACCTATAGAGGTCGCGCCTGGGGCCGTGATATGCCACCGATAGAGGTCGGGGGGCCGTGATATGCCACCCGATTAGAGGTCGCGCCAAAGGTGGGCCGTGATATGCCACCTGATAGAGGTCGCGCCTGGTGGGGCCGTGATATGCCACCTATTAGAGGTCGCGCCCAGTGGGGCCGTGATATGCCACCTGATAGAGGTCGCGCCCAGTGGGGCCGTGATATGCCACCTGATAGAGGTCGCGCCCAGTGGGGCCGTGATATGCCACCTGATAGAGGTCGCGCCCAGTGGGGCCGTGAATTGCCACCTGATAAAGGTCGCGCCGAGTGGGGCCGTGATGCCACTAATTCTAATATTGCCGAGTGGGACCGTGATTGCCACTGGCTGTTAAACCTTCCTATAGGGCCGTGATTGAGAGCAATGATTGATTTGCTAGAATGACATGTAATCGGCCGAGTCGATTGATCGTTGAGACGATCCAAGTGGTTGAATTGTTCTGATGATGTGATTGTGTTGCAGTTGTTTGGTTATTATAATTGCACGTGGTTGAATTATATAAACCGTGCTAACCCGCGAGATGAAGGTTAATGCGAGGTAAGTCTTCGTGTGTTGTGGCTAGGACACCGGGCGTATTTTCTTTCTAATAGGAGTTTAGGGGGTCGAACTTGCTGAGACATTGTCTCATCCCTTGGGGATTAAAATTTCAGGTCCCCGTGGGACGGAGCAGCCCAGATAGCTTTGGTTGGTCTTGAGGAGTTGCAGAGGTGAAGTCAGGAGGATTGGAGAACGTGTCCGACTTGTAGGTCGTAGGACAGTTCCTTTTTAAGAGCCGATCCTTTGTAGACTGTTGGCCGTAGACCTCTGTTTGTAATTCTGTTAAATTATGAAAGTGTTATGTGGTGATTTTGCTTCCTGCTTTTCTATCCCGTAAGTTAAATGTTGTCAGGGGTTTTATAATATGCTTCCGCATGTGCATTAAAGATTTGATTGGGTCGGCGACTTAACCAGGGAACGTCGCATTTGAATGACCATGGTGGGATGTTGGCGCTCGAGGTTCGGGCGTGACATCCCGTTTAAGTGCTATCAGAGCAGGTCTGTGTATGGAGTGATAAGTTGTGATGGGTCATGGGATAGTTAGTAGGAAAGGCTTTTAATATGCTGATGCATGTGGTTGATAGCTGCTTGGTAGCTTGTTTGTGGGGTCACTCAAATTCTAACCTGATGTTGGAATCGAAAACAGGTGTCTATAAAGAACCTGTAGGATGAGTGACCAGGAGTGGAGGACTCCTTGGAGAAGGTCGGTAGGACCTATACCTCGGGGTAGGATGCTGACAAGAGTTGGTATCCGAGGTAGAGCGCAGGCTTAGACCAGCGCGAGTGTGAGAGTACCGCCGCAAGTCGGTACTTAGAGTGTAGCAGCACCGAACGATCTTAGGTTCGTTGGGATCGTTCAAGCGCTAGTGTTCCTTGGAAGCTTGTTGGGTCAGTAAGTTCAGGACCGAACTGCCGCTGTTGCCGTTGTTTCTACCGCTGCCAGTGTTGTGACCACTGTTGTTGTTGCGCCTGTCGAGGCCTAATCTGGAGTTGTGATCGAGGATCAAGCCGCTGTATCTGAGTCAGGGTTCAGTTTAGACAAAGATGAAAATCGATCGGGGAGAAAGGCCGATGTCAGAAGAAATGTGCCATGTTTCACCCAACCAGAAGAGTAGAATTGGAAAGTCAGTGCTCATCTCGATCGATGTGTGTCATGCTTGTAAGAAAGGACATGGATATGTCCCGTCTTTGTAAGAGGGAAATGACTTGTTACAAATGTCGCCAGTAAGGCCATTTGATCAAAGATTGTTCGTATAGACAGATGAAACCACAGCTGTTTCTGCATCGCTGTTGATAAGACGGAGCAGAGGAAGCATGCTTCGGGATGTTTAGTGAGGTACTGGGAATGGACCCCAGTGCAAGGAATGGTGCATGATGTCACTTGATGGGAGGTAGAGGACTTTCTGATTGTGTGCCGAGTTTGTGGAAAGGAGCTTTGAGTCAGCCCAGTGTCAGGGTAAAAAGGGAGCATGATTTGAATGTGGCCAGCACAGCCATGGAGTTAGGAACTGTCCGTGTAAGTTTAGGAAAGTGTAAGCACCGTTACCGCAGATAGGATGCCACTAGGATGGCTAGAGGAGCATGAAGGGATCGACCATGCATCAATCGAAATAAGAATGTTTATGAGATGTTTTATGCGAGTAATGCATCGAACTTTCGATCAAGGTTGTAGGATTTTCGGATCGGTGATAAAGTAATAGAAATATGAATCTCTGGCTATAGCTGTACTTAAAAGGGGTTTGCTTAAGTATGACTTGGAAGTCATTTATAAAAAGATTTGGCTTAAGGAACTTTCTGCTGTTTGAATCGCGGTAGTGATATAAGTCAGTTTGTTCAATTAGCGTGCGAAAGTTTTGAATTACTGAAAGTTTGAAAGGATCTTCAACCCTTGTTATCCGCCACCAAAGATGATTTGGTTCAGGTTGTTGGTTATCGAATCTTCATGGCAACTGTAATGGATGCGTCAGTTGAGGAGCCGATTATGAAAACGCTGAATCGTGGTACAGAAGTTATCTAAGGTGTTTCCTAAAAAAAAAAATTGCTAGGTCTGCTGGCAGAAAGAGAAATAGAGTTCGTGATTGAATTAGTACCCGGAACAGAGCCGGTCCCTAAGGCTCCTTACCGGATGGTGTTACTCGAGTTAAAAGAACTGAAGGTGCGGAGATGCGGGAAGTGTTGGATAGAGGATTCATACGTTCCGGTGCATCATCTTGGGGAGCATCTTTTCTATTCGTGAAGAAGAAAGTCGGTTCGTTGTGTTTGTACATCGATATTCTTCAGGATCGACTGGAGGTCAGGGTATCATCAATTGAGGATCGGGAAGAAAGACATACCGAAGTTAAGACCTCGCACTCGATATAGTAGTTATGAGTTCACTGTAATGCTGTGTGGTTTAATGGACACCCCACTTTGTTTGTTTGGGTCGATGAGCGAAATGTTTAAGGACACTTGAATCAGTTGTGATCGTGTTCCTTGAAGTTATCCTGGTGTCTTCGAAGAGTGCCGAGGGGCACGAGAGACGTTTGAGGATGGTACTTCAGACCTTGAGTACTCTTGGATTTTACAATAAGCTTAGTGGATGTGAGTTTTGGATGACTCGTGTTGCGTTCCTAGGTCATGTGATTTCGGGAGAAGGAATCTCCGTAGACCCCGTCCAAGATTGAAGCGACGATCGGTTGGTCAATATTGACTACAAAGGATGAGATTAGAAGTTCCGAGGATTAGCGGGATATTACGAAGTTTTATGGAAGGGTTTTCGGTGTTAGCGTTGCGGTTGATTCGACTACGAGGAAGTAAGAAAAGTTTGTGTGGACAGATGAGTGCGAGCGTAGTTTTCAAGAGCTTAAGCAGAAGCTGACTACCGCACATGTGCTGACCACTTCATCTGGTCCCGAAAGTTTGAGATCTACAGTGATGCGTCGTTTAAAGGATTGGGTTGTGTGTTGATACAACATGATAGAGTTGTTACATATACGCCCTGTCAGTTGAGGCATTAAGAGTTGAATATGAGATGGCGTCGCTGGATGGAACTCATTAAGAATTATGACCATGATATTTTGTATCACTCTGGAAAGGTGAGCAAAGTTATAGATGCACTTTGAGTCCTTAGTTGCACAGTTTGGTACTCAAGGATTGGATCTTATTTGAGAAAGTTCGAAATTTGGTTTTCGAATCTAAGGTAGGCCACCTTTTGAATCCTATGACTATCCTCAGAATTGAGCCGAAAGTTCAGATCAGAATCAAATTGCTTCAAAGGGACGTATTCAGAAATTCAGAAGATGCTATAAGAGAATGCAGATGAGAGAGGTTGATTTTCAGATTAATGAAGATAGGATGATAAGGTTCCGAGGACGATTGTGTGTAATTGACGATATAGAGATTAAAGAAGAGATCTTATGGGAAGCTCATCGTAGCAGCTTCAGCATTGTCCAGGCAGTACAAAGATGAGTCCGAATTTGCATCAACGATTAGTAGACCGTTGTGAAGATAGATATCACTGACAGGTCGCAAGTGTCAGATGTGCTAGCAAGAGAAAGCACGGTTTTGCAATTCGAGAGGACCTTTGTAATCTTTCGATATCTCCGTGAGGAAGTGGGATCACGTCACAATAGATTTTTGGTGACAGCTCTATCGAGGAGTCTGTGTGTTAATAATCTCATTTCGGGTAGTAAGTGACAGACTGATGAAATTAGCCACCTTGTGACTGTGCTGAAGGATCTTGATTTGATTAAGCATGCAGAGGTGTTTGTGCATCAGATAATTCGTTTGCATAGAGTGTCAGTGTCAGAGTTATATCAGATCTTGACCAGAGGTTCTCAGTTTCAGCAGATCATTCAGATAGTTCCGTTTTAGTCAGTGTAGAGCAGAGTATTCAGAAATTCGGTTGGTTGAGTCGAGGTCGAGATCGAAAATCACGGTCCCGAGTTGGTTCGAAATCGGTGATTCGATTACGATTATCGGTGACGCATTAAGAACCGCTCAGAGCCGTCGGGAAATTTACGCAGTAGAGTGTCGAAAATCTTCGAATTTTCAGGTTGAGAATCCTGTTCATCCTTGGATGTCGCCTAGGATAGGGACATCTCGAATTGTTAAGAAAGGAGAGCCGGATCTGTTTAAATGGTGGAATATTTCACGTTTGGGTTCAAATAGGAAATTTGGCCTTAAATAGAAAAAGAAAGCAGTTTGGAGCACCGTCGGCGCCTCTAGCCGAGTTGGTATTCGGGATGAAGCTCGTCGGTCCGAAGTCGGGAGTTCGAATCCCCGACGCGGCAGTTAGCCGCTTTGTGGAAAAATAAAGAAAAAAAAAAAAAAAAAGGAACCAAAATTTTTTTGCAGCTTTCATTTTTGTAAAGATGGACAATTGCTTAGTCTTTTTGGGAATCAAGAATTGGTCTGGTTAATTCGGAAATGTTTCGTCGGCGCAGAGGATCTGGGATAGCAGTACGAAGCAGAATGAAGGAGCAACCTGAAAAAGAGAAGATGATATGAGACGACTGTACCCCCACCTTTTTGTTAAGAATTGGTAAATGTTTAAATTTCGAGGACGAAATTTTTATAAGAGGGGAAGAGTTGTGACATCCCGATTTTTCTAATTCTATTTTCAGCTGATTGAGTCGGGCATTTTATCTGTGCATATAGTACGTCTCTCTGAGTTGGCCACTCATGAGAGGACCAGCCTATTAGAGGAAGCAATTAAGGGATTTTAACGCGTCAAACTTGGGGACCGATCACCCTCGGGTCGGATGCAAGAAAATTTCCCCGAAAGCTACTCGATAGGTTATGACGTCTTTGGAATCGCACTTTGAAATCAACCGTGAAATTGAGATAGAATTCGAAATTGGAAGTCAGGTGTGTCACAAATCATTTTAGGATCATTGACTTATCTTTAGAAGATTTTTCATGCAATCGAGTTTTTCAAAGCAATTAAATCGAGAATGGCTAATTTGGTCCGAGAAATTAGTAGGCTCGTCTTTGGTCGCGCTTTTGGGACTTAAGTTGATTCTACGGACAAGTGAAGATGTGAATTGAAGTGTGGTGACATTGAATTAATTTTATGGACTTCAATTGGACTTAATTGGACGTGGATTGATTGTAATTGAAGAATTTGATGCACAAGATTTATGCCCCGGCGGAAAAATAAATTGCACCCATTGGAAAAGGTTGTGGGGGATTGGGTGAGTGGAGTGTGATGTCACCATGAGGTCATGTGGTGGGCCAATTTGTTGGATTAAAGAAAAGGGAAAAAGGAAAAGAAATTGGCCTTCCTTCTTCTCTCTCCTCCCTCTCTTCTCCCTCTCCCGTGCGATTCCTCCATGGATGTTTTCTTCTTCTTCCTTGGACGCCGCTAGCAACTCGCCGGCCTGCTCGCTCGCTAAACCGGCCACCCGCTCGGCCGCTCGTCGCCGGCCGCTCCTCCGCCCGCTTCGCCCGCTCGTCGTCCCGAGCTGCTGTTCGGCCAGCGCAAGAGCTACAAGCTCGTTCGCTCGCCGCCGCACCGCCGTTCGTCGCCGCCTCACCGCCCAAGCAACCGTCGGTCCTCCTCCGCCCTTTCCTCCGCCGAATCGCCGCCGGATCCGCCCCAACCAGCAGCCACCGGAAGTTGCAAAAAATGGGTATGGCAGCCCCTTCGTGGGCCGTTTTGGCCGCCTTCCCGAGCCCGGATGCTCGGCCCGCTTTGAGGAAAGTCGATCCTCGCGTCGTCCCCGTCGTTTTGGTCCGCTCGGTTCGCTAATCCGGTGAGTTTACCTCACTAAACCCTAATTAGAGGGTTAATGATGCTTTATGGGTGTTTAGTTTATGTTAAGTGTATTTAGGTGGTTAGTTTAATTTATGTAAATGTATATTATATTAATGTGCTTGATTAACTTAAGTGGGTTTTATTTAAGGCTAAAGGAATGCTTATATTAATATAAGCCTTGATGTGACATAATAGGTTTTATTTTTGAATTATTTAAAGATTTCGAATTCTGGAAATTTATAATATTATATTAATTCCGAAATTATTAAAATATTATTATTATTAAAAAAAAAAAAACGGAAAAATTATTTTTGAGCCCGGTTGCTCAGAATTTCGTGCCGATCGCTGCTTTGTAATCGGATTTTGAAATTGATGATTGGATATTATAATTTGAGCGTGGATCGTGAAAAATATGGATATTATTATTATATTAATTTTCGGAATAAATTTAATTATTTAATAAATTCCGAAAATTTTGTCAGGACCCTAAACTCTCAGAATTTCGTGCCGCTCGCTGCTGTGCATTTAGAATTTGATATTGATGATTGGTTGTGGCGATTTGAGTGTGATTGCGATTTATGAGGATTCTTTAGAAAACCCTAAGTGTGGGAATTGATGGGAGATTGGCCGTGATATGCCACCTATTAGAGGTCGCGCCCAGTGGGGCCGTGATATGCCACCTGATAGAGGTCGCGCCCAGTGGGGCCGTGATATGCCACCTGATAAAGGTCGCGCCCGATGGGGCCGTGATATGCCACCTATTAGAGGTCGCGCCCAGTGGGGCCGTGATATGCCACCTATTAGAGGTCGCGCCCAGTGGGGCCGTGATATGCCACCTGATAGAGGTCGCGCCCAGTGGGGCCGTGATATGCCACCTATTAGAGGTCGCGCCCAGTGGGGCCGTGATATGCCACCTGATAGAGGTCGCGCCCAGTGGGGCCGTGATATGCCACCTATTAGAGGTCGCGCCCGGGGGGCCGTGATATGCCACCTCGATAAAGGTCGCGCCCGGTGGGGCCGTGATATGCCACCTGATAGAGGTCGCGCCCGGGGGGCCGTGATATGCCACCGATAGAGGTCGCGCCCGGTGGGGCCGTGATATGCCACCTATTAGAGGTCGCGCCTAGTGAGGCCGTGAATTGCCACCTGATAAAGGTCGCGCCGAGTGGGGCCGTGATGCCACTAATTCTAATATTGCCGAATGGGACCGTGATTGCCACTGGCTGTTAAACCTTCCTATAGGGCCGTGATTGAGAGCAATGATTGATTTGCTAGAATGACATGTAATCGGCCGAGTCGATTGATCGCTGAGACGATCCAAGTGGTTGAATTGTTCGATGATGTGATTGTCTTTGCGGTTGTTTGGTTATTATAATTGCACGTGGTTGAATTATATAAACCGTGCTAACCTGCGAGATGAAGGTTAATGCGAGGTAAGTCTTCGTGTGTTGTGGCTAGGACACCCGGCGTATTTTCTTTCTAATAGGAGTTTAGGGGGTCGAACTTGCCGAGACATTGTCTCATCCCGGTTTGGGGATTAAAATTTCAGGTCCCCGGTGGACGGAGCAGCCGATAGCTTTGGTTGGTCTTGAGGAGTTGCGAGAGGTGAAGTCGGGAGGATTGGAGAACGTGTCCGACTTGTAGGTCGTAGGGCAGTTCCTTTTTAAGAGCCGATCCTTTGTAGACTTGTTGGCCGTAGACCTCTTTTGTAATTCTGTTAAATTATGAAAGTGTTATGTGGTGATTTTGCTTCCTGCTTTTCTATCCCGTAAGTTAAATGTTGTCAGGGGTTTTATAATATGCTTCCGCATGTGCATTAAAGATTTGATTGGGTCGGCGACTTAACCTGGGAACGTCGCATTTGAATGACCATGGCGGGTTGGGATGTTGGCGCGCTCGAGGTTCGGGGCGTGACAAAAGAAATCTTGACAAATAATTGCGGAATACAATAAGTCACTAGTAAAGTCTAAATAAGGATCATAATTTATTATGCAAGTCACCAAATTTCTGAAATAACCTGTAAATATGTAACAAACATAATTAAAAAGAGTTAAGGAAAGAGAAGATTGTATATTAATGGTTCGGCTTAAATTAAGCTTAAGTCTACTTTCCCATACTAATAGTCTATTGACTGGATTTCACTATAGGATCAACAAAAGATTACAACTTATGAGTGCAAATAATTAGTGGTATATCACATTATCTCACTAAGACACTATTTTTGTGTTTTCTCTCTAAATCACAATTTGAATAGCTCACAGACAAAGATAAGTAATCGAGAATAGCTTCAGACTTTAGAATTTTAGATTCACATCCCTATCTTTCTTGACTGAATGACCTCCTTAGATACTCCTCAACGCTGCACTAGCCGTTAGTTAATCACCGAAGGAAATTCTTCCAATTAACCCGTTGGACAGAATGCTTCAAAGAGATTTTGTGGTAGTTAAAGACAAGGATGTAATTTCCATTTGATACCAATTGCTTATATAAACAGAATCTTGGTTTCCACAAGTGATGTTTCCTTATTTGGAGAATTGATTTTGTCAATTTATGATTGACTATCTATATACATACATACATACATACATATATATATATATATATATCTATATATATATGTAAGGTGAAATCATTTGCCAAAAAACTAGTCATTGTTAATTAGTTTCCAAATAAGTCTCATTCTAGATCCATGTCGTAATGTTGATGAGTTTGGTTCTGGACTTTTCCTCATTTTGACCTCAACACTTTTTGGACTTGTCAGAGCAAGATATGTTTTTGGGATAAAATAGTCTTGACAAAAATCCTCAACAATAGCTCAAAGACATACTTATACCAAATGTGTTCCAATATAAGCGTTAGAACTATAAAGTTTTGTCGACTTCAAAATTTGGTAGGAGGTTTCTCAACATCAAGCACGCCACATGGAAATACCATATGGACTAGATTTTTTAAATAATATACCAAGTCATATAAAATAATTTATTTATAAAAGTCGCGTATTATTTTTGCTGGAATTTCTTGCCGTTGATACTTAAGTGATCATTTTTCTTCGATTTGGCATTTAAATAATTTGGCAAAAACTTTTGATACTAAAGTAAGCGATGTACACAACTTTTGGCATTTTTAATGTTCTTTGCCTCACTAATCTCTATGCAATGAGGAAGGGCAAGACGGCAAGCGTGAAGGCCTCACAAGTGAATGTTGCCGAACCAGAAAGCATGGTGTCTCTCTCCTTGAATATCTTGGTTAGACCCTAATATTAGAGGTGAAGGAAGTTGTTAATATACTAATGGTATATATGTCTTGGACTTGAGTATGTCATTTATGTATTGAAAATTACCTTGACAATGAGGCAGCACCTGCATGAGATAGAACCATGGAAAAGAAAGTAAATCTGTAATAATTTTTGACTAATTTTTTGGAAATGGAACGTGTATATTTACAAAGATATAGGAGGGAGCATACTCGATGAAATTATCATATTCAATTGCCCATTCCATCTCCATATTTGTCATAATTAGTGACTAGCAAGTCAACCGCCACTGGTGGCACCACAAACCCTATGCTCAAGAATGCCTCTCTCAGCTCTGGCCCATTAATTTTGCCACTCATGTCTCTGTCAAATCTCTCAAATGTGCCCTGAACAATTGTCCCTTAATTATAATTACAGATGAGAGGATCTGATCAAAGACTATGAGAGATTAGGGTTCCTACCCTCCATATTTGAAGACAGTTAAACAGTCCTATAAATTCCCCTGGCCCCGGAAAATATTAAGCATTTCAATGCAAAATTGATTTAAACTTGTCGCTCACTTAAAAAGAGAAACCCAAGCATGCAGGAGGTTATGACTTTAGATTTTTGTGCAAAGCTAATAGCTCTCTAATCTTACATAGCACCGACATTGACATGTGACATGCGACATGACATGAAATAATACGCCGACACGTCATTTCCTAAAAAACAAAGAATTCCTATACGTTAGGACACGTCGTATATTAAATATATATCCTTTAAAAATTATCAGTTTCATGATTATTTTAATTAAATTAATTCAATTCAAATACACAAATAAATAAATAAAAAGGTGATTAAATGAATTTACACTTAAAATATTAATATATTATTTATTAATATCATTCATTGTTTCAATTTGATAAATTCAATTCAATTCCAATAATTCATAAAAATTCATAAAACTTGGAGAAAAAAATAAGTAATCCATGTTCTAGACTCACGTGTCAGAGTGCATCGAAAGAGAAGAGGAAAGACAACAAATTTTGGGAAGTGAATTATGTGTCAAGAGAAGTGAGAATCGGAAGAGAAGAGAAGACTAAATTTTTCTTCTTTCCCTTTTATTATTATTATTATTATTATTATTATTATTATTATTATTATTATTATTATTATTATCATCATCATTATTACATATTTGCATTTTGATTCCTCATTTAGTGAAAAATTTTAAAATTGACCTAATGTGTGTCAAAATTATGTGTTTGAATATCGACTCGCATGTTGGGATTTTGAACTCAAGTATCGAAAGAGTTGATTGTAAGTCAGATTTTTTGACAAGTGTTGATCGAGTGTTGGAGAGTGTCGGAGTGTCCGACGGACACAAAAATTCTTAAAGAGTGTCGGCGCTTTATAGCTTTGATCATTGTGGGAAGTTCAAGCTAAGGGCTACTTGCTTAACTTAATAGTTTACTGGGCATTTTCACTATGCGTAGTTTTCTTTCGCTGCAACTACTTCAGTAATTATATGCAATTTAACCATGGATCTAGCTCCTTGAATTTAGCATCATTCTACGATGTGACGACTTAGGTACAAAATTAGGGTCTTTCCAAGTTGGAGAGAGAGAGAGAGAGAGAGAGAGAGAGAGAGAGAGAGAGATTTGTTCACTTGAGAGAAAATTTCAGATGTATGGAATCGCCACCTCACCATTTTTTAATACAAAAGCCATGTTTGATTCAAGATTTTATTTAAAAAGCCACTTAGGATTTTTTTTTTTTACTGGAATTTATCGCCGAAGATGCTTAAATATTCGTTTCTTCTCCGATTTGACATTTAAGTAATCTAGCAAAAGTTTTGGCATTAAAATGATCCTTGTACGAAAGTTATGACATTTCTAATGTCATTTTCCCAAAGAATTCAAGGAAACATAGTTAGAAAATCAACTGGATACAATGAGGAACTATAACAAGTTAATCACCAAACACTACTTAAAAAAGTTGTCAAAGACATGTCTAGCTTTGTTTTATCATAACAGTGAGGGGAACTGCACATTCCTCACTTGCCTCGGTTATGACTGGTGACAGCGTGAGGTCTAACCCCTCTTCAACATTCTGATGAGATCGGGCGTTGCCTCAGGCAACAGTCCGCCGGGTTTCGTTCTTACGTAGTTATGACTATAAGCTTCAGCTGTTCATGAAGCTTGCTTAACTTTGTTCATAAAAGATAATTATGTAGTTAGGACTATAACCTCTATGTACATGTAAGTTCACATTATGCATTGAACCTCAAAGAGCGTGCTAGTTCTTGTAGATACCATTATTGCACATGTATAACATTACATGAAATTGTAGATGTGGCTCACGCATTTCTACTTAATATATTATGAACCTGCGTTCGCTCATATCAGAATTTCACCAAAGAATGCTGACTTATATACATTATTTAGTTTGGTTTAAAGTTTCCTGAGCCGGATTCACTGCACTGGCACGCAATTAGTTTTCTTTCTTTGGGTCCGTAGACACATGACTATTTGAAAATTGGCTCTTTGTCGTTTATAAGTTTGTAGGCTTTCATCAAATCGTGGCTCAAGTTGATGGAATTGATTCTAGTGTGTTGTTTCTCATTGGCGAACACTAAATGACAAAATAAAAACCATCATTATTGCTCATCTGGAATCACGATTGTTTTAGGTGATAATCTCAATGCGTCAATCATTATGTCTGAAAGTAGATAAATATCGTCGTCCATTCATAATTGACTAGGAATTATAATTTTTTAAAGGATCCCTCTGCCCAACACTATTCATAATCATGACTAAGTTTATAATACTTTTTGGTTAAGAAAAGCTAATCCATCAACTTCAAAATTTTGTCAATATGCATTCTTCCATGTGAGCTTGAGAGCTCACTTTTGTCTCAATACAACTCACTTAATCAGACCACTTACAATCAAGTTGCCATAAAATATAAATCTGAGACTGCTAGTTATATTTCCCAAGTACGTCCTTACGACTTATAAAACTATATTAAACAAAAAAATTACATTAGACGAAAAGTTGTTTAAAAATCCTCTCGCGCCATATCGCTATGAACATGCTCAGCTCGAATTCCCATAATTGTGCTGAAGGAAATTTAAAATTATATGGTACTTTTTTTTTTTTTTTGTGACCCGTCGAAGCATGTCCTTGTCGGCTTATGCCAATTTGGGGTCTCACAGGCCTCCGCGATGGAAGCCCAACAGTGACTATACCTCGGGGGAAGCTGGCCTAGCAACCCACCGCCGGGCCCCCCGACTTAAATTGCTAGCACCGCGGGGATTCGAACTCTCGACAGCATCAAAGCAGGGGAGAACGAATACCAGCGCAGACTGTCCACGGATGGATAAATTATATTGTACGTTATATTTAAGTAGAATACCATAAATTTTGATCCTTTGAGAAATCTTTTTGTGCTGAAGCAAATTTATCAGCCTTTTACATGACCAATAGTATTTATTAGTTAAATTGACAGTGAGGAAAAAAAAAGTCAACGAGTTGGATATCAAAGATCGCACCTGTCATCACCTAACGCCGCTTTTCAAAAGATTTTATTCACTAACGATATGTGTGTGTGTAAATGAATTTTATTTCATTTCCCAGCCAAAATTATAAAATATAGCCAATTAAGTCATAAACCTTTTAAGATATATCTATGAATACTATGTAGACTCTCTCAAGTAATGACTAGAAGCTTTAAAAAATGGAGAAATTGTCCAAAAAGTCCTAAACTTATTGCATGATAATTAATTCAATCCTTAACTTTTTTAATATAACCAATTTAGCCCTAAACATTTTTAAAAAAATTCAATATAATCATTCCGACCAATTTTGGCTAAAAATCGTTGACGTTGACACTAAAAATTCTACATGGTTAATTGACACCAACATGGATAAAATTCCAAGATTTTTTTTTCTCTTTTCTTTTCTTCCTTCTCTATTTTTACTTATCTTTTCCTTTTCATATGTGGCCGATCTCAGCGATAGCCGAAGATTGGCCATAGGTGAGGATGTCAAGGCCCTTCATTGGTACTCTGAGAGAGAGAGAGAGAGAGAGAGAGAGAGAGAGAGATGTCTACTCGAGAGAAATTTTGAGGATCATTTATGTATGGAATCACCAGCTTATCATTCACATTAGAGAGAGAGAGAGAGATATGTCTACTCGAGAGAAATTTTGAGGATCGTTTATGTATGAAATCACCAGCTTATCATTCACATTAGATTTTTTTTTTTAATACAAAAGCCATGTTTGATTCAAAATTTTATTGAGAAAGCTACTTAGGACTTTTTACCAGAAATTATCACTAGAGATACTTAAATTATCATTTTTCTCTAATTTGATTTTTAAGTAATTTGGTAAAAAGTTTGGGTACTAAAATAATCACCGTATAAAAGTAATGACAATTTTAATATCCTTTTCCCAAAGTCACGTAGGCAAACATAGTTCGAAAATCAACTGGATATGATGAGGTACCATAACAAGTTAATCACCAAACATTATTTAAAAAAGTTTTCAGAGAAATGTTTTGCTTTGTTTTATCATAATAGTGAGGGGAACTGCACATTCCTCACTTGCATCGGTTGTGACAGCTAATCCATCAGGATAGCGTGAGGTCTAACCCCTCTTCCACATTCTAATGAGATCGGGCATTGCCTCAGGCAACACTCCACCGGGTGTCGTTCTCTAAAGAATTTGAAAACAAATGCAAAGGGAAGTATTTTGTTTATATGAATAATCACGTAGTTAGGACTCTAAGCTTCAGCTGTTCATGAAGCTTGCTTCGTAACTTTGTTCATAAAAGATAATTATGTAGTGAGGACTGTAAGCTCTATATACATGTACGTTCACATTATGCATTGAACCTAAAAGAGCGTGCTGGTTCTTGTAGATATCGATATTGCGCATGTGTAACATACATGAAATTGTAGACGTGGCTTATGCGTTTCCACTTATTATATTATGAATCCGCGTTGAGTCATCTCAAAGTTACCCAAAGAAATCTAACTTATATACATTATTTAGTCTGGTTTAAAGTTTCTTGAGCAGGATTCACTGCACTGGCACACAATTATTTTTCTTTTATTGGTTGGCAGACACACAACTATTTGAAAATTGGCTCTTTCTCGTTTATGAATTTGTAGGCTTTCATGATCATCTTAGACGGGATGCATGAATTGCAGCTCAAGTTCATTGGTGAATACTAAATGACAAAATATAAACCATCATTATTACTCATTTGGAAGCACAATTACTTTAGGTGATAATCTCAATGCATGAGTCATAATGTCTGAAAGTGCATAGATATTATCGTCCCTTCATAAATAAGTGGGAATTATAATTTTTTAAGGGATCCCAGTGCCCAACACTATTCATAATCATAACTAAATCTAATACTTTCCTGTTAAGAAAACCTAATCCACCAACTTCAAAATTTTGTCATTATGCATTCTTCCACGTGATCTTAAGGACTCACTTTTGTCTCAATACAACTCACTTAATCAGAACACTTACAATCAAGTTGCCATCAAATATAACTCTGAGACTGCTAGTTATATTCCCAAGTACGTCCTGACGACTTATAAAACTATATTAGACAAAAAGATTAAATTAGACGAAAAGTCGTTTAAAGAATCCTCTCGTACCATATTGCTATGAACACGCGCAGCTTGAACTCCCATAGTTTATCCTTCAACTCGTAGGCAATCCAAATGTGAACGCACGTAATTTACTCCTTATTTAATTTGTTGTCGACATGGTCCTTTTTCTTTTCTTTAACCCAGATGTTCCATATTGTATTCCCATTTATGCTTAATTTTCTACCCCGTTTCCTGTTTCCAACAGATCGGAATCTAACCTTTTTGTCTCGCTCACAACCTTTGCGTGTATGTTTTATTTGCTAAGCATTTTCACTAGATTTTGCACGCCTCAAGAAAATCACTTTTTTTTTTTTAAAAGCGATCTTAAAAGCACACTTCCCCACATTAACCAGATACATTGAAGATTTCAGTCCTGAAATACTCCTAACAAAACTTGAACTCAAGGCCAAACAGAGAAAAACAAACTCACTAACCATTTATTCAAAAGCAGAATATCTTGGTTAAATTATTTTCGTGGCTGGATCATCCACACAACTTTTGCTTACTTCATACCAATGTTTGAAAGCTGTAATAGAAGCACATCGTGACCTTCTCAGAAGTGAACCACGAAAACAAAGTTAATGGATTACTAAACAAACACTTAGCGCTAACTCTCTCGAGCTCATACTAATTGCAACTTTGGGGATTTAATTAAATCAATTAAACATGCAATTAAATTCATTTAAGAGTCGTCACTAATTTAATATAAATCAACAAGAAACCCGAGTAAAATGCGGGAGAACATCTTACTTATCTAAACCAGAGATTTTATTAATACAGTGACTTGATTATGCTAAATAAAGTTGCTTCGGTACCTTTCTCTCTTTATTTGAACAATATTATTGCAAGTAGTATTCGTTGATTTTAATTGCAAACCATTAACATGTGATGGGATGATCATGTAGGTACATAACTGTTGATATCTAAATTTTGAGTGCATATTATTGACGCCTTATTTTGTCGGTCAAGTAAGTCATCAAAAAATAGAAACAATTACAATAGGCAGTTGGATAAACTAGCAAATAACCATGTTCAATAAATTGTTCGTGATTCCGTAAATAAAATTAATAATAATCTAATGGCTCACAATTTCAATTTTCTCATGTATTTGAGTAATCGTTGAGGATGTATGTTTCTATATATGTATATCGAACAAGTTATGGCAAACCTACGAATTATGCTATTTCCAAGTTGGGGAATGTATCATATTAAAAAAAAAAAAAAAAGTTAAATTTATCCATAACAATAATTAGAGTAACCAAACATTACGTGTGGTTATACAAATTTTGATCTTTCGGTATGCGTCACATGCGTCAGAACACTTTGAAGACGATGAAGTTCCTAATTAAATCCCGTAAATGTTATTGTATAAATTGAAATAGTTGGATGATTTATACTCTGATTAAGTGAGGTATCAGATCAATGATATATCAGAAAATAGCCATCTAATATACTAGCGCATTGGAGTCATCTCATAGATGTTAGCAACAAAATTTAACTGTACAATTATGGAAATAAAAAAAAAAAAATTATGATCAATGTGCGTTACTCCAAAAAGGAGAAAAATAAAATAAAAGAAACAAACCGCTCGATCAAAGTATACAGTTGAAATGAAAGCAACTGAGTCAACCCTAGTGACCATCTCCTCATAATCACAGTAGGTTCACCTGCTCATCTTTAGTTTCGACTCCGAGTGCAATTTTTTTATTTTAATTTCGAGTGATAAACTATTTGTGTATCAAATTCTCAAAATCTCTAGGGTTAGTGTCTGTGTCCCAAAAAATAGCTAGGTGGAAACTGGATCTTCAGATTCATTAACCTTGGAATAAAATTATTAACCCAGATTCCCATTCAGGGCAATCATCTGTATACAAGCAATTAGGACATAAATCATTACAGTGAATCCTAGTACGAATCTCCTGCGAAAACCTTCGTTTTTGTTTGGCTGTTGAAGTGAAATTAAAGAACTGCCTGCTCACATCAAAACTCGTAGCAATTAATGCTTTAAACTTGAGGAAGCACAGCCGGCTAACCGACCTCGTCCAGAGTCGTGAAGTCGCCTGGTCGAGGTAGTCGTAACCTGTCAAAAGGATTTTCAATTTGATGTCTCCTTACTGAATATTGACAAATGTAAAGTGTAAAAAATGTTTAGGGCTTATCTATGTTGGAGGTTTAAAGGAGGGGACAACTCACGCCAATTCTGTAGTCACCAAAGGAGTCACACTCCTATGCTGACATGGGGTCCTTCTTGAAGGGGAAGGAATCAGTATATCTGCATATGATACATGATATTTGTTTGCCTCACAACTAGAACTCCCTTCCCTGAAGATCTGACATTGAAAAATGTTAAGGTGATCAGCAGAATATATGACAAGCTAATTCATAATAATCACTAATTTTGCCAGTGCAATTCATCCTGTCAAGATAGGCTTAATTTATAGTTCACTCTACATCATAATGTAACATTTTGCTTAGGGAAAAGATCAGCGAAATGTCGGTACACACTGTCAACTTTGTGCAAGTATTCTCATCATTCGAAACAAATATCCTCATTTATAAGATGAGAACCTCGTAATGTAACAACATTCAAAACAATATCAGAGAAGGTCCGTCTGCGGGCCCGAGTTGTGTGCTTCTACACATACATAATCAACTCCTTCTCCACGAATTCTGCATTTTCTTTGTCAATAAGATTCACCTTCTCTTGCATCTCCATATTTTCTTAATGAATGAGGTTTCTCTGCCGTAAAGTAATCCAGAATTAGCTAACTTACGGTTGAACTAGGAGAAAGAATGATTGTGATCTATAGCCGAAGTAAGACCTTACGATGGAGCTCATTAATTTGACCCGCCATAATCTGCTCCTGCATCACAGTATTACATGAGATGATTACGGACATAATTTGTTGTTGACCATAAATGGGATGATAATACTATGTCCAAAAGTACCTTTTGAAGGCGGATAGTCGATAAGCTCATTTCTAATTGGTTCTCCACATTCTGTATATCCTTTACACTCAAGCCAGAGACGTCTTCACCCATCAGTTGCCTGCAATTGCTCAAATAGCCTCCATATGTGCAACTGGAGTATGGTTTAAACTAAAAAAACCAGAAGACTATGTCTTCTATCTGGTTCAAACTAAGAAAACCAAACTTGAGTATGTGTTTCTTGTAATATAATAACCAAACCAAACAAATCAAAAACTTATGTACCATGGACTCATCTTGGCTCCGAAAGTACGTCAAGGATAGGCAAAACTAAGGGAGATATATGCCCAACCAAGAAAGGTATGAAGAATCTCATAATTATCTCTAATATCACTGAAGATAGCCCCACTTAAGGGTGAGCATGGTTCGGGTTAGATTGGTCCAACACTTAATCTAGGAATCAACCCGCACAGTAGTAGTCCTCAATTTTTGGGACCAAGGATTGACCCTATTGAGCCTAGGACTAAGGACCAGACTAACCCTATGAGTTCCAATTTCAAAATCAACTTGGGACCAATCATTTATTATTATTATTTTTTTATTTCCTTTTTTATATTTCTTAAAAGAAAAAAAAATACTATTTCAAATTACATATGCATCAACAATGCGATATTGAACAACCAAATTATGAACATTAATACATATCAAACATAAATATAAGATAAAGTAACAATAGAAACTTATACTTGCTAAAAACAACAAACAATAAAAATGAATATGCGAGGTGAGAGAATAAAGGCGGGCAGCAAGGCGAGTCAATAGAGACAAGCGACAAGGCAAGTGAGGCAAGCAAAGAGAGGCGAGTTGTGAGCAAAGTGAGTGAGGCCAAGGGGAGTGAGCGAGGCCGAGGCGAGTGAAGAAGCTTTCTATTTTTTTTATTTTATCGAATTTGCTCTAGGTTTCTACTTTCTAATTTACATGACAAATATAACTATGAAGAGAATAGAAGAGGACGTGCTAGAATTTAAAATAGACAAAAGCATATATTGTATAATATATTAGATATAAAATATATAAATATATATATATATATATATATATATATATATATATATATATATATATATATAATATTATGTACAGGGTTGGTTCAATAGATCAACTCTAAACTTTCACGGTCGATGACCAACCCACACACCGCAACGTCCGGGGGTCTTAGGACTAAAGACCGACATAGTCTCCCTAAGGATTGGACCAAGACTAGCTAGGTTGGGCCAATGTAGGGTTGGTCCAAGGTTAAGCTCACGCCTAGTCCCACTCATGTTGATTGACCTGGGTGAAGCTTCAAATAGAACTGTATAAACTAGTGAAGCGATTCTAAGGAAGAAGTTGAAGAGGGTTGATGGTTCGCATTTATGTCCATAGGATCACAGCGACTAAGAAAAAAACATTTTACTTCTCTATTGAAAGTACACAGTTAGGAACACAACAAGAAGGGCATACATGGAAACGAAGACAGGCCAAGGAAAGAACTGAGGAATTTGTATCGAAGCTTAGTGTTGCAATGGCGAAAGATTTGGTCACATCTCGAAAATTCGCTAACCAAAAAGCATATGTGTAGTTAATCTCTCCAAAGAAAAGGATACTTTTTGAAACTATATTTCAATGCTCTATAGAATGAATTATTAGTGTTGAAAAGTGATCAAAATTTATAAGGCAACCCGACTCAGTTCGGTCGCTTGCATAACGTTGTTTGCTACTCACCTGTGTCATCATGGTTTTGAAACGCCTCAAACTAATTTGAGACATATTTGACACCCTACATTCCCATCCTGTCTCTAATACCCCTGAAGGCAGCCCCACTCAAGTCCGTTGCTAGTGCAATATTGTCCTCTCTAGTCGAGACTCACTCATGCTTGCATGATTTTGCAAGGAGTGGTGCTAAATTGAGATTTGCGAGACTTATCTATTAGCACAACAGCTCACACACAAGTGATATGGAGTCAGAGATATACCTAATGCCTGATAATGGATAAGTTAAAACCAAAAAGATGTGCATGGCAACTGAGAAGTGATAGAACTTGAAAAAAGAAAAAGACATTTGACGCTTTAAGTAAAGTCTCCAAATTAAAAGCAAGCTGAAGCATGTTGCTAAGCCATAAGTATGGATCAAGCACTACTATCATCAGGAAAGTTATCAAAATAGCCATAAATTTATTACAATTTTTCAAATTCAGTCATAAATCTCTTTTTTGTCAATTCAATTATAAAACTTTTGAATTATACCAATTTAGACCATTTGGCCATTTTTTTCTGGCCAACCGATGCTAACATAAATAATTTTTTAATAATATTTTATTTTTGAATATTTTATTAATTTTTTTCTTTTCTCTTTCTCTTTCTTTTTTATTCACTTCCTTCTCCTTCCTCCAGCTGATTGCCAACAACAACCAGCCAGAGGCAGGGCTGGCAAGGGGCCTTGCCAACCTTAGGGAAGCCTAGCCATGGTTGGGCGACCTTGCCCAAACCACCCATTGGGCTAGTGAGGCTTGTCCTCGTTGGAGGCCACAAGATCGAAGGCCGCAACATTGCTCGACCTTTGGCAAGGGCTGTTAGTGGCTAGGCGAGGCTCGCCCACATCAGCCCGGTCAATTAAAATTGGTCGAATGGACTATATTGTCCAAAAAATATTTATGACTGAATTAGAAAAATTGCAATAGGTTTATGACTGTTTTGGTAATTTTTCCTACTATTATCAATCCATGTAAGCCTACAAAGGAGAATAGTGAACATTTAAGAGAATTGAAGTGGGTAACAAAAGCACCAACAAATTAGGGTGGTAGAGATTAAGTTGATGTGAGTACGAACATAAATGTGAGCACTATAGTCTTAGAAGAGAATTTTATCTAGGCTTGTATCAAAGAGAAATGTTACAAGAAGTTAAATAGCGTGACTGCAAAAGGCATTTTTCCCTAACCATGGTATAACTTAGAGCAAAATTTTGCTAAGTTTATGGTATCATCCTAGTTTCCTATCTGGATAGAAGCTATTAATTAAGGTATACTGATTGGTTCTTGAAAATGAAAATACTAAAATGTGCTTTAATTAGGCAAACTAAGGAGTTCTTGACAAGAGGAAAGACTTTGCACTTATCCAAATGCCTCTCGACTTTAATTCATTCACTTCTTTCTACTTCACAGATACATAATTGGTGTTTAACCATCAGGATACTAGCATTCACACTATTGTGGGAAGCTCTTGGGTTGTGACACTGAGGTACCTGAGGTACTCTTGCAGACCTTGGAGTTGACGATTCAAGTTTGCTATTTCTTCTTCTAAAACCTGCAAATGGTATTTGAAGGAAACTCCCAGATAATTAATTTAACATTAGTGGGTGTTCTCCTATGATAATGTTGAAAGCTAGGTTGTTTATTTGATGTACCTTGGCATCAATGGGTGGCCGATCCAATTCTGGTTGGGCTTCCCGCTTCAGATTGTTGTAGCGTTCGATGACCGAGTCCATGCTGAACACAAACAAGAGTCACTTTATGAGATCTATATCATAATGATTGATGTAATCAAAATGGGAGACGGTATTTGGTGCTTTTGAGGCATATAAAAGATTAATGGACTGTAGACAATTCCTTACTTTGGTTGATTCATAGGAGAAAAAGGAAAAGGAAAATTTAGGAAAATGTTCAAATTCGACTCGCAAACAGTTGAAGGAATGAATAATCATTTTAGCAAGTTTCAACGAAACTGATCATGTGAAGCTTCAGTGACACAAGAGGAGATAACAAAGAAACTCAAAAGTTGATTAGATAATGATACTCAACTCTAAAACTAGGGCTAAGTTGAAGCAGCGTTGTTATCCCAGAAATCAATTTCGACATGGAAGAAAAAGTTGCGCCAAAGTAGCTGCTAAAGCTGCAAGAAGAATAAGCGCACGTGTCATGGTTCGTGTGTGCACGTGTGGGTTCGTTAGCGCATGTGCGAGGAAGAGAGAGGGAGATGTCGCGAGTCAAGTCTATTGATGGACACTGACCTTGAGCTCGAGTACTCATAGAGCTGTGCAGTGCAGGAGGAGATGATGATTCCAACCTCGGCGTCCCAGAGTTGCGATAGATCCTTGGCCTTCTTCATCAGCAAGTTCCTCCTCTTGGCGAACGTGATGTGCTCGTTGCTGCTCGAATGCGGATTCATCTCCGAACTGGAAATCTTCCCTCCTCTTCCCTCGATAGACCTCGCCTTCTCCTCCGACATCACTCGATAGCCCTCGGCGATTATCTTTCTTAGTGGAAAACCCGATTCAGGAAGCGCGATTTTATCGTTGAAGAACATAGGGAAACAAAATGAAACTCCAAGGAGACATGTTTAAGGAGAATACATCATCAACGGAATTCAAAAAAGACAAAAAGCAAAAGAGAAGGAGAGGAGGAGTTAAAAGTACACAGTCTCACCTCTGCAGAGAGTCCAGTGTTCATCAGAGAGACGATTTTGAGATTGAAATCTGTGTGGTTTTCTCAGAGTCAAGATAGGAGAAAACCAAAATCGAAGTGGGACTTGTCAGATTTCAAGACAAGCGGTTTTTCTACTACTACTGTTTTTGTGGGGTGGGGCTCTTGGGCGTGCCTACTCGCGCGAGTCCGGTTTGCGAATGGCACTCGCACCCCTCTTGGTAAAACCCGGGAGTCTCAACTTGATTACAAGAAAAGGACATCAGCCTAATTACCAGAAAACGACATGCGACAATTTATCATCTGATTATGACCGACTAGACTTGGAAAATGACGTTTTAGTACTTGAGCTTGCAAGTCGTCAATTATCATCACAAGTGGGCCACGTATCTAGGAAATTGGCACCTTCACCTTCTATAGAGGACACTCATAATCTTTTCCAATTTCATCTCTAGCAAATATTTATGTAACTATTCTTAATGTAATTTAATATAATCTAATGTAAATTTGCGAATATAATACAATTAGGGTGCTCACCTAAGCTCAACTTAAAATTAATGAGTCAATTTTTTCATTGAATTTTACGAACAAATTAGTAATAATGATTGAATTGTTTAGATTTCACACCCATGTAATATGATATAATCTAGTGTCTATTCTCAGTAAAAAAAAAATCTAGTGTCTATCCATGAGATACTTGTTCGGCTTATTAAGCTGTTAGATGGAAAAGCTTTGAGTTCTTAAGATCTTCCGGCCTCGTTTATTATCAAATAAACATCTAAAAGGAAAAGAGGATGACAATAACATGCAAGTCATTCTAAAAAGTTTCAAACCTCTAGAATATATTATTTCGGATACATTATCAATATCACGGGATATCTTAACTCAATTCATGCTCTTTAAATTGAGAAAATCTCAATTTATGATATAAACCATGGGGGAACTTAGTTTGAGTTCAATAATAAGTTTATTCAGACCAACTGCATATCTTGATTAAAATCCCCAACTAGGGGTCCATGATATATAACTCATCTCCTTTTAGCTAGTTTTCTGGTTAAACATTGCAGGCCCCCTGTTTTTCTCCATTCTTAAATGGAGGAAGCAGATTCCTAATTAGCAAGTGATAAAAATATGGATATCACTTACATCCATATTTAACTATATATAAACATGAGTGATGTCCGTCTTTATAACTCATCAACCAAATGCTGGACTGAATGAATATATCCTCCAACTGAGGATGCAGAAAATATCGGAATTTCCCTATTTTAATGTTATGTTCAAATTAAAAATGGATTTTTACAAAATTGCAGTAAACACTAGATCTTAATAAGCAAACGACTCATGATAGAAGGCAAACCGTAGCTAGTTTCCCTTAAAGACGGACCTTTAAACTTTTTTGGAACATTTTTCTAATACTAGAGGTACTTTGTTGCCTTTCGCCTGAGGTTTTGATACTTCTTAATAAAATAGAAATTGAAAAGAGAACATTTTTCTTTTTTCATCTCCATAGGAAGGGAACAGATTTTACATTCACGCACCACTATCGAATAGGTTGTCTGTCGCTTTATTGAATATAATATAGTAGGTCTTGTTACATTATTGTTGGTAAATAAAAATAGTATTTGCGATGGTAATTTTCTCAACTTCTTCGTAATTTTTTCCAACTTGTGTATCAGCAATTTTTGTTTTTGAGTTAGTAATTAACTTTTCAAGAGGATAAAAAATACTAATCAAGGACCATAGAAAAGTCTGGTAGGGCGGGCCAAATGGGTATGGAGCTGAGTTCTTTAAGAGCAATTGGGAGCTGGTAGGGCCGCTGGTTGTTGAAGCGGTAAATGATTTTTTTCGTCACAGGGCGCCTTCTCAGAGAGATTAATAACACCATCCTAGTGTTGATCCCTAAAGTGCCTAATGCGACCTTGGTGAATGATTACAGACCTATAGCCTATTGCAACACAATTTACAAATGTATTACAAAGGTGTTAGCTAATCGAATCGCTGCAGTTCTTCACGATGCTATCAGTCCTTCTCATAATGCCTTTGTCAAAGGCCAACGAATCCGAGATAATATACTTCTTGCACAAGAATTATTTGCTGGTTTTCATCGTCAACCGTATATCCCTAATTGTGTAGTGAAAGTGGATTTTCAAAAAGCTTAAGATACGGTCGACTGGGACTTCCTTGAATTGGTTCTATGTGCATTTGGATTTCCGGACCACCTCACTCGGCTCATTATCATGTGTGTGCGCACTCCGAAGTTTTCTATCTCCCTCAATGGGGAACTCCATGGTTTCTTCCTCAGTGGCCGTGGACTTCGTCAGGGCGATCCCATGTCTCCTTACCTCTTCACGTTGGTTATGGAGGTCTTCTCGGGAATTCTCAGCACTCATGTGGCACTACCTAATTTCAAATTTTTCTGAAGATGTAAGGCTACAAGATTGTCTCATCTCTTCTTTGTGGATGATGTCTTTCTTTTTTCCCGAGCGGACATTCCTTCGATCTCTCTCCTCAAGGAAGGTATGGATATCTTCTCAGCATGGAGTGGACTGAAGCTAAACAACAACAAAAGTGAAATATTTCTTGCTGGAGGATCAGTGGTGACAAGGAATGAGATTCTTCGTAACTTTCAATTTGTCGAAGGTAAGCTACCAGTACAGTACCTAGGGGTTCCTATCTTCTCATCGAGGCTCGGCAAAGCGGACTGTGTGTCGCTAGTTGATCGCATAACAGCCAGAGTCCAATCCTGGAATCAGAGATTTCTATCCTTTGCTGGCAGATTGCAGTTAATAAGGTCAGTTCTCCATGCGATCCAAGCTTATTGGGCGAGTGTTTTCACCATTCCTTTTGCAGTGTTGGATCGTATTGAGCAAATCCTCAGACAGTTTCTATGGAGGGGACCGACACTTGGGAAGGGTGGAACGAAAGTTTCCTAGGACGACGTATGCCTCCCAAAGGAGGAAGGGGGTCTTGGAATTCGCAGGCTAAGGGACTGCAACAAGGCTGCGATGCTCAAGCATATTTGGATTCTATTCACGGACAAAGAGTCATTATGGTGCAGGTGGATCCACTCAACCTTCCTGAAAATGAAGAGTTTTTGGGTAGTTGGGGTGCCGTCCCTTTGTTCTTGGGCTTGGAATAGAATCCTATACCTAAGAACCGAATTCCAGCTCTCTTTTCGCTGGAAGATCGGAGACGGCCAATCAACTTCCCTTTGGTTTGATCACTGGCACATGAGAGGTCCACTTCATCTTATTTGCTCGGATTCGATGATGATGAGTTTGGGTTTATCCCGACATGCAACGGTGGCTGATCTTTTCTCACTGGCAGGACAATCCTTCAGAGCAGTGGTTGAATCCTGGGAGTAGCCTCTCCCTATCCTCTCCAGGGCACCGGATCATTTTACTTGGACTGATAGCACTTTTGGTCTTTTCTCGGTAGCCTCGACGTGGCATACTCTTAGAAGAAAGAAGGATAAGGTCAACTGGGCATCCTTAATCTGGAACAAGGCTATCACCCCAAGATATCAATTTAATCTCTGGCTCATTATCAAGAATCGTCTTCCCACCCAAATCTTGCTTATGTCGCATGGCATAATTGAGAATGAGGTTTGTGCTTTTTGCAAGCTAACGTCGAACTCTATCGACCATCTCTACTTCGGGTGTTGTATTACGGCCAGTATGGCTTTCTTTTGGGCGGCCAAATGCAATCTCCCCTGGCGGAATAGGACCTGGTTGGAGAACCTTCAATGGGCTATGAAGTTTCTCTCTGGTAAGGACTTTTATCACTCCATTGCCCGCTTTTTTTTTTTTTTTTTTTTTTTTTGCTCTTTGCCACATTATTTGGAGATACAGGAATGACGTCCTGTTCAGAAACCACCATGTCGCGGTCGCCGCCGTCAAAAATCATCTCATCAAAGTGGTCAAGGATAAAGCTTTAACGTCCAGAAACGTCAATGATAATCATAAGAACAGAAGGCTCCAACGTAGTTGGGTGTTAGACCATTGCATTTTCTCTCCTTATTAAGCGCAGCCTTACACGTCCGTAGAGTGGTTTGTAGACTGCTTTTGGAAAGAGTCGGGTGCTGAACGGCAACACGTCTGCTGGTCGTCTTCGGCGTTGGACCTGTTTTGTGGTCTTTGTTTGTTCTTTCTATTCTTCTTTGCTGGTTTGGTTAGTTTGGGAGTTTTTTGGCCCTATGTGGCTTTCTCCTTTCTCTTGTGTTCCTTTGCCTTATTTTGGCTGTTCTATGCTTTGTTCCCCTCTGTTGCGGTGCTTCTCTTGCTTCCGGTTCCCTTTCACTCACGCTGATTTGTTGTCTTGCTGAGTGTAAGTTTTGTGGCGCCGAATTTTGTGATATTGGTTCAAAGCTCTGTATATTATTTCTTATCAAAAAAAAAAAAAAAAAGGACCATAGAAAAGTCTGAATAGTCATATCATCTTAACCCTAGTAAAAGAATCCAGTATGTACACCGAGCACTCCACTTTGCTAACCTATTGCGACATTTAATAGGTATGCACAATTCGATTTTGTCAGACGACACGTTCAACTTTGGAATTCTAACCCTTTTAACAATTATAATCTTATTGTCGTTTAGTTTATGCGGCAGATGACCGAAGCTTGTAAATATATCCTTGCTTCCACGTAACACAACGTACTCACTGATATTATTATCACAAAAATGTCGGCTTGACTTATTCTTTGTTCATCAGTTTGACTACATGTAATCCCATTGGACAATTTTACAATCCTTTTTTATTGACAGCGTGATTTGCGCATTGCCCGATAATTATGGAACACTTCTCCACAATTAATACGTGCATCTCAACATACTCTGGGGACAGAGGTAATTGAGATTATAACATGGAGTCCCGTGCTCGAGCCCGTCCCTAATCCAACGGAGCCAACGCCTTGGAGTTAGTGCTTTTGTGTTTCCTTTCTTTTCTTTAATTCTTTTGTACGAGGTCCGAAGCAATCATTTTAGAAACGGATTGGACCCGCTGGTTCAGTCAATTAGACCTCCGGTCGCGTTCGTGCCCGTTTACCGATGGGATCAAAACCGATTAAGAACCAGCCGAACTGATCCAACTGTTTTAGATTTAATCAGTCTCGACCATGTTTTTCATTTATTGTAAAAGACAGATTTCGGTTGCGAAGAGGGCACTTCAGTCCGCTGACTTTTTGGATGATACACGTACTCCTCCAACCAACTGGGCTACGTGATTCGTTTAAATTATATTTGGCAAACTTGTAGTTCACACCATCTCTCACCTTTTGTATTAAAATAATGTGAAAAAGCCAAACGCATAACCAACGTAGCTATGCGTGACTGGTGGCTGCACGATGCACTATAACATATATTTCTCATTCCACTAAACGCTCGATTTCTCCGATTAAATTGGTTGAACTGCATGCTGATGGCCTATCAAGTTCTGTGCGATTGGTGACTGCATAACGCACCATATTACGTATTACTTATTCCTCCAGTCGTCCAGTTTTTCCGGCTAAACCGCCCACTGTGTGTTGGTAGCCTATCTAGTATGGCCTCCATTATGGTTTTCAAACATTGATGTGAAGTAAGCAAAAGCTGTACGGATGATATAGCCATGAAGCTATTTTTTCCACCTTATGTCTACTTTTGAATAAACGGTAAGTGAGCTTATTTCTCTCCTTTAGGTTTTGGATTCAAATTGTAATGGAGCATTTCGAGAGTAAAATCTTCGATGTATTCGGTCAATGTGAGGGAGTGTGCTTTTAAAATCGCCTGAAAAGGTGGTTTTATTGAGGTGTGGGAAATCTGGTCCCAACATCCTCTGAATGTTGAAAGGAAATGAAGAACATTTTTCTGTAAAGGTTGTGAGTGAGACAAAAGCTTAGGGCATGTTTGGTAAACATCTAAACAGTGTCTGATTCTGATTTTTTGTTCCCAGAATAAGTTTGGGACGAGAATTGCATTTGGTAAAATTATTGTTCGAATCAAGAATAAAAAAAAAAGTTGATTCTTGTTCCAGGAACAAAATTAAGAATCAAAACTCTTCTTCTTCTCTTTTCTTCTTCTTCATCAATCGCCATCCCACGACCGTTGCCCGCCGCCGTCCGCCATTCTTTGTTGGTCGCCGCCATCCACCAAGAATCGGTCCGACGAGCTCGCCGGAGGC
The DNA here is from genome assembly GCA_014182375.1 of Eucalyptus virginea. Classification (NCBI taxonomy): domain Eukaryota; kingdom Viridiplantae; phylum Streptophyta; class Magnoliopsida; order Myrtales; family Myrtaceae; genus Eucalyptus; species Eucalyptus virginea. The sequence continues at coordinate 31,042,018 of CM024522.1, read as the reverse complement.
TCTCGTCTAGCCTGAAAAAAAAAACAAAAAGAAGAAAAAAAAAGAATAGGAGAAAAAAGAAAAAAAGGAAAGAAGAAGAAGAAGAAGAAGAAAAAAAGAATAAAAAGAATAAAAAGAAAAAAGAAGAATAGGAGAAAAAAAAAAAAGAAAAAAATAGAAAAAAGAAGAATAGGAGAAAAAAAGAAAAAAAGGAATAAAAATAAAAATAAAAATAATAAAGGAAAATAATAAAATAAAATAAAATAAAATAAAATAAAAAGGAAAAAATAAAAGAAAAGGAAAAAAAAAAAAAAAAGAAAAAAAGGAAAAAAAAACAAAAAACGAAAAAATTATAAAAATTATTTAAAAATTAAAATAAATTGATTTGGAACCGAATCAATGAACACGGTACTAAACGCAATTCTATTCTAGAATCAAAAATTTTGTACAGATTACCAAATGCATTCTTTTACTCGAATTAGTTCCCCAAAACGAATAAAAAATAATCATTTCGATCATAATTTGTTTTCAAGAACGTAATCGTTACCAAACGCGCCTTAGAATTGGAACTGTTGAAAATATTAAATAGAAGAGTAAATTAAGAGTAAATAGGAATAGATTGAGGACAATTTGGATTGAAGAAAAGAAAAATGACTTGACATCATTTGCGTTCACGCCGTAAAAGAACATAATCACATGACCATGTCCACGCCTAATTAAATAAGAAGTAAATTATGTGCGTTCACATTTGGACTGCCAACAAGTCAAAGGATAAACTATGAGAGTTCGAGCTGTGCATGTTCATAGCAATATGGTACGACAGGATCGTCGGACAATTTTTCGTCTAAAATAATTTTACAAAGTCATATGGACTTACTCGGGAATAAAACCTGCTGTCTTGGATTTATATTCGATTTCAACTCGATTGCGAGTGTTCTGATTAAGTTATGGGGTACCTTTCCAGACCTGCATGATTATTCTCATCATGATTCATTCCTCTAAGCTCATGTAGGCCCTTTACTCGTGTTCTTCTGTGCGGCTCAGATACAAATTCATATCGTCGGATCGATAGAAAAAGGCATACGTAATGCATGCATAGAGTTATTAGTTCGAACTCTAGATTTGTTGAAATAACTTTTGGAGACAAAAGTAAGTTCTAAGCTCGCATGGAAGAATGCATATTGACAAAATTTTGAAGTTGGTGAATTGGCTTTTCTTAGCCTATAAGTATAAACTTAGTCATGATTATGAATAGTGTTGGGGACAGTGATCCTTTAAAAAAATCATAATTCCAGCTCAATTAAGGGTTTTGAATGGACAACAATGTTTATATATTTTAGGATGTCATGGCTGACGCATTGAGATTATCACCTAAAATAATCGTGATTTCAAGTTCGAGTGGCGATGACTTTCATTTTGTCCTTTAGTATCTACCAATGAGAAACACTGGACGATAATCGACTCTACCGTCTTAGGCCGCGATCGTGGCTACTGACAAAGATGATCATGGAAGCCTACAGACTTGTGAGAAAGAGTTAATATTTTAAATGATTGCATGTTCACTTAGTGATTACTGCTCAAAGAAACTTTACACCAGACTATTTATATAAGTCAACATTTAAGATGAGCCGACGCAGTTTATAATATAATAAAGAAGGGATGCAGAAATCACATTTACATTATCATAGAATGAAATACATGTGCGACAACTAAGCACACAAAAATCCCCACGCTCTTATGGTTTCAAATCATAATGTATGCTCATGTACATAGAGCTTATAGTCCTGATTGCATGATTATATTTTATGAACAAAGTTAAGCAAGCTTTGCCAACAGCTGAAACTTATAGTCCCGTCTGTTTGATTTTTTTTTTTTTCCACATTTTATCCAAACAATTCAAGGCAGTTTGCATTTGTTTTCAAATTCTTTTGAGAACAAAACCCGGCGGGGTTGGGTCCTGTTTTGGCCACTGGTGCGTGTTCGAATCCTCCATGAGGCAATGCCCTGATCTCACCTGAATATGGAAGAGGGGTCAACCTCACACGCCAAATTACTTAAGTTTTCGAATTAACTACCTATATAGGGTACTATAGTTCAACTTGATCTTGTTGGGTGGAACTAGTTCAAGTTGGGGCTCCCCAATATTTCAAACGCTCAACTCCCACAATAAAAAGTTCAATCTTGTTATGGACGCAAATTAGGGTTGGTTGGGACTGTGTCTTATTTGGTCAGTGCTTGAATCTTATCGAAGTAATTCCAAGTATAACTTGAATCAAGTTAAAAAAAAAATTTCTAATATACTCAAATTGAGTAATTTAAATAGAGAAATGCTTATGTGACTGTTTTTAATCTACTATGATATCAATAGCCTATTTAGAGTCACAAATAAATAAATAACAAATAACTAGAAATTGTTATGGAGTCTATTCCTTCAAAAATTTGTGGCTTACCATATGTTGTTAGTATCCCAAAAACTGTTATGTTAACAAAACCTATTCAAAGATAATGCTTTGATCAATTCAAACTGAATCAACCATTTTGATTTTTGCAAAGCAAGAACCTTCCATAATATGACTATAGATCATTCAAATATAACGCTTTGATTGATGGGGCCTCATAGTCGATCTGGCAAGGCTCGCCCTTGCCATCGGCTGGCTAAGCCAACGCCGGTCGGCGTCCATGTTAGCGTCAACCGGCCAAATTTGACTAGATAGACCGAATTGGCCAAATTGTAAAAGGTTTAGGACTAAATTGGAAAATTTGCAATAGGTTTAGAGCTGTTTCGATAATTTTCCTTAGATTTGCAGAAGATTTTAAATACTTCACTTCATATTGTCACTCCTAAAGAATAATTCTCTTATCAAGATTGACCACTCATTGTCAGATGTTCACACAATTCACTCAATGATCACGAAAAATTAATAACCTCAAGATGTTACAATTAGCAAAGTAGAAACTTGAATCTATTATTCTTCAAAATCCATAATTGCATAATTTGTAGTTTGAGTTAATATATATTTCGAAGATCTAGGTGATATAGATCCGTAGTTAGACCTAAAGTGGTGAGACAACTCCAAAAATAACAGGAGATCGATCAAGTTTCATCGCATTCTCGAACCCAATATCGCCAAGGGCTTAGTCATTAGGTATGTACTTCCTAGTCCATCGTATAGTACAAATCAATTTGGTAATTTCTTGATCAGCACATTTTGACTTGGTACATTAACGATTTTATGGAATGTGCTGTCCAATAGAGTAAAATGAGCGATAAATACTTCAGCCTAGACATCTCTGAAGATTGCTAGAGACGATGTTGAATTATAGAGTTTGGGACAGCTTTCTAGTTCGCCAACAAAGATCACCCAGCGTCTCGCCCTTCATTTATTCTCCTCGATAATAACAAAGACAAGAACAAGAAAAATAAAGACGCCGGGAAAAGACGAGAAACAGAAGCCATACCTGTTCATGCTGCAACCCATTTTGACAACTCTTTTGCCCCATATAAGTCCAATATTTTTATTTGTTATCAAGAGTTTACTGTACATGTGACACCAGAAGATAGTTTCAAACAACATTATGCTTAAAACTGTTCATCGCTCGGGACTAAAATTTATATCCCGACATCTAAATGATTCTCCTTTTCCACTAATTCTCAACCTTGAGAGGTTCATCATGTCTCCTTCTTATCTAGGGAAGAAGCTTTATCCCACAAATAAGCCCATTGTAGAAGTGTTGAGATTTCTGTTGGTAACCATAATGAATATCTCCGAAAACTTAAAACATAGGGGAGCGGTGAAAGAAAAGGAATTTGAAAAATGGATTATCATTAATTTTTTTGGCAAATTCATAAAAGATTAAAAATATTTTCTATGGAGTATAGTACATTTCATCAAGCATTGGCTTATATCATAAAACGATGGAGCTTTTTTTTTTTTTTTTTTTAATATATGTAAAAACTTATCGCATCAGAAAGAACACTCATCCGGGGGACAAAATCCTGCATAGAAGTCCTCATGAGGTTAAAAAACTGTTAACACAAAATCCCCCAATGAGTACAAAAAGATCTGTGAACAGCGCGTGGCTATTAAATGAAGCCCATATCTAATGTCACATTGTATAGCATGAAGAATCTCATGACTTGGGATGGTAGAATAATTTGAAGGCGATCTACTCATAATGCACACAACTCTACTCTAATCAAGAAGAGAATGAGACGAATAGGTTTATTTCTTTTTTGTTTCTTTTCTTCACCTTATCAAAAATTATCACAAGACTTGCCTTTGTATATGCTTATTTACATTTCAAGGAAATAAATTCTTGAGAACTTACAAAATATTAAACTACACATAGAAACACTAACAATCAAGATGCATTCAAAATATGTTGACTAGACATAGAAACACGAATAGTCAAGATGCATGTAGGACATTTATGAATTTCGTTTAATTACTAACATTTCCTGTTAACAAATCTAAAGAGTTTTAGTAAAAATATATGCTAGTCGATCTCCCATCTTGACATGTGTAACTTCAATTTCCTCCTCCCTCACTTGTTCTCGAATGAAGCGATATCGAAGAACAATATGTTTGCTTCATTAATCAAAAACTAGATTTTTTCTTCAAAGCAAAAGCATAAATATTATCAACAAAAATCTTTGTTGCTTTCTTATGCTCCATATGACTTTCTTTAAGTAGTTTTCTCAGCCATATTGCATGACAAACACATAAAAATGCTGCTACATATTTAGTTTCATAGGTTGAAAGACTAGCACTAAATTGCTTCTTTAATGACTGCATAACTAGCGCTAAGTTGCTTCTTTAATGACTGCGTAAAAGCAATGTCACATAAGAAAAATACAAAGTCTGTTGTTCTCTTTCGATCATCAATATCTCCATCATAATCATTGTCTAAATAAGCTTTAAGCTGTAAGAATTTGGACTAATGGTGGTGTAAGCCATGAGCAACAATCCCTTTGAAGTACGGAATTATCCTTTTTACAGCCTTTAAGATGAAATGACTTTGATTTTTCCGTATACGACTCACAATTCCAACACTATACATGATATTTTGTTAGGGTGAATGGTTCTTGGTTCCATACAGGTTCCACCTGAAACCTAGAGTCTGCTTGTTGGAACAAGTTCCTTATTTTTTGAAATATAAAATCTACCATGCATACCCTAAAACTCGAAACATATCTTGTCGCAAGTTCTAAGTTCAGTTCTAGGGTTTACCATGGTTCCGCCTATATTATTATTTAAACGGTTACAATTTGCTAACTATAACTAATATTTAGACATACGAAAAATATGAACATTAGTAAAGTAAAAATCTTAGTCATAAAATGGAAACTTAGACTAGTACTTCCAAATTATACACTCGTCATCAAACAACATGAAATATTAGGGGATTGCACGGAGACATGAACCGAGAAAAATATTAAAACTTGTTTTAGGTTACAAGTTACAGGTTTCATATTCCTCCAATTAAGAACCCAAAACTTACCCGTCGAAATAGATTCTTCATTTTTTTTTTTTTTTTTTAAACTTGAATCCTACCCTGCATACCTTGAAATCTATAACCTATAGTTTCCTATCGGTCGGTTCTCAGGTTCCAAGTTCTACCATGAAATCATGCTTACCCCTAATATCCTGTCTAGTACATGTCAAATATCTCAAGCTTCCTATCAAGCTTCTATAGTACATTGAATCAACATCAACACTATCATCAAACTTTGAAAGCTTGGTTTCACACTCAATTGGTGAATTGACTGGTTTACAATATTCATATTGAATTTTTCAAGAATATTTTTTGCATATCCTTTTTGGGAATTAAAAAACTCATCTGCACTTTGCTTTAGTCTATGCCAAGAAAATAATACATGTGACCGTTATCAATCATTTCAAATTCCTTTTATCACGGATGCCTTAAAAGCATCAATCATTGTTGGATTACTTCATGTTAAAAAATGTCATCTACATAAAAACAGGTCAATAAAACATCACCTTTTCTTGATTGGAATAAAGTGCACACTCATATGGACATTGAGAGAAGGCATTTGCTTTGAAATAAGCATATATTCTGGAATTTCATGCTCTCGGTGCTTGTTTAAGTCCATATAAGGTTTAAAAAAACTTTGACAATAGGAATGACTAATGAGCCATGACAAAACATGCAGGTCATAAAGGTACTCCACAACTTAATTAGAATACTCACCATCATGGAGCACAGCTCAAAGTATCATATTTTGTCCTTATAATTGTTGGCAATCCAAAAGTGGACGCACATTGATTATTCCTTGTCTAATTTCCAGACACGGGTGGTGTGAACGTGGTCATGTGAAAATGTTCTTTAATAGTGCGAACGCGAATGATTTCAGTCACTCTTTTTTTTAACCAACCCAAATGTTCCATGTCCACATTCTGTGTGTGCTGAATTTTCTCTCGTCTGTCCTGTTTCCAATAGCTCGAGCTCTAACCCTTTTTGTCTTACTCACAGTCTTCGCACGTAAGAAATTTTCCTTTTCTTGGGTGATGTCAAACCAGCTTTTGCGCGTCTTGACAAGACACTTTTTTGGACGATCTGAAGAGCGCACTCCCTCAAAATGGCCTGATACATTCAAAATTTTACTCCTAAAGTTCTTCCAACAAAACTAAACTCGAGACCAGAGAAAGAAGAACAAACGGCCTGACCATTTAAGCTAACGGTAGTTAAAGAAATGTTCAAACGCAAACATATCATAGATAAATTTTGTTTCATGCTTTGATGATTCGTTCAGCTTTTGCTCACTTAACACTACTGTTCCGGAAACTGCACTGGAAGCCATAACGGATAGACCATTAGTATGCCGTACCAATTCAAGGTTTTAACTGGAAAAATCCGGCCGTTAGTGAAATAAGTAACATATATTGTGGTGCATTATGTAGCCAACAGTCATGCAGAGCACTGCTTCCTTGGTGAAGTTGTTTAAGGCAAATGGAAAACAAGACCGGACCGGTTCAATTCATAAAGATCTGGCCAGTTCGTCCAGTTAGGCCGATTCTTTATGCTTTTCACCTCCATCGTTACTAGGCATTATCGGGACCGAAGGTCTGAGGTTGTAAAATCACTACTTCACATCAGATTAAAGAAAAGGAAAAAAAAAAAAAAAAAACCTAGAAACATTAACCCCAGGTGTGGGTTCCGCTTGATCAGGGACGGGCCCAGGCGAGGGAGTTCACGTTGTGAATTAATTGCCTTCTACTCGCGGAGTGCTACCAATTCCTTGTGGGCTACCTGTTTGGGTGAAACTTGCGAGTTAACATGATTGTAGGCTAACAGAGAGTTCATCGATATCAGGGGATTAGTCGAACGAAGTCAGGTTCAACCCGTCATGAAAAGAGAATTCGTAATCGTCCAATGCATTGACATGTCCTCATTCTGATGAACAAAAAATTAAGTCAAGCCGACAATTTCGTGAGAGTAATATTAGTGATTGCGATGTACTACCTGGGATGCAAGATTATAATGATGAGCTTTGGTCATCTGCTGCATAAACTAAACGAAATTCAATAAGATTATAACTGTTATAAGAGTTAGAGATCCAAAGTCATACTTGTTCTCTGACGATACTACATTGTGCATTCTTGTTGGTAGTCGCAAGGGGTTAGGAAAATGGCGTACTCGATGTACATAATGGTTCTTTTACTAGGGTAGCGTTAACCCTACAAGATGATGTGATTTCTTTCGCTTTTTCTATGGTCCTTTATTATTACGCAATTCCCTTGAAAAGTTGAGATTACTAACTCACAAACAAAAATTACCAACCCTAACATATGTGGACAAAATTACGAAAATATTAAGAAAAGTACTATCACAAATACTGTTTGCCAAGAAAAAAAAAGTAAAAAGACCTACAATATTATATCGAATTGACGAACACAACTAGTAGGTAGTTTGCACGTGCAGAAAATCCGTTGACCTTAAAATTTGCTTGGCTCCGAGGCCCCAGTATAAGGAAAGTGACTTGCTATCTCACATGCGAACTAACAAATGAAGAAAATATTTAACTCTTACACGCAATGATCTGAAAAATAATGTATGAAAACCAAGTAACTATATGCATTATCCTATCATTTTAACTATCTAGTAAAAGAACACCAAAAGTGTTAAAATTTGGTGCGAATAAACACTTAAGTGCTAAGATTTCTAAAAGGTATACCTAAGTACAACTTTTAAAAAAAAAAAATTAAGACATTTAAGTGCCAACTCAGCAGGGTAAAGAGACCTACAATATTATATTGAAGTGACGAACACAACTAGTAGGCAGTTTTTGCGTGCAGAAAATCCGCTGACCTTAAAATTTGCTTGGCTCCGAGGTCCCAGTATAAGAAAATTGACTTGTTATCTCACATTCGAACTAACAAATGAAGAAAATATTTAACTCTTACACGCAATGATCTCAAAAATAATTTATGAAAACCAAGTAACAATATGCATTATCCTATCATTTTAACTATCCAGCAAAAGTACATCAAAAGTGTCAAAACTTGGTACGGATAAACATTTAGGGCGTGCATGATAAAATTTCTACTTCTCTATTTCTATGTTTTTCTGTTCCCGGGACAGATTTGGAATAGAAATCCGTTTGATAACGCAATTTAATTTTTCTATTTCTAGAACAGATTCTCTATTTCTCTGTTTTTCTGTTCCTCGGAATGATTTGAAATAGAAATCTGTTTGATAACGCAATTTAATTTTTCTATTTTTGGAACAGATTTCTATTCCAGAAATAGATTTGAAGAAGAAATTAGAAGTTAAAAATTTTAACTTCTCAATTTCTGAAATAAAAATTGAGAAATCAATTTCTGTTTTAGAAATTTTGTCATGCGCACTCTTAAGTCCTAAAATTTCTAAAAGGTATACCTAAGTACAACTTCTTTTTTTTAAATTAAGACATTTAAGTGCCAATTCAGTAGGGTAGCCAGAAATCCAACGTGGCTTGTTTTTAATAATATAAGTAGTCTACATGACTCACCAGAAAGCCTACTAAGTAATGAGGTGTAAAACAACAATGTTTTGCCCCCAAAATTGAATTTTAATATAAATATTAATTTAATTAATGAAAAAAACTAAATTAAAAAAGGGTTATGACAAAGTAGTGAGGGCCTCTCCATCCCTCACTGCTGCCGCCACCCCACCATTGCCAAAAAGGGTCGGCAATAGTGGGGTGACAAAATTCAACATCACTAGGCTCCAAGGGTGTGTAGGCCCTCGCTAGCAATTGGCCAAGGTCATTGGGCATAGGCCCCGACCAATGCCTAACGACCCTAGCCGACCTCTAGCGAGGGCCTGCAAGCCCTCGCCAACAATTGGCCAGGGTCACCGACCACTAGCTAAGGCCTAGTGACCTTGACCGACCCTCCCCCTACTTCCGTCAGACCTTTCCAACGATGATGGGGCAATATTGGAAGTAAGGGCCATAGAGGTGCTCGTTGCTTTGCTACAACCCTTTTTTTAATTTAGTTTTTTTATTTAGTTTAATTAATATTTATATTAAAAATCAATTTTGGGAGGCAAAACAACATCGTTTTGGGACAAGCTAGCCATGTCAACACCACATGGATAATTTTTTTTTTTTTTATAAATAAGTGCCACCTTAGTAAAAAAAATGTCGCTGAAAATGCCATGTTAATATTTTGACTAGAATTTTTTGCCGTTGGCACTTAAGTGTCCTTTTTTTCTTTATTTTGGCACTTAAATGTACATTTTAAAGTTTTGGCATTTAAGTATCTACCCATGTCAAGTTTTGGGATTTGGGGTATCTGATACTCTTAACTATCCAAAATAGACTTAAAAGTTGTGTCCCCCATGTACACTTGTCGTGGAATTACATTTCTTGATTACGTTTCTAATAAAATGTAAGCACTTCCACGTCAAATATTTGAGGCTCTAATGTTAATTCAATCTAAAACTATGAAAGGATTACCATCTCCGGTGAAACCATGCAAAGTGCAACAGCAATTACCAAAACTTTCGAGGACGATAGACTTGCATTACGAACTACTGATAGTTACCGAATACGCAAGTAAATTATGCCAAGAAAAAGGCGCCCTTCACATCTGTAAGCTTTTGTCCAGTAAAAACTTCATTTTGATTTCCTAACATAACATTAAAATGAGGAAGCTTGTGTACTTTCCCGCATTCTTGGTTGGAGGGTCTTTCATTGAGTTAGGTGTCTAATTGATGGGTTCCCAACACGGACATCACCCCAATTTATTTTTAATTAAATCTTGTATGAAAGTGATGTCCATATTTATAACTTGCTGATTAAGGAAATTTCCTCCGATCAGGAATGGAGAAAAACACAGCCCTACAATGTTAATTGGAAAACTAGCAAAAAAAAAAAAAGATGAATTATCTTGCAGTTGGTGTGAACAAAAAATTATTCAATTCAAACTAAGTTCTAAGATAGCTTATATCATGAACTCAGATTTTCTCAGTTTAAGAACAAGATTGAGTTAAATTATCCCGTGATCATGATACATTATTCGAAATAGTAGATGCTAGAGTTTGAAACTCTTTACATTGACTTGTACTGTCTTAATCGTCCTTTCATCTTTTTAGATGTTTCTTTTTATAATGAATAATTAGTCGAAAGATCTTGAGGACTCAAAAAAATTTCCCATTTAAAATTTGAATAATCGGAAAATTACCTTATGGCTGGACGTTATATTATATTACACGTGTGAAAAAACTAATATGCTCTTAAATCTCAAAGAAAAGACGACTCTTTAATTTTAAGTTGAGCTCAGGTGAGTGCCATAATTGTATTCTACTTATTAATTTACATTAGCTTATATTATATTACATTAATAATTATTACAAATTTATCTAATATGAATACATTGGTGGAAATTTACAAGGTGCTTGTAGTGTTTCCTACATATCAAATACTAAAACATGATTTCAAGTCCGAGTCAATCTTAATCGGATGTTAAATTTTCTTTTAGGGAAAAGGAACATGTGGATGTATCTTAATTGATAATAGGGTTGTGTAACCAGATTGGTTTTACCCCGAAATCAAACTAGGCCACCCTAAAACATATCTAGTTCCCAAGTTGGTTCTCAATTCCAAGTGAAGAACAACTCGAGAACTGGATCAATTGAAGCGAATTTGGAATCGGTTTCATAAAGCCTAAAAAAACCTAATTTTTCTCTTGGTATCTTTTTCTCTATCTCTCTCTTTTTCTCTATTCTCTCCAACCAAACTCAAACACTTCACAGCTCTCTCTCTGCTTGCAACTCACCCTCCTCCTTGCTCGGTCATGACTCGCTCTCAATCGTTCAAGCCTCACAACCCTCATTTGTTCCTTACTCACCTTTGCTTGCTCTCCCTTGTTCATTTTATATTTTGAATGGTTTTGTTACTCATATTATTTTGCTATAAAAAATGAAATAGAAAAAAAAAAGGAACAAAGTAGAAATATGTTCTCAAGTAGATCTTAGAATTGGACTAGAAAAAAGAAATAGGTTCCAAGATTGGTTCTAAAGCAAATAGGATAGGTTCCGGGTTCCAAAAACTATGAACCGGTTCTAATAGGGTAGGCTTTAGTTTTTAGGTCTATGACCTATCCATCCTAAAATTAATTATCCCTAATTGATAATGTGTCATTTTTTACCAAGTGATGTGCGAGTGCAGTTCGTAAACCCTACTTGCGCGAGTTGGCACGACCTAGAGCCCCACCCCCACAAAAACATAAGTGATAAAAAAACCTCCAAGGCGGTTTTCAGTTTCTACCTTGAAATTTGACAAGTCCTACTTCGATTTAGGTTTTCTCTTGTCTTGACTATGAGAAACCCACTCAGATTTCAATCTCAAATCGCCTCTCCAATGAATACTGTCCTCTCTGCAGAGGTAAGACTGCACTCTTAACTCCTCCTCTTTTCTTCTTCTTTTTCTTTGTCTTTTTTGAAATCCGTTGATGATTTTTCCCCTTAAACATGTCTCCTTGGAGTTTCATTTTTTCCCCCAATCTTCTTCAACTATAAAATCGCGCTTCCTGAATCAGGTTTTCACTAAGGAAGATAATCGGTGAGTGGTATTGAATGACGTCAGAGGAGAAGGCGAGGCCTATCGAGGAAGGAGGAGGAGGAGGAGGAGGAGGAAAGATTCCCAGTATGGAGATAACTCCGCATTCGAGCAGCAGCGTGCACATCACGTTCGCCAAGAGGAGGAACTCGCTGATGAAGAAGGCCAAGGATCTATCGCAACTCTGCGACGCCGAGGTCGGAATCATCATCTTCTCCTGCACCGGACAGCTCTATGAGTACTCGAGCTCAAGGTCAGCGTGATGTCTCCCTCTCTCTTCCTTGCACATGCGCACGGACGACCCGCACGTGCACACGCGTACCACGATACAGGTGCATGCACTTATTCTTCTTGCAGCTTTAGCAGCTACTTTGGCGCAACTTTTTCTTCCATGTCGGGATTGATTTCTGGGATAACAACGCCGCTTCGACTTAGACCTAGTTTTTGCGTCGAGCGTCCCTATCTAATCAACTTTTTGAGTTTCTTTGCTATCTCTTCTCTTGTGTCACTGAAGCTTCATATATTCAGTTTCATTCAAACTTGCTAAAATGATTATTCATTCGTTAAATTGTTTGCGAGTTGAATTTGAACATTTTCCCAAATTTTCCTTTTCCTTTTTCTCCTATGAATCGACCTAGTAAGTAATCGTCTAAAGTCCATAAATCTTTTATATGCCTCAAGAGAAGCAAATACCGTCTCCCATTCTTGATTACATCAATCATTATGATATAGATCTCTTGGAGTGACTCTTGTTTGTGTTCAGCATGGACTCGGTCATCCAACGCTACAACAATCTAAAGCAGGAGGCCCAACCGGAATTGGATCGGTCAACCGTTAATGCCAAGGTACATCACATAAACAACCTTGCCTTCCGACACTATCATAGGAGAACACATTTGATGTTCGATTAGTTATCTGGGAATTTCTTCTAACAACAGTTTGCAGGTTTTAGAAGAAGAAATAGCAAAATTGACTCGTCAACTTCAAGGTCTGCAAGAGTACCACAGGTACATCAGTGTCGCAACCCAAGAGCTCCCTGCAATATTGTGAATGCTAATATCCTGACAGTCAAACACCAATTATGCATCTGTAAAGTAGAAAGGAGTGAATAAATTAAAGTCGAGAGGCATTTGGATTAGTGCAATGTCTTAATTCTTTTCAAGAGCTCTTAGTCTGACTAATTAGGGTACATTTTAGAATTTTGATTTTCAGGAACCATTTAGCTTACCTTAATTAATAGCTTCTATCCAGATAGGAAACCAGGATGATACCATAAATTTAGCAAAATTTGCTCTTGAGTATTACTATGGTTAGGGAAAATGTTTTTCGCAGTCACGTCAGTCTATTTCTTGGACCAATTTTATTTAACACAAGCCTTGATAAAATTCTCTTCTAAGACTATAGTGCTCACATTTATGTTCATACTCTCGTCAACTTAACCTCCACCACTCTAATTTGTTGGTGCTTTTTTTACCCACTTCAATTCTCCCAAATGTTCAGTATACTTCTCTCTCGGCTTAAATGGACTGATAATAGCAGTCCCTCATCCATACCTATGACTCAGTAATATACTTCAGCATGCTTTTCATTGGAAACTTTACCTAAAGCCTCAAAAGTATTTTATTTTTTAACGTTCTATCACTTCTCAGTTGCCATGCACGTATGTTTGGTTTTAACTTATCAATTTATAGCATTAGACATGTCTCTAACTCCACTTGCTCGCATATGAACTGTTATGCTAGTAGATAAATCTCACAAATCTCAAATTAATACAATGCATTGTAAAATCATGCAAGCGAGGGTGAGTCTCGACCGGAGAGGATATCACACCAGTGATGGACTTGAGTGGGACTGCCTTTAGGTGTTTTTTGAGCCTGTATGGGAATGTTAGGCATCATACGCCTTTCATTCCACATCGCTTGTGTCTAGATTGTTATCCATGGTTTCACAAAAATTATCCAAAAAATCTTAAACTCATTGCACTTTTACCAAATTAATCATAAACCTTTCAATTTTGTTAGTTGAGTCCTACACATTTTCACCTTTTGTCAGTTGAGTCCATTTGGCCAAAATTGGCTAAAAATTGCTAACATAAAGAGTCGGCACTGATGTGGACATTTTTATTAAAAAATTTATGATTTATTTTCCTTTTTTTTCCTTTTCTTTGCTTTTTTGGGGGAGGGGGATTTGGAGAGAGGGCAATGAGGGCCATGACAAAGTCGGCAAGGGCTGCCAAGCCCTTGCCTGGCCAGATCTAGCGAGAGTGTCACGGACATCACCTAGACTTGACGAGGGAGGCGATGGCCTTGCCTAGAGCTAGCGAGGGTCATCCAGCCCTCTCTCCAAAAACCTTTTTTTTTTAAAAAAAAAAAAAAGCAAAGAAAGGGGAAAAATAAAAAATTCATAAAATTATTAAAATACTATTTAATAATATCTATGTCAATGCTAGTTGTACCACATAGCATAGCCGGCGTCCACATTAGCGAATTCTAACCAAAATTGGTCAAATTAATTCAATTGACAAATAGTGAAAATGTTTTAGACTTAACTGGCAAAATTGAAATGTTTAAGACTAAGAGGACAAAAGTACAATAGTTTAAGGACTTTTCGACAATTTTCCCATGGTTTCACACTACTTCAAATTAGTTTGACTCATTTCAAAACCGTGACGGCGCAGGTGAGTCACAACCAAAAGAAAATAATTGTTAGGCAAGCGACTGAACTAAGTTGGGTTGCCTTAGAGACTTTGGTCACTTTTCAACACTCCTTATCCATTCTATGGAGCACTCAAATATAGTTTCAAACAATCGACTTTTCTTTGGAGAAATTAACTACATATATGCTTCTTGGTTGGTGATTTTCGAGATTTGACCAAATCTTTCACCATTGCAACACTAAGCTTTGATACAATTTTTCAATCCTTTTCTTTGCCTTTCTTCATTCGCATATATGCCCTTCTTGTTGTGTTCCTGCCTGTCTACTATCTATAGAAAAGTAAAATATTTTTCTTAGTAGCTGTGATCTTTTGGACATAATTCCGAATCGTTAACCCTCTTCAACTTCTTCTCTAGAACCAGCTTCACTCAGGTTGATCGCCAGTTTCAATGGCTCTATTTGAAGCTTCACTCAAGTTGGTCGACCTAAGTGGGGCTATCTTCAGTTGTGGTAGAGATAATTATGAGATTTTCCATACTTTTTTTGATTGTGCATATATCTCTCTTGATTGTGCAAATCCTTGACGTATTTGCCGGAGCCAAGATGAGTCTATGGTACTTAAAGTTCTTGTTTTGTTTGGTTTGATTATTATATTACAAGAAATCCATACTCGATTTTGTTTTGTTTTTTTAGTTTAAACCAGATAGAAGACAGTCTTCTTTGGAAACATAAATGGCATGGCTCATATTATGATGTGGATGATGTGCAAATGCAAACTATCTTCTTTGATCAAGGGTTATAGTATGAGCAGTTACACATATGGAGGCTATTTGGGTACTTGCAGGCAACTGATGGGTGAAGACCTCTCTGGCTTGAGTGTAAAGGATATACAGAAATTGGAGAGCCAATTAGAAATGAGTTTATCGACCATCCGCCTTCAAAAGGTATAGTGGACATAGTATTATCATCCCATTTGTGGTTAAACAATGAATTATCCGTGTACGTCTGAATCATCGCATCTTATACTATGATTCAGGAACAGATAATGACGGATCAAATCAATGAGCTCCATCGAAAGGTTTTACTTAGGCTATAGATCACAGTCATTCTTTCTCCTAGTTCGACCATAAGTTAGCTAATAATGGATTAATTTACTGCAGCGTCACCTCATTCATCAAGAAAATATAGAGCTGCAGGAGAAGGTAAATCTTATTGACAAAGAAAATGCAGAATTCGTGGAGAAGGTGTCGATTATGTAGGTGTAGAAGCACAAAACTCGGGCCCGCAGGCGGACCTTCTCTGATATTGTTTTACCTTCTCTGATATTGTTTCGAATGTTGTTACATTACCGGGTTCTCTCATCTTATAAATGAGGGTATTTATTTCGAATGATGAGAATACTTAGACAAAGTTGACAGCGTGTACCGACATTTGCTGATCTTTTCCCTAAGCCAAATGTTTCATGATGTAAAGTGAACTATAAATTAAGCATATCTTGACAGGATAATTCGCACTAGCAAAATTAGTGATTATTATAAATTAGGTTTTCACTCTATTTTTTCTACTGATCACCTTAACATTTTTCAGTGTCAGATCTTCAGGGAAGGGAGTTCTAGTTTGGAGGCAAACAGATATCATGTATCATATGGCATTGACAACGGAGATGATATAGATATACCGATTCCTTCCCCTTCGAGAAGGCCCCCACGTCGAAATAGGAGCACGACTCTTCCAGTGACTACAGAATTGGCGTGAGTCGTTCTCTCCTCTACACCTCCAATATAGACAAGCCCCGAACACTTTTTACATCTTACGATCTGTCGATATTCTATAAGAAGACGTCAAATTAAAAATCCTTTTGACAGGTTACAACTACCTCGATCAGGCGACTTCACGACCTTGGATGATGATGATTAGCCGTATGTGCTCCCTCAAGTTGAAGGCACTGATTGCTTCAAGTTTTGATGGGATGAAGCACATCTTTAATTTCACTTCAACAGCTAGACGAAAACTAAGGTTTTCGCAGGAGATTCATATTAAGATTCACTATATTGATTTTATGTACTAATTGCTTGTTAACAGATGATTACCCTGAACGAAAATCTGGGCAAATAATTTTATTTCAAGTTTAATGAATCCGAAGATCCAGTTTTCAACTATCTATTTTTGGGAAGCAGACACTAACCCTAGAGATTTTGAGAATCTTGATGCATAACTAGTTTTTCTCTCATGGTAAAAGATATAAAATTGCAGTTAGTAGCAAGTAAAGGTGAGCGGGTGAGCATACCATGATCATAAGGAGATGGTCACTAGGGTTGACTCAGTGACCTTAATTTCGACTATAAATTTTCATGGAACTGATTTATTCTTCTTTGGGGGGTAACGTACCTTGATCATAATTTTTTTATTTCCATCGTCCAGTAATCAAACTCACATGGCAACTTCACTCGTATGACTTGGATTTGTCGGTATATCTACATGGATACTTTCTGATAAATCATTTCTCCGATATTTGGCTTGGTTGGAGCATTTGACGCATCTTCAATCGAAATTCATGTTCCTTTTCGATGATGGACCTTAAGAAATGGATCCATTAGCATCAAGCTATTTCACTTCACGGGAGAACACTTATGGAACTTGATGAGAAACTTGATTGTCTTGGGAGAATTCTAGTGCATGAGTGGCATATCAAAAGTTCGAGGGATGTGCAAATATGCATGATACTCGTTACTTTCATTATTGTCATGGAAACACTTACTTGTGTTATATATAAAATACATTCTCAAAAATGAGAAAAAAAGGTAGGTTTTGTATAATTTTTTCAGTCCACAAATATGGAAATGTACATCAAAATGCAGTGGAATTCGCGTCACTCTTTAGATAATTTATTGATACTTTTTCCGTTCTATTCTTTAAAGTCCAATAGGATGATGATACTTATTTAAAAGGGGTGATGATACTACTAAAAAATGAATCATTTCTTGATAAACATACCGAAGAAGGTCTAGTTATATCCTTAAGATAATTTTTGGTCAAGTGTTTAATTATCCTAGAACTAAAAGGAGGGAGAGAGAGTGATTATGCCTTGTGGGACTACATCAATCTTTTATTTGATTTTCCTTCACAAGTACCTTTGTATTGAATCATATCAATCGAGTTAGAGAATTGTTACTTGTGGATAAATGACCTATGAAGAAAGAAGGCAATTATTTTTAAATCTTTGGCTTTCAAACTATGATGGAAATGTAATGCACATCCTTGGCGGGCCTCGGCACTCAATTGTTTGTTAGATTCAGCCCGCCTATGTAGGCCCATTAAGCCCAGTCATTTTATGAAGAAAATTTCATAGTTTCTTATAAAAAGGCATATTCGAATTTTCACTACTTCACTACTATGAATCATCTATTTTGAAAAGGCAAGTTTGCGTCTTCAACCCTATTTAGCAAAACTGAACTCGCTAAAATACCCCTTTTGCATAAGAGGCCATTAAAGAAAAATCCAATCACTCATCCGCCCACACAAGTTCTGCCTTAACTCAAGTGTGTGATCACCTTTCACCATTTTCAACCAAAATTTCCATCACCTTTGACCATCAACGATGCACTCTTCTATCAACACCTCTCTCTCTCTCTCCTCGCCACTGTTAATAGGGTTGCTGCAAGTGGTTTGGAGTCATGACTGTAGCTAAATCTTGTATACAATGTCAAGTTATTTTTACATATATAAAAAATGAATAGATGATTGCCTACCGAGAGGAAAGTTATTCCTCTGTTGGTCAAAAATGGACATACACATTTATCTTGAATTTCTAATGGCGCTCATCCTAGTACGTGAGTTTTTAAATTTTAAAAAAAAAAAGAATTAAAAAAAAAAGAAGAAGAAAAAACATGGTTACATGCTAACTCATGTTTTTAGCTAATTCTCCCAATTCAACTAAAAATAAAATAGAACTCAACAAACGCAAGACCGGGGCTTCTCCGAAGGGCCCAACCCGCTCCTCGGCTCAGCCCAGTCGTATGGGTCGGTTCGGGTCGGGTCGGGTCGTAAAACCTCTGCTGCCTGTCTTGTCCCCTGGCTGGCTCGTTGCTTCTCCTCCTGCAATTCCGCTGCTCAGGCAAGCAAGAGAGCAGCAGCGATCGAGAAAAGTTTGGAACTTTCGGTCTGCAAGCTCTCAAAATGAAGACTTGTAGAGCTGGGTCATCTTGGGTATGCCTTCGTCCTCGCTTGTCCCGGTGCTTTAGATCGGACGCTGCTCTGGCGGCCATCGCCAGAGCCCGCGACGAGCGTGTCCCCAACCTCGCCCTCTACAACTACCCATCGTTCTCGGGTGCATTCTCCGCCCTCTTCGCCCGCCTCTTCCACTCCCGCATCCGCGTGCCTTGCCTCATCTTGCCTTTCTCCTCTGTCGAACCCTTCAGGTGATCCGCTTGCTCTTCCTCTGTGTCTTCCTTTTGTCTCTTGAAATGGGCGGTTTCTCTGTTTATTTGTGTTTCTTGTGGTGTTCTTGATCTTAAATGTTACTGGGAATTTTGGGTTGGTGGGCTTCAAGGGAGTAAACATCGTTGGATTCGTATGTGGTTTGGATTCTGATTGATGTTCTAGTTCTTCGCGTACTTATTGGTTGTGCCTTGTGATGAAATTGTTTATGAAAGTGTGCCCCTGCGTGCAACAAAAGTTTGCACAAGTTGATGGGTTAATGATTATGTTGTTAAGATCTCGATTTTTTGCTGATTAGGACATTGCAAGGTATTTTCTTGCATTGACCGCCCTTTGGTCTGCTCATGGAAACCAGGTGGACTAATTGTATCTTTGCTACAGAGTTGAGGATTTGCATATCCCCGGACTGGAAAAATGTTATCTTCTTGACTTTCTTGGCCCTAAAGGATTTGCAGCGAAGCTTGCACAGCAATCTTTCTGCAAGTAATTTGGCATCGTGTTTACTATTAAATTTGTGAACCTTCTGTTGATAATCTTTTTTTTTTTTTTTTTATCGCATTCTTAGCTTTACTGTCTTCCTTCTTTTCTCAGCCATCTGTGGTTGCGAAAGTTTGGTAAACATTCTTCTGTTTTTTCAGGATAATTGCATTTGAGCACAGAAAGTCAGCTTTTTCGCATACTTCTGCCAAAGAGGATTGCCCTGAGAACCTTGTCATCCATTCCAATACTGAGAAGAGCAGTGTAACTGCTGTCTATGAATACTTTTCTGCTCAACTTGCAGAAAACAGATCTACTAATGTAAGCTGAGAAACTGCTCCATGCATGCTTGATGCTTCGATTCATGCACTCTCTAAAGAAAGAATTGCTTGTTTTGAACAAAATATTACCCTGCAAAAGGAGGGGCCAGGTCTTTTAGACCCCCAGGATCAAGAGCGCATGGAGATGGTACTTAAGTACATTGAAGATGGAGATCTTCGCCGTTGGACCTTACCAGACATCAAGGCTTTTAATATTGGATTGAGCGAGAGGCGTTCAAAGTTAAATTGCATCACTAATCCATTCATGTATGAACAGGTATTCTGTTTTATTTTCTTCATTGTGTTTTATTTTGCCTTTTTCTAAGAAAATGAATAGAGTAAAAGACTCCACCGCAAGACTGACCCTCCAACTCTAGTTCTGTTTTAGTGATTTCTGTTGCTTACTAGTTTTAGCCTCTAATATGTGTCTATGGTTGTGGATCGTTTGAATTTCCCTTGCAGTTATTGGATATAAGTGCCGTGGATTTGCTTGCTAAAGGAAATGCTTACACCACTGCTAGACAGAACTCTGCATCTAAATTTTTGGAGAAAGTTTTTAAAGTTCAATTAGGCAGGGGGCTTTATGGGGAATGTCTGGTATGAAGATTCAAGACTTCAGTTTTGTCCCTCTCATCATTGCACTTATTTTGTCATTGTTTGTCACTGTTTCTCGATAATTTTCCAATCATATGAAGCAAAACCCACATACTGTAAGTGTTCAGAGTCAAGCTGCTCCTAACTAATGCCCCTTGAAGCTATTATCTTGTAAATTCACTATTCCGCTCCTTTAGGTTTCAAGATATATGGTTCATACGACCCTTGTTATCCTATTTTTTTTTCTCTCTTTGTTGCATTCAATTTGATGTTTTTGCATCAATGCCCTTTTTTGTGGTCTGCAAGTCTCTGTCCTTGTATAGCTTTTTCTCTTATTTATTGATTATATGCAACCGTTCCAATTTCTATGAGATGCTCTGTCTATCTTATGATACAGGGAATCAGGGCTGATGGGATTTCTGATTCAAGTGATGAAATTGGGAAGCAATTAAGTGTAAAAAGTGCGGCATTGGGCTTGAGGTGAACTGGCAATTTTGTGTTTGGCAACTTTGTATCTTGTCATTATAAAGTCCGAAGTTATGAAAATTAGTCCGTGCAGTGCACCATGGGTTCAAAACATATAAATTCTTGTCAATGTTGATTATTCTTGTTGGTTGGGTTTTTCGGTCCTAAGTGCCTCAGTTGACTCCAAACAAGGTCTATTATTATGAAAAGAAAACCTGAGACCAATGGGGTAATGAGTGACCTTTTACTCCACTTTGGTTTTCTGCCTGATATGTTCTTTCCAATGCCAATCGTTTCAAAGATTAAAATTGTCAAGTTACTGCCAAAACAACTTAATGGTGATTTCCTTGGCTTGTATTATGAGTGCATAGGCCTATTGGAGCAGTGGTGTACATGCAGCGGAATAACCTGAAGATCAGTTTGAGAAGCACTGATGATGCAACTGATACTTCAGAAGTTGCAAAGGTCCATTCTTTGCCGATGACTTTGTTGAGCTTTCATACAGAAGAACCGACCACATTTTGCTTACGCAAAATAAATGCAGGCATATGGCGGAGGCGGTACCCCTGCTTCTAGTTCCTTTATCATAAGGATGGATGAGTATAATCACTGGCTTTCAGTAAATTCACCCTGAGTACATATTGGTAAAGTATCTACTTGCTCTTGAATTCCCTTGTATCTTTATTGGCCATTAGAGAGAAATCTCCTTTCTTGTGTATCGTTTTTTTTCCATTTCTTGTTATAAAGTACCCGTTTGCTCACTGCCAGAAGAGGTAGACAGAGAGTATCTTTTGTCCGTCTTTATATACTCTCTCATAAAATCTCATATCTCCATAAATTGATTAACTTTTAGACCTTCTGGGACAAGAACTTGCCTATTGTGGTGTCATGATCAAGCCACTTCTGGATTCCTCTGTTTATACTTGCTGATCGAGTTATTCTATGTAATATATTGCTTTGAGTGTATGTAACTTCAATAACTTTTATATACCTATCGTTAGTAACTACATGTCCATGAGTGCGATCTTAAATGAGAGAGTATGTGCATGATAGATATGTCTCGGTTGGGTTTTTTGTGAAATCCGGAATACTATAGTAACAGATTAAAAGTCATAAATCCCGCAAGGTTCAGCTATATCAGGTGAAACACCTAAAAATGTCCAGTATTTGGAATATTTGTACAACACATATATAACCACACTGGTTGTGACTAAATTTTTCTGTTAGTTCTGCATCTAGAAAGAGCTTCATGCATTAGATGACTGGGCAACCATCAACCTCTATGCCTTTGGCTGTTGGACATGCTGCTAATTCACAATGTTCTCCATTTGTTCCCCACCAAGTTATACTTTTATTCTCAATGTTGACCGCAAAGTATAAAAGCACAGCCATGAATGCCACTCCTGCATCCAGGGCTGCTGAGAGAACATAGTTGTATCTCTGCCACCACTGCTTTCGATACCGGAAGATGAAGAAATTGAATATTGTTCCTACTAGAATCCAGGCATTGTAGTTTAATGGTGTAGCTGCTGGCATCATTGCTGTTGCCCCTAATAAGACTGGAAGATTAATAAGAGGAATCCAAGATTGCTTGGGGAATGTCTTGTGTAGTAGCCATACTATAATAGGTCCTATTGCACCTCCAAGGAAAAACCAATTCATGGCTTGATAGTTTCCAAGTGTTCCAAAGATCCGTCTAGGTCCAACTAACCCCCATATGACAGATGCATCAAAGAAAACTCGGTCATATGGACACGTCCATGGACTATCCGGTGGAAGGAGATCTTCTTGGCATATGTTGGTTACAGAGTTCAACATCCACCATGCCACTGCAATGTTGATGGTTCCAGCAAGAATTGTACCTACGAACTGTGAGGACACAAGAATAGAATACTAAGGTAGTTTCGGAATAATTAGATGCCACGCATACTTATTTGATAAATAGCAACAAGAGGGATGATACTTAAGAATCTTGTCACACCCTTGAAAGTCTAGTAAGATTTGATTGCTAGCTTTTGTAAACGTCATTTCAAGAGATCCAAATTATACCCTGAGTGTTATTTACGTCTATGAGCTTTGTGAGTAATTCCTTTTTGCAAGTGCACATGATGTCTATCTTGGTTTGGATGATATATGATGCTGCCACAAGCAACGTGCTTGTTCTAAAATGCCAACTGCTTCATCTTAATTCTGTTGAAAAGGGAAAGTCTAGCTTAAATCCTTGAAAATAGAAAGTGTTTTTTATATGCAGATCTTCACTCAAGATTGTCTTCCTGGAACAGTAAAAAGAGTTATCCCGAAGATGGGGGAGCTTTAACTATAGTAGTGTAAATTTGTAAATGTTCTCAAGTTTATACTCTCCTATCACGGTTCAATCTCACCTCTTTATCAGGTTTGATAAAAAATACGTTTTAAAGAAACAAGAAATTTGATTGATTTGCTTCTTGGGCTATTTTCATCCAATTTACTTACTATGGATATGATACCAGAAATTCATGGTAAAATATTTGTTACTGGAAATCAGTAATTGTTTGTAGGTTGTCCGCATCAGTAGCACTAGATAAGTCAGTGGATCTATATTAAGTTTGGTTGGCTTACTTTTGGCATAGTTGATAAATGGTATCAAATGGTTAGGAGCAGTAAAAAGTACCTGAACTAAGAACATCGATCTTGGAGGTATCTTCATGTAGTGTCCCAGCTTAAAATCATTGAGAAAGGAAACAGCCTGATTCATGCTGATGTATCCATATGTTTTAAAGCAAACATTTGCTATAGGTCTTCCTGGCAATATGATGCCCATTATGTATTCTGTGATTATATTTAGTCCCGGTGTCTGTAGATAGAGAAAGATCGTTGCTGAGTATGATGTCTTTTTACATAGAAATTATGTCAAGAATAAACAGTCGACCAAAAAAAAAAAAAAAGTCAAGAATAAATGTGCCATAACTCTTGATTCATACCTGATTTGTTGTGGCAGTGATGATACTAATGGGAAGAGTGAATACAAATGCAAGGGCGCTACCAAAGAGAAGCCCCCACCATGGCATTTGGACCTGATCATTCAGGAAGATGCATAGAGCAAGAGACACCACCAGACTTACAATGAGCAACAAGTGAAACCACCATGAGGGTATGTCTTTGTATTGCCTCATCAATTTTGTATGGATATCTGCCTTCCCTTTGTGAGAATCACGATAGCGCTCATAGATCTCTCTGTTGAATGTAATTGTACATCACTGTCTATATGGCTCATGAATTCAAGAAAATCAAATACTTTACAGGGAAAAAAAAACACCATTCTGATTCTTGAGAGTTTTTTCATTATCTTAGTCATTACATCTCTATGTTATAACTATAAGGATCACCTTAGTTTGCAGAAAAGTTATTTGAAACTGTAAATTCAGTTTCTTTCAAGGTTTCATTTTCAGATCTTTACAATCTTGCCCTGGTATTTTCTTTGCACATGCTGCTTGATGTCCTAATCAAGTACTTGAGACAAAGTCTAAATGAACTTATCAGGGTGAAAAGATGTACCTGCCATAGAAGAAGGCCACATGAGTTATTGTTGATGCAATGGTTGCAAAACCAAAGCCATAGGAGAGAGCAAAGAACATGCTTAAATGAATTCGGCCTTGCTCCTCGTACTTTGGAATGTCCAACTCAAACTTGTCGTTTACAATTGCTGTTATATCGTACCTTTCACCTTGCGCTGTGAACAAGTGCGAGGAAAAAATGGGGAATCTATTTGCACCATACAGGTTAAACCCCCAATAGGCTATGGGTATTACGACATAGATTATTAATGCATATCCCACAAAAATGTTGACTATGGCAAAGAAGGGGCAGACTAGAGGGCTCAACAGGAAGGATGCCACTGCTGTCCAGTCGAGTGTCAAGGCTCCAAGTCCAAGGCCTCGCATACCCGAGCCAATCTGCTGGGCAGTGACTGAGTTGGAGAATGCCCAGCAGACCCATGATATATTGGTGAGCGTGGAAAAGAGGTATCCGGGGACAACGTGCCATGAGAAGCTGCAGATCAGTGCAATGACAAAGAATTTTGCCCGTGACATGCGCTGTTCGTCCCTCTCGTGTAAAGCCCTGCGTCAATTTGAATAGAATGATCGACTTTAGGTCAAGCAATTATTATCTACAAGAAATGCACACTCTGGATATTTTATGACAGTTGTGAAAGATCATATTATTTTGTGAATGCATCCATCGATTGACAATAACGAAGGACAAGGTGATCGACTTTCCATATATGTATAGTGTATCTTCTGAAACTATTTAAATCATGCGGATAAATGACAATTTGTTGTTTATAAAGATGTTCAAATGCAAGAGCGGAGGCTTTGGATGTCTCTGCAGCGAGTTGCAACCACTTGCGTGCTGCAATACACAACTCAGTTCCTTGTTAGAAAGGATTTACACTTTTATCTGATCCTAAAGCAGGGGATGAAAGAAAGCGGATGTTAGAATCTGTATTTCCATTAGTTTCGTGGCCGAGACAGTTCAGGTTTGTCCTCGGAACATGGGGTACTTGCGAGCATCATTAGAGTTGAAATGGTGGGGGCCAATTGGTGCATGTGAGACTGAGGGTGAAGTGGGCTTGATGGTGTCTGTAGTTTGATTGAGAAACTCTTGGCTTTATCGTCCTGTACAAAGTAGATTTTCCTGAATCTTTTTGTGGGGAGTGTGAATACACTGTGAGATATTTTTGAGTGCTGAACTGGTATAGCCTGAATTTCCACACTAAGTGACATGGTTTAGTGGGTCCCTGGTGCCTCTTATCTAGAACTATGACTAGAGAGAGATGGGGTTACGGATTTCTTATAACCACCGTAAGCTTATGGTCCATGTTGATGGCATGGCACATCCCACTATTTTGGTCACGACCCGAGAGAGAGAGAGAGAGAGAGAGAGAGCTGGTTGTACTGCATGTGACCCACATATTCAAGTTGCCGTGACAAGACAAAGGAATCGAGTAGAAGACAAAGTAGTGATCCTTTTTTTTTTTTTTTTTGGACAATAAGTAGTGATCCTAAGGCGTCCAAAGCAAGTAGACAATCCGAGAAATCCTAATCCACATTCACAGATCGTGGGCATCTTCTGTCAGGCATCTTCTGACAGTGACAAGATGTGGGTTTCCATGGTATGGTTTTGGTATTCAAGTGACCTTGTATTGGGGGTTAGAAAAAAGGAAGAGTCTGAGCTGCGGTCGAATCAATGCGTTGTCGGTGTAGTAACTAGTTCTACTCATGTTGGGTCTCTTGTCCATGCTATCTTGCCATTAGAATCGTCTTCTTGGAACACTTGAGATCTGTTAGGTAACGATTCTGTTTTCGGAAATAATTTTTAATCAAAAATAAATTTTTTTATTCTATTCTTAGGAACAATTTTTGAGCAAAAGAACACGCTTGTTAACTGTACAAAATTTCTAATTCTAAAATAAATAAAAAAGAATAGAAAATGCGTTTGGTAACTATATAAAATTTTATTTAAATTTTAAAATTTTATCAAATTATAGAAATTCTATTGATTAATTATATTTATACTAAATAATAAACATATTAACTAATCAAATTTTTATTACATAGTAAATAATAAACTATAGTACAAACTACAAATATAAATAATAAATAATAAATTAAAATACAAAATTAAATATGTATTTTATAAATAGCAAAAATTCAATTCATACTTCATTTCATTTTTAAAAAAAATAATTTTATTAATTTTTTTCCTTTTTTTTTTTTTTTTTTCTTTCTTCCTCTCCTCCTTCTTCAGGTGGCCGGTCGCCGGCCTTGGGACGACTGGCTGGCGACCTCACCGGAGTGTCGCCGACCCTTATCAGCTAAGCCTCGCCAGTAACCAAGTGGGCCTCGCCGGGCTGGGCGAGCCTCGCCGATGGCTGGGCTTACCTCCGACAAGCTTGTCGGACCTTGCCCTGGCCTGGCGAGCCTCCGGCGAGCTCGCTAGACCAGTTGACGACGATTAGCAGCGGTGGGCAGCGGACGGTGGATGGCAGCAAACAACAACCGCATCGGTGGCGGTAGATGGAAGAAGAAGAAGAGGGAAGAAGAAGAAGAAGAAGAGAAAATGGAAGAAGAAAAGAAAATATGGCCTTGATTCTTAGATTTGTTCTCGGGAACAAGAATCAACTTTTTTTATTTATTCTTGATTATGTTCTAAATATACTTTCGGGAACAAAAAAAAAAATAGAAATTTGTTCTCGGTAACAAAAATTTTACCAAACACGATTCTGTTCTAAAACTGCTCCCGTGAACAAAAAAATCAGAATCTGGCACTGTTGGAATGGTTACTAAATAGCCCTTTTAACTCCCACCAATTATATCTCCTTCTGTTTTCACGTGAATTCTGATAAGTAAGCAAGGAAGGGGAGGCAAAAGAGTGGTAATTCACCGGAACAAGGAGACTTGGCCGAGGGTAGCAGGCCACCACATGTGAGCTGGTTCCACCACGTATTTCCTCAATAGCCCTGCCCATCCGTATCCCAACACCTGCATATATCCAATTCCACCATTAACAGGGTTCACCACCCATTTCCAGCTCCACTTCACGAGTTACCGTCTTGTTTCTCTACATCTAAGTTTCACAATTTACCCTAGTGTTCAAGATTGCTGTGCCGTTTAACGATTCCAGCACAAGGATCGCGACAGTTTCCAATAAATACTGTGGATACCTCGTGATATGTTCAGATATTATCAATCCTCACTTCAAAATGGGCAAGAACGATTCAGAGTGTCATGGAAAAAGCAAAATCTAAACGAAAATTATAACGAGTGAAGCACCGTAACTACGCCTACGAAGTACAGGAAACAAATCAATCTTTATTTTCATGATGCAATTTATATTTGACTTGTTCGATTCACTGCACGAAATGGAAACTTGTGTTGAATCCAATGGTTCTGTAGGAGCGATCTTGTCTAGCTATCCTTTTTTTTCTCCCTTTTTCTTAGTCTTACAGGTGCATTTATTGCTGTTGAGGAAGTAGTCGATAGAACAACATTGCTCATGATGGAAAAGATAATTAGGCCGATCTATGTAATTTATAATTGCGGGTGGCATTCATTAAACCGCAAGAAATTAATACTGCCGATGAAAGTATGCATCAAGTTGCAAAATTTATGATGTTTATAAGCTAAGGGTCTGTTTGGTAAAAATAATTTATGTTCCCCGGAACAACTATTTCTGTTCTTTTATTCCAGGAAACGAAAAAAAAATAGAAACGTGTTTGGTAAAATTTTTGTTTCTAGGAATAGATTTGGAACAGAAATAAGAAGTAGAAAAAAATAATTTCTTATTCTCAGGCATAATTTTTTCTTTTCCCTTCTCTTTTCTTCTCTTTTCTCTTCTTCCCTTTCCTTTCCTTTCTCTTCCTTTTGGCTGGTCACCGACCTCGGCCATGACCAGCGATCAGCTGACGAGGGTCGGCGACACCGAGCCATGGTCAGGCTCGTTGGCCTGAGCCTCATCAGCCAGAGCGAGCCTCTGCCTTGCTAGGTTAGGGCGAGGCCAACCTCGCGCCGCCTGGGCAAGGTTGAGCCTCACGGTGGCCAGACGAGCCTCCAGCAAGCTCGTCAGACCTAGCCTAGTCGGTTGCCGACCGCCGCCGTGGCCGGCAACCAGCCACAAAGAAGGAAAAAGTAGAGAAAAGAAAAAAGAAAAAAAGAAATTTTGTGTAGTTATCAAGCGAGTTCTTATGCTCAGAAATTGTTCCCGAGAACAGAAAAAAAAAAAAAAAAAATCATTTCTGATCAAAAATTGTTCTAAAGAATAGAGTGGTTACCAAACTTTAAGTCATCATAAGTCTCTCCTTTGCAAAAGGCGAGAAAGATAAACCCGAGGATTGGACAAATACGAGTCAAGCAGTTGATGATAGGTTTTATCTATTGAATTTTGAAAGAGAATCAAAGAAAAATGAATAAACTGACCTGCGTCGTGATGATGAGAAGCCACCCGGCAAAGAACGAAATGCTCCGGTGATAAAACGCCTTGATGATGGTCACAATCCCGATGCCATAAGGCGACCCGGATCCGAATGCACTCCCAGCATTGGCGAATATGAGATGAGCACGTGTTCCTTCAAGTTGAACGGGCCAGGGTTGAGCGAGAAGAGCTGGGACCCGAACCCGGGGATCCGGAACTTGGCCCTGGGCAGCACCGCGGCCATGAAGCGGCCAATGGGGAGCGTGGCAACCAGGACAGTGATCTGGGTGACGATGAGGGGCTCAGTTCGGAAGGCCATGAACTGGTTGATGAAAGAGAGGAGGGCACACGAGAGGAGGCCCAAGAACCACATGCGGAAGGTCCAGACCGGCAAGGTGGGGTCGTCGGTGTTGGTCACGGTGAAGCGGACCTCCTCGATGGGCGAGAGGTCGTCCTCATCGACGGCATCGTCGAGCTCGGATGGTCTGGTGGTGGGTGGTGGTTGGAGCTCCAGCGTGCCCATGATTGTGGGCGGCAGAAAGTGCACTCGAGCGCGAGAGGAGGGTGGCGGGGCTGGTGGTGGTGCTAAGGTGTCGAGAAGGTCTGGTTTTACACTACAACGTGCTTGACTTTTCAGTTCTTGTAAGTGTAGATGGTGAATGATTGAGCGCGGGTATCGCGGAAGAAGAGAGTCCAGAAAGGAGACTATTCTTTTGTGGAAAAATAGAATGGAGCTAGAAAACTTTTGTGTAGCGGGCCACTTGCGGCGTATGGTCCCATCCATTTCATGCAATTAGAAAATATTGAGAAAATCCAAAGTCTTGACCCCGAAACCCAAGTTCTCAGCGGAAGATCCGGGGAATCAAAGGAGAAATTCTGTATGATTCAATTTGGTATCAGTCCTCACAGATGGTCCAGCAGACAACGTCTCTCTCACCTTTGAAATGTGACAGACGATCCCACGACAGAAGCTACTTAAGTGAGAGAATGAGACTAATGTCATATAAGGGTGTTTAAAGATGGGAATGATAACCGTCCTATTTCTAGACATAATTTCTGGCCAAAAATAATTTATTTTTTTTATTTTTATTCTTTGGACAAGTTTCTAAACAAAAATATATATTTCATAACGACACAAAATTTTTCATTCCCAAGTCGTAGGCAGGCAATGGGGGTAAGTGGGTGAGAAAATATTGGGTGGGTTTAACACTCCACGTAGGCGAAATGTACCACCATACAAAAGTCGACATGTGGCAAATTTGGGCCCACCTGTCAGCGCCCTGTCTCTCCGTTAACTCCGTCTCTCTCCCATTTACTCTCTCTCCTCCCCTCCGTTTCTGCCCACAACTCTCTCTCCCCCTCTTCTCTCTTACTTCTCTTTTTTCGAGAAAATTTCCCTCGTTAGTCTGACACACGCAAGGGAAAAGACAAGAAAAGCAAAGAGAGAGAGAGAGAGAGAGAGGGGTGGGAAAGAAGAAAAGAAAGCGAGGGAGGAAGTCTTCTTCTTCGCTCATCTTCGACCGAGTATCCCCCATTCCCGACGCCGCTGCTTCCCACCGCCTCGACGAGCCGCTCCTGACGCCGTTGTTTTTCCCGGCACGCCGCCGCCGCTGCTGCCCCGAGCGCCGCGACACCCTTGCCCGCCACTGCGGACGTGACCTCATCCTCGTCCTCTTCGCCATCGTCTGCGGGTTCCTCGGCAGATCCAACAGCGGCGGGGACGGGGGTCGGCGGGGTCGTACCCGACGTCGGACTCCCGGAAGTCGTCGTCGTCGAACTCGGGGATGCCGTACAAGTGGCACGACAGCTACGACCGTCGGAACTCCGAGGGGAGCGAATATGGGTTCTCCGGCAGTTCGTCTGGCCGGATGAGAAATAGCAGCTGTACCCGGATCTGAGGGCGCAGTACTCGCCGTGGGATTACGGTGAAGGGCGGCGGAGATTCTACGACGATACCCATCTTGTCGCGGGTCGGGGCTTCGGGACGGAACCGGTCTATTCCAGGAGAAGAAGGAACGGAGAAGTAGAAGACGAAGAAGAGAAGAAGTTTGAGACCAAGCGTGTGGTCGCCGAAGATAGTGGTGATCGTAATGCTGCAGTCGAGGAAATGGAAGTTCCGATCACGCCTCCGCCGTCTGCGCCTCCGCCGCCCCCACCGCCCCCGCCTTCCCCCGCGAGCGCGGGCAGCTGGAAATGATCGGAAGCCGAGGAGGAGGTATGAGACTGTTGCTCACACGGCTAAGGATGAGGTTAAAAAACCGCCACCGGCGCCACCGGCGCCACCGGCGCCTCCGCCACCTCCGCCGCCGCCAAAGCCCATGTTTCCCCCGATGGAGGAAAGAAAAGAGAAGTGGAGAGAGAAGAGGGGGAGAGAGAGTTGTGGGCAGAAACGGAGGGGAGGAGAGAGAGAAAATGGGAGAGAGACGGAGTTAACGGAGAGACAGGGCGCTGACAGGTGGGCCCAAATTTGCCACATGTCGACTTTTGTATGGTGGTACATTTCGCCTACGTGGAGTGTTAAACCCACCTAATATTTTCTTGTGGTGGGTAGGCGGTGGCAATAGATGGTGGGGGGAAGCGGCCAGTAGGCAGTAACGATTGGTGGGAGATCAATTAGAAGTGAAGGCCAATGATGAAGTTCTCCTTTTTATTCTAAAAATAGAAAAATTAAATTGTGTTACCAAACAGATTTTTTATACCAAACTTGTTCCTTGGAACAGAAAAATAGATTTTGACAGAAATAGAATGATTATCATCGGCACCCTAAGATATGAAAGTGTGGAGGCATTTTCAATAAAATTTTAATTCTTACTTAACGTTTCTTATGAAAAGAAGAAATTGTGGAGGCATTTTCAATAAAATTTTAATTCTTACTTAACGTTTCTTATGAAAAGAAGATAGCCAATGTGGTAATGACCTAGCCAAAACTTAGGATTAATACCACCAAAAATTTCAAACTAGTACACATGTAATAAATTTACCCTAAACTAATTTGTTTACCACAAAAAATCCCAAATTGGTACATTTGTAATAAATTTATTCTTCGTTAATTTCTATTAATTATATTAATACCATGACTGGTACACCTGTGACTCCCAGACTGGTACATCCGTCAACTTCCATATATCATCCAACTCAATAATTGATAATTCAAAATTAACAACTAAGAGAATTGAGAAGTTACAAAAATTTTAAGACTTGACATTCTACAACTAAGAGAATTTGTAACTTAACATTCAATAACTCGAAATTGGCAATGTAGTGAGTCAACCAATACTTAGCCGGCATTACAAGAGTATCACTTTTCAAGTTTAACTCTACCATTTACACTTTTTATGCTATTGAATCTTATGGAAAATCAATTAATCACGGCCTTGGCATATAAAGACTCATTGATTGAAGTCAAACAAACACAGCGATTCAATACACAATCATCGAAACTTTCCACACTAACATCAAATATCAAACTAAAATTGACAACTGTCAAAAAACCAAATCAAGAGTAATGAGTATATTAACCTAGTTTAGTCCCTAGAGTTTCGCTTACATGAATAAATGACTTGAGTAAATCAAAATTACCTACAAAGCAATATAATCAAGGACATAAATTAACAATCCTCATTCTTTTTAAGCAACAAATCTAGTTTGATAGAATGAAGAGAAAGTCCAAAAATTCACCTTGTAAACACTTGAAATATCGATTTGGAAGCTTTAGAAGCACTAACGGGGCTTCAGCTTTTCTTCAAAAGGGTGGAAAATGAAAGAATGAGAACGTGACGTGAGATTTCTGCTCTTTCTTTGCAAGAACAAGTCGGAATCCTCATTGAAACTTGGATATCTGTAGTGCTTTGTTTCATCAAGAAGGGAATGTATCTAGTAAATTATACAAGAGATATAAAGAAATAAGATTAATTAACCAAGACTAAAATAATGATGACCTGGAGTTAAAAACATGTATTGAAAAATGGATCACATTACCACATTTTGGTTGCCTGATAAAGATATTTTATAAGATATTTTGTATTTTAGTAAATAACCAGAGAAACTATTGTCTGTTCTAAACATTAGTAAATCAGAAAAATATTTTAAATCCACTAAAATTATTAGTGAAAGCTAAAATATTCTAGAAAAATCTCTCAGTAAATTTTAAAACTCGAAAATCATCCAAAACGTATTTCGAAGCATATTGGTCCTCATTAACAAATACCATGGCAATGCATTAATCACCGTCACTCTACTCAATCAATGTATATGTCAACATCTATTGATGTAATCTTAAAGCATTACACTCCAGGCAACTATGGTGGCAAAAACACATCCTTAACACTTTCCATAACAAAATTAATGACATTCCTCAGATTTAATACGTGTTATCCAAAACTCCAAGATACTTAACTTCATATCCTAAATATTATTGTCGAACATAGAAAATTTTGGATGTTGCAGGGGATGGCACTTAAATAATTGTTTTTCACAAAAGTCGCACTAAGTAATCGCTCAAAAAGTTTTAGTACTAAAATGAGCATTGTACAAAATTAATAGCACTTCTAATGTCATTTTCCTCATAAATAAAACTTGGTAAATTTCATTTCAAGTGGCTTGAAGATTTTTATTTTTGTAGAGAGAGAGAGAGAGAGGGAGAAAGAGAGATTACAGTCAGAATTGAAGGACTAGTTTTCGATCACAAAAAACTAAATTATAGATCAATTCGCATTCAAATCACCCTTCCACAATTATGTGTCGATCTATATATACTTTGCGATATCCTTTATGTTAGACTTATCTTGTTTGTCTATGATGTTGAATATTTTTGAAAATTTGAATGTCATTTTATCATAACAGCTTTCTTAGAAATTATAACCGCAATGAAAGTCATTATTCTATAAATAATGGTTTAGTAAAAGTTTTTAGTAGTCTTAACCACAATTAACTTGTAAAGATTTTCAAATTAATGCAAGAATTCATGATCGAAAACAACCATCTCTTTCTTTTTACCTACAAATTGTTACTCTAAATATTATTGAAAAGTGATATACAAACCCATGAAAATCTTTACTTGCATTCCATTTTTCTTTTCTTTTTTTAGCAGGTTCTACATACAATTTAGTGGTTCTTGTTATTACTATTATTCCATGCGAAATAAAAAAAGGTCTATTATATTTTGGAAGAATAACCGCTAAAGTCTATCATACTGAGTTTCATATTCTAAGAGGTAGATACCTACACGTCTATTTTCCCATCTTTTTCAACAGATTTCCAATGATTCTCATTTTTATATGATCTAATTTTTTCCAATATATGAAGTTCTCGATATTTTTCAACTGTAGCATAAGTGCAAAAAACATCGACACCATCCAAGAACCATTTTGTACCATTTTCCTCGGAAGAACAAATAAATTACATCTCTCATCCGGTCCCATAATGTCTACGAAGTTCTCGATTGTTTTTACAAATGCAGTTCTCTATCTGGTCAAACGAACATAATGAGTCAATAACCCGAATTCACATCACTATGAAAAAATATAAATTGCGGGTGAAAAACCGTGAAAGGACGAGTCAAGAAAATCAAATTCAAAAGCGCGATGATTTTCTTTTTCTCATTGAAGGGACAGATTGAAATCGTTGGTGGCTGCAATAATTAGGGGTGTGCATGGTCCGAGCGGGTGGTTCCCGACTTAGAACCGAGAACCGCCCACTAAGGACTGGTTCCGAAAAATTGGAACCGGGATCCACCCGTTTGTTGCATGGATCCACCCGGGAACTGGACCGGACCGCTGGTCCAGTTCCCGGGTGGATCCATGGAACCGATCTTGACGCGAAATAATTTTGGTTTTCAACATAAAATGACTACGTGATATCAAAGCAAGCCAAAGAAAGAAAAACCAAATTTAAGTATGTGGAACAAACTCATCAAGTAAAGTAAATTAGACAAGGTCACAAGGATTGTACTTCCATATCCAAAGCAACCAAAGATATCTCCGATGAGTTTCTTGACATGACAAACATTTTCCACATCATCGAGGACAATCAAAACTCTCATGTGGCCACATAAGTCCCTGAAAAACTCGATTCCCAAGCTGGCTAAAGCAACGTCCTTAGGTGCCCCTTCCAGAACATCATAAATCAACTTAGTTCGCAAAAGCTGAAGCCCTCCTAATTCTTGAGTTGTTTCTGCTTGTCCTCGGCACCAATATTCATCAAGCCCATGATGCGGCCTACTTGATGGTAAGCATTTTTTGTTCTTACCAGGCGATCGTTGCCATTAAGAGCAAGATCCAGGAACATGGTAAAGTCAAAACACAAGCTAAAACTAGTGATAGGAACATATCGGCATGAATTAGCATCACGATCTGTCAAATTATCCACGCATACACTTTACAACGACACAACAATCGCAACAAGATTCTTTATAAAATAAAATAAAAAATAAAAAAAAAATAAAACAATCGCAACAGGATTCGCCTAAAACTTCATGACTTATAAAGCTTGTGAATCCCAAGTTTTGAGCTCTGAAATTTCAAGTTCCAAACTCCTAAAAGTAAAACAATAATTAATAGATGATTGCTCAACATTAGTAAAAATTGAACTCAAACAATTATTGAAAATCTCACCACATATATTCTTCCCACTTCAACTTGTAAACTCTATGGACTGTCAATCTCCTTGTTAATCTCCTTGTTAACATCATCCATATCTAACAAAAAGAAGATATTAAATAAAGTATTCAGTTATTAGATAATAGATATACAAAAGAATTACATGATGAAATGGTATGGACTTACCAAATTCAAACTTTTCCGCATTTTCGATACATTCTTCAACATTAATCGGCTCAAGAATTGCTCTCAACCAATCTTGAGTGCAAATCAAAGCTTTCACAACTCTAGGAGTCAAAGAACTCCGAAAACCATCAAGCACACGACCAGAAGTACTGAAAGTTGATTCTAAAGCAACGGTAGTAACGGGAATAGACAAAATATCCCGAGCCATCAAAGATAAGATTTTAAACTTTTGGCCAGCAACACTCCACCATTTCAAAATGTCAAGATCACGACCATCTTCAAGTTCAGCTTTAAGATATCGATCGAGCTCAGATAAGTTGCCATCAGACTTTTTCTTCTCCTCATTAAGAAAGTCATCATACGAAGGCTCTTGCATATAGAAATTTAAGCTGCAATCGTCCTCTTCATTTCCCTCATTGAAATAAGAATCGTAGCTACTACCGATATTAATAGAACTTACCAATTTGCCATCCAAATTTTTGTCTCTAGAAGTATGACAAGATTTCTCATAAAATTTAAACACACGTTCTAGGGCAAACTTTACCTTATCAAACATCTCATCAACTTCAACAGCATCATCATAAATGAGTCTACAACAATACCTCACATAATTAAGCTTTTTTCTAAGATCCAATATTACCGCAATCAATACCATCATATTGACTTTTTCGAAACTCCCATAATATTTGTCAAACTTCTCTTTCATTTTCAAGCCCATAACTCTCACCCTATGATCAAAAGCCTTCGTTGCTTCTCGCAAATATTTATACAAAGAAGCTATCCCCACAAAATAATCATTTGAAGTGATATACAAAGTTCCGGACATCTTCTTAGTGGTATCATAAAAACTTCTTCAAAAAATTAGAAAGAACAATAGCATTTTCCTAATCAACGCTACTTGAAGTATCAGAATTAAACTCAGTTAGGAAAGAAACATCTTCTTCCATCCTTTCAAAAGCTTTTCTTAGCTTTATGGCACTCTCTAACATTAGGTAAGTGGAATTCCACCTAGTTGAGACATGAAGACAAACTGAACCCTTATAAGCAATCATTATAATTTCAATGCAATCTTGAAATGTCTTAGCTCTCATAGGAGAACTCCTCACATACCTAATCACGTTTCGAATACGTGTAATGGAATCACGTATCTCGGCCAAGCCATCCTTCACAATCAAGTTTAATATATGAGCCGTGCACCTCATGTGTAAAGATTCACCATCTAAGATCAACAGCCTCTCTCTTGAAAATTTTTCTTTCAAATAATTAATGGCCACATCATTTGAACTAGCATTATCCACTGTGATTGTGGACACTTTTTTCTCTATTCCCCATTCATATATGCATTTATCAACTACTCTCCCAATATCCATACACTTGTGACTAGCTATCACCACAAAATTGATGATCCTTTTGTACAATTTCCAATTTTCATCAATAAAATGTGCAGTAAGGCATAGATAGTTCAAATTCTGAATGGAACTCCATGTATTAGTCGTGAGGGCGATCCTAGAATTAAGCTTACGAAAAGAAGCCTTCAATTTTCCATTTTCACAAAAATACAACTTCATGCAATCCCTAGCCACCGTAAATCACGACATATACTTGAAGAGAGGTTGTAATTGATTCACATAATCATGAAATCCAACACGTTCAGCAATCGAAAATGGTTGTTCATCAATTATAATCATCCGAATAAGCATTTGCCTACAAATCTCCTGATCAAACTTCCATGTCGTTAAAATTCCACCACTCCCAGTACTATTAGTAGTATCTCCTCCTATCATCTGAGTTACATCTACTTTTTGTGATGTAAACAATTTTTGCCTTTTATCCACATTGCGAGGATACTTATTGCACTTTCTCAAGTGCTTCAACATATTTGAAGTCCCATTATCAACGTGGTACGAATACTTGGATCCGCAGTAATTGCAA
Organism: Eucalyptus virginea; assembly: GCA_014182375.1. NCBI lineage: Eukaryota > Viridiplantae > Streptophyta > Magnoliopsida > Myrtales > Myrtaceae > Eucalyptus > Eucalyptus virginea. Next base: position 31,004,360 of record CM024522.1, on the reverse strand, counting down.
AATACATCAACTTTCCCATTTGTGTAAGTTGTTCATTTTCGAAAATGAAGCCAAGCTACTGATTTTCGCTTACTAGGAGGACATGGACAAGAACCGGATACCTTATTTGTTTTGGATGTATCTTCAAAGTTTTCACATCCTTCATGTTCTTGTGATGTTGATTCCACTATTGGCGTTATTGCATCATAGGATTCCTCTACTTCCATTGACATATTAATGAATCACCTGAATCAAGCAACGCACTGTCAACACTTAAAATGGTTAGCCATCAAATGAAGATAGACATTTTTAGGATGCTTATTATCTTTAAATATTATAAGATCCAATGTCAAATAGAGGAAGGAACTCAAAGAGTTGATTCTTAACATAACAAACGAAGAAGAAAGGTGGCTTCTGAGTTGTAGGCCAAGTAAAATTGAAGATCAATCAACCCCGACAACCACATCTCATGGGTGGAGAAATTGCTCAAGCTGAATATGAAGATAAACACAGTGATTGCATATACTTTTAATGGAAACTAAAAAATGTCTTCTCGTCCTTTCAACGAGTTGTCTTCCCATGATCCAACATAGGAGGAGCAAAATGTAGCCAAACGATATGTGATTGGGTGTCACCAAGTAAACTGTTAGGAGGATTGTCAAAAAAATCAATATACGTGCCACACGAGCAATACACAGATAGAAACTTCTGCCCAGTTGCACCAAGAAACAATGCGATCCTCCTCTCCCGAAATTAAAAGCAAATTACATTTTAGAAATGCAAATTATAAATACCTGTTGTAAAATTTAGAAAAACAGTAAACAAAATCCTTCCTCTAGAAACCTCTACAAATGAATCTGGCATTCTAAATAGTGCATAACCAGTCAAAAGTCCACCACCATATCTAAATAGATAAAGTCCAGTCATTACTCGCATGCTATTAAACCAGTGGATAATCAATTTTCATGCAAAAACTCCATGGGAGAATTTGAAGGGTGTGTCCGTGGAACGAAAGGGTGGAGTCTTGAACATATTCAAGCAGCCATCAACAGAGAATGAAAATGGCAGCACTCCAAGTCATTTACTCAAAAGAAAGCAGCAAGTGACGACTCAAACTCGACAAAAGGGAGGGCTCGTTCAAATCGAGCATGCTGGTGGACTATGGAAAGCGAGGCCCAGCTATCGTTTCGGTTCCATCTTAAATAAAACCAAGCAACGGAGTTCCCAGATAGAAGTGTTTGACCACGAATATCCCTACCCAGCTCGGCGACGATGGCCAGAAGGTGAGCCTGAAGCGAAATGAGCTATGGTCGGCCGCCTCGACGTTGCACCGAGCCGACGGAGGAGCAGCGGCGGCGGCGTCGACGCTCGGGGAGGAATCGAAGACGAAGAGATTGAGCGAGGGGGCGGATAGTAGAGGCAGAAGAGCAGCGGTTGTGGCGGGTGGTGACTAGCGTGAGAGGGCGGACAGCGGTGGAGGAGGAGCAACGGCGGCGGTGTCGATGCTCAGGGAGGAATCAAAGACGAAGAGACTGAGCGAGGGGGTGGACAGTAGCGAGGGGGCGAACAGCGGAGGCGGAGGAGCGGCGGGCGTGGCGGGTGGCAACCGGCACGAGGGGGTGGACAACGGTAGAGGAGGAGCAGCGGCGGCGGCGTCGATGCTCGGGGAGGAATCGAAGACGAAGAGAAGAGACTGAGGAAGAGACAGAGAGAGAGAGAACCGAAGATGATGAAACCGAAGAAGAAGAGATGAGACGCGAACTTAGGGTTTCTTTTAGTATTTTTCTTTTTTTAATATTAAAAAGGTTCTGGTCCGGTCCGGGTGGGCGGGCGGGTGGATCCACCCACGGCACCGGGAACCGGGAACCGGACCGGTTCCCTCAAGAACCGCCGGTTCTGGGCGGTTCTAGGCAGTTCCGGTCCGGTTCCGGGCAGTCCGGGCGGTTCCCGGGTATTTTGCACACCCCTAGCAATAATGGTGCAGCCATGCTTTTGTCGATATTTGGCGAGAAGCAACTCCAAGTCCAACAAAAAAAAAAATCAAAAAATTAAACTAAAAATAAAAAGAGAGCAATTCCCTCCATTAGAATGAATGGTATTGTATGGACTAGGAATAGTAAGTCCTCTTTGGCAATTCAAGAACTTTAGTATGCTTTTCAACTTTCTCAAATGATGCAAGTGTCATCCTTACGGTTGTATATTAGGATGAAGAAGTTATTATATATATACACGCACGTGTGTTCAAACAGTAGAAAAGAATGCGTTTCTCCGCCTTTTTTTGGCTCATTGAATGTTTAGACTTTTGGATTAGATTTACAAACATGACAGTAGAGTCAAGTTATACCCTGATTTATTTCATGTGCACTCGACTTTTCTTTTGTTGAGTTCTACGCATTGTTCCGAATCCAACTCACACGTGAAAAAAAGTGTGAAGATATCATGAATTGCTTGTTTAAGAAGTTTATATATGCTATTTTATATTCATGTAATTTATCTTCATATGTTAACTTAACTTTTTTGGTTAGACTTTTTAATCATCGTGTTTCATTTTCGGGAGGATATTTTGGGAGATGCATTGGCAGTGCCTAGCTAGGGATGGTACATTGGTACTGAAAATTTACTTCACTTTCATCATTAGTCTATATATATATATATATTTCCCTAAAATATAAAGTCAGTCCTTAATATTATTTTCACAAAGCATCACCATTCAAAGAGCTGGAGATTCCACTTTTAGCCTCTATCTCACAGCTAACTTGTGAAAGTCAACTTCCTATGTTTTCGACCAAAAACAAAAAAACTTCCTATGTTCACCAACTCGATGAAATGAGGCAGGCTGCTCTTGGAATTGTACCTCTCTTTGCCTTTTGTGATGTTGATGATGCACAGATGAGAGTCCCCCGCCCGAAAAAAGATATTACTTTTACTTTTAATTTTTTCCCTTTTGCTAAACTGACATATGTTTAACAGCCCAAAATGGAAGAATTCATGTATGTGCATAGTGGTGAGCATGGTCCGGGGTGGACTAGTCGACCCTTTAACCCAAGGACCAATCTGCACACTATTGGTCTTTAATTTTTGGGACTAATGACCGATCCTATTGAGCCTAAGACCGAGGACTGGATCAATAGGTTTGGTCTAGTTCCAAGGTTAACCCGAAACCAACTAATAATTATTTTGTTTCATTTTGTGTACTCCCTGAAAAAGCGATCGAGGACCGAACCAACCCAATGAGTTCAATGACGAGTGAGGTCAACAAAGAGAGGTGAGCGACGTGAGCAGCGAGCATCGAGTGGGGGCGAGTGGGGTGAGCAGCGAGCAACAAGCGAGGCAAGTGTCAAGCAGAGAACGACACAAGCGACCAGAAGTGAGCGAGGCAAGTGTTGAGCGACAAGTAGGAAAGTTAAACATAAGAGAATGAGTATTGGAGGAAGATACTGTAAGGAGTACTGGAGGAAGATACTATGAGGAGCTGTTTATACCGTTTTGAATGCCATAAGGACTTCTCACAAGGACATTTTCCTCCATTCTAAATTATGGTTGTTGATGCCATAAAAAACATTAAAAGTCTAAGCAATTAAATAACAGTGTAAAATTATTGTGACTCCTTACTAATGAGACATTTAATGCTGTTGACGCCATTTGACTTAGGATTTTCTTTATATAGAAAATTATATATAATATATTAGATATATAATACATATAAATAGTATATTTTAAATATATTATATATAATATATAATCAAGGTTGGACCAATCCTAAACTTCCAAGACCGAAGACCAACCCGCACAGTGCTAGTCAACAGATCTCAGGACCAAGAACTAACCTAGTCCTTCTCGGAAACGAACTAGGACCGATAGGGCTAGGCCAGTCCAAGGTCGATCCAAGATTGACCCTAAATCGATGCTCACCCCTAATAGTGCATCTAATGAATTATCTAACTCTTTGGCAAAGCGCAATATGTACATATATAGTTCATTAAGTTGTGAAAGAGACGGCCCTTATACTTTCCTAGCAAATTATTAGTTACATCTATCCTGTGATTACTAATAAATTCAAGGTCATGACATCACCTGAGATAACAGAGAATACATGTGTTGCGACCAACCTTTTTCCATTCGGAGGGGAAAAGACATAAGTTTAGGAGTATTGCTTTAAAGGTGGGCCTATGACCCTCGTTTTAGATACGAGCTCTCCCAAATCCATATCTCATGCATTGTTGCGAAATTCAAATGGATTCTTTAAGAATTTTCTAATGAAGAGTCGCCACTAGCTCATTGGGATCAATTAGAAATTAAGTGATGTATGAGAGTATACATTATTTCCTACGCAATTAGAGAATCTATGATCAAAGACTTAATTCTACTAATTAATTAACTAGTGCCATTTCGATACTCAATCTTGTTTATTAAAGAAAGTGTGTGTCAGGCAATTTGGATTGATTTTAACCTATCCACTAACATGTGAGATGATCATGTGGGTGAGATGATCATTAAACTAACAATCGGCAATCAATGAAGCATTAAATAAGTTTAAAGGAAAAACAAAAATCTAACCCTAAGAAATAAGACAAATCACATTCCTATTCCTAATTAGACTAATGGAAAACCACAATCAACGTATTGAAAGTGCGCAATCACATAATAGTCAAAATGGAAACGCATAAATGATGACCTATCATTTGTTTTCAAGAATACTTAAATCATGAAACCCTAAGAACTTGTCCAATTTTGAACACAATAATTATCAAGGATTACACATTTTAAGAGAAAACTATTCAAAAACTAATTTTTAAGCTTTTTCATAAATTTTTTAAAAAATAAATTTTTTGGAATTTTTAATAAGAAATATTTTTTTTATTTTTAAATCCGAAAATAGGGATTCGGACTGGGCCCTAGGGCCCAATTCGAATATGGACACATATAGTTTCGCGGGGCCGGGCTATGGACATGAAAATTGGGTCAGCACCTTAGGCCCTCCCCAAATGAACTAAACCCACTAAAAAATTAACCCAATTAGAACTATTTAAGCTAAGCGAAGCCCGAGCTTTATAAAATGAAATCAAACCGCACACCAACACTCAGGCCCACTTGTGCCAAACCCAATCGAATGAGACCAAATGGAACACAAAGCTCCTTAAACTCGCCTAAGCCTTCCGTCCACCATATCCTAACCTAAAACCCACACTAATCCTATAGGTCACGTTTAGTTATTCGGATTTCTAACTAGGATAGGACTGAAGATGATATAATATAAAATTTAAGAATTTTGTTATATCATATCCACTATTTATGATTGCAGTAATAAAATCGAATATAACCACATCATATTAGATAGATTATTTAATATAAATAGTATATTAATATAAATGAACCAAAATTTTACAAACAAAGATAGTAAAAATCTATCGTGACACTCTTGCTTACTTCATTTTTGTTTTCTTTTTTATTTTATTTTCCTCTCATTTTTTTTTCCTTCTCCTTCCGTCATTCTATAATAAAAGTTTTTAAATAGTAAATTGTACTAATATACCTAAAATACTAAAACACCTAATATATGTAATAAAAATAATTATATATTTAAATTTATATTATAAAATATAATTAAATTTGAATAAATAAATAAAAATAAGATTAAATTAAAATAACTAAATTGTTTTTTTGTTTTTTTGAATTTTTATATTAAAATTCAAATATTAATTATGTTGAAATATAGTTTTAATTTTGTTAATTTAAGAAGTTTGTTATTTCATAAAAATAACTTTCCTACTATGAATATTACTAACCCTATTCACCTTTATCCTACATTTTTTATCGGATAATTTTATCCGGTTTATATCTCCTTTATATCCCACTTTATCATATCCTAACTAAGCACCAAACGTAGAATAAAATAAATTCCATCATATATTGAATTTTACCCGAATGCCAAACATAGCCATAAAACCCACACTAATCCCTTTTTCCGTCGCCTCCTTTTTTTTTTCTTTTTAACCTTCCACAAACAAGAGCCACTCGAGCTCCTCCTACGCTAGCTCGTCACCAAGCCGCCACTGTTGTTCATCAACCATTCAGGATTTCGCAAAAATACGTTCGCAAGTAACTGGAGCAAACAAGGCATTAAAAGGAATTCAATAAGCAAACCGGTGAGGACTCACTCAGGAACCGCCACAGCCACAACCCCCGTTTAACCACTAGCATGCATCCAGCTCATCCAAAAAAAAGGAGAATGTGGGCAGAAACTTTTAGGGCAGCACGAATCGGTAAGGGAATAATCAACGTCAACAAAGGACGGCATAAGAGAGCCCGTCGAAGGACCGTCTCGGTCTCATTATAGACTACCACTAAAACTGGGGCATTTTCACAAACAGTAGACGTGCGCCACCAAATCGTAAGGTTTCCGGCTCAACAGGGACTCAAACACGCGCTGGAGATCTCGACGCACAACGTACGGGGACTATGGAAACAGAATGCAAGGGCGATGAGGGCCAAAGCTCGCATGAGCCAAACGGCCGCGAGGGCCGACCCAACGTCACCCAAAACGGGGCAAACAGAGGACTTGCAGTAAAGAGAAAAACAGGGGCGGTCACGGCAGCGGCCCTACTCTGCTTGGCGGCGGCAAATGGAGGACAAGCTTGACAGATCGGGCCGCGCCCAATTGTCTCGCACGCCTACGAGCCAAGATCCTTGGGAATCGACACAACCCAAAAAAAAAAAAATATTCAAAAAGAAACATACCGAGACCTACCGCGAGGGAGAGGCACGCATCGGCAAGGGTCAGTGGCCAAGGTCCAGATGCCGCGACTCCCAGAGGAGGCCCTTCACTCACGGCCTCACCCTTTGCTCTCTGTTTCTTGCTCTCTCTCTCTCTTGCTCTCAATCTCAATCTCCCTCCTCTCTCGCGGCTCTCACTCTCTTTCCCCGAACGAACCCCCTTCTAGCTGACTCTTGTTATAATTATGGTTATAATTATGTTTAATGGATCAACGAAAGCCAATAAATTAATATACGTCTTTTTTGTTCACGTATCTCTTTTGGATTCATGAATTTCCTAAACTTTTATGTTCACGTATATATTGAATTCATGAATTTCCTAGATTCATGTATCTTTTAGTTCATGTATTTATTGAGTTCACAAATCTCTTGAATTCATGAATTCATGTATCTCATGATTCATGAATTTCGTGGATACATGCGTCTATTTAATTCATGTATCTCTTCTATACATGAACTAAAAAGCTCTATAAATAGATAGGAACATAGAGCTTCATTACAGTTTTGGTTTTGGTTTTTCCGACTTGATTCCAAAAAGACTTTGATATACTTTTCTACTCTTCTAATTTTTCTGAGTGTGCTGATTCAATTGAACGGTTCGACTGAGTCCTATTTGCATAGTGGTAATCCAAACAGGTTCAAGGTGTTGTATCTTGGGAGGCGTAGTTCGTGAATTTGCGGAGCACCATTGGCAGGAACTAATCGTCTTAAGGAAATTCAGATATCCGTACCTCACCTCCAATTTTATGTTTTGATTCCAACAAACAATTTGTTTTCTCTAGATTAATTTCCAACAACCTTAAGGCGATTATCTCACTCACTGTTTGTTGTTCTTGTCAGATTATTGAAATGGTTGAAAACAATCAAGTGCCCTTCAATGTCCCAAATGTTTCAGGAGACGTTCCTATGGTCAATTCGACCGTTGCTATGGAAGATGTTCAACCCTCAAGGTCTGAATTTGTAGCAACCAATGCTACGAGTCCTTGGGCCAACACCAATTTTGGTGGTGTGGGTACAAGTCATACAACCGATATGTCCAGGACTGTTTTTCAGAACAATATAAGCCAAATGGCTTTTGGCTCCGTTTCTGGAGGGATAGTTTAACGAACTTTGCCTACTGTGATGGCAACACCTAGTTACAGCTAATGAGAATTCGAAGAAATTCACCGAAGTGAGCTTTAAACAGTGGCAGCAGAAGATGTTCTTCTATTTGACCATGCTAAATCTACCGGAGTATTTATCGGATGTGTGCCCGGTAATTAGTCCAAATGAGCACAATGTCATGACACTCGATGTATTGGAGGCTTGGAAGCATAGGGACTTCTTATACCGAAATTATATCATTAATTGTTTAGTGAATTCTCTATATAATATTTATTGTAATATTGAATCTGCTAAACAGTTATGGGAGTCCTTAGAGAAGAAATACAAGACTGAGGATGCTGGCACCAAGAAATTTGTGGTTGTCAAATTCTTGGACTACAAGATGGTGGATTCTAAATCTGTCATGAGTCAGGTTCAAGAATTACAATTAATTCTAAGTGACATCTCTGCCGAGGGAATAATACTTAGTGAATCATTCCAAGTGGCGGCCATGATTGGGAAACTGCCTCCAGGCTGGTCAGACTTCAAAAATTACTTGAAGCGCAAACAAAAGGAGATGAGCCTTGAAGATCTCATTCGGCGCCTCAGAATTGAGGAGGACAATAGAAAGAGTGTGAACCCTTCTTCTGAGCCAAAGGCCAACGTTGTGGAATCTTCCAAATTGAAGCAAGATAGAAAAATGAAGATGTCTTTTCAAGGAAAAGGCAAGCAGAAGGAATAGTTTCAAAAATTCCAAGGGACATGTTTTATATGCAACAAGTTTGGCCATCGTGCTAAGGATTGTAAAAAGCGCCCGAAAAAAGACAAGAACGATGGTGCAACCCAGCAATTGAATTTGACAGAACATGACAATATTGAGAGACTGTCTGCTGTGGTAATGTCCGAAGCATCTCTGGCGTCGAACACTAATGGCTGGTGGCTAGATACAAGTGCCACAAATCACATATGTGCAGATAAACACATGTTCTCATCTTATGAGAAGGCTAAAGAAGATGAGAAGCTTTATATGGCTAACTCTGTATCAGCAAATATTGCAGGAAGAGGAAAGGTGATCCTAAAGTTTACATCTGGCAAGGAGGTCGTCTTGCTGAATGTGCTGCATGTACTAGAGATTCGGAAAAACCTAATTTCTGGCCCCATACTTGTCAAGAAGGGTTTTAAAGTTGTATTTAAATCTGACAAATTTGTACTTTCGAAAGGAGGGATGTATGTGGGAAAAAGGGTACTTGTGTAATGACATGTTTAAAGCCAATGTGGTTGTCATTGATGTAAACTCGAATTTTGTATACCCAAAGACTATTAATAAAGAAAAGTCTTCAATTTACATTGTTGTGTCTCCTCATATATGGCATAGTAGATTATGACATGTAAACTATGGTACAATGAAGAGAATAACAAACTTGGGGTTAATTCCAAGATTTGAGTTGGATGCTCGTTACAAGTGTGAGACTTGTGTTGAAGCCAAGTTTGCCAAAAAAACCTTTCAAGTCCATTGAAAAAATAAGTGAACCTCTACAATTAATCCATAGTGATCTATGTGATTTAAAGTTTGTAGAAAGTAGAGGTGGAAAGAAGTACTTCATCACATTTGTGGATGACTGTACTAGATTTTGCTATGTTTGTTTACTAACTAGCAAAGATGAGACTATGAGCATGTTTGTCAAGTATAAAAATAAAGTTAAAAACCAACTTGATAAACGAATCAAAATGCTTAGGTCTGATAGAGGAGGAGAATACAATTCAATTAATTTCAAAGAGTTTTGTGCTAGTTTTGGAATAATTCTCCAAACGACTGCACCTTATACTCCACAACAAAATAGAGTTGTTGAACAATTGAACATGACACTAAAGGAGATGGCTAACGCCATGCTTTTGAGTTCAGGTTTACCTCATAACTTGTGGGGGAAGGCAATTTTAACTGCAAATTATATTCTTAATAAAATACCCCACAAAAAGACAGGTAAAACTCCGTACGAGTTATGGAATGAAAAGTTGCCATCCTACAATTTTCTAAAAGTGTGGGGGTGCTTGGCCAAGGTGGCAATTCTTCCTCCGAAACAAACTCGGTTGGGACCTAAAACGGTAGATTGCATATTCATTGGTTATGCTCAAAATAATAGTGCATATAGATTTTTGGTTCACAAATCTGAAAATGCGGAAATCAATGTTAATACAATTCTAGAATCAAGGGATGCTGAACTTTTTGATGATATATATCCTGCAAAGAGAAATCAATGAGAATTTTCTCAAAAAAGGCTTAGAGAATCAGAATCTGAGAATGATGAAGTTGTGACCAAAGAAATCGAACTTCGAAGGAGTAAAAGGTCTCGAATTGAAAAATCTTTTGGACTTGATTTTCTAACATACATGTTAGAAGGTGAGCCCCAAACATTTAAAGAGACAATGTCTTCTCCAGATGCTCCTTTCTGGAAAGAAGCTGTTGACAATGAAATCCATTCTATCCTAAGTAACCATAATTGGGAATTGGTTGATCTTCCACCTAGAAATAAACCAATTGGATGTCAATGGATATTCAAGAAAAAAAAACTAAAAACTGATGGTTCCATTGATAAGTACAAAGCTCGGCTTGTAGCCAAAGGATTTAGACAAAAAGAATGTCTTGACTACTTTGATACTTATTCACCTGTCACAAGAATAACATCAGTAAGGATGTTGATTGCTATAGCTTCACTACACAATTTGCAGATACATCAAATGGATGTGAAAACTGCATTCTTAAATGGTGATCTCCACGAGGAGATTTATATAGAACAACCTAAAGGGTTTAAGGTCAATTGACAAGAACACAAAGTGTGTAGACTTATCAAATTATTGTATGGACTTAAACAAGCTCCTAAGCAATGGCATGAGAAATTTGACCGGGTAATAATTCAAAATTGGTATAGAATCAATGAGTGTGACAAATGTGTGTACACTAAATCCACAATAGTTGGATACATACTTATTTGTCTATATGTCGATGACTTACTAATTCTTGGAGATAACACTGAGGTCATCAGAATCACCAAGAACATTCTCAAGAAGAACTTTGAGATGAAAGATTTAGGTGTAGTGGATGTTATACTCGGCATCAAAATTCTAAGGAATTCTAATGGCTTAGGTTTAACACAATCTCATTACATTGAAAATGTATTTGAGAGATTTAAAGGATTCGGCATTAAAGATGCAAACAATCATTTTCTTCCACACCTAACTTTAAGAAAGAATATTGGAAATAGTGTCAGACGGCTGGAATACTCTCAAGTAATCGGCAGCATAATGTATATCATGAATTGCACTAGACCTGATATTATGTACTTAGTAAACAAACTGAGTAGATATACTAGTAACCCAGGTCACAAGCACCAAATGCTCTGATGAAAGTATTAAGATGTTTGAAAAGGACAAAAGACTATGTTCTACAATATGGCAAATATCTAGCTGTTTTGGAAGGTTATTGTGATGCTAATTGGATTTCAGATTCCGATTAATCGAAATCGACTAGCGGATATGTGTTCATGCTAGGAGGTGCCGCAGTGTCATGAAAATCCTCTAAACAAACTCTAATAACGCGCTCTACGATGGAATCAGAGTTTGTTACTTTGGATAAAGTTGCTGAAGAAATAGAATGGCTTCGACATTTTTTAGAAGATGTTCCAATGTGGCAAAAACCTATGCCTGCAATTTGCATTCACAGAGATAATCAAGCGGCAATTGCAATAGCGCATAATGTGATTTATAACGATAAGTCTAGACATATTCATCGTAAACACAATACCGTAAGGCAGTTACTCTCAAATGGAATCATTTCTTTAGACTTTGTAAAGTCAAAGAAAAATATTGAGAATCCGCTGACAAAGGGTTTGTCAAAAAGAGCAAATAAACTGCGCATCGAGGGGAATAGGTTTAAGAGACTTAACCCAATAAAGAGATTCCATGGTGGAAACCTAACCTATGTGATTGGAGATCCCATGGTCTAGGTTCAATAGGACAACGCCAATTTTGGAAACTCTAGTGTAAGCATTGCCTCCCTTTCCTATAATGCAACAGTGCTTTCCTACAGCATTATTAAGGGTATACTATGTGTTTAATGATTCCTATAACTAGGAATGTAACATCCAAGTAAGATATGGTATGATATCTTTAATAGGAATGCACCTATATGCGTAGAGCTGGCTGACTCTATGAAAATCTTTAGGCTGCGTTTGGCAGTCGGGATAAAATTCGGGATAGGATATGATTTATCATATCCTATGTTTGGTGCTCGCTCAAGACAAGATAAAGTCGGATATAGAGGGGATATAGACAGGATAAAATTATCCCAAGGGGGAGGTAGGATAAAGGTGGATAGGATTTCTAATGTCCATAATAGGAAAGTTATTTTTCTCGAATAACTAACTTGTTAAATTAATAAAATTGAAATTATATTTCAATATGAATAATATTTGAATTCTAATTTAAAAAATAAAAATAAATTAATTAATCCTATTTTAATTTATATATTCAACTTTAATTCTATCTTATAATAAACATTCAATCTATAAATTAAATATTTATATTTATTATATACTTTAGATATGTTAGTGCAGTTTACTATTTGATAAAACTTTATTAAAGAATGATGAAAGAGGAAAAAAGAAATAATAAAGAAAATAATATAAAAAGAGGAAAAATCAAATAAAAATAAACTAAAGAATAGTGTTATGAGAGATTTTCACCATCTCCATTTATGAACATTTAGGTTCATTTATAATGATATGCTATTTATATATAATAAAAAAAAATGCACATGATATGATGTGAACATATCCGATTTTAATATTGGGATTTACCAAACAATGGACAAGATATAAAAAAAATCACAGGATTTCATATCATATCCTATCCAATCATATCCCATTAGAAATCAGGACGATCAAACGTAGCCTTAAAGGCTAGATTTTCTAAAGCACGCATGAATCCCGAGAGGTTCAAGGCTGAAAGAACGAACACAACCGAGAACTAATCTTGAATTGGAACTCTGTGTGGGGTTTATTGTCTAGGCTTACACAAACAACTGGTGATTCAAGGCTTAGTCCATCGACTAGTTAAGTAAGTTTGATAGGCTTTCACTAAAGAAGGCTCAAGGTGAAAGCTACCTATCTTGATGCAGTGTATTTCAACAAGTATGCTCAGTTCCTTCGAGTCAAAAAATGTTTTGTTGATCCATTAATGTGGTGGATTGTTATAATTATGGTTATAATTATGGTTAATGGATCAATGAAAGCCAATAAATTAAGATATGTCTTTTTTGTTCACGTATCTCTTTTGAATTCATAAATTTCCTAAACTTTTTCTATTCATGTATCTATTGAATTCATGAATTTCCTAGATTCATGTATCTTTTAGTTCATGTATTTATTGAGTTCACGAATCTCTTGAATTCACGTGTCTCTAGATTCATGAATCTCTTGGATTCATGAATCTCTTGGATTCACGTATCTCATGATTCATGAATTTCGTGGATACATGCGTTTATTTAATTCATGTATCCCTTCTATACATAAACTAAAAAGCTCTATAAATAGATAGGAACATAGAGCTTCATTACAATTTTGGTTTTGATTTTTCCGACTCGATTCCAAAAAGGCTTTAATATACTTTTCTACTCTTTTGATTTTTCTAAGTGTGCTGGTTCAATTGAACAGTTCACTGAGTCATGTTTGCATAGTGTTAATCCAAATAGGTTTAAGGTGTTGTATCTTGGGAGGCATAATTCGTGAATCTGCGGAGCACCATTGGTAGAAACTAATTGCCTGAAGGAAATTCAGATATCCGTACCTCACTTCCAATTTTATGTTCTGATTACAATATATATTTTGTTTTCTCTAGATTAATTTCCAACAACTCTCCCTCTCTCACTTTTAAGCTCGGCCAGCGATCGCGCATGGCCTAGCCCTCCAACCTAGGATCATGCCACTCGATCCTCTGCCTCGCCTGTTCCTCTGGCTTGTACCTTGCTTTGCCATCTTTCTGCAGAGAGCGTAGGAGAGAGAGGAAGAGGAAAAATGAGGGAGGCTGGGCTAGGCCCAAGCCAAAGGACATGGACAAAGAGAAACGGAAAGAAGGCCGGGCCAGCCTGGCCCCGGCCCAATCTCGCTTGTTTTTTTCTTCTTCTTTTTTAAATAATAGTTCTTTTAATTAATTTTCTCTTTTTTTTTTCTTTTAACAAAAAGTCTCTATTACTACTAATGCAAATGCTCCTAATGCATATATGCCATGTAATTTAATTGAAATTATTTTTGCTAGGATTTAAAATTTAATCCATAATTTTCAATACAATTAATATAGATTAAACGAGTTACCAAAATTTAGGTATCAACATTACGTACATACATATGTTCATTTAACCTATATATACATATCAAATCATGCTAACGGATGTTTCAAAATACTGGCTAAGTATATCCGACACATCCAGTTAGAACTTCGAGTTAGTTTGAAGATTGCAAGGTAACGTGGATCAAAACCAAATCTTTTTAAGATGGCCTAAATTGAATCGAATTATTGAGTTCAAGATTTGATAAGAAGTATTTTCAAGGGACTGATAGGGGTACTTGACGATTCCTTACCACATAATATAATCTTTTATCTTACAAGTAACAGAATATCTTCTTGATAAATCACAATCATTAAAACCACACTGATCGAGGCTAATTTATTCCTTGTAGATTGTACACCTAGAAAGAGCTTCGTGCATCAATTGATTGGGCAACCATCAACCTCTATGCCTTTAGCTGTTGGACATGCTGCTAGTTCACAGTGTTCTCCATTTGTTCCCCACCAAGTAATGCTTTTATTCTCCATGCCCACTGAAAAGTATAAAAGCACGGCCATGAATGCAGTTCCCGCGTCTAGGGCTGCTGAGAGGACATAGTTGTATCTCTGCCACCACTGCTTTCGATATCGGAAGATGAAGAAATTGAATATTGTTCCAACTAGAACCCAAGCATTGTAGTTTAATGGTGTAGCTGGTGGCATCATTCCTGTCACCCCTAATAAGACTGGAAGATTAATAAGAGGAATCCAAGATTGCTTGGGAAACGCCTTGTGTAGTAGCCATACTATGATAGGTCCTATTGCACCTCCAAGGAAAAACCAGTTTATTTCTCGATAGTTACCGAGTGCTCCAAAGATCCGTCTAGGTCCAACCAACTCCCATATGACAGAGGCATCAAAGAAAACCCGGTCACTTGGACACGTCCAGGGACTATCCGAGGGAAGGAGATCATCTTGGCATATGTTGGTGACAGAGTTCAGCAGCCACCTTGCCACTGCAATGTTGACGGTTCCAGCAAGAATTGTACCTATGAACTGTGAGGACACAAGGATAGAATACTGAGGTTGTTTTGAAATTACTAGATGCCACGATTACTTAATTAATGAGTAGCAACAAGAGGGTGGATATTTGACAATTAAGTCTACTAAGATTTTATTGCTAGCTTTAGCAAATGTGTCATTTCAGGAGATCCAAATTATGCACTACGATTTACTCACGTCTATGATTTCTGTGAGTATTTCTTTTTTGTAAGTGCCTAGGGTGTTGATCTTGCTTTGGATGATATATGATGCTGCGATGAGATGCTTGCTCGAAAATGCCAACAGCTTCATCGTAGTTCTGTTGGAAAATGGAAAGGTTAGCTTAAATCTTTGAACATATAAAGTTTTGTGTTTTATATTTGACAGTTCTTCACTCAGAATAGTCTTTCTGGAACAGTGAAAAGAGTTACCCCACAGATAGGGGATCTCTAACTATATTAATGTATATTGTAAATATCACAAATGAGTTCTCGAGTTAATACTCTCCTATCATGGTTCAGTCACTTTTTCATCAGGTTTGATGAACATATTAACACTTTTAAAACAGCAAGGAAATCAACCAATTTGCTTCTCTGGTTATTTTCCTCCAATTTATTTTTATAAATGTGATACCTAAAACTTATGGAATATTTGTACAACTCATATATAACCACACTGATTGTGACTAAATTTTTTCTGTAAGTTCTGCATCTAGAAAGAGCTTCATGCATTAGTTGACTGGGCAACCATCAACCTCTATGCCTTTGGCTGTTGGACATGCTGCTAATTCACAATGTTCTCCATTTGTTCCCCACCAAGTTAAACTTTTATTCTCAATGTTGACCGCAAAGTATAAAAGCACAGCCATGAATGCCACTCCTGCATCCAGGGCTGCTGAGAGAACATAGTTGTATCTCTGCCACCACTGCTTTCGATACCGGAAGATGAAGAAATTGAATATTGTTCCTACTAGAATCCAGGCATTGTAGTTTAATGGTGTAGCTGCTGGCATCATTCCTGTTGCCCCTAATAAGACTGGAAGATTAATAAGAGGAATCCAAGATTGCTTGGGGAACGTCTTGTGTAGTAGCCATACTATAATAGGTCCTATTGCACCTCCAAGGAAAAACCAGTTCATGGCTTGATAGTTTCCAAGTGTTCCAAAGATCCGTCTGGGTCCAACTAACCCCCATATGACAGATGCATCAAAGAAAACTCGGTCACCTGGACACGTCCATGGACTATCCGGTGGAAGGAGATCATCTTGGCATATGTTGGTTACAGAGTTCAGCAGCCACCATGCCACTGCAATGTTGATAGTTCCAGCAAGAATTGTACCTATGAACTGTGAGGACACAAGAATAGAATACTAAGGTAGTTTCGGAATAATTAGATGCCACACATACTTATTTGATAAATAGCAACAAGAGGGATGATACTTAAGAATCTTGTCACACCCTTGAAAGTCTAGTAAGATTTGATTGCTAGCTTTTGTAAATGTCATTTCAAGAGATCCAAACTATACCCTGAGTGTTATTTACGTCTATGAGCTTTGTGAGTATTTCCTTTTTGCAAGTGCACATGATGTCAATCTTGATTTGGATGATATATGATGCTGCCACAAGCAACGTGCTTGTTCTAAAATGCCAAGTGCTTCATCTTAATTCTGTTGAAAAAGGAAAGTCTAGCTTAAATCCTTGAACATAGAAAGTTGTGTTTTTAATATGCAGATCTTCACTCAAGATTGTCTTCCTGGAACAGTAGAAAGAGTTATCCCGAAGATGGGGGAGCGTTAACTATAGTAGTGTAAATTTGTAAATGTTCTCAAGTTTATACTCTCCTATCACGGTTCAATCTCACCTTTTAATCAGGTATGATGAAAAAAAAATGTTTTAAAGAAACAAGAAATTTGATTGATTTGCTTCTTGGGCTATTTTCATCCAATTTACTTACTATGGATATGATACCAGAAATTCATGGTAAAAAATTTGTTACTGGAAATCAGTAATTGTTTGTAGGTTGTCCGCATCAGTAGCACTAGATAAGTCAGTGGATCTATATTAAGTTTGGTTGGCTTACTTTTGGCATAGTTGATAAATGGTATCAAATGGTTAGGAGCAGTAAAAAGTACCTGAACTAAGAACATCGATCTTGGAGGTATCTTCATGTAGTGTCCCAGCTTAAAATCATTGAGAAAGGAAACAGCCTGAGCCATGCTGATGTATCCATATGTTTTAAAGCAAACATTTGCTATAGGTCTTCCTGGCAATATGATGCCCATTATGTATTCTGTGATTATATTTAGTCCCGGTGTCTGTAGATAGAGAAAGATCGTTGTTGAGTATGATGTCTTTTTACATAGAAATTATGTCAAGAATAAACAGTCGACCAAATAAAAAAGTCAAGAATAAATGTGCCATAACTCTTGATTCATACCTGATTTGTTGTGGCAGTGATGATACTAATGGGAAGGGTGAATACAAATGCAAGGGTGCTACCAAAGAGAAGCCCCCACCATGGCATTTGAACCTGATCATTCAGGAAGATGCATAGAGCAAGAGACACCACCAGACTTACAATGAGCAACAAGTGAAACCACCATGAGGGTATTTCTTTGTATCGCCTCATCAATTTTGTATGGATATCTGCCTTCCCTTTGTGAGAATCACGATAGCGCTCATAGATCTCTCTGTTGAATGTAATTGTACATCACTGTCTATATGTATCATGAATTCAAGAAAATCAAATACTTTACAGGGAAAAAAAACACCGTTCTGATTCTTGAGAGCTTTTTCATTATCTTAGTCATTACATCTCTATGTCATAACTAAAAGGATCACCTTAGTTTGCAGAAAAGTTATTTGAAACTGTAAATTCAGTTTCTTTCAAGGTTTCATTTTCAGATTTTTACAATCTTGCCCTGGTATTTTCTTTGCACATGCTGCTTGATGTCCTAATCAAGTACTCGAGACAAAGTCTAAATGAACTTATCAGGGTGAAAAGATGTACCTGCCATAGAAGAAGGCCACATGAGTTATTGTTGATGCAATGGTCGCAAAACCAAAGCCATAAAAGAGAGCAAAGAACATGCTTAAATGAATTCGGCCTTGCTCCTCGTACTTTGGAATGTCCAACTCAAACTTGTCGTTTACAATTGCTGTTATATCGTACCTTTCACCTTGCGCCGTGAACAAGTGCGAGGAAAAAATGGGGAATCTATTTGCACCATACAGGTTAAACCCCCAATAGGCTATGGGCATTACGACATAGATTATTAATGCGTATCCCACAAAAATGTTGACTATGGCAAAGAAGGGGCAGACTAGAGGGCTGGACAGGAAGGATGCCACCGCTGTCCAGTCGAGCGTCAAGGCTCCAAGTCCAAGGCCTCGCATACCCGAGCCAATCTGCTGGGCGGTGACTGAATTGGAGAATACCCAGCAGACCCATGATACATTGGTGAGCGTGGAAAAGAGGTATCCGGGGACAACGTACCATGAGAAGCTGCAGATCAGTGCAATGACAAAGAATTTTGCCCGTGACATGCGCTGTTCGTCCCTCTCATGTAAAGCCCTGCATCAATTTGTATAAAATGATCTACTTAAGGTCAAGCACTTATTATCTACATGAAGTGCACATTCTGGATATTTTATGACAGTTGTGAAAGCTCATATTATTTTGTGAATGCATCCATCGATTGACAATAACGAAGGACAAGGCAATCGACTTTCCATATATGTATAGTGTATCTTCTGAAACTATTTAGATCATGCAGATAAATGACGATTTGTTGTTTATAAAGATAATCAAATGCAAGAGCGAAGGCTTTGGATGTCTCTGCAGCGAGTTGCAACCACTTGCGTGCTGCAATACACAACTCAGTTCCTTGTTAGAAAGGATCTACACTTTTATCTGATCCTAAAGCAGGGTATGAAAGAAAGCGGACGTTAGAATCTGTATTTCCATTAGTTTCGTGGCCGAGACAGTCCAGGTTTGTCCTCGGAACATGGGGTACTTGCGAGCATCATTAGAGTTTAAATGGTGGGGGCCAATTGATGCATGTAGTTCCTCCCAATTTCAAGGTACCAGAAGCAGCAAGAAGTAGAAATAGCGAATGGGACCTTGTGAGACTGAGGCTGAAGTGGGCTTGATGGTGTCTGTAGTTTGATTGAGAAGCTCTTGGCTTTATCGTCCTGTACAAAGTAGATTTTCCTGAATCTTTTTGTGGGGGGTGTGAATACGTTGTGAGATATTTCAGTGCTGAACTGGTATAGCCTCAATTTCCACACTAAGTGACATGGTTTTGTGGGTCCCTGGTGCCTCTTATCAAGAACTTTGACTAGAGAGAGATGGGGTTACGGATTTCTTATGACCACCGTAAGCTTATGGTCCATGTTGATGGCATGGCACATCCCACCATTTTGGTCAAGACCCGAGAGAGCGAGAGAGAGAGAGAGAGAGGAGCTGGTTGTACTGCATGTGATCCACGTATTCAAGTTGCCGTGACAAGACAAAGGAATCGAGTAGAAGAAAAAGCAGTGATCCTAAGGCGTCCAAAGCAAAGTAGACAATCCGAGAAATCCTAATCCACATTCACAGATCGTGGGCATCTTCTGACAGTGACAAGACGTGGGTTTCCATGGTATGGTTTTGGTATTCAAGTGACCTTGTAGTGGGAGTTAGAAAAAAGGAAGAGTTGAGCTCCGGTCGAATCAACGCGTTGTCGGTGTAGTAACCTACGTAGCATCGATACGGACACGTGACACGTGACACGATATGACAAGCCGACACGTTATTTTTTTAAAATAGAGAATTTCGACACGTTTTGATACGTTATATATTAAATATATTTTTATATATAAATACATAAATAATAATAATAATAATAATAATAATAATAATAATAATAATAATTTAATTTACATGAAAAATATTAAATAATATCATTCATTATTTTAATTTATTCTATAATACATAAAACTTAGAGGAAAAAAACATTGTTTAAAGAAAAATGCTGAAATGATATTTTTAAATTTATTTATTTATCATATATAGCATTTTTTATTACTTCTTTCATAGTAAAATACTTTTTAAAAAACTAAAACAATTATAAAAAAAACTTGAAAAAAAAAAATTGACCCCGTGTGTGTATATTTATAGCAATTTTATTACTTCTTTTATTACTTCTTTTGTGTATATTTATATTTTAACCCCTCAAGTATTAGAAATTTTTAAAATTGACCCCACGCGTGTCGGAATTCTGGACTCGTGTGTCGGAGCCTGTCAGAGAGAGTTGACCACGTGTCGGATTTTTCGACACTCGTTGACCGTGTGTCGGAGCGTGTCAGACACGTGTCAAAGTGTCAGACACGACACGAAGGCTTCCGAAGAGTGTCCGTGCTACATAGGTAGTAACTAGTTCTACTCATGTTGGGTCTTTCTCTATCTATGCTATCTTGCCATTAGCATCATCTCCATGGAACACTTGACTCCCACCAGTTATATCTCCTTCTGTTTTCACGCGAATTCTGATAAGCAAGCAAGGAAGGGGAGGCAAAAGAGTGGTAATTCACCGGAAAAAGGAGACTTGGACGAGGGCAGAAGGCCACCACATGTGAGCTGGTTCCACCACGTATTTCCTCAATAGCCCTGCCCATCCGTATCCCAACACCTGCATATATCCAATTCCACCATTAACAGGGTTCACCACCCATCTCCAGCTCCACTTCACGAGTTACCGTCTTGTTTCTCTACATCTAAGTTTCACAATTTACCCTAGCGTTCAAGATTGCCGTGCCGTTTAACGATTCCAGCACAAGGATCACGACAGTTTCCAATAGATACTGTGGATTTCTCATGATATGTTCAGATATTATCAATCTTCACTTCAAAATGGGCAAGGACGATTCGGAGCATCATTAAAAAAGTAATATCTAAACGAAAATTAGAACGAGTGAAGCACCGTAATTACACCTACGAAGTACAGTAAACAAATCAATCTTTATTTTCATGATGCCATTTATATTTGACTTGTTCGATTCCCTGCACGAAATGGAAACTTGTGTTGACTCCGATGGTTCTGTAGGAGTGATCTTGTCTAGCTATCTTTTGTTTTTTCTTCTTTTTTCTTAGTCTTACAGGCGCATTTATTGTTGTTGAGGAAGTAGTCGATAGAACAACCTTGCTCATGGATGGAAAAGATAATTCGACCGATCTATGTAATTTATAATTGCGGGTGGCATTCATTGAACTGCAAGAAATTAATACTGCCTATGAAAGTACGCATCAAGTGGCAAAATTTATGATGTTCATAAGCTAACTCGTCATATGTCTCTCTTTTCTCAGCTACTCCCTTGCAAAAGGCGAGAAGGAGAAACCCGAGGATTGAACAATTACGATTCAAGCAGCTGATGATAGGTTTTATCTATTGAATTTTGAAAGAGAATAAAAGAAAAATGAATAAACTGACCTGCGTCGTGATGATGAGAAGCCACCCGGCAAAGAACGAAATGCTCCGGTGATAAAACGCCTTGATGATGGTCACAATCCCGATGCCATAAGGCGACCCGGATCCGAATGCACTCCCAGCATTGGCGAATATGGAGATGAGAACGTGTTCCTTCAAGTTGAACGGGCCAGGGTTGAGCGAGAAGAGCTGGGACCCGAACCCGGGGATCCGGAACTTGGCCCTGGGCAGCACCGCGGCCATGAAGTGGCCAATGGGGAGCGTGGCAACCAGGACAGTGATCTGGGTGACGATGAGGGGCTCAGTTCGGAAGGCCATGAACTGGTTGATGAAAGAGAGGAGGGCACACGACAGGAGGCCCAAGAACCACATGCGGAAGGTCCAGACCGGCAAGGTGGGGTCGTCGGTGTTGGTCACCGTGAGGCGGACCTCCTCGATGGGCGAGAGATCGTCCTCATCGACGGCATCGTCGAGCTCGGATGGTCTGGTGGTGGGTGCTGGTTGGAGCTCCAGCGTGCCCATGGTTGTGGGCGGCAGAAAGTGCACTCGAGCGCGAGAGGAGGGTGGCGGGGGTGGTGGTGGTGTTATAGTGTCGAGAAGGTCTGGTTTTATACTACAACGTACTTGACTTTTCAGTTCTTGTAAGTGTAGATGGTGAATGATTGAGCGCGGCTATCGCCGAAGAAGAGAGTCCAGAAAGGAGATTATTCTGTTGTGAAAAAATAGAATGGAAAAAATAGAATGGAGCTAGAAAACTTTTGTGTAGCGGGCCACTTGCGGCGCATGGTCCCATCCATTTCATGCAATTAGAAAATATTGAGAAAATCCAAAGTCTTGACCCCAAAACCCAAGTTCTCAGCGGAAGATCCGGGGAATCAAAGGAGAAATTCTGAATGGTTCAATTTGGTATCAGTCCTCACAGATGGTCCAGCAGACGACGTCTCTCTCACCTTTGAAATGCGACAAACAATTCTACAGCAAAAGCTACTTAAGTGAGAGGATGAAAGCTATGTCATATAATGGTGTTTTAGGACGGGGATGATAACCATTCTATTTGTGGACATAAATTCTAGCTAAAAATAGATTTTTCTATCTTTATTCTCTAGACACGTTTTTGAACAAAAATATACGTTTCATAATGACACAAAATTTCTCCTTTCTAAGTCGCAAACAAGCGATGGGGTGAGGTGGGCGAGTGGCGGCGATGGATGACAGGGGGAAGCGGCCAGTAGGTAGCAACGATTAGTGAGTGACCAATTAGTAGCGAAGGCGAGCGATGAGAAAAATTTTTATTTCTCATTTTTACTCTAAAAATTGAAAAATGAAATTGTGTTACCAAATAGATTTCTACACCAAACTTGTTCCTTGGAACAGAAATATAGATTTTGTCAGAAATAAAATAGTTACCATAGACACCCTGAGATACAAAAGTGTGAAATCATGTGTATTGTTGCAATAATAAGCGTTATGTAAAAAATGATAATGCAAATAAGGGGCAAATGACACTAGAAGTGACATAACTTTCGCATAGCCAGATTACTTCAATGCTAAGTTGAAGAAAAAATAATCGTTTAGGTTCCTTCGATGACAAATTCTGATGACTCGTCCTACTAGCATTTTCAATAAAATTTTAATTATTACCTAACTTTTCTTATGAAAAGTCAACGTGGTGATGACCTAGCCCTTATGTTAAAACTTAGGGTTAATATCACCAAAAATTCCAAACTGATACACACATATGATAAATTTATTATAAATTAATTTTTTGGCTATCAAAAACCCGGTTTGGCCCCGGCCCAATCTCGCTTGTTTTTTTTCTTCTTCTTTTTTAAATAATAGTTCTTTTAATTAATTTCTTTTTTTTTTTTTTAACAAAAAGTTTCTATTACTACTAATGCAAATGCTCATAATGTCTATCTGCCATGCAATTTAATTGAAATTATTTTTGCTAGGATTTAAAATTTAATCCCTAATTTTTTATGCAATTAATAAATAATTAAACGGGTTATCAAAATTTAGGTATCAACATTACGTATGTACATATGTTCATTTAACCTATATACACATATCAAATCATGCAATGAGTGTTTCAAAATACTGGCTAAGTATATCTGACACATCCTCTTTGAACTTCGAGTTAGTTTGAAGATTGCAAAAAAACGTTGATCAAAGCCAAATCTTTTTAAGGCGGCCTTAATTGAATCGAATTATTGAGTGCAAGATTTGAGAAGAAGTATTTTCAAGAGACTGATAGGGGTACTTGACGATTCCTAACCACATAATATAATCTTTTATCTTACAAGTAACAGAATATCTTCTTGAAAAATCACAATCGTTAAAACCACACTGATCAAGGCTAATTTATTCCTTGTAGATTGTACATCTAGAAAGCGCTTCGTGCATCAATTGATTGGGCAACCATCAACCTCTATGCCTTTAGCTGTTGGACATGCTGCTAGTTCACAGTGTTCTCCATTTGTTCCCCACCAAGTAATGCTTTTATTCCCCATGCCCACTGAAAAGTATAAAAGCACGGCCATGAATGCAGTTCCCGCGTCTAGGGCTGCCGAGAGGACATAGTTGTATCTCTGCCACCACTGCTTTCGATATCGGAAGACGAAGAAATTGAATATTGTTCCAACTAGAACCCAAGCATTGTAGTTTAATGGTGTAGCTGGTGGCATCATTCCTGTCGCCCCTAATAAGACTGGAAGATTAATCAGAGGAATCCAAGATTGCTTGGGAAACGCCTTGTGTAGTAGCCATACTATGATAGGTCCTATTGCACCTCCAAGGAAAAACCAGTTTATTTCTCGATAGTTACCGAGTGCTCCAAAGATCCGTCTAGGTCCAGCCAAACCCCATATGACAGAGGCATCAAAGAAAACCCGGTCGCTTGGACACGTCCAGGGACTATCCAAGGGAAGGAGATCATCTTGGCATATGTTGGTGACAGAGTTCAGCAGCCACCATGCCACTGCAATGTTGACGGTTCCAGCAAGAATTGTACCTATCAACTGTGATGACACAAGGATAGAATACTAAGGTCGTTTCGAAATTACTAGATGCCACGATTACTTAATTAATGAGTAGCAACAAGAGGGAGGATATTTGACAATTAAGTCTACTAAGATTTTATTGCTAGCTTTAGCAAATGTGTCATTTCAGGAGATCCAAATTACGCACTATGATTTACTCGCATCTATGATTTCTGTGAGTATTTCTTTTTTGTAAGTGCCTAGGATGTTGATCTTGCTTTGGATGATATATGATGCTGCGATGAGCCACTTGCTTGCTCGAAAATGCCAACAGCTTCATCTTAGTTCTGTTGGAAAATGGAAAGGTTAGCTTAAATCTTTGAACATATAAAGTTTTGTGTTTTATATTTGACAGTTCTTCACTCAGAATAGTCTTTCTGGAACAGTGAAAAGAGTTACCCCACAGATAGGGGATCTCTAACTATGGTAATGTATATTGTATATATCACGAATGAGTTATCGAGTTAATACTCTCCTATCATGGTTCAGTCACTTTTTCATCAGGTTTGATGAACGTATTAACACTTTTAAAACAGCAAGGAAATCAACCGATTTGCTTCTCTGGTTATTTTCCTCCAATTTATTTTTATAAATGTGATACCTAAAACTTATGGACAAATATATGTTACTGGTAGTTAGTAATTATATATAGGTTGTCCACATCAGTAGCACTAGATAAGTCGATTGATCTATATTGAGTTTGGTTGGCAAACTCAATATAGATCTTGGAGGTATCAAATGTTTAGGAGCAGTAAAAAGTACCTGAACTAAGAACATTGATCTTGGAGGTATCTTCATGTAGTGTCCCAGCTTAAAATCACTGAGAAAGAAAACAGCCTGAACCATGCTGATGTATCCATATGTTTTGAAGCAAACATTTGCTATAGGTCTTCCTGGCAATATGATGCCCATTAGGTATTCTGTGATTACATTTAATCCCGGTGTCTGTAGATAGAAAGAGATCATTGTTGAGTATAATATGTCTTCTTACGTGGCAATTAAGTGAAGCATAAATGTCATATAACTCTGGATTCATACCTGATTTGTTGTGGCAGTGATGATACTAATGGGAAGGGTGAATACAAATGCAAGGGCACTAGCAAAGAGAAGCCCCCACCATGGTAATTGGACCTGATCATTCATGAGGATGCATAGAAGAAGAGATACGACCAGAATTACAACAAGCAACAAATGAAACCACCATGAGGGTATGTCTTTGTATCTCCTCATCAATTTTGTATGGATATCCGCCTTCCCTTTATGAGAAGCACGATAGCGCTCGTAGATTTCTCTGTTATAATGTAATATTACCTCAGTGTCCGTATGTCTCATGAATTCAACAGAATAAAGTACTTAACATGAATAATAAAGTCATTCTTCGGTATCTAGTTGTTGCATCTCTGTGTTATAACTATAAGGATACCCTTGGTTCACAGAAAAGTTATTTGAAGCTGTGAGTTCAAATTCTTCCAAGGTTCCATTTTAAGACCTTTACAATCTTGCCCCGGTTCTCTTTCCGCATGCTGCTTGATGTCCCTATCAAGTACCCAAGATAAATTTGTCTAAATGAACGTATTGAGGTGAGAAGACAGTACCTGCCGTAGAAGAAGGCCACGTGAGTTAGTGTTGATGCAATGGTGGCAAAACCAAAGCCATAGGTGAGAGCAAAGAACGCGCTTAAATGAATTCGACCTTGCTCCTCATACTTTGGGATGTCCAACTCGAACTTGTCGTTTACGATTGCCGTTATATTGTATCTTTGACCTTGCGCTGTGAACAACTGGGAGGAGAAAATGGGGAATCTATTTGCACTATATAAGTTAAACCCCCAATAGGCTGTGGGGATTACAACATAGATTATAAATGTGTATCCCGCGAAAACATTGACTGTGGCAAATAAGGGGGAGATTAAAGGGCTGCCCAGGTAGGACGAGACCACTGTCCAGTCGAGCGTCAAGGCTCCAACTCCAAGGCCTTGCATACCTGAACCGATCTGTTGAGCGGTGACTGAGTTGGAGAATGCCCAGCAGACCCATGATATATTGCTGACGGTGGAAAAGAGGTATCCGGGGACAACATACCATGAGAAGCTGCAGATCAGTGCAATGAGGAAGAATTTTGCCCGTGACATGTGCTTTTCGTCCCTCTCATGTAAAGCCCTGCATCAATTATGATCTACTTCAGGTTGAGCATTTATTATCTATATAAAATGCAAAATGTGGATATTTCAGGGTAGTTGTGAAAGAGCATATTATTTTGTGAATGCATCCGTTCGATCGACAATAATTGAAGGACAAGGCGATCGACTTTCTATATTTGTATATTGAATCCTCTGAAACCATTTAGATCCTGAAGACAAATGATAGTTTGCTGTTTATAAAGATGTTTGATGCAACAGAGAAGGCTTTGGTTGTCTCTGCAGCGAGTTGAGACCATCTGTGTGCTACAATACGCGACTCAGTTCTCGAATAGAAAGGATTTACGCTTTTATCTGATCCTAAAGTAGGGGATGAAAGAGAGCGGATGGTACTCTCTGTATTTCCATTAGTTTCGTGGCTAAGACAGTTGGTCTTTGTCCTCGGAACACGGGGCACTTTAGAGCGTCATTCTAGTTTGGCGGGAGCTAACTGGTGCACGTTGTTCCACCCAAATTCAAGAGACCAGAAGCAGCAAAAAGTAGAAATAGCAAATGGGTCTGCAGTTTTGATTGGGAAGCTCTTGGCTTTATTGCAGTTTTTCCTGAATCTCTTAGTGTCGGGGTGTGCATACATTGTGAGATATTACTGGGGGAATATACTCGTGTAGCCTCAGTTTCCACACCAAGTGACATGGTTTTGTGGGTCCCCGGTGCCTATAAAAAACCACCAGTCTACCACTAGGTAGAGAGAGAGAGAGAGAGAGATGGGGTTTACTCTATCCAGTTGACTTTAAACATATCGGATTCCTTATGACGTCCGAAAGCTTATGGTCCATGTTGATGGCATGGCACATCCCACTATTTCGGCCTATTTTGGGCCCGAGAGAGAGAGAGAGATGGGCTGGTTATACTGCACGTGACCCACATGTTCAAGTTGCAGCGATAGGTCAAAGGATTCGAGTAGAAAACAAAACAGTGATGAGGTCGTCCTCGAACTTTAACGCCTTGACTCATCGCAAGCAGGCATCTTAGGACGTCCTAATCTAAAGCTAGACCTATTAAATAAGTGAGTTGAGTCACAAATGATCCAACTCAAATCGACTTATTTAACCACGGGGGGTTCGCCTTAGTGACCATCCTTCCAACTTGGAAGGAGGAGGTGAGGGGTTCAAATCCCCACCTTCTTAGGGGGGATTGGGGTGAGGACGATTTCATTTCAGGAGTGGATTTCGATTCCCACGCCCTACAAGGAGGCAAGGCAAAAGTCTGAGAGTGAGTGTTAGAGTAGGATTAAAGTAGGACCGACAAAAAAAAAATCGACTTATTTAATCTATTTATAATTCATTTATTATAATGCAAAATTTTTTATTCATAACAGATCCAACCATTTCCAACACATATTCGACTTATTTAACTAACTTAAGAAATGTTATTTTTAAAATTTTTTAAATGACATTACTGAAATACTTTTAGGCAATACAAATTTAGTGGACAATTTTTATACTTTTTTTTTAAATAATCCTTCATTTGTTTCTTAAATATTTTGCGATAAGTTTTTTTAGGAAAATAACAATATTTTTTTTACCTAAAATTTGAAAATAAATTAGAAAAGTTTTTTTTTTCCCATTTGGTATGAAAAATATGATTAAATTTTCCTCCCCAACTCCTTATAGTATTTTTTTCTTTAAAAAAATAGAATTTTTAATTTTTTTAAATAGAATTTTTAATTATTTTTTTCTTTTTTCCTTTTTCCTTTTCTTCTTCTTTGGCCGACTGTTAGCGACTAGCCATAGGTAAGCTCGAGCTCGCTCGACGCTGGCGAGGCCTTGGCCTTGCCAAATCGACAAGATCGAGCCCACTCAACCCTAGCGAGCTCAAGGCTTAGATTCAGCGAGGTCGAGTCTCGCTTGGCCCATCACCAACTAAGGAGGGAGGAAGAATAAAGGAAAAAAAAAAAAAGAAAAAAATGAAATATAAAAAATAATTATAATTTCGATTTTTATAAAGTTAAAGAGGGAAAGAGAGAGTGTGAGGCTTGGGTAGAAATGGGTTCTAAGTCTAACCCATTTAAGACCCGTTTATCTTAAGTTTTCAATTTTTAAATCCATTTAACTAGTCTCTTTAAATGTAAGTAACATATATATGATCCATTTATGATTTAAAGGAGTCATGTATGGGTTTAAAGACTCATTTTGACACCTCTATCTAAAGCTATAGATCGTGGCAGTTGCTCACGGTAACAACATGTCCATTTCCATGATATGGTTTTGGGACTCGAGTGACCTTGGAATTGTGGGTAGAGAAAAAAGAGAGTTCAAGCTCCCATTGATTCATTTCAGGTCGGTATAGTAACTTATGTTGGGTATCTCTCTATCTAAGTTTTAAGTTCAAATCTTTTCTTACCTCAATTGCCTCCCCAATTAAATTTCACATTTAGTACTAGACCCGAAAGAAAAAAAAAAAAAAAAAAAAAAAAAAGACCAGACTAAGATAAGAGAGAGTGATCACCATCATCTAACAGCTTTAAACTTTTAGTGAGAGTGAATGGCAAATATAGAATATTTAAATATTGAACTACGCTTTCATTTAACAACTTAAATTTTTAGAATAATCGACATTGGTTATCAAAAATATCACAGCTATCTTGCCATTAGCAACTCCATGGAATACTAACTCCCATAAGTCGTATCTCCTTCCGTTTTCACGTGAATTCTGGTAAGCGAGCGACTGAGGGGTGGCAAAAGTTTGGTAATTTACCGGAACAAGGAGACCTGGACGAGGTTAGCAGGCCACCACATGTGAGCTGGTTCCACTACGTACTTCCTCAGCAGCCCTGCCCATCCGTATCCCAACACCTGTATATATCCAAAATCCAACCGTTAACAGGGTTCACCACTCATAGCTCCACTTCATGAGTTACTGTCTTGACTGTCTACATCTAAGTTTCACAACCGACCCTAGTCTTCAACTGCTGTGTCGTTCAAACTGTTCTTAGGGAGCAACATATACTGCGGGTTCCTCAGGATATGTTTAGTTGTTTGAACCTTCACTTCGAAGGGCGCAAAGAAATCAATGCAACCAATGAAAGTATGCATCAAGTTGCAACATTTATGACAGTCCTCGACTACTTTGTTGCAAAGGGCGAGAAAGAGAGGCTAGAATATCGAACGATTACGACTCGAGTAGTCAATGAAAGATTTATTTTTGGGATTTCGAAAAAAGTGAACGAATGCATGGACTTCACCTTCCGTCAAGAAAAAAAAGAATGGACTTTACCTGCGTCGTGATGATGAGAAGCCACCCGGCACGGAAGGAAATGCCCCGGTGATAAAACGCCCTGATGATGTTCACTATCCTGACGCCATAAGCCGACCCAGCGGCATTGGCAAATATGGAGATGAGCACGTGCTCCTTCATGTTGAAGGGTCCCGGGTTGAGCGAGAACAGCCGGGGGCCGAGCCCGGGGATCCGGAACTTGGCCTCAGGCAGCACAGCAGCCATGAAGCGGCCAATGGGGAGTGTGGCGACCACGACGGTGATCTGGGTTATGAAGAGGGGCTCAGTGCGGTAGGAGAAGAACTGGTTGAGGAATGAGAGGAGGGCACACGAGAGGAGGCCCAAGAACCACATGCGGAAAGTCCAGACAGGCAAGGTCGGGTCGTCAGTGTTGGGCACAGTGAGGTGGACCTCCTCGATGGGCGAGAGGTCGTCCTCATCGACGGCGCCGTCGAGTTCGAATGGTTTGGCGACCGCGGCAGTGGGTAGCGGTGGTGGTTGCTCCGGTGTACCCATGATTGCAGCAAGTCTGCTTTGAGAGGGAGAGGAAGGTGGTGGGGGGTGATAAATGTCTCGAGTAGGTCTGGTTTTATACTTCAATGCATGGTGTTTCGTCCTTTGACTTTTGGTGTGCGAAGGTGGAAAAAGTTCCGAGATTCTTCTATATATATCTCACTTATGTATTTATATATTTATATTGATATATATAAGGCCGCCGATGACACTTATAATTAAAGAAATTTAAAAAAACACATATATTCGCCGCGAATCCAGTAACGAATCAAAGAATCTTAAAGATAATTAGGAATTTCTCTCGAAAATAATTATATAAATTTGATAATCGTTTTAACGACTGTGCGTGCATACCTCATTTTAATTGAGCACGTCTCAATCAATACTTTAGATCAACTCATGTATTTTTTGTCCAATGTATTACGTTTTCAAGCCACGCGAGAATCAGCACAATTCCTGAGATCGATTCCCATATGGATTATTGAAATCATGGTTCAGTACCGACCTTATCCCCATCCCCATGTTTGCGGCGTGAGTACGAATGCCTCACCATTCAATACTTTCTTCTGCTATCTAGCAGCAGTTTTGTCCTAGGTTGCCGACCGTTGACTTCCCTGAAATGCCGGCTCTTCTAGCTGGACTTTGACCAGCCGCCTGGACCCAAAAATTATTAGGTGGTCCCGGACCATAAAGTCAGCATGGACTCGGACCACTCACAAGGCACCATGTGGAGTAATGTTCCACTACAAAAGCGAGTCAGCAGAGGAGTTGAAATAAGCGGGGCCCCTAGAAGAAGAGGAGAAAAAAATTAGAGAGGCGGTAATTACAATGAACGACTTTAAAAGGTTATGACTACCAGAAAAGTCTGGGTACAACCAGATAAGGGGCTGGAAAAAGATTCATTCCCCATGGGGGGTCCGCTATGAGGCCTCTTTACGAGGTTCTCAAACCCCCCAGCTTGAGGAAAGGAGGCTGACCGCTTAAGTGCGAGACTAAACCTTTCCAATGATAGTTCCGGATCCTACCATCGGGAGAATGGCATTGGAATAATATTGACCGCCCATCAGCATCAGTTAACGGCTGTCAACAACCGCGACATCGCAACCAATCCAACGGCTCCACCAGTCAACCACAAGGGCACCAAACTCCAATTCCCGAAACTGCCCCGGAGAAGCGAGGGCATTCCCGTCACTTCACCCAAGCCACATCACTCCCTCCCCCTGTTTCTTTTTCAATTATCCCCCCTTTTTCCCACCAGAAAAATAAGTTAAAAACTTTAAATCGCATAACATTCGTTAAAAAAAAAAAAAAATCTTCGTCTCTACAAAATTTGGATTCCATCAAGGAGGCGAGGGGGAGCTACCATGGATTTCCACTACGCTCATTGCTGCTCCGGCGTTTGTTAAGCAACCATTCCCCAGCCATTGCCGAAGAATCGCATTAAAGCCGTAATAATTATGCTTCGTCGATCGACCGGAGGAGGAGGGAGGTCCATTTTTTCCCTAGGCCGAGGGATGTGGATAGAGATTTGGCCGTGGTGGGGGCGGGAACGGAGCCTAAAGCACATGTCCTACCACGGCACGCTGCAAAGCCAGTCGTCAAGACTCAAGTCCCAAAGTCGTCAACTGGCTAAACTCCAGCATTCAAGGGCTCTTGTTTTCAATTCTTGAACAATCGATCCGGACATTTAATTCACCCCTCTTCTATGCTTCGTTTGATTTGATACGGTTTTGCCTCTCGGTGCTTTTATCCAAAATAATCTCATCCATTTCTTTTCGCAAAACGAGATTCTGTGTTTTCTCTGCCTTTATGGTTATAGAAAAAATGAAAATGTCTATATACTAATGGGCAATTCCTTATGTTTTCAGTGAAATTGAGTGGTTCTTGTTTCCGTTTGAAAATTGCTTGCCATGGCTATGTGTTTATTATGGTTCTAATGTTCATATTATTGCAAACTGATGATGATCTGGGTTGTAGGAATGCCTTTTCAAATTTTAAAGAGCTGGTTGAGAGCATCGGAATCGAAATGCCCTCAAATAATCTAGGTTATAACCTTCATGGCCGAACTTGTCATTTTGTTAATGAATTGGGCTTTCCTTAGATGTATTCGGACCCATTATGCCTATTCGCATGTTGAGAACACTTTGAGCCCTGATGATCTTCTGTGTGATGCAATTCTTCTGAATCTATTGTAGTTTGGATATCATTGTTTTGCACTACTTCTGATCGATTCATTACTTCCCCTTCCATTTAGTGTCCTTTTATCAAGGAATGGATTGCGTTGTTGATTTCAGTTTCATGAATTGTATCTTTGTAGGTCCGTCATCTGAACAACGGTATCATGTAAACAGTGGTTTTTTGGGTAGAGAAGGTGCACAAAAGTTAGACATTGGACCCACCAGTCGGCAGCTACGTTAGTTGGGCGTTCTTTCCTTCATCGCTAAGGTCGAGAGTTCGAACTCCTGCGTTGTCAATACACGTCTTCAGTGGAGGGTCATAGTGGTGGGGTCCTGTGCTAGCCTCCCTCGAGATTTTACGTCTAAATAGTGGTTTGCGACGATGTCCGACGATGCCTGGAGGGCGGTGTGATCCCGTAAGGGAGTCTCCGGCGGTTCTCGGTTACCCAAAAAAAAAAAAAAAAGCTAGATATTGGTTTCCCTAGGGTTTGTACCCATCATCCCTCTTTAACATATTTTCTATCTTGTGGTCTTTTTCCTTAAACTAATACTTTTGGATCTATGGTAAATAATTTTGTGCCGTTCCAATTGGACTTGCAATTTATTTAGAACTTTTTTTTTTTGTTTCACTTTTGTAAAATTGAGTTTGTTGACCTGAGTATATCTTATCTTTTAGCCTTTTACCATTCTTATGCGATTTGGGAATTAAGGGCCTTAGTATTGCCAAATAGCTTTAATGTTCCATTTTCTTTGGGTTTTCTGTGAGACGTCCTTATAAGTACAGCATCATAAGACCGATGTAAAACTTGCTGAAAAGTTTATGATTTGACCGGATTCAGAGTGAAAAATGATGGGAGATTCCAGTTTTTCGGTTACTTGATACGGTGTTCGTTAGCAGTTATGAGCACTTAACTGTCTATTTATTCTCCTTTTTTGTTGCTCTGTTTAATTATTTATTGCTTCCACAATTCTTTTCTCCAGTTCGGGATTCTTTGACTGCGAAACTGGGTCATTCTTCCAAGGAGATCCAGTGGGTATGCTTGGCAAGGACATGCAAAAAAAAAAAAGCGGATGCACTTTCCTTCTTTTCTCCGTAGAGGCGTCAAAGTCTCTGTAAGTTCTATTTTGATCTCGGTTTCTTTTTTTCATCCTCTCTCTTTTTTTGGCATGAATATCTCACTGTCTCTTACTATATTCTCAATAATTTCAGGTTCATGATTTTGTATATATTCTTGCCGAAGAGGATAAACAACTAGTTGCTTACTTAAACAATATGTTCGAGATTTCCAAGGGCAATAGGATGGTTTTAGTACAATGGTTTCACAAAATTGATGAAGTGGGGATTCATTTGCCTCGCAATTTTTATGACAAAGAGATTTTCTTTTCTCTGTCTTCAAGATCTCAACATTGAACGTATAGATGGGTTGGCTACTGTCCTCAGTCCCTAGCATTTCGATAAATATATGAATGAGGCTTGCAATCTTCGTTGGAAATATTTGTTTGCAACAACCTCTTCGAAGAAGATGACGTCAAGCCTTTTGACATTACTCAAGTTGAAGGTTACTGGGATCAGGATGTCCTGAAACGTACGAATCCTTTTCCTCTACCAAAACCTCCTCGAAGATCTCGGCCAAGTGAACTTCCACGAGATGTGAAATGCAATGTTGATGAAGATGGTGGGATCAGACCTAGAAAGAAGTGACGCTATGTGAATGAAAGTGATAACGTTGAGATGCATAGTTTGAAAGAAAGGGTCTGAGCATAAAATTGTGAAGAATGACCCTCCACATCATTTGATTGTAGGTTCTGAAGTCGAGACTCTCTCAAGACAGTGGCCATCGAATAACCTTACACGTGTGAATTTACGGGCACATAGGCTTTACCTGATCAGAAGGGATCTAATGGGCAGAAGCAAAATGACACAAAATCAAATATCAGGATTAGTTCAATGACAATAGGCATAGAACATCAAAGCTTGACATCACTTAACCACTAAAACTGAATTCATGGAAACAAATATACAAAAATAGATTGGCTAAATCATCACCCAATTCACCCCTAGATTGACAAACAGTTAAAACTATTCAAAGAAACTATCAAGCTTACTTCCAGTTATCTATCCAAGAATAGATTGACGAATATTAGTGAACTCTTTAAATAATTTAGACTAGGAAACATTGTCTCCTTCAGTTGCAATGTCCATCCCTAAGTGCGCCTCCGTGTGAGGGACATGTGAGGGACAGCCTGAGAAACAACCACGGCAAACAAGGTTAAGAATTTTTTAGTGCAAATGGAAGCAAAGAAAAGAAACTACGTTAGGGTATAGGAAATTCCAATATGCAATCCAAAAAACTATAATCAAATTAGTACTAATTGAACAGAGGGGCCAATTCCTTCCCCCCCAAAAAAAAACCAAACTTTAGATCCAATCCAAAATTTGCTCCAAATTTTTTTTTATCTCCTTAAAATTCACAAACTTTAGGTCAAGTTCAAATCTACCCTGAACTTTTTCTTTTTTTTTGTCTTAGAAAAAACCACAAACTTTAGCTTTAGTCCCAAATCTGTCTCGAACTTTTCTTTTATCTTAGAAAAAACCCAAAACTTTAAGTCAAATCCCAAATTTACCCCAATTTTTTTTATCAAAAAGAAAATCACCAATTTTTACTCTACCTTAATCTACTCCCATTAGCCCTCTATCCAAAAGTCATGGTTTTTAGTTCCTAATTTTTTATATCCCATAACGGTTTTATTGTAAAGATAATTTTTCATGTCGCATTGTCAATGTGTATTTGTTATTGATGTGGAAATACCATGTTAAGTTAGGACTGGATTACGTGGTAGATTTGATAATAGATTAAGAATTTGTGATTTTTTTGGTATAAATGGAGAGTAAAATCCCGAATTGGTACACTCATTAATTATTATATGTCATCTAACTTAGCAATTTAACAGTAAAATTTAACAGAAATTAACGGAGGGTAAAATTATTATAGGTGTACCAGTTTAGGATTTTTGGTGGTAAAAAATTTAACTTGAGGTAAATTTGTCACATATATACCGGTTTTGATTTTTTCAATGTCAAAAAATTACTTTTAGATAAATTTATCACATGTGTACCAGTTATAGTTTTTCCTTGTATTAACCCATTTTTTTAGATAAAATAAAGTTCAAAACATATTTTGGGATTGGACCTAAAGTTTATATTTTCTTTAAACAAAAAAATTCGAGGCAATTTTGGTACTAAACCTAAAGTTTGAGACTTTTTTTTTTTGTGGAATTGACCCTTGAAAAGAGTGGCCGTTGTCAAGCTCAACTCATTTTAAAAAAGAAAAAAAAAAGAAAAAGAAAACTCGGAACCCCAACTTTGTCTATGGCATTAAAAAAAACTCTTATTGTAGAAATCAATGGATCCTACAACCGGTACTGATGACATCCATTCATCATACTTCGTTTCTAACTAACAATAAGCAAGAATCATTTCTTACATTACAATTGAGCCATGAGAAGCACAAGCCCGTCATGATAAGTTGAGATAAACAAGAGATTCCTCTCATAGCACAAAAGGAAGGAGAGGCTAAACCACCCCTGCTACAACTTCATTCAACCAATCACTACAAATGAATCAACCAAGTCTCACTTAAATAACCCAGTTGAGATTTTCCCAAAATAAATAAGTTATCTGATGGATAGTCCAATAGAGTTTTGACAGCAACTTGCATCTAGGGGTGCCAAAATGGGCCTTAAACCGATAGATGACCCATTTGAAACATAAATAAATCATAGATGAGTCACTTACATTTTGAAGAGATTAGTTAAATGGATTAAAAAATTGAAAGTTTAAGATAAACGAGTGTTAAATGGGTTGGACTTAGAATCCATTTCTAACCCAAGCGTCCCACCCTCTCTTTCCCTCTTTAACTTTATAAAAATCGAAAATATAATTATTTTTTATCTCATTTTTCTTTTTCTTTTTTTTTATCTTTCTCTTTTTTCTTTCTTTTTTTTCTTTCCTTTCTTCTTCCTTCCTTAGCTGATGGTTGACGATCGGCAACCGGCCAAGCAAGGCATGAGCTCACCAACCTCAAGTGAGCTTGAGGTCACCGACAACTAGTGAGGCCTCGGCCTCATTGACTTCTTTCTAGTGAGGCTCAAGCTCATCTAATCTAGCGAGGCCGAGGCCTTGCCGACAATTGGCAAGACTCAAGGGCACCGGCATTGGGCGAGCTCAAGCTTGCTAGCATTTGGCGAGACTTGAGCTCGTTAGTGTCAGGTGAGCTTAATATTGTCGATCTGGCAAGACCAAGGCCTCTTCGATGACTAGTGAGACTCGAGCTTGCCAACATCGGGCAAGCTCGAGCTCACCTATGGTCGGTCACTAACTGTCGTTATGGCTAGCAGCTGGCCAAAGAAAAAGAAAAATTAAAAAGAAATCATTAAAAATTAAAAATAATTAAAAAAATTCGATTTTTAAAAATAAAATAAACTAAAGATTCTATTTTTATAATAAATAAAAAAACTAAAAGGAGTCAAGGACGAAAGTTTAATGGTGTTTTTCATAAGAAATGGCAAAAATATTTTTCTAATTTATTTTTAAATTTCAAGCCAAAACTAAAAAAAAAATTGTAATTTTCCTATAAAAAAAATACTTCTTGGAAAATATTTAAGAAACAAACAAAGGCTTATTTAAAAAAATCATAAAATTTGTCCACTAAATTTATATTGCATGAAAGTGTTTTAGTAATACCATTTTTTTTTTAAATATCATAAGAAATAAGCTTTCTTAAGTTTAGTTAAATGGGTATGATATGGGTTGGGTTGGGTATGAGTCAAAAATTTTACACTATAATAAATTGGTCATAAACGAGTTAAATTAATCAATTGGGTCAAACCATTTATGATTCAACCCACCCATTTGACAAATCTACTTACATCAAGCCTGTTTGATAACTTCTATTCCCACACATACTGAAATCGAACTCACATAACACGCAGCCACCCGCTAAGCATAAATTGGACTAATCTTTCACCTCACACTTAAAGGTTATTTCCTTGCGCTCGCTCGAGCTCGAAGTATATTCATGTCAAAGCAAAAAAATCCGTTATTTCAATGATGTGAGTGCTACGTTCCATTTAAAACCAGAAAAACATGAAGCGGGCGACAGACGATGATCGATCCAATGAATTTACTTTCATGCTCCAACACTACTTGCATATTTATAGGTAATCGAACAACCCGACGAGATGAAGAAACAACCAATTCGGGATTTCGACTATGCATTCCTAAACTAGCCCATGAGGGAGGGAAGAAGAAGAAGGAAACTCGCCAGAAGAGAGAGAAACACACGGACACTAGCAGAATGAGAGTATCAGAGAGAGAGAGAGAGAGAGAGAGAGAGAGAGAAGCAAGTGAGTGCTGGAGCGGGGGCACTTGCTTCATTGGTGACGACAGAGTGTGACTGAAAGTCAAAGAGAGAGAGGTGAGCGAGTGCTGGAGTGGGGGCACTTGCTTCATTGGTGACGGCAAGGAAGCGGCCGCTTGTCGAACAGAAAGGTAGCAACAAGCGCGGAGAGAGAAGTGAGTGAGCGCCAAAGCAAGGGCGGCCGTAATTGGCAACAATGGGGGAATGGCCGCTTGATGCACAGTAGAGCGGCAACGAGCACGGAGAGAGAAGATTTGGGATTTGAAATTTTGAAACCTTCATCAAGAGAAAGAAATGGTGGTTCGTAGTCGCTAGAGAGGAACGGGAAAGTGTGTGCTTTTCTTTCCTTCTCAAAAGAAGAAAGGGAAAAGTTTCATGCCGTAATAAGTGCATTGCAAAGGAGAAAGAGAGTGTGCAGGCTTAGGAGGAGGGAGAGCGTGTACAGCCTAGGAGAAAGAGTGGAAAGAAGGCTTTAGAGAAGAGAGAAGGGAAGAAGGCAGAAGACATCAAGTGGGCCCACGCCTCCACGTAGCGCCTTGTGAGTAGTCGGAGACCATGTTGGCTTGGCGATCCAGGATCACCTAATGTTTTTTCCGAGTAGTCACATCCACATTTATTAATTTTTTATTTCCATTTTATACAATAAGTCCAAGAAAATTCATGTTTTATATATACACACACGAATGCGATTCCCACGTATGGTTGAATTTGAGCCGTTTGTAGTTTGTGTCTTCAGCTCAGCTAGAGTTAAAAAGCAAAAAAATGAGTAAACAGAAAACCAAGAAAAGACGAATGGAAGAAAAATTAAATTCGAAGGCGCGATGATGTTTTTTCCTTCCTCGTTGATTTGCGGAAACGGGAGAATTCGTCCCGATTGAAGATGTATTCGAATGCATTCAACAAATTACCAACTCTTTTTTTGCAAAGCATATATGGGTATGCACTTCTCGTGTATAATTCATTCAAAAAAAAGATAGCGTGAATGGTAAAGATTGTAAAGGAAGTTTTGATTTTTGATTTTTCTCTATGCTTCCATTGATATACAAAATAAGTTTAAATAGATATACAATTACATTATGAGATTAAAATTGATTCCTTGAGGAAAGAATCCTCAAATTGAGGAAAAACTTTTAAATCCAAAATTTGGATTTGAATTTAAAATTTTGAGTGAGGCGGAAAAGATCAAGTTGCTTAATTTTAGGATGATATGTCATCATCCCCTCACAAGCTGAGCACGGTTGGTTGAAGGTGAAGTTTGGTCTACAAAAATCTAATGTGATGAGAACTAGATTGTAGGTGATAGAGATTGCATAAATGTTATCATACCAGATGGTGAGTGGCATAAAAAGTGGGCAATGCAATTCACATAACAAAGAGCATAACCAAACTAATTCAGCTGTAGTGCGAGCTAGACATTGGTACTGAGCTTCAGATAAGAACATGCCACCATGACCTACTTCTTAGCACTCCAGAAAATGGGGTTTAAACCAAAGAAAAGATAGAACCCACCATAGAGTGTCGATCAATGGAGCAACTTGCCTAATTGACATCATAGTGAGTAGTGAGCTAGTGTTGGCCTAGACAAAAGTGAAGATTGTGAATGATTGTGCCTTTTAAATAACGTAAAATTCATTTGATTGCCACAAGATGAACCTCAGTAGGTGACTCTAGCAACTGACAAACTTAATTGATGGCAAAAGAAATGTCAGGACACGTCAAAGTAACATATTGCAATGCTCCAACAAGACTCCAATAAAGAATGAAATCCGACAATAGAGGGCCATCAACTTGGCCAAGCTTTTGAGATACAGCAGGCATTGGGACTAGTTTACATCCCTCCATATTTTCACACTTCAAAACATCCATAAATACATCAACCGATTGAGTTGTATGCCTTCGAAATTATGTGTTACCTAACAACAAGAAAATAATAAAGAAGTTTGAGGTCCTTTATGCAGAAATGATACCCAAGATATGAAATTAATTATTGCAATGCTGAAGAATCATTCTCAGTGAATATAATATTATCAACGTATAGGCGGAGATATATGGTTATGTGTCCTTGTTGGAAGATGAACAATGATGGATCAAAGTTGGAGATGGTAAATCCAAAATCATTGGTATTGAATTAAACATTTTATAACAAGCTCAAGGGGCTTGATGGAGGCCATAAATGAATTTCTTCATATAACAGACATGATTAGGTTTGCACGGATCGACATAGCCTAGAGGTTGGGACATGAACACAATTTCCTACTAATCACCATGTAAAAAATGCACATTTGACATCCAATTTTCGAAGTGGCCAATTGTGAGAGACCATAAGAGATAAAATGATTTGAATAGTGGTAGGTTTCACCACAAGACTGAAGGTTTCAATAAAATCAACACTTGGTTGCTAATGAAGTCCTTAGCAACAAGGCGAGTCATGTAGCGATTAAGGG
The DNA here is from genome assembly GCA_014182375.1 of Eucalyptus virginea. Classification (NCBI taxonomy): domain Eukaryota; kingdom Viridiplantae; phylum Streptophyta; class Magnoliopsida; order Myrtales; family Myrtaceae; genus Eucalyptus; species Eucalyptus virginea. Next base: position 30,963,694 of record CM024522.1, on the reverse strand, counting down.
TACATTTAGTAACATTTCTATTCCGGGAAACAATTTCTTTTTAGAAATAATTTTTTTCTCCTTTTATTTCCTATAATAGTTTCTGAATAAAAAAACGCATTTGGTAACTATACAAAATTTCTATTCCCGCAATAGAAAAGAACAGGAATGTGTTATGACTTACAAATTTTTTTTGATGTAAATCTTTTTAATTTTTTAATACTTTTTTAGATTTTTCTTTTATTTTCTTTTTTCCTCTTTTTTTCTTCCTCTTCTAGTTGATGGCAGTGATCGGTGACCAGCAATCGATGACTGGTGGCTGCAACGGTAGCAAGAAGCAAGCAACAATCGACAGCAATGACCGATTATAAGAGGAAGAGGGGAAAATAGAAGAAGAGAAAATAATGACTTATTCTAGAAATTATTCCTATATCTTATTTCTATTCAAAATATATTTCCTAGCTATTTTTTTATATCAGAGAATAGAAAAATTAGTCGATGTTACTAAACGGAATTCTGTTCATTTTTTGTTATGGAAAATAAAATAACAGAAATTTGAAGAAATACAAACATTACTGAACGGAGCCTAATAGAGCCATCCGAATTTTGTTTATCTCAAAATATCCATTTGCAACCCACTATGTTCATAGTAGAATTATAAGGGACCAAACACCATGTTTGTTGCCATTGAAGAGAGGTAAACTCTTGATCCATGGCATGGTGCCATTGAAGGTCCTTAACTGCTTGGGAGTGACATGTTGGTTCTGAGATATGATTGGCAATAAGTGCAAGCAAAATGTGGGAAATGGCCTTTGATTTGATAATACTAGACTTAGATCTTATTTGCATTAGATGAGTGGAAGGAGGGACAGGTTGATTGTTACTAGGAGGAGGAAGGTTGGTCAAAGGTCTAGAAATGTTTGAAATCACGATAGTTAGGGATTGAACTAGGGTATTAACAATGCTAGTGCTTCATAATCGGTGGAGAGAGCCATGAGGAAGAAGAAGCAGAATCATAAGTAATGCTATTATGCAAAGCACTTTGATACCATAAAGACTGTAAAGGAAGCTTTAAATTTTGATTTGATCAATGTGGTCCATAACTTATTGCTAAATATCCAATATAATCCTTCTATACGCTCTAACGACAAATTAAGCATTATCCAATGACGTGGATTAACACGGACTAAGTTAAACTCCTAAAACTAATGGGTCAAATTAACATACCCATCTACTTTGGAAATGACCCAAAAAAAAAAAGGGTGTCAATATGTCCGACATTGTTTAATGATGTGAATTATTATATCATAATTTGAGATAATATCTTACTTGGATAATTCACATGTGACTTTTTGTTTTTGCTCACCATTCAAACTTTACATGATTGGGAATTATGATAGTAAATTTCATGAACTTGTATTAATGGAAAGACAACATTAAACATATTCTTATAGTTTAGGAACTATATTGAACATTTACTAATAATTTAAGGATCACATTATACAAATTAAAAATCTATGAACAACATTGCACATTAGACTAAATTTCATGGACCATTTGCATCATTTCCCCAAGGACTCGTGTCGTTTTCTAGCAGCTCGTGAGGGCGTGACGTCGCATGAGATAATTTTACAAAAATCCCCAACTGAGGTTGGATGAAGGGACTATTTTCTCACGATTTTTATGAAATTCTTTCCCCTTTATAAGCTATTAAACAATCTATTCGCATCCATAGAAAATGACGTGAAACGTGGAATGTACGTACATACATACATACGCATTTACAAAGATATATACACACGTACGTATTGAATGGTGCTAGTCAGTGTTTCAAAATACTCATTAAGTATGCCAAACATGTCATTTTGGGCCCAAAAGGATGTGTTGGGCCTGTCTTGTAAGTATATCCCATTAGGCCACCGAATTGTGTTGCTGTTGGGCCGATATGCTCAAACATGCCATTTTGAATTTGGGTCAATGGGCTGAGCTTGAAGGTTGGTGGGGGTATGAAAATCAAGATTTGTTATTTCATCCGACTGATTGGATTGTCATATGTCATGATTACAAATTGAGGCATCAACTCTTAGACAAATAAGAGGCGTTGGCTTTAAGGTTGGACATAGATTATTGATTATGATAAGGATGATGCCACTTTATTTTCTCTGACATAAAAAGTGAAATTATAAAAAGTTAGAAACTGCTCCTAACACGCCCTCAATTGAGTCTAAGAGAAACGAAGGATTTATGTACTCGAACCATCTTAAAGATATTTTTTTGTGTAATCATAAGTTAAGATATAGTAAAGTTCAAATTGAGATGCCAGAGATTTGTTTAATTTTGTATTGATCATTGCAACAATTCCAAATTGAAATACTTCCTACCTTTCCTCTTCTCTCAGCCTATGGGCGAGGCCTAGGGCCGTGGGTGAGTCAACCTCATCGACCGCAGACAAAAAAGGTCTCACTCACAATAGGGAGGTCGTGGCAAGGTTGGCCGCCTCAAACCAAGGTTGAAGTGTGGCGGCGAGGCTCAATCAAGCCTAACAACCATTGGTAGAGAGAGAGGGCACCTAAGATGAAGGGGTAGGACCATGAGGCGCCTTGTGAAGGCTTGCAGGTTGGGACCAAGGCCAACCTCGCTAGCCACAAGTGAAGGTGGCCATGGAATCCCCAACCGCAAGCGAGACCATTCTAGCTCCTGGCCAACAAGGCCATGGCTAGGCTGCCTTCGCCCAAATCTAGGCAAGGCCTTCACAACCTTCACCAATTACTGTGGAGGAAGAGAAAGAAAAGTAGGAAGAAAAGGAAAATAAAAAATTAGAAAAAAAAGGAAATATTATTAAAAATTTGCCATGTCAACGTCGATCGGACAGTCAAAGCCGACTAGTGTCTACATCGATGTCGGTTAGCATCCACATCGAAGCCGATCGGCTCAAATTAGCTGAATGGACTGGATTAATACAAATATAAAAGGTTTAGAATTGAATTAACACAATTCTCGTAGGTTTCAGATTATTATTTTTTGGAAATTTTTCCTTCTTAGAATATACCTCTCTTTGCCATTTTGTGACGCTGATGATGCATAAATGAGAGCTCCCCACCTGAAAAAGAGATCTTTGCTTTTATTTCATTTTTTTTTTCCTTTTGCTAAATCGACATATGTTTAACAGCCTAAAATGGAAGAACCTATAATGATTGAAAGAGATTCTATAGTGCACCTATTCAAGTTTTCAAATGAATCGATGAATTATCTAACATTTCAGCAAAGCGTAATGTGAACGTGTACGTCTCTTGTTTAGTTCATTAAGTCATGAAAGAAACAACTCTTACACTTTCTAGCAATATATCAATTATTATTGGAAGCGCATAGCAAAAATCCGATGCCTTCATTTGGGGAGATCGCTAAGAGGAAGTCCACACTCGAGCCCATTAATATATTTAGTTGGATCTACCTTCACTCAAAAGCTTGAGCCAATAAGTTACTAGCCAACTATGATATATTAATTGATTTACATCACATCAATTCTCTGATGTAGGATTTCTCTAATACAATTTACTCACACGTGTATCGTAACAATCTCTCCCTCACATATAAACTTAGTGTTAGCTTTGCTCCTCCTTAATTCAGGCATCCTTCTGCATCAATTTCCTATAGGCCCGCGTTGCTACACAACAACACCCTACTTGCCCGAAACTACAACCATGCGCTCTAATACCATTTATTGAGTAGGTCATTCCCAATGGAGAGGCCAATGCAATTATGTATATTTATAACCGAATATGTGTAGTAGTGAGTGTGTAAAAGTAAATAAAAAAGGGGGGGGGAAAGAAAATCAAGAGATATCGGAAGATAAATCAACACGATCTTTCATATCCAGCAAATTGAGAAAGATCAAGAAACAAATCAAATTGATCTTCCCACATCTAGAAAATCACGAGAGATTAAGAAATAAATCAACATAATTTTCATATCATACAATTCTAAGTGGGATTGCATTTGCTCCTATAAATAGAAGTCCTTCTCAACAGAGAAGAACATACAAAAAAGCAAGAATATCATAGTAACATAGCGTAGTGGAAGAAAAAGTCTTCTTCTTCCAAGAGAGCTATCTTTTAGTAAGTTATTCAATTTGTGAGAAGTTCAGATTCACAAATTTAAGATAGTAAGAGATTTACCTTAGGATGAAGTTTTATCCCATTTATAATAGTGAAATTTAAAGTGGACTACGGTTGTGACATCCCGATTTTCCAATTTTATTTTCAATAAATTGAGACGGACATTTCGTTGGCACGCATATAGTTCTTTTCCTTGAGTCGGCCACTCATGTGAAAACTAATCTATCAAGTGAAGCTATTAAGAAATTCTAATGCATCAGACTCGAGAATTTGACCAGGAAGCGATCTTTCGACCGAACTAATCTGCAAGGGTCATTACGACACAATTAAAAATCGATTAGAGATCGGAGATAGGTCGACTCGACAGAGGCATGTGATTGGGTGTGGGTGATTCCAGCAGATCGCACAATTCTTGTCGATCGACACTGGACTGACTTTTTTGTCGATTCGGTACCCTGTGTTCGTATTTGAAACCTTAAGATTACCCCAACTACCGAAAGTCGCCAATTTTCAAAGATGTACATTGTGGCTTGAGATGATCAACCACAGGTAAAATACATGAAAATTTCTAAAGGCTACCCAGTAGGTTAGGCCGCACTAGTATCGTGCCAAAGTAAAATTAACTGTGGAATTGAGATCGAATTCAGAAATTGGAAGTCTGGGTGTGTTACAAATCATCTTAAGATCATTGACTCATCTTTGAAAGATTTTTCATGCAAGTTGAGTTTTTCGGCAGAATAATCAAGGTATGGTTAATTTGGTTCGAAAAATTGGTAGGCCCACTTTTGGTTGTGCTTTTGAGATTTAAGATGGTTATGGACAATGTGAAGATGTAAATTGAAGTGTGGTGACATTGGATTAATTTTATGGATTTCAATTGGAATCATTAGAAGAGAATTGAAGAATTGGATGTACAATTTCAAAATTCGTATCCACTACAGGCAGAGAAGCATTTTGGGCCCATGGAGAAATGTTGTGGAGGATTTGGTGAGTGGGAAGTGATGTCACATGAGGTCGTGGTGGGGCTAAGTTGAGGAGGTTTGGACAAGTGTAAGGTGTACAATTGCCCCAAAAAGCACCCCTCACATCAAGCCTTTCTTCTTCCTTGAATCAAGGAGTTGTGTTGGAACTTTGGGGGGGGGTGAGAGAGAGAGAGAACCGAACGGGAAGAAAACCAGCAGCTCGCCGGCCTGCTCGCACGCCGGCTCGGCCACCCGCACGCCCGTCGCCGGAGTCCGTTGTCGCCGTCACCGCCTGTCCGTTCCCGCTCGCCACGTAACGCCACCTCACACCGCTGCTCCGCCCTCGTCAACTCGTCCGAGATGTCGTCTATAGTCCAGCAACCAGTTGCTCGTCCGCCCCTCCGTCCGCTCACTCGACGCCGCCGCACATCACCAGAACTGTCGCCGTCGCCGCTTGTCCGCGCGCGTGCCGTCTTGTGCGCAAGCTGCTCCGCCCTTCCGTCACCGCTTCGTCCGCCACCCAGCATCATCGTCCGTCCGTCTAGCCGCCCGTTCGTCGTCGTCAAGGCCGCCAGAGGCCCCGCTTAGCCACCGTGAGCCACCGCCGAGCTGCCGCCCCTCTCCTCCGCCCATTCTAACCCAAACCAGCGCCAGATCCGCCCTTCTCGGCCCCAAATCAATAGCTGGAAAATGGGTATTCCAGCTCGATTTTGGCTCGTTTTGGCCGCCTTCCTGAGCCCGGATGCTCGGCCCGCCTTGAGGGAGAGAGAGAGAACCGAACGGGAAGAAAACCAGCAGCTCGCCGGCCTGCTCGCACGCCCGCTCGGCCACCCGCACGCCCGTCGCCGGAGTCCGTTGTCGCCGTCGCCGCCTGTCCGTTCTTGCTCGCCACGTAACCAGCCAGCTCACACCGCTGCTCCGCCCTCGTCAACTCGTCCGACATGTCGTCTGTAGTCCAGCAACCAGTTGCTCGTCCGCCCCTCCGTCCACTCACTCGACGCCGCCGCACATCACCGGAACTGTCGCCGTCGCCGCTTGTCCACGCGCGTGCCGTCTTGTGCGCAAGCTGCTCCGCCCTTCCGTCACCGCTTCGTCCGCCACCCAGCATCATCGTCCGTCCGTCTAGCCGCCCGTTCGTCGTCGTCAAGGCCGCCAGAGGCCCCGCTTAGCCACCGTGAGCCACCGCCCGAGCTGCCGCCCCTCTCCTCCGCCCATTCTAACCCAAACCAGCGCCAGATCCGCCCTTCTCGGCCCCAAATCAATAGCTGGAAAATGGGTATTCCAGCTCGATTTTGGCTCGTTTTGGCCGCCTTCCTGAGCCCGGATGCTCGGCCCGCCTTGAGGAAAGTCAATCCTCGTCGTCCTCGTCATTTTTGGTTCGCTCGACTCGCTAATCGGGTGAGTTTAGCTTACTAAATCTTGATTAGACGGTTAATGATGCCCTAAGTGTGCTTAGTCTAAGTTAAGTAAGTTTAGGTTGTTAGATTAGTTTATTTGGTTGATGATTAGATTAGGGTGTTTAATTAAGATAAAGTGTGTCTAGTTTAAAGTTAAGTATGTTTATATTAATATAAGCTTTGATGTGACTTAAAGGAATTTGTTTTTGATTTATTTAAGTGTTCCAAAATTATTAAATAATTTAATAATATATATTTATTCGAAATTATTAAAATATTATTATTTAAATAAATTTCGGAATAAAATTAATTATTTAATAAATTCCGAAAATTATCTCAGTACCTTATTTGCTCAAAATTTCGTCTTGATCATTGCTTTGTGTATTGATTTTGAAATTGATGGTTGGATATTATAAATTGAGTGTGGATCGTCAAAAATATGGATATTATTATTTAATTAATTTCCGGAAAAAATTAATTATTTAATAAATTTCGAAAATTATTTCGGGACATTATTTTCCTAGAATTTCGTGCCAATTGCTGCTATGCATTTAGAATTTGAATTTGATGGATGGATGTGGCAAATTGAGTGTTAATTGTAATAAATATGGATTTTATTCATAAAAACCCAAGTATCGGGTTTTGATGCAAAGATTGGATTTTCAGTATTATATTAAATGGTGGGGTTTGAAAAAAATGAGATATTGGCTTTCTGGTTCGAAATTAGCGTGCCTCCACACACGTGAGTAATTTCTGGAATATTTTTAATATGAAGAAAAATGGCCGGGATCACTATTTTAAGTGGAAGCATTTAGTGAAATGCAAAGTGTCCTGGAGCCGAGTATGATTTGGCTATGTGATAATTAAGAGGAATCGTCCTGGGCTGTTGAGCCGGACTTGCCCCTATATGGGATGCCCACGCGGTGAATGCCGGTCGCAGTAGAGGCTGAGCCGACTGGATCGATGCTCCTTCGGGGATGCCGTCGACGTAGTGACGAAGCCGTGCTCTAAGGGGGGAGACGATGCTCCTTCGAGAATGCCATCGATGTAGTGACGAAGCCGCGCTCCAAGAGGGGAGGCAATGCCTGGCATTAATGTTAGAAGATAGCCAAACTGCGAATAGGCTATGCCCTTGTGTGTCAGTGAATAATAATTGGAATGTGTGCTAAGTGCGACTGTGATTTATATGAAAGTGATGGCGTTCCAATTGTTTGAATTATTATTACTACCTGAGATTGTGTGATACAAATTGTGCTAATCTACAGGAAGGAATTAAGGCGAGATAAGTCTTCTGTGTGATGTGGCTAGGCCACCCTTGGGCGTATTTTTTTTCTAATAGGGGTTTAGGGAGTTGAACTTGCTGAGACATCGTCTCATTCCAGTTTGGGGATTACAATTTCAGGTCCCTGGTGGACGAAGTGGTCAGATAGCTTTGGTTGGCCTTGAGGAGTTGCAGAGGTGAAATCATAAAGATTGGAGAACGTGTCCGACTTGTAGGTCGTGGGACAATTCCTTTTTAAGAGCTGGTTTTAATAGACTTTTGGCCGTAGACCTCGGTTTGTAATTCTGTTGAATTACGAAAGTGTTATGTTGTGGTTTTGCTTCCTGCTTTTCTATCCCGTATTTCATTGTTAGGGGTTTTATAATACGTTCCGCTTGCGCAATAATAAATGAATGGGTCGGCGACACTACCTGGGAATGTCGCATTTGCATGACCATGGTGGGATGTTGGCGCGCTCGAGGTTCGGGGCGTGACAACGGTCCCATGATTTTTCCCTTTGCCTTGGAGTATTTTCCATGTTAAAATTCTGGTGTTATTTACTATTCATCTATATCGCTTTCATCTAATATTTTATCCTATTTACTTTTTACAGAAATAGTAGTCGGAAAATTATCTAGGCCTTCTTCGCAAATATCGTTCTTTTCCCAATAAATGGTATATATTAACAAGCTCAAATTTAGGCTCCCTCTTAGCGATATCCTTAGGTGAAAGTATTTGATTTCTACTGCTCACTTCCAATTGTTACCTCTCTCTTGTGATTACTAGTAAATTCAAGGTCGCGAAGCATGGGATGTCTTTAATAAAATCCATAATTGAAGTAGGATGATTGAATTATTTTTCCCAGTACGATTCCAAAATCTTTTTCCCCTTTATAAGTTAGTAAAATATCTATCTCACCCACAGAAATGCATACATCACGGGGAATACACGTACATACATATATATGTAATTTCTATATACATATCAAATCATTCTTATAAGTAATTTTAAATTCTGGTTAAGTACATCCAACACATTCTTTGAGATAGTTTGAAGATTGCAAGGTAATGTGTATCAAAACCAAATCTTTTTTAAGATGGCTTTAATTGGATTGAATTATTTAGTACAAGATTTGAGAAGAAGTAATTCGATATCAAGAGACTGACAGGGGTACTTGGCGATTCCTTACCACATAATACAATCTTATTTCTTACGAGTAACATACTATTATCTTGATAAATCACAATCATCAAATCTGACACCACTAAAAGAAAACAGAATTGTTGAAACGCCTAAAACTGTCGAGCGATTGGAATAGTCTGTACAACTAATGTAGAACCACACTGATCAAAGCTAACTTTTTCCCTGTAAGTAATACATCTAGAAAGAGCTTCATGCATCAGTTGACTGGGCAACCATCAACCTCTATGCCTTTGGCTGTTGGACATGCTGCTAGTTCACAGTGCTCTCCATTTGTTCCCCACCAAGTAATGCTTCTATTCTCCATGCCCACCGAAAAATATAAAAGCACGGCCATGAATGCCGTTCCTGCGTCCAGGGCTGCCGAGAGAACATAGTTGTATCTCTGCCACCATTGCTTTCGGTATCGGAAGATGAAGAAATTGAATATTACTCCAGCTAGAACCCAGGCATTGTAGTTTAATGGTGTAGCTGGTGGCATCATTCCTGTCGCCCCTAATAAGACTGGAAGATTAATGAGAGGAATCCAAGATTGCTTGGGAAACGCCTTGTGTAGTAGCCATACTATGATAGGTCCTATTGCACCTCCAAGGAAAAACCAGTTCATTTGTCGATAGTTACCGAGTGTTCCAAAGATCCGCCTAGGTCCAACCAACCCCCATATAACAGATGCATCGAAAAAAACCCGATCACCTGGACACGTCCAGGGACTATCCGGTGGAAGGAGATCATCTTGGCATATGTTGGTAACAGAGTTTAGCAGCCACCATGCCACTGCAATGTTGATGGTTCCAGCAAGAATTGTACCTATGAACTGTGAGGACACAAGGATAGAGTACTAAGGTCATTTCGGAATTACTAGATGCCACACATACTTATTTAATAAGTAGCAACAAGAGGGAGAATAGTTGACAAGTAAGTCTACTAAATTTGATTGCTAGCTCTTGTAAATGTGTCATTTCAAAAGATCCAAACTGTGCACTAAGTTCTACTCACGTCTATAATTTCTATGAGTATTTCTTTCTTGCAAGTGCCTAGGATGTTGATCTCACTTTGGATGATATATGATGCTGCCATAAGCGACATGCTTCTTCGAAAATGCTGACAGCTTCATCTTAGTTTTGTTGTCTAATGGAAAGGCTAGCTTAAATCTTTGACCATAGAAAGTTTTGTGTTTTGTATTTGACGTTTCTTCACTCAAAATCGTCTTCCTAGAAGAGTGAAAAGAGTTATCCCGAAGATGGGAGATCTCTAATTATAGTAACGTATATTGTAAATATCACGAATGAATTCTCAAGTTAATACTCTCCTATCATGATTCAGTCACAGTTTTTCATCAGGTTTGATGAAAAATTAATAGTTTTGAAATAGCAAGGAAATTGACCGATTTGCTTCTCTGGTTATTTTCCTCCAATTTATTATTATAAATATGATATCTAAAACTAATGAACAAAAATATGTTACTAGTAGTTAGTAATTATATATAGGTTGTCCACATCTGTAGCACTAGATAAGTCGGTGGATCTATATTGAGTTTGGTTGGCTTACTTTTAGCATACTTGATAAACAATATCAAATGGTTAAGAGAAGTCAAAAGTACCTGAACTAGGAACATCGATCTTGGAGGTATCTTCATGTAGTGTCCCAGCTTAAAATCACTAAGAAAGGAAACAGCCTGAGCCATGCTAATATATCCATATGTTTTGAAGCAAACATTTGCTATAGGTCTTCCTGGCAATATTACGCCCATTATGTATTCTGTGATTATATTTAATCCCGGTGTCTGTAGATAGAAATAGATGATCGTTAAATATTATGTCTTCTTACAATGGAAATTAAGTAGAGCATAAATCTTATATAACTCTGGATTCTTACCTGATTTGTTGTGGCAGTGATGATACTAATGGGAAGGGTGAATACAAATGCAAGGACACTAGCAAAGAGAAGCCCCCACCATGGCATTTGGACCTGATCATTCATTATGATGCATAGAAGAAGAGATACAACCAGATTTACAACAAGCAACAGGTGAAACCACCATGAGGGTATCTCTTTATATCTCCTCATCAATTTTGTGTGGATATCTGCCGTCCCTTCGTGAGAAGCACGATAGCGCTCATAGATTTCTCTGTTATAAGGTAATATTACATCAGTGGCTCTATGTCTCATGAATTCAACAAGATTAAGTACTTAACTGGAAAAATAAGGCCATTCTTCAGTATCTAGTTGTTGCATTTCTGTGTTATTAGTTATAAGGATAACCTTGGTTCACAGAAAATTTATTTGAAAATGTTAAGTTCAAATTCTTCCAAGGTTCCATTATAAGACCTTTACAATCTTGCACTGGTTTTTTTCTTTCCGCATGCTACTTGTCCTTCTCAAGTACTCAAGATAAATTTGTCTAAATAAACGTATTGAGGTGAGAAGACAGTACCTGCCGTAGAAGAAGGCCACGTGAGTTAGTGTTGATGCAATGGTGGCAAAACCAAAGCCATAGGTGAGAGCAAAGAACATGCTTAAATGAATTCGACCTTGCTCCTCATACTTTGGGATGTCCAACTCGAACTTGTCATTTACGATTGCTGTTATATTGTACGTTTGACCTTGCGCCGTGAACAAGTGTGAGGAGAAAATGGGGAATCTATTTGCACTATACACGTTAAACCCCCAATAGGCTATGGGGATTACGACATAGATTATCAATGCATATCCCACGAAAACATTAACTATGGCAAAAAAGGGGCAGATTAAGGGGCTGAACAGGAACGATGCCACTGCTGTCCAGTCGAGCGTCAAGGCTCCAAGTCCAAGGCCTCGCATACCTGAACCGATCTGCTGGGCGGTGACTGAGTTGGAGAACGCCCAGCAGACCCATGATATATTTGTGAGCGTGGAAAAGAGATATCCAGGGACAGCATACCATGTGAAGCTGCAGATCAGTGCAATGAGGAAGAATTTTGCCCGCGACATGCGCTGTTCATCCGTCTCATGTAAAGCCCTGCATCAATTTGAATAGAATGGCCTATTTCAGGTCGTGCACCAATTATATACATTATGTCAAACTGTGGATACATTGGGACAGTTGTGAAATTTTCATATTATTTTGTGCGTCCATCGATTGACAAGAAGGAAGGACAAGGCGATCAACTTTCATATTTGTATAGTGTATCCTCTGAAACTATTCAGATCCTGCAGATAAATGACAATTTGTTGTTTATAAAGATGTCCAATACAAGAGCGACGGCTTTGGATTTTTCCATATTAAGTTGCGACCCTGCATGCTACGCCACGCAACTGGTAGGATTTGCGCTTTCATCCGATGATCCTAAAGCAGGGGATGAAAGAGAGCGGATGTTACAATCCGTATTTCCATTAGTCTCGTGGCTAAGATAGTTCGAGTTTGTCGTTGGAACACGGGGTACTTGAGAGCATTATAATAGTTTAAATGGTGGGGGCTAACTGGTGCATGTGGTTCCCCTCAATTTCAAGGTACCAGAAGCAGCAAGAAGTAGAAATAGCGAATGGGATCTTATGAAACTGAGCGTGAAGAGGGCTTGATGGGGTCTGTAGTTTGATCAAGAGCTCTTGGTTTATCGTTCTGTACAAAGTAGATCTTCCTGAGTCCTTTTGTGTGGGGGGTGAAAACACCGTGAAATTTTTTATTGCTGAACTCGTATAGCCTCAATTTCCACACTAAGTGACATGGTTTTGTGGGTCCCTTGCCTATCTAACTAACTTTTTCTCGAGAGAGATGGGTGGTTTTGTGGGTCCCTAGTGCCTATCTAACTAACTTTTTCTCGAGAGAGATGGGGTTTACTCAAACCAGTTGAACTTTACTCGTTCAAACCAGCTGAACTTTACTTAAACCAGCTGAACTTTTCTCAAACCCGCTGAACTTTTCAGTCGTTGGAGTAAACATTACGGATTTCTTATGACCTCCGAGAGAGAGAGAGAGAGATGAGCTAGCTATACTGCATGCGACCCACATGTTCAAGTTGCAGTGACAGGTCAATAGAATAAAGTAGAAAACAAAAAAGTGATCCATTGGTGTCCAAAGTAAGTCGTCCTCGACTTTAACGCCTAGATTTAAGCAAGTAGACATCCTAAAAGCCCTTGTCTAAAGCCACAGATCGCGGGCAGCTTCTCACGGCAACGACATGCGCGTTTTCATGGTATGGTTTGGAATTGTGGGCGAGAAAAAAGAGAGTTTAAGTTCCGGTCATTCAATGCCCGGTGGGTATAGTAACTCACGTTGGGTCTCTGTCTATGCTATCTTGCCATTAACATCTCCATAGAATACTCACTCCCACCAGTCGTATCTCTTTCTGTTTTCACGTGAACTCTGATAAGCAAGCAAGGGGAAGCAAAAGAGTGTGATTACCGGAACAAGGAGACCTGGACGAGGGTGCCCGGCCACCACATGTGAGCTGGTTCCACCACGTATTTCCTCAACAGCCCCGCCCATCCGTATCCCAACACCTGCATATATCCAGATCTACCATCAACAGGGTTCACCACCCATCTCGAGCCCCACTTCAAGAGTTGCTTCCTTGATTCTCTACGTCTAAGTTTCAAAATCGACCCCAGCGTTCAAGATCGGTGTGCCGTTTAAAAGTTCCAATAACGAGGATCGAGACAGTTTTTTAGGGAACCAACAGATAAGGCGGGCTCCTCGGGATATGGTCAGTTGTCTGAATCTTCACTTCAAAGTGCGCAAAGAAATCAATACAGCCAATTAAAGTATGCATCAAGTTGCAACATTTATGACAGTCATAAGCTAAATCGTCCAACATCTTTCTTGTCTCAACTACTTTGTTGCGAAGGGCGAGAAAGAGAGATCAAAATATTGAATGATCACCACTCGAGTAGTCAACAAAAGATTTATTTTTAGGATTTCGAAAGAAGTGAATGAATGGATGAATAGACTTTACCTGCGTCGTGATGATAAGAAGCCACCCGGCGAAGAAGGAAATGCCCCGGTGATAAAACGCCTTGATGATGTTCACTATCCCGACCCCGTAAGCCGACCCGGATCCGAACGCGCTCCCGGCATTGGCGAATATGGAGATGAGCACGTGCTCCTTCATGTTGAAGGGACCCGGGTTGAGCGAGAAGAGCCGGGGGCCGAGCCCGGGGATCTGGAACTTGGCCTCGGGCAGTGCCGCGGCCATGAAGCGCCCGATGGGGAGCGTGGCGACCTGGACGGTGATCTGGGTGATGACGAGAGGCTCCGTCCGGTAGGCGAAGAACTGGTTGAGGAAAGAGAGGAGGGCACACGAGAGGAGGCCCAAGAACCACATGCGGAAGGTCCACACGGGCAAGCTCGGGTCGTCGGCGTTGGACACGGTGAGGCGGACCTCCTCGATGGGCGAGAGGTCGTCCTTGTCAACGGTGCCGTCGAGTTCGAATGGTCTGGCGGCGGCGGCGGCGGTGGATGGCGGTGGTTGCTCCAGTGTGCCCATGATTGCGGGTGGCAGCAAGCCCGCTTTGAGAGAGAGAGTGAGAGAGAGGTTGGATGGGGGGCGGGCGGGGTGGGGTGTGATGGAGCTGAAGCTCTCGAGTACGTCTGGTTTTCTTTTTTAATTCATGGTGGTTCGTCCTTGACTTTTGGTGTGGAAGGGGTAGCAAAGATTCCGAGATTCACTATTTATATATATTTTTTCACTTATATTTATATAATTTTCATGAGTGTAAGTATAGAATCATGGAGTGTGACTATGCTGAAGAAGGGAGTCCAATGGAATATTCACTGGTAGGGAAAAATATATATTTATATTTATATACGACAAACCGACCGCAATGTTTGTGATTAAAAAATTTGAAAAAAATACAAATTATCCATCGCAAATCCAATGAATCAAACTAGGAATTCTCTTAAGGATAATTAGATAAGTTTGATCATTCTTTTAAAACTTAAGCGTGCATATTTTAATTGTGCATGTCTCGATTGATACCTTGAACAGACTCAAGTATTTTTTTTTTCAACATACATCATACACGCAAATTCTATATTTCTTTTTGCAAGATTTGGCTTGGTATTTAAGTCCATGGCTACATCATGATAATTGGATCGAATTTATTGTCTTGAGAAAATGACTCGAGGAGTGCAAAGGGCCACTAGGTAGTGAGCGATGAGAAGCATTCATTGAGCACAGTGGAATCCTGTTTGTCGGTGCGAAAAGAAGTCACGGGTGTCGTTTTTAGGCGAGAATTAGTACCAATTTTTTTAGATCGATTCGCACGTGTGTTATCAAATTTATTGATTATGTGTTGATCAATCTCCATCTTGCGATGTGAATATAAATGCCCCACCTTTTGATTATTTCTTCTGCTCTCGAGCACTAGTTTTGCCATTGGTTGTAGACTGTTGACTTCTTAGAAGTGGGGCTCTCCCAGCTGGACTAGAGCAGCCGGATCAGCATTTATTATTAAAAAAAAATCTAAATAAAAATATGAAGTGTTTTTATTTTTTTTTCAAATAAAGATTTCAAATGGATTTTATTTTAAATAATAGCCTAATCTAGCCGACAAAATATTCCGACCGATCAAGAATATTTAAATATAATTTAAATTTAAATTAAATAAGTCCGAGATAAATGAGATTTACTGTAAATATATATAAAAAAATAAAAAGAAAATGCAAGTGCGATTCCTATGCGTGGTTGAATCCGAGCCGTTCGTGGTTTACCTCTCCCGCTCAGCTAGAGTCAAACGGACATTAATAAACCGGATCTGTATATCGCCACGAAAGGACCCAATTGGTGATGAAAAATCAAATTCAAAGTCGCGATAATGTTTTTCTAACTCCTTGAAATGACAGATTTGAAGTTGCTTATCGCTGCAATAATGGTGGTGGAACCCATGGCTTTTTGTCCTCTGAAGGATAAAATTACACTCCTTATGTTTTGGCAATCTCTTATGTCGATGATGCATTGATGAGAGATCCCCACCTACCTCCTTCATTTTCCCCCTTTATTAATTTTGGCTAAATAGACATGTTCTTTGTCGGATCATGACATGTCGATTGCGCGTGATGGGAGAACTCGTGCCGATTGAAGATGGATTTGAATGCATTCAATGAGTTACCGGCTTTTTCTAGGCAAGCATAGGTGGGTATGCACACATCCCGTGTAGGGTTCATTTAAGGTAAAGATGATGCAAATCATTCTGCTAAATGCGCAATATCGTTCCTAACTTTTAATTTAATCATATGATCCATGAAATTATTATTAAATATTCGATGTAGTCATTCTATTTGTTCCAATAACAAATCAGGTGTCATCTAATAATGTGGATTATAATACGCCGAGTTGAACCTTAAAAATGATGGGTCAAATTAACATACTCATCTACTGTGGAAATGACCAAAGAATAAAAAGAAGGGGCACTAACATGTTTAACATTGTTTGATCATTGATGACATGAATTATTATATCATGATTTTAGGATAATTCATGCGTGACTTCTTATTTTCTTTTGCCCACCATTTTTAACTTAACATGATTAGGAGCCCAGGGATCCGAAACTTGGCCTCGGGTAGCAACATGGCCATGAAGTGGCCGATGGGAAGTGTGGCGGCCTAGACTGCGATCTGCGCGATAATGAGGGGCTTAGTCCGATAGGTGAAGAACTGGTTGAGGAAAGAGAGGAAGCCACACGAGAGGAGGTCCAAGAACCATATGCGAAATGTCCACAGAGGCAAGGTCGGGTCATCGGTGTCGGTCACAGTGTGGCGGACCTCCTTAATAGGTGAGAGGTCCTCCTCGTTGCCGGCATCGTCGAGTTTAGATAGTCTGGTGGCGGGTGGTGGTTGGAGCTCTAGTGTGCCCAAGATTGTGGATGGCAGAAACTGCACCCGAGTGGGAGACGAGAGTGGCAATGGCGGTAGCAGCAGCGGCGTCAAGGTGTCGAGTAGGTCTGGTTTCATATTTCAATGGCGATTGACTTCGGGGGAGGGGCACTGGCGGTGCATGCGAGGAGTCCCATCCATTTCATGCAATTAAAGAAAACTAAGAAAATCCAAAGTCTTGACCTCGAAACACAAGTTCTTGGTGCCAAATCCGGGAACCAAAGAAGGGAAGTTATGCAAAGATTCATTTCGGTATTCGTTTTCATGGATAACCCAGGAGACCACGTCTCTCTCACCTTTGAAATGAGAGACGATGATCCTACGACATGAAAAGGATATTCTCTTGCGGAAAAATAGAATGAAGCCAAAAAAGTTTTATGGAGCGGGGCATTGGTGGTCCATGCGAGGAGTCCCATCCATTTCATGCAATTAAAGAAAACTGGGAAAATCCAAATTCTTGACCCCGAAACACAAGTTTTTGGCGCCAGACCAGGAAATCAAAGAAGGGAAATTCTGCAAGATTTATTTCGGTATTAGTTCTCACGGATGATCCAGGAGACCACGTGTCTCTCACTTTTGAAACGAGACAAGCGATAATCCTACGATATAAGCTACTTAAGCGAGAGAATGAGGCTTATGTCATGACGCTGGAAAAAGTGTAGAGAAGTAGGAGGTAACACAAGTGAAAAGTAAATTGGATAGGTTGCTCGCCACTCGTAGGAATCCACCTAAGAGATAAGAGCACAACAAGAGATCTTTCTTGTTCTCAAGTCAAAGGCTAAATGAATTATCATTCAAAACAAGTCTACATTCTTATTCATCATCGCATGTTTATATAAAACGAACTTTGAACAACCCTCCAAATATGAGTAATTACTAAGACACTTTGGGAAGACAACGGACTCATAAATAAGGACTCTAGAAACTTTAACATATCGATCCCCTTTAACAAATACCATGGCCAAACATTAATCATTACCACTCTACTCAATCAACTTATATGTCAACATCTATCGATTAAATCTTAAAGCATCGCACTCCAAGCGACTACAGTTGCAGAAAAACATCCTTCGTACTTTCAGTAACAAAATTAATGACGCTCCTAAGATTTCATATGTGCTATTCGAAACTCCAAGTTAATTAATACTTTACTCTATATCCTAAATATTATTATCGAATATAGAAAATTTCGGATGTCGCAAGCAATCGCACTTAAGTAATCGTTTCATTAGTTTCTCAATCACAAAACTAAATTATAGATCAATTCGTGTTCAAATTATCCTTCGACAATTATGTATCAATCTATCTCTATGTTGTGATATCCTTTTAGAGTTATGCTACACTTATCCTGTGTGTCTATGATGTTGGATATTTCAATAATTTTGAAATTTTGAATGTCGTTGTTTCATAATAGCTTTCATAGAAATTATGGGAGCCATGAAAGTTATTATTTCATATCAATTACGTAACGTTTTATAATAATTTAGTAAAAGTTTTTAGCAATCTTAACTGCAATCACTTTATAACAGTTTTCAATTTAATGCAAGAATTGATGGTGGAAAATAGCATCCTCTTTCTTTTACTTACAATTGTTACTCTGAATGTTATTGAAAAGTGACATACAAAACTGATAAAATCTCTACTCTTATTTCATTTTTCTTTTCTTTTTTTACCAGATTATACATACAATTTAATTATTCCCGTTATTACTATTATTCCGTGTGAAGTACAGAAGAAATTTATTATATATTGGGAGTGATGGTTTTATGAGATGGGCTTAAGGCCCGTCCGCCCATGTTGGGCCTAAAAGCCCGGCCCACAAGATTAGGGCCCATGGATGAAGGGGTACGTTTCTATTTTGGAGGGAACGTATATAAGGGAGGAAAGAGAGGGAGAAGGCACCCTTTGGCATAACGTACATACGTTCCTCTCCCTCTCTCCCTTCAAGAGAAAAACAAACGCAAAAGGCGACGCTCTCTTCCCTTCAAGGCCAATCGACGTCATCGGATCGAACGGGATCGATTTTCTCTTTCTCATAATGGCATTGGTGTTTAATCTGTGGCTAATAAGGTACGCTCGAATCCGTGGTGTGTTTTAGGATCGGTGATACATGTTTTTCCCGGGCTTGTCTTCCGCATTCGTTTTAGGGGTTTGATTTAGTGTCGAATCCGGTTTTTGGGAATCCGGTAATCCCAACATTGGTATCAGAGTCCTAGTTCATGTTTTCCCGACCCCTTTCATGTTTTTTTTATTGATTTTTCGCGAAAATATTCGGCCGACACCGATCGGGGCGAGAAATCCCGACACCCGAGCACTGTTCATCCATTTTTTCGAGTTTCTGTAAGTCGAAATCAATTTCTGAAAGCATAGGGTGAAAGAGCTCGTCGAGACGAGTCCGTCGACATGTCGTGCGCCGCCGGGAGATGCCGGACGCGCCCACACGCGTGGCCAGAAGCCGCTGCGTGTGGGCGCCACGCGCCTGAAGCGCTGGCTCGGCCAGCGCGTGCGCCACACACGCCGGTCGGCGAACGGCACGTGCGCACCGCCGGCCGCGCCCAGCGCGTGCCGGTCGGCGAACCGACGCGTGCTGACGTCACCGTGACGTCACGGTAACCGCCGGGATGACGTCATCGCCGACGACCGTTGGACGGCCGGTCACCGGCCGGCGACCCGACCCGACCCGACATGCGCGGAAGCTGGCGCGTGCCGCGCACGCGGCACGTGTCGGTCGGTTCGTCCGACCCGGCCCGATCGGTCCGACCGGTCTAACCGCCCCGACCCACCGCCCGTTGACCCGCCGCCCGTTGACCGTTGACCGTTGACTATGACCGTTGAAAAAAAAAAAAAAAAAAAGGGAAAAAGAATTTGTTTCTTTTTCAATTATGTCTATGTGGGTTATAAGTAATCCATTTTTTTTTATTCTGCATTTGTTGCATGAATCATGAAAAATTATGTATTTTCCCTTATGTTCATTATGGATTATAAGTGATCCATTTTTAGTTCTGCATTTGTTGCAGGAACTATGATGCATTATGCACGGATACCTGCAATCCCGAGAACGGACGAGGGCAATGCAAGACTTAAAAGGCTGATGACAGAGTTAGCTAATTATCGGTGGCATGGCGGTGATTTAGTATCACATGTGGTCAGGGTCAATCAGATGATACATGAAATCATCTGGAATGGTTATCTTATACTGGATTTTGAGAAGGTGCCGGCTTTGATGAACACTCTTCCACATGAATGGCAAGCAGTGTTAGATCGGCTATGAGAGGTCAACGTGGTCCCGGGTTATAAGAGGCTAGTGGTAGCTTTTGTTAGAGAGTACTATAGGATTGAGTTAACCAAAACTTCAACCCTTAGATTGAACGCCACATGGCGCAGAGTGAATGAGCCTTGGAGGCGACATGAAAGCTCTCCAAAAGTTTTTCCATGGTTGGCAAATGTGCCTTCAAATTTCTCAGATATTTTGAATGATAGATTAGAATGAACATTCCCTATTTATTTCTTAGATTAGTTTGAGATGTTTTTGGGTGTGAATATCTCTTTCTATGTTGATATTTCTTCTTTGTATATATTACTTAGTGTAATGGATAGTTGTATTATGTGAAAGCATTATTATTCTATTGGATGTCAAATATTATTTGCTTTCTGTTATTGTTGACTGCTGTGGGTAGTTCATAGAAGTTTTTGTAACTTTATAGAATTTATTTTGCATAAGACAATTATATTAATAATAATTTTGAGTTAGGATTTTTGGAGGATGATTGGAAACATAGTGACATTTTGATTCTGAAACCTTACTTGAAATTGTTCATTGATATGATGGGTCTGTGCAAAAAGGATGCATAAATGATAGGCATTAATTATTCATGCATATATGTCGATGTGTTCGATTGATGGTTTCAAAGAACTAAGAATGTAATTGCCGATATGAACGGCAACAATTGTGAAATATTGAATATGAAGATTCAATATGTGCTGGAAAAGCAAGAAGCACTAGAAGCTCTTGACCATATTATGGAAGATCTTGAGGATGCCGTGCGCCACCTTGAGCTAGTAGAGAACCGCCTAACGGCATTTGAGTCGAAAATAGACATTTGCAATGCTGGTTCTAGCTCAGAAATGGCTTTGAGCTCTAAGTGCAAACGTATTGATTCGTTCAATATGTGGGAATGCAAA
Source organism: Eucalyptus virginea (assembly GCA_014182375.1). Taxonomy (NCBI): domain Eukaryota; kingdom Viridiplantae; phylum Streptophyta; class Magnoliopsida; order Myrtales; family Myrtaceae; genus Eucalyptus; species Eucalyptus virginea. The sequence continues at coordinate 30,942,749 of CM024522.1, read as the reverse complement.
AGATCAAGTCCTTGTTGCAAGAAATCAAGAGTTAACCAACACAAGAGAGGAAAACGTCCTCAAGTGAAGAAAATGTCAAGGGTGAGGTGTTACAATTGTGACAAGAAAGGTCACTATGCTCGCAACTGTTGTGAGCCGAAACAGGTAAACACCTCTTGTACATTTGAGAACTTTGCTTATGTGTCAAGTTCTGCATTATTGGCTGAATCCAATCCTTTGTGGACTATAGATTCAGGAGCGACAGACCATGTAGCGAAGGATAGAGAATCCTTTGTGGAATTCCGATGAATACCAACTGGAACTAAGTGGATCTATGTGGGAAATAACTCAAGAGCTGAAGTTAAAACAATTGGCACCTGCCAATTGAACATGCGTAGTGGACGCACCTTGTTCCTACATGATGTTCTATATGCTCCGGAGATTCGTCGAAATTTAGTGTCTGTTTTGGTGTTGGTTAAGCTTGGTTTTTATATGAACTTCCATAATAGAGGTGTAGATTTGTACTTGGATACAAACTACTATGGTTGTGATCACTTTCTGGATGGTTTCATTGTATTAGATATTGACTATGTTAATGCAAATGTTTGTTATTCCCTTTTCACGTCTTCCACTTCATGTGATAATGATGTGAATGTGTGGCATGCTAGACTTGGTCATATTGGCCAATAACGTATGAATGGACTAGCCAAAGAGGGCTTGTTGGGCAACATTGAAAAAGTCGATTTGCCCATATGTAAGCATTGCCTAGAAGGGAAAACGACAAGGAAACCATTTGGAAAAGGTAAAAAGAGCTAAATTTCCTCTGCATTTAATCCATTCTGACGTCTGTGGTCCAATGAATGTGAGAAGAAGGCATGGGGCTATTTATTTCATCACTTTTATAGATGATTATACTCGATTCGGATATGTCTATTTGATTTCTCATAAATCTGAAGCATTGAATTGTTTCAAAAGGTTTATGAACTTGGTAGAAAATCAATTAGACAAGAAAATAAAAGCATTGAGATCCGATCGAGGTCAAGAATATTTATCTAATGAGTTCAGAAAATTATGTGATGAAAATGGAATAGAAAGACAGTTGTCTATTCCATATACTCCTCAACAAAATGGTGTTGCGGAGAGAAGAAACAGAACCCTACTGGAAATGGTTAGGTCCATGATGGCGCATGCTAACTTATCTATCACTTTTTGGAGTGATGCGTTGTTAACTGCTGCCTATATACTTAACTGGGTGCCTTTCAAATCAGTTAATTCCACTCCATATGAGTTATGGACAGGTAGAAAACCGGACTTAAGTTTTCTTAAGCCATGGGGTTGTGCTGCCTATACTCATGAGTCCTCTCACAAGTTTGGGAAATTGGGTCCCAAATGAAATAAGAGTATTTTAATGAGATACTCCAAACACTCGAAAGAGTATGTGTTCATAGGTGAGCAGGAAAGTGGGAGTATAACTGAATTTGAATCACGGGATGTCACATTCTTAGAGGATAAATTTCCTAAAAAGGGCGAAATAGGGAAGATTGCTCCCTATTTGTAATCTTGGATCAAGATAATGATATTAATGGAGTTCGTCCAAGTGGGAGTAATATGAGAAGTGATGATTGAATTCAACTCATTCTCAATTGCAACCACATGATGAGACAACGTCATCATTATCTAATCCTAGTAGGAGCATAATGAGAAATGATGTGCTAAGTGTACAATCTCCCATACGGCGAACAAGTCACCAAAGTATTCCCCGTCGACGTTTTGACATTGAAGGGGAGACTTTTATGATTGCTCCACAAGATGAGGATGAGCCAAGAAATATTAATGAGGCTCTAAATTGCCCTAGTAAGGAAAAATGGATTCATGCAATGGAAGAGGAAATGGAGTCAATGAAGTCAAACCATGTTTGGGAACTAGTTGATCTTTTAAAAGGACGCAAAGCTATTGGGAACAAGTGGGTTCTCAAAATAAAGCAAAAGGCTGATGGCTCGATAGAAAGGCATAAGGCTCGCCTTGTGGCGAAGGGGTATAATCAACAGGAAGGAATTGATTATGAAGATACATTTTCTCATGTAGTGAGATTTACCTCGATTCGCATTATTCTAGCAATAGTGGCTGTTATGGATCTTGAATTACATCAAATGGATGTAAAGACCGATTTCCTCAATGGAGAATTAGAGGAAGAAATATATGGAACAACCTACCAGTTTCATAGTGAAATGCCAAGAAGAAAGGTATGTCGATTTTTGAGGTCGATATATGACCTTAAGCAGTCGTCAAGACAATGGTATATACGTTTTCATAATGCCATAATGGCATATGATTTTACAATGATAGATGAGGATCATTGTGTATATATCAAAAGATCCAAAGATCAATTTGTGATCATATCATTATATGTTGATGATATACTAATTATCGGAAGTAATATGGAGTTTGTTAATACTGTGAAGAATTTGTTATCTTCCAACTTTGAGATGAAGGATATGGGTGAGGCTGCATACATTCTTGCAGTTAAGATTTCAAGAGATCGTTCGAAGAGATCGTTATCTCTTTCGCAAGAAACATATATAAACAAGGTTCTTGAACGATTTAGTATGCAAGATTGTAAACCCATAGACACTCCTATTGCAAAAGGTGAAGGATTGAGCCATAGACTGTGTCCAAGGACTCCATAAGAGAATGAACAAATGAAACATGTTCCTTATGCTAGTGATGTTGGAAGCTTTATGTACGCTGTGATGTGTACAAGACCTGACATATGTTTTGCAATTGGAATGGTGAGTAGATACCAATCCAATCCAGGTCAATCACATTGGAAAGCCGTTAAGAGAATACTGAGGTATCTAAAGGGGACTGCTGATTATACGATGAGTTATTAAGGAAAGGATCTGCAACTCAAAGACTATTCTGATGCTGATTGGGGAGGAGATTTAGATGAAAGAAAATCTACCTCTGGGTTTGTTTTCTTACCGAATAATGGCACCATATGTTGGAGCAGTAAGAAACAAAAGTGTATAGCCTTGTCCACGATGGAAATTGAGTTCGTGGCATTATCAGCAGCAGTATAAGAAGGTGTTTGGCTTAAGAGATTATTTGATCATTTAGGTGTTATTGGAAGTGCTGCAGATTCATTGTTGGTTAACTATGATAGGCAAGCAGCAAAAGTGTACACCAAAGATCCAAAATATCATGGCAAGACCAAACATATAGATACCAAGTATAATTTTGTCGAATATATGATTGCACAAAAAGATGTGAACTTAGAGTACATACTATGCATAGAATGGTAGCAGATCCTATGACAAAGCCAATACCTAGAGATGTGTTTTGTGGCCATATGAAATCTCTAGGATTGCGTAGAGACTGATGTACTGAATATTGTAATTTCCCTAAGTGTTCACATTTGATTAATTTGTTTTTTCATCATTAATGCTTATGAATCTTTGTTTGATCTTTATGCATCTTAATGCTCAGTGCATTACTTTAAGTTGAGAAAGTATGTCGGACAGATAAAAGATTAGCCCACTCACACGGGTAATCACCTCTATTTACTGTGTGATAAATAGAGATGAGACTGTTTTTAAGCTTATTATCTATGTGATAATCGATAGCTCAAACTTAAAATACGTATGTCGCCTTAACTGAGTGTTAAGATGATGACATAATATTTACTATGTCCGAAAGTAAAATAACCCACATATTTTACTTTATCTATCTATGATGCCAAATGTGAGTTCTGATGAATTTTGTGGATGAGTAGATACGTGAACTCAAGCTAGACATTGGGTATGTCTGAACTGTCATCTATACGGTATTGAAGGTGTAGACATACGCTCCATGGGAAGGGAGTTAATACCGTAATATGTATTTCATACTACGTATGCATGAGATGACCAATAAGAGTGGCAAAAGTTTGATCTCAACTTTCTGTGTCGTGTGAGACTCTTGAGGAAAAGAGTTCCTCAATTTTTTAGTCCCCTCATGACTCTTACTTATTCTCAAGATTTCTATTTAGTGTTTGCTATCTTAGGATGTTGCCAATGGTCATGAGTTGATTCGATCTAATGGGACATTTCTAGAAAAGCAAGCTACTAAAATTGAGAGTTTGAAGGAAAGAGGAAGATCGAATTTGGAGAATCACATTGTAGTTTTGTATTCACTGGTTAACCAATTATGACTGTCTTTGGGATAATCATAATTGTGAATATAATATATATATCATTGTTTGAAAGAAATCAAGAGAGATATAAATGTGATCGATCGATCTAGGGTACTGCATACAAAATCTACTCAGAGTGTGATGCCCATTATGAGCTGTTATATATTCCTAACAGATGTATAGCAACGAGCTCTCAAAGTATGCTGGTCGCACGGATTATTCACCGGTATGAATGTTGAAGAGAGGTAAAGAGAATCATGTTCGGCCCACCATGTGCGAGTGGGAGATGATGGTTTTATGAGATGGGCTTAAGGCCCGTCCGCTCATGTTTGGCCTAAAAGCCCGGCCCACAAGATTAGGGCCCATGGATGAAGGGGTACGTTTCTATTTTGGAGGGGACGTATATAAGGGAGGAAAGAGAGGGAGAAGGCACCCTTTGGTATAACGTACGTACGTTCCTCTCCCTCTCTCCCTTCAAGAGAAAAACAAACGCAAAAGGCGACGCTCTCTTCCCTTCAAGGCCAATCGACGTCATCGGATCGAACGGGATCGGTTTTCTCTTCCTCTTATTGGCATTGATGTTTAATCTGTGGCTAACAAGGTACGCTCGAATCCGTGGTGTGCTTTAGGATCGATGATACATGTTTTTCCCGGGCTTGTCTTCCGCATTCGTTTTAGGGGTTCGATTTAGTGTCGAATCCGGTTTTTGGGAATCCGGTAATCCCAACAGGGAGAATAGCGATTAGAGCTTATCACACCGAATTCCGTACTTCAATGAGAGAAATTTTTCTTAAAAATGATGTTTGCATGCCTATTTTCTCATCTTTTTCAACAAATTTCCAACAATTCTGATTTTCATATCATCTAAATTTTTCTAATATATGAAGTCTTCTAATTTTTCTCCCGTAGCATATGCTCCTTTGGAGCACAATGGCAAACATTGGCAATATCCAAGAACCGTTTTGTACCATTTTCCTTGGGAGAACAAATTAGTTACTTTTTTGGTCCGATCTCGTAGGGCCTGCATGGTAACGTTTCTGTTTCTCCCAATTTCTATTCTTTTGTTTCCAGAACAAAAAAAGAACATAAATCTATTTGGTAAAACTTTTGTTCTAGGGAACAGATTTGGAACATAGACAAGGAAAAAAAAAGTAGCTTTTTGTTCCCAGGAACAATTTCTAGAAATAAACCAATTTTTTCTTTTCTTTTTTTCTTTTGTTTTTCTTGCTTGCTACGACCTTGGGTGGCCGCTTGCCAACCGCCGGCCACCTCCGGCCGACTGCCGCCGTCTGATCGTCATTGTTGCCGCCCACAGCGCACCATCCACCCCCAACCGTCGATGATCGCCACCGACCGCCGTTGCGGCCGTCGGCCGCCATTGTTGCCGCCACCCGACCGCCGCCGCTCGTCGCCACAAAAAATAAAAAATCGTATCAAACGCATTTCTATTTTTTTTTTTTTTTTCTATTTCAAGAATAGAAATTTTGTGTAGTTACCAAATACCTTATTTTACTTAGAAATTGTTCCCCAGAGTAAAAATAGAAAAGAACTATTTTTGAAAAGAAACCGTTCCCCGGCTAAGAAACGTTACCACGCACACCCGTAATGTCTATGAAGTTCGATTGTTTCTACGATTTAGATTCTCCATCTAGTCAAACCAACATAATGAGTCAATAACTCGAATCCACATCACTATGAAAAATATAAATTGGGGTGAAAACCATGAAAGGACGAATGAAGAAAATCAAATTCCAAGTGTGATGATTTTTTTTTTTTTTTTCACATCGAAGGGACAGATTGAAATCGTTTGTGGCTGCAATGATGGTGGAGCCATGCTTTTGTCGGTAGTTAGCGATAAGCAGCTCCAAGTCCAACCGAAAAATCAAATAATAAGAGAGAGAGAGAGAGAGAGAGAGAGAGAGAGAAATTTCCTCCATCGTAATCGAATGGCCTAGGAATAGTAAGTCCTCTTTGGCTATTCAAGAACTTAGAGTGCGTTTGTTTCATGAAAAACTCAATGATTAAGGAAAATATTTTCTTGAAAAATACTTTCTAGGAATACGATTAGTTTTTTTTTGTTTGGTATATATCATTGAAAACGTTCTTTCCTATTTGATTTCATTGGAAAATGCTTTCTCTTAGATATTTTTTTTAAATAAATATATATTTTTTCCTTGTTGTCCTTCTCTCCCAGCTGCCTCTCCACCTGACCCATCGCCCCTTCCTCCTATTCACCGCCATCACCGCCATCTCCAACGACCTCACCTCCCTTTGCAACGATTCCGTCCACTGAAGCTTGGACGAGCTCCAAGCACAGGCACAAGCCAGCGAGTCTTGTGTTAGGGTTTCATGAATCATGTATAGGTAAAATTAATAAAAATACAACGGAAATAAAGATTATATATTTCTATACATGATTCTCCAGGGCATTGTTTTTTTGTTTTTTTTTTTTTTTTTTTTTGGTGCTAGAGGAACCACTTTGGCCGGCAGCCGCCACGTAAACCCCAAGGTGTCGATAGCAAGGAAACCACCACCCCGGCGATACGCGTAAATCACCACACAGCACTTCAGCCTCCCTGCTTCGCAGGGGCTTCGAACCTTGGCCTCCACCGGGAGAGCAAAGGATCTACCCTCTACGTTGCAACGATCGGTGGTATTCTCCAGGGCATTGTTCATGCGTTTTAATCAAAAAAATCTGAATATAAAAAGGGAGTTAAACAAATTACCTCTCGAAGCGCGCTTTAAACAAATTGGTTCGGATGTTCTACAATTCGAGCCCCACAAACGTCGGGCCTCTAGTTCAAACCCACCAACAATGGACATCGAATGGAAGAAAGAACTTTCGAATAATCACTACTATGATCGTGCTAGTAATCTTGTGGAGACAATCATCCGTATCCTTAATGTTTTTAGCCATGGCCCGAATGAGAGAGAATCCCTCTTCTTTCTCACATCTTGAAGACACAAAACACGCTAATTTCTCTATTTTCGGCAAACCGTTTTTTTTTTCTATCCTCAATTATACAGCATTTTAAATAATAAAAAAATATTCTTGAATCAGCAACAGTTGCTGATCGAGGGACAATCAGCAACCGTTGCTGATCGTTTGCTCATGCACGATCATCATGCATGAGCGGTTGGTTAGCAATTGCCGACCATTCATGCACGATGCATGTGCATGAAGTCCCCCCTTTATATATATATTATTAAAAGAAACGCACATGGTCAGCAACACATTGATTAATTAATTAATTAAATAATAATTAATCAATCCATTTATATATATAAAGGACATAATCTTTATGTGTGCATTTGGAATATATTACATATATTCACTTTGGGCATGCATGTGCATCATATGCACATAGGCTCATGAATATAATAAAAATTAAATTAAATCTCATTTAATTTAATTTCAAGTCGACACAATTTGATTTCAGTAATTGATAACACATTTGCAACACTATTTCTCTCTTGTTCCACGTTATCCTAATTGTTTATGGTGTGTGACATCCCTAAGTTCATTACTAAGCTGGTAGTAACACTTGTACTAACACATTAGTAATCCTAAAAGAATTAATTGTCTCGATTAATCTTTGGGTCATACAAGCTATGATTGACATATAGTAATATGTCATGGCTACCCAGATAGTGTGAATGCTTTAAGAACATAATGAACCTGTCAGTTTTGGCTACAGTGTAATTCAATCTCTCTATCTTACTATGTCCCAATCAAATAAAGACCATGGAATATTTGTCAAGTCACCAATTCGATCATATATACAAATCTAATTGATATGCATTTTATTTGAGTCATAAACAATTTATTCTCGGTTACAACCCCGGCCGAGAATTTCAATGTAGTGTCATAATTAAATCGCATAGGATATCATTATTATATTTTGCATGTAACAATGAGACAGATTCCATATTGCGCACACGTGCAACTTCGTATATGAACAAACTATGACTGTCAGATATAAAGACGGATCAACGACTTGGCATTATGTGCACCTGTGAACAATAGTTGTTCGACACACAAGTTAACACTGTGCCTCAGGTCTAAAGATTATTTACACAAGACCAAAGCATGAACAATTAGACATTGACCACGCTAAAAGCTTCCATGTCGCTAATCGTTCCATATGCGTCACGTTCGGTGAACTTGTCTAATACAAGCACTCTGTTCTTAACTCATGCATCACAATACCCAATGACTTGCGACTCATCATTCCCTTAAGTATCTAATACTTAATGGTGAAGTTATGAATACACCGGTCTCAACAGATTACTAATATCCACTCAATAATCCATTGACCGAGAACGATTTAAAGATTCAGTCTAACTATGAATCCATCACATATATTCTTAACGTCTCAAGAATAGGTCTAGTTATAACTGATCTTATGGAATCATTCATAAATATAAAATAATTGGACAAATGAATGAATACGTCATTGTCATTAATTAAATAATAATAATGATAGTACAACTGAAATCCCTAACATGTAACTATTACATAGTAGCTTTAGGGCATACGTCTAACAATCTCTCACTTGCACTAAAGCCAACTTATCTGGTACCTCAAACCCATTTTGTTAATATCTCTTTCAAAAGAAGACTGAGGTAAGGCCTTAGTGAAGGGATCTGCCACGTTTTCCGCTGAGGCAATTTTCTGCAAGGCAATATCTTCTCTCCTCCAACAATTTCTCTGATGAGATGGAAGCATCAATCAATGTGCTTGGACTTCTGGGAGACCTTAGTTCCTTAGGTTGAACTATCGCCCCATTGTTGTCACAAAACAATGTGATCGATTGCTCAATTGAAGGAACGGCAGTGGCTTCCTTTATTGCTTCAGAAGCGGCTATATACTCTGTCTCAGTGGTAAAATCGGCAGTTATGCTTTGTTTGGAACTTTTCCAACTAATTGCGCCACCATTTAATGTAAAACAAACCCAGACGTAAACTTATAACCATTAGGATCCGATTGAAAATCAGAATCTGTATAAGCTATAATTTTAAATCCTCTTTCTCCATATATCAAGAATAAATCCTTAGTCCTTCACAAGTACTTAAGAATATTCTTGACTGCTATCCAGTGCTCTTGTCCTAGATTAGACTGATATCTACTAGTAATACTTACAGCATGCGTAATATCAGGTCTAGTACATAGCATAGCATACATTATGCTTCTAAAAGTGGATGCATATGGTATCTTCGACATCTGCCCTCTTTCTTTAGGAGTGTTGGAACACATCTCCTTAAAAAGACGGATCCCTTGCCTAAAATGCAATAATCTTCTCTTGGAACATTGCATGTTAAAACGTGCTAACACTTTGTCTATGTACGTAGACTGTGAAAGGACAATCAATCGTCTTGATCTATCTCTATAGATCTCGATACCTAAAATGTAGGTTGCCTCTCATAAATCTTTCATGGAGAATTTCTGTGACAAGAATAGTTTTATCGATAATATCATCGGTACATCCTTCCCAATCAAAAGTATATCATCGACATACAAAACTAGAAACGCAATTGCACTCCCACTGATCTTCTTGTATACACAAGGTCCATCCGAATTTTTTTATGAAGCCTAACGATTTGACTACCTCATGTTCCAACTTCTAGAGGCTTGTTTGAGTCCATAAATAGATCTCTTAAGCCTACACACCTTCCGATTTTCACCATTGGATTCAAAATCCCGTGGTTGTTCCATATAGATGTCTTCCTTGAGAAAACCATTTAGAAAAGCCGTTTTAACATCCATTTGGAATATCTCATAATCAAGGTGTACAGCGATAGCCAACATAATCCGAATGGATTTTAGCATGGCCACAGGTGAGAAAGTTTAATCATAATCGATTCATTCTTTCTGACGATATCCTTTCGTCACTAGTCGTGCTTTGTAAGTTCCAATTTGACCTTCAGCATTCATCTTCCTCTTAAATATCCATTTACAACCAATTGGTACAATACCATCAAACGGGTCAACTAAGGTTCAAACATCATTGGAATACATTGAATTCATTTATGATTTCATAGCTTCTAGCCATTTACCAAAATCGATGTCCGACATCGCCTCCTTATAGGTTTTAGGATCACCAGGTCGATCGCTATTATTCACAATGAATAATGGTTCAATATGATCAATTGAGTGTCTATAACAAGTAGGTGGGCGAGACGTTCTCGCACTTCTCCTAAAAGATTATGTATCAGAAGCTTCCACTGAATCAGAGATTGGTATCTGAACTTAGTTGTTTGGTATTTTATTATTTTCTTCTTGTAAGACTATTTTCCACCTAGCACCACCTTCTTGGACGAACTGATTCTCCAGAAAAGAAGTGTGCTTGCTTACCAAAATTCTTTGGTCTGAATGAAAATAGAAATAATATCCAAGAATTTCCTTTGGATACCCAATGAAGCGACCTTGTTCAGATCTTGCCTCCAATTTTTCCATTTTCAGCTTTTTCACGAAAGCTGGACAACCCCAAATCTTAATATGATTAAGACTAGGTTTCTTACTATGTCATATCTCATAGGACGTAGTTGGAACAGATTTGGATGGTACTCTGTTCAAAATATATACAATTGTCTCAAGGGCATATCCCCAAAGGGATATTGGCAAATCGGTGTAACTCATCATAGATCGCAATATATCTAATAAAGTACGATTTCTTCGTTCAAATACACCATTATGTTCTGGAATTCCAAGAGGTGTCCATTGTGATAAAATGTCATTCCTTTTAAGATAGTCCAAGAATTTAATACTAAAGTATTCACCTCCTCGATATGATCGAAGAGTCTTAATACATTTTCCCGTTTGTTTCTCAACTTCGGCCTTGAATTCCTGTGTTATACGATAACTAGGGGTGATCGGTTCTAAGGTGAGTAGATTCTAAAATTGGAACTTGGAACCTAGCCTGTTATAATCAATTCTCCTTTTTTGAACCTTGTACCCTACCTGTTCACACTAGAACCTACCATGTTATTGCGGTCCGGTTTCAAGGTCTATCCTATTTGCATCTATTTTGCAACCAACCGATATCTTATACAGCTTCGAATTTTTATATAAACAAGTGAGAAAACAACAATGTTATCTTTCTAATTTGTATTGAAATATTAAGCACATGTTTTAAATAAGTATATTAACTTTTTAACTAAACGAAAACTAAGGATCCACGAAGCTAATTATCATAAACAAACATCATAAGGCAAAACAAAAATCCTAACATTGCATAAACATTAGCAGCAAATATGGATCTAATGTTAGTCGCATTCCCACAACTACTACGAGAAGTTGTTCATTTATCTAAAATGATTAACAAATCTTTATTACAAGCATAACTCCTCCTTAGGTAAGCCAATCCATGTGGTACAAAATCTTTAACAAAGACATGAAATTCGTACATAAAGAAAAATCAACAAGACCAAGCGAGTTAAGATCACGCGAAGAGAGAGACTAGGGGGGAGAGAGAGAGGCGAATAAGTGAGTTAGGTCTTTTTTATTTTGTTAATCCTAGTAAAAACCAATTCCAAAACCAGTTTGGGTTGGCCTTGCCTAGGAGCCAGAAGCCAAACTAGTTCCAACCAATTCCCAAAAATGGAACTGGTTCCCGGATTGGTTCAAACATGAATCTATTCCAGGACTTGTTTTTTGGGTGGTCCAATCCGATTTCTAGGTAAACTCGATCCGGTTGCACACCCCTATCAATAACGTGGATTAACATATATTGAGTTGAACTCCTAAAACCGATGGGTCAAATTAACATACCCATCTACTTTGGAAATGACAAAGAAAAAAAATAGGGTGCCGACATGTCGAATATTGTTTAATGACGTTGATTATTATATCAAAATTTGAGATGAATATTCTATTTGCATAATCCACGCGTGACTTCTTTTCTTTTTTTCCACCGTTCAAACTTCACATGATTGGAAGTTACAATGGCAAATTTCATGATTTTGTATTAATGAAAAGATGACATTAAACATCTCCTTATAGTTTAGGAACATTTACTAATAACTCAAGGATCATATCAAACAAATTAAAAGTACATGGACGACATTACACATTAAATCAAATTTTGTGGATCATTCATGTCATTTCCCCTTTATTAAGTTGAGGAATGACTCATATACTTTTCTAGCAGCTTTTCAATTACATCTCTCTTGTGAGGGCGCAATATCACATGAGATAGTTTTACTAAATCCCTTATTGAAGTTGGATGAAGGGAATATTTTCTCGACATTTTTTGAAATTCTTTCCCCTTTAAAAGTTCTTTAACAATCCCTTTGCATCCACAGAAAAATTATGCACAACGCGGAATATAAGTACATACATAAATGCGTATACAAAATAAATATATACACACATATATTGAATGGTGCTAGTCTGTATTTCAATATACTTGTTTAAAATAGGCCCAATAGATCCTTTTAGCCCCAAAGTTGTATTGGGCCTATCTGGTAAGTCTCTCCCATTAGCCCACTAAGATTGTGCTGTTGTTGGGCTAGTCTGCTCGGACATGCCATTTTGGGTTTGGGTTAATAGGTCGAGCTTGAGAGTTTTGGTGGTGTTATGGAAATCGAGATTTGTTAATTTATCTGATTCATTGGATTGTTATATGTCATGATTACATATTAAGGTATCGACCCTTTGATCAATAATGGGCATTGACTTTAAGGGTTGACACGGATTAATGATTATGACAAGGATGGTGCCACTTTATTTTCTCTGACGTAAAAATCAAATTACAAGAAGTCAAAAACCACTTATAACACGCCTTCATTTGAGTAAGAGAGAAATAAAGGATTTTACATATCCGAACTATCATAGAAAATGATTTTTGCATAATCGTAAGATGAGATACAACAAAGTTCAAATCAAGATGTGAGAGATTTATTAAATTACGTAACAATTATTCTATCTATAACACGGGGAAAATATATAATAATTAAAAAAAAACTTTTCTAGTGAAGATTTAAATTCAAAATCCTCATCTGAGCTTGCTTTATGTCTAATATGACTTTCAATAGTATTCGCAATTCAGAAATCTGATCATTCTTGAAACGGCCTTAATTGAATGGGAGGATTTTAATTCAAGATATAATGAGTGGTAATCGATCTTTTTACGCTACTTAATTCTCTTCTCGACATCAAGAGGCTAAGGAGGTAATTAACAATTCGTGCCCACATAATATAATCTTTCTTTAAAAGGTGAATTCCTCGACATAGCAAAAATCTTAAAGAATACTACAGGCGCCTTTGCCTGAACCGAAAGTCAAAACCGTCGAGATCCCTCCATCGGGCGTCAGCACGTCTCGAGCTCGTCCAATGTTATAGCAGAAAAAGAAGAAGAAAAAGAGAAATGTCTTTGCCTACCCCAAGCACGGACTAGACCAGACCGAACTGGAGAAGAAGCAAATGTTTATGAATTTTCCGTCAGACAGGACGTGACAGGTAGCGGCGGTTCCTTATTGGGTCATATCCTCTGAAACGAACTCGCACGATATCGGTCCTCGACGAATCTTTCTCGATGACAATTGCATCGTCACTTTGCAGCATTTTCAAAAGCCCTTTTTAATAAAACGGTCAACGGGCTTTCCCCTCTGGGAACGGGTGGGAAGGATGTTTCTTCGAAACTTCCCAATTGTTGGCGACGTTTTGTCTTCTGGGTTCTAGCTAAGCTCCCGGCTTTCATTTTGGGTTTCTCCGACAGCATTCTTTTTTTCTTTTTTTGCTTTCCCCATTTCCCCCACCTCGTGGTTTGTATTGTTCTTAATTCGGGTTTTGGGCCGTGGCGTGTGGCTAGATAAGACTCGATCTTTAAGAAAAACCGAATAAGTTCTTCCCCTTTCGGGTGCGGTCTTTCTCTCTTTTGGGTTTGGAATCGGTTTCTGATGCTTGATGCGGGGTTCCTGGTGACATTTGACGCTGCCCATCTTGGAAAGGCCTCGGCTTTTTCTACGAGGTAAATGCAATTGTTGTCTTTCGTTCTCTGTTTTTACCATCCTTTTCTCGTTCTGTTTTGCTTGGTCTATGAGCATTTTGGGTGCAAATTGAATGGGTTTCGAAAGGTTTCCGTGCTTTCCAGGGTTCGTTTCGGATTTCCTGAATTGCTTTTGGCCCGGTTGCCGATCGTTTCTTGATTCTTTTCGAACGTTGACTGATGGGTTTGATCTGAAGTTTCGATTGTGTATGGCTTTCTGCAATTGAGGATCTGTTTCTCTTTCTTTCCATTTCTGTTCCATCGATATTGGGATCATGAAATGGTGTCTGATCTGCCATTTGCAATTTGCAGGATAATAGATTCTGGACTGAATTTAGGTGCGACGTTGCATGGTTGAACATTTTGATTGGTTATTTAGAGATTAGCTATATTGGTAATGGACGTAGCAAGAGAGGAAACAATCAGTTTTAGGGATGCAGAAGAAATGGATCGAGAAACCTCCGCAGATACGCCTCTTAGAGAGATCACCCCCCTCTCTAGAACCCATTATCCGGGGGCTGTGAGGCAAAGGGCCTATATATTTGATGGGCAGGGGAGGTTTTATAATAAGGAGTGGGATCTAGCTGAAGGAAGAGGCAATGAATTTTGTTGGTACCATGTGGAACTCCCGAAAGGAAACCAGAAGCTGTCGCAATCCGCACAGTATCTCATTGATGTTCTTTGCCCACCTTTGAAGCTGCAAGACATTCTGTCGCTGGTGAGTAATGGACCATTTTGCGGACATGTTGATGGCGCGCTTGTTTTTAGGATTAACTCGCCTGGTCCACCTTCTAGTAACTTTACATTCAGAATTGCTGCTAGGGTTACGGAGAACTCGGTTATTACTGTGTCTCTAGGTCGCGTGCCTCGTTTGGGGTTCTCGAGGATGGGTGAATCTCTTCTCTCGGAAATTCCTAGCATAGAAAATCCCTCTCTCACCAGAGATGAGCAGAAGGAAGGGAGTGGGATTGTGATAAAGGAGCATGTCCTCGAGTTCTTGTTAACAATGAATCACTCTGAGGAGGCTGATAACCCAGTGCCAAAATCCATCTCGAATCTCCTTATTCACATTCTGGATACGCATGTGGATCAATTGCAAGACG
This sequence comes from Eucalyptus virginea, assembly GCA_014182375.1. Taxonomy (NCBI): domain Eukaryota; kingdom Viridiplantae; phylum Streptophyta; class Magnoliopsida; order Myrtales; family Myrtaceae; genus Eucalyptus; species Eucalyptus virginea. Next base: position 30,927,507 of record CM024522.1, on the reverse strand, counting down.
TTGTAACCAAACTCGAGATAGACCTGGATTCAGTGGAGCTTGAATTGGATAAAGGTAAGTTAAGCTTAGAGATTAAAGTTTTTGTTGATGATTCATCTCTCTTGAATACAAGCTGCTTTCCTGGGTGCGTGAGGGTTCATTTTTTTCTTCCTATATCAAATAGTAGGCTTGATGGCAGCAGAGGTTGCGTCATGTGCTACCACAAGTTTCTAATTGTCTTGCATCTTTAATTCATATAGCTTTGACAAATATCTCATAGTGGTATGCGGTATAGATCTGATAGCAATAAAATATTACAGTGGAACGTATCTCAGTCCCTGTGAGTATTAGGGACATTTGAGACATTCAAACATGGACTTCAAAAGGCTGCAAAAATGTGAATTTAGTAGATGCATGCATGAAGTGAAGGTTTGCAGTTTGATGGGTGCTTTTCTCTAGCTGAATGCCTGAAGTTGTTTAATAACTTCAGTTTTATCTCACTGAAATCTAGTTGACAGATATGACAATTAATCTATGTGGATCATCCTCTCGCATCTTTGCTATTGATAAAGTTTCTTAACTGAACTGATTCAATTTTGTGGTGCTGTGATCAAAATTTATGTGCATAGTTCTGTCCATACAAACCACATTCTTTCCAAAGTTGTAAGATGCGATGCTCTGTTTATAAAAGATTCTCACATTTAAAGTGACTTCTAGTACTGCAGTAGCTCACTTCAATAACTGCATGTAAATGCTAACATCTTCTGCTGTCATGGGAAACCTTATGAAATGGATAATTAACGAATGCAGCATCTTAACAGCATGGAATTGTCTATACCTGTTCTGAGTGTTAAAGTTCGAGTTGCTGTGGTGGAATTGTCAAGAAAGCTAGATCAAGGCAGATGTGTGCCTCTACTCCTAGTTCGTCCACAACTTTTCCTGTTGGTCGTGAGCATTTTGATGTTGAGAGAAGAAATGATTGGGGACCTCTTTTCAAGATGCTCTCTTTAGATGATTTGCTGCTGTATTTTCAGTTCTGGAGCTAGTTTGTACTGTACATAATTGCAAATTCCCACTTAATTTGAGAGACAGGATTCGATTTACTTGTTCACAGGTGGTTCGACTTTGAAGAAACAAATGCTGGATAATAGGAGATTTCCAAAAATGCATCTTGATTTGCAGCGGCTCTTGCAGGTACTTCCATCTTCCATTCAGTATGTATGTCTTAACATCTTGAAACCAGACAGGGAATTCCTATGAGAACTATTGTTGCTGGAAGTGGAAGGCCATTATCTAGTCTTTCCATGTAGCCAAGCCAATACTTTGTAGTCATTTCTCAGAAATAAATTGCACAAATAGGAAAGGAACTGGAAATGAATATCAGGAAAGGTCACCAAAAGTCCAAATACAAACTTAAATGAAATTATCTCATATAGGACCAGTTAAAACTTAACCTGACAATCTTTTGGCTGGTAAGGAGAACATGATTCAGTTTTTTCTGATTGGAATACATGAATTTGTGTAGGTGATCGCCCATGGTGAGCAGGTATTCCCCCGTGTGAAAGAAAAATGTTCTTCAAAAGTGTGGTTTGCCAGCGAAGATATCGGCTCTCTTGAAGAGTTAATTGGACGTCTGAGAAGACTAAAGGAGAACGTGGGATTCATAGCAAATCGCGTGACAGCTGTCCAAGCTGGTCTAGATAGCTGGCAGGCTGAGCAGATAAATAGGAAGCTATATTATCTATCATTCCTTTCCATAATATTCCTTCCCCTATCAATCATCACCGGAGGTAAAAGCTCTATACTAGGATTCTGGTGTTAAGTTTGCTTTCATCATCTGAAGTATTTCGATCATTGACCTTAAGGAGAAGATTTTCACTTGTTTTTTCTACCCCCTTTTTTCTTACCACAGTTTTTGGCATGAACGTGGGAGGAGTTCCATGGACAGACCAAAGGAACCCAGCATTGAAGGACGGGTTCCGCAATGTGATGTTGCTTTGTGCGGGATTGCTATTTCTCGCGCTTCTCTGCTTCGTTTTCCCTGCTTTGTATAAACGCTTGACCGAATGGCAGAGTAAGAGGGTGATGCAGAGAAGTTGGTCCCTCAACAGGAAGTCGTTTCTCAAGAGAACCCACAGGCACGACGAAAGAGGAGGTTATTTGAGAATATGAAAGGAAGTTTCGAGCAGCGCTGCTATATATAAGGCGGTACATATTTGTCTATACTTGGCAAAAAGTTTTCCTCTCTCTGTTTGTAATTGCCAGTTTTCATCATTTTCTGTTCTATCATTTCTCTCATCAGTTTTCCTGGGATGGGTTCTCAAACATAGTACAAACAGCACGGAAAGTCCCTCCTTAGTTGCTCTCTACACCCCTTTTAGTGAAGTTTTAGGTCTATTGAATAATTTCTTTAATTGAGTTTTCCCCCTTCTTGTGGGGAAACTTGACCTACTGGTTGTATCCATGTTGACAGATTGTACAGTCTCCTTTCACACAAATGTAGTTCAATTTTTTTTTCCCGGTAAGGAAATTGGGTTGTATTGCCGGGGCCATTGAGAAAGTAAGAAAAAACGATTTGTATCGGATGTCATATTTTTGCCTGATGCTCTTTGACAAGGCAAAGCTGTTGTTTTTGATGAAGACGAGAACTCGAGTATTGGGTTTGAAGAGAAACTTTGCTTGCTCATTGCATAGTTTTAGAGCTAAGTCGGGCAACTTTCCAGAAATTGAACTTGAGATTGGTGCTAATAGACCGTAGTTGTCATTCTTGTACAGATTTTTAACTAATCTTATTCTTACCTAGTCTCTTAATCATCATGACCCTGTTGAATGTATGGAGTGAATTCTTCACATTCATCACTTGGAAGCATGGATATATAAAATCCTGTTTCTCTCAAAAGGGATTTTTGCCCGCAAAGTGAAAATCATTCACCAAAAAGAATTGATCTTTTGGTTTGGTTTATGAAATGGGTTCTTCGTTGATTATGTTGATTATGGACAGGAAATTGGTTGGTATTAAAGTGAAGCTTCCAAAGTAAAAAGTACAGGAAATGGTAAATGTACGTGGAAGATGGAAAAGACAAATAGCTAATGCATGAATTAATAATATCTAGGAATTTGCTAGAGAAGGATAAAGAGAGCCCTCTTTTTTCGAGATTATCTATAAGCGCTTACAACTTCTAAAACCATTGAAGTACTTGATCACCACTTCCTATTGGTGCCTCCGCTTGACATCTTTAGCCCACGCATTCTCCTTCCCTATGTGCAATACACGGCCAATGCTAGGGTAATTGATCACCTATAAGCTTTGTTGCCAATCGTCTTATGTTGATGATCATGTTATGTTATAGTTGAGTTTCCTGTGTCCTCTGAGTCATCATATTAACCGATCTCTCAATAACTGATCAAACCTCACCATTTGTTGATTATAAGGAGTTGGTTTACTTATTTATGTAAACAGATCCATTTGTAGACATTTTTATACAGAGCTGGGCCTATTATTTCAACTCTTGTTAAAAGTGATGTATTTTATCAAACTAATTTATCCTTATTTAATCCGGCCGTTGTCACATCTATAAAGTTCTCTCTTGCGTTCTTTTAATAGATTTTCTCTCAAATTGATTGGATTAGATAAACATGACGTTGGCCCAGAAGGCTTAGAAGAAAAAAGGAAAATTCTTACTTGTTGGCCAAGACAGAAAAAAAAAGAAGAAGAAGAAGAAGCCGATTTTCGCCACTGACCCGGCCGAAACAGCGTCGTGGAGGCCAAAACGACCACGCAAATTCGCCCCCCAAAACGACCCCGCGCCGCCGTCGTCCAATCAGGGCCGTCGGATGCGCGTAACTCCTCGATCAGAGTCAAGATGAACGGCCACTCGCGAGCGCACAGGATGCGTCGTCTAGAACCTTCCGCTCGATCCCCATTTCTCGCCACCCGTCGGGCTCGCGAATAAAAAGGCTGCTGCAGTTCCTCTTTCCTGCCTCCGCCATTAAACCCTAAACCCTAGCAGAGGAACCAGCTCCTCCGCCCACGAAGCTCCCCCTCCTCTTCCTTCGGTCATTTCGGCTTTCTAGAGAGAGAGACACAAGAGAGAGAGAGAGGGAGGGATGGCCACCGCGGCTCTTCTTCGCTCCGTGCGGCGTCGCGACGTCGCCTCCGCTCCTTTCTCCGCCTACAGATCCGTAAGTCTCTCTGCTCTTCCTTTTTTTTTTTTTTTTTTTTTTGTCAATTTCGTGCGCTTGAATTCGATTTCGGGTGGGGAGTTGTTGAGCTGAGATCGAAAGCGTCTGCATTTCTGCCTTGTTTTTTTTTTCCTTCAATGTCGAGGTGACTAATCAGTCCGAGGCTTTCTGGGAATGGATTTTCGTTTCTTCGTTTGCTGTTTCTGTTTTTGCTTCTTCTTCTTCTTCTTCATCGTTGCTGCTTGAGCGTCTGGGGATGATTCTTTGATCTCGCTGTGGTTATATCTCTGCGTCAGCTCTTTCTTTTTTTTTTGTTCTTTTTTACTTTCTGTTTTCCTGATGGAGATGCATGGAGATTTTTCGTGGGATGATCTTTGTCTATGGCTTTTTTCATCTGTGAATTCGGTAACAATTTTTGACTTAAAGATGATGGTTTTATCACGCTTACGATTGCATGAATAAATCCTTATGTGCCTGTACACCACCGCACGGATGATATTAAGGGAGCTTTCAGCTAATGTCCGTGCTTCATGAGAGTAGGATTAAGCATTTCGTTTCTCCGTGACTCCATATCCTCTCCGTTTTTTGGGCAGAAGAACTCAAGCCCTATTTTTGTTGAAAGTTGTTGTTTTCATGTTTCTCCATTGGTCGAATGGCTTGTCTCGAATTAGTCTGGTTGTGATTTCCTCGTCTTAGATTGATTAGAAATCTTTGAATGGTACGTGTTTCCTGTTTTTACAATCCTTGATGCATTTATCTATGGTAATCTTGCTGGGCTAGAAACTGGACAATTATATCATCATTAAAGACATTCCATTGTGCATGGGACTGTGAGGCCAAGTTGCACTCCAGTGATCTTCCATCCAAATCGTGAATGGAGAATGAGTGGAATATGCATTCGTTCGTTGTAGCATGCTCTTTCTACCTTGTGTCTTGGGTGGTCCTGGTCTGGCATGGCGAGTCTTATATGTGCATGACTTGAGGATTCTTCAACAATATTTATGATAATCACTCATGGCATCTCTTTTTTCAGTTGGCTGGCCATGCCAAATCATCATGGACCGGCTGCCATACGGGTCAGAATTGGGCAAGTTTGTGCAGAGCATTCAGGTATAGATACATTGCCGTGTAACATTTGAGCTGTGAAGTGAGTAAGAAATCGACTCATCCTGTTTTCTGCCCATTCTACAGTTCAAAGCCGGCAGGGAGCGATGTCATTGGCATTGACTTGGGTACAACCAACTCATGTGTTGCAGTCATGGAGGGAAAGGTAAGAGCCAGAAGTACTGAGGATGAAAATTAGCTTGCTGTTTATAAATTATGATCTTTCTTCGTTTCTGGATATCTTAGTTCGATGTTCAGACTATAAAAAATTGTTTTGCGCTCCTATAGAATCCCAAGGTGATTGAAAATGCTGAAGGTGCAAGGACCACACCATCGGTAGTTGCTTTCAACCAGAAAGGAGAGTTGCTCGTAGGAACTCCGGCCAAACGTCAAGCTGTCACCAATCCAGCAAACACTGTTTTTGGTACCAAAAGGTTGATTGGAAGGCGTTTTGATGATGCCCAGACCCAGAAAGAAATGAAGATGGTTCCATTCAAGATAGTGAAGGCCCCCAATGGAGATGCGTGGGTTGAAGCAAATGGACAACAGTATTCCCCAAGTCAGATTGGTGCTTTTGTTCTAACAAAGATGAAAGAAACAGCTGAGGCTTATTTGGGGAAGACAGTGTCGAAAGCTGTTATCACAGTTCCAGCTTACTTCAATGATGCCCAGAGACAGGCAACCAAAGATGCTGGCAGAATTTCAGGTCTCGACGTGCAGAGAATTATAAATGAGCCAACTGCAGCTGCACTTTCTTATGGAATGAACAACAAGGAGGGGCTCATAGCTGTTTTCGATCTTGGGGGTGGAACCTTTGATGTTTCCATTTTGGAGATATCCAATGGAGTTTTTGAGGTATGAGTGGTTTTGACATGGTTTATACTTTTCAATTGCCTTTATAAGCCAGGGGTTTGTGGTGAAACTTTCATGCTTTTTTGTAGGTGAAAGCTACAAATGGCGACACTTTCTTGGGTGGAGAAGATTTTGACAATGCATTGCTGGACTTCTTGGTTAGCGAGTTCAAGAGAACTGAAAGCATAGATCTTGCCAAGGATAGACTGGCCTTGCAAAGGCTCCGGGAGGCTGCGGAGAAAGCTAAAATTGAGCTTTCATCAACGTCTCAGACTGAAATTAACTTGCCATTTATCACAGCTGATGCTTCTGGGGCTAAGCATTTGAATATTACTCTCACTAGATCGAAGTTTGAGAGTTTGGTGAACCAACTGATTGAAAGAACTAGGAACCCATGCAAAAATTGTTTGAAGGATGCTGGCATATCCACCAAAGAGGTTGATGAAGTTCTTCTAGTTGGTGGAATGACTCGGGTACCTAAAGTGCAAGAGATTGTTTCTGAAATATTTGGAAAGAGCCCAAGCAAAGGGGTTAATCCGGATGAAGCTGTTGCCTTAGGAGCAGCAATTCAAGGCGGTATTCTTCGCGGTGATGTTAAAGAGTTGCTTCTTCTAGATGTGACTCCTTTGTCTCTTGGTATTGAGACATTGGGTGGTATCTTCACTAGACTCATAAACAGGAATACAACTATTCCCACCAAAAAGAGTCAGGTGAGATTCCAAAGAATCAGGTTACATGCATATAGTTCAGAATGCCTTGAGTTGCAATATTTTCTGTTTTAGGCACTTTGAGAAGAAGAATGCCTGGGGCTTTGTTTTACTATGAAGGGTTTCAATTGACATGTTCATTTTAAAGTGTAATAAATAGTGTATTGAAGTTTTGCCTTTCTGTTCTTGCAGGTCTTCTCCACAGCGGCAGACAACCAGACACAAGTTGGTATCAAGGTCCTTCAAGGTGAACGTGAAATGGCAACAGACAACAAGCTTCTTGGGGAATTTGAGCTCATGGGCATTCCACCTGCTCCTAGAGGCATGCCTCAGATTGAAGTCACATTTGATATTGATGCCAACGGTATCGTGACTGTTTCTGCCAAAGACAAAACCACTGGGAAAGAACAACAAATCACCATCCGTTCATCCGGTGGTCTGTCAGAAGATGAGATTGAGAAGATGGTTAGGGAAGCAGAGTTGCATGCCCAGCGTGATCAGGAGAGAAAAGCTCTGATAGACATCAGGAACAGTGCGGATACTACCATCTACAGCATAGAAAAGAGCTTGAATGAGTACAGGGAGAAAATCCCTGCCGAAGTTGCGAAGGAGATTGAGGATGCGGTTGCAGATTTGAGGAAAGCCATCGAAGGTGATAACATTGACGAGATCAAGTCGAAGCTCGATGCTGCCAACAAGGCCGTTTCTAAGATTGGACAGCACATGACCGGTGGTGGTTCAGATGGTGGATCAGCAGCCGGAGGTGCTCAAGGTGGCGAGCAGGCTCCTCCTGAGGCCGAATATGAGGAGGTCAAGAAGTAAAATCTCTTGTTTTTTTGGACTTAATCTCCTTCTCCTTTTTAAGGAAGTGATTTTCTATTGAGGTATTGTATTTAAATGTTGGAGGAAAAAGCTTAGGAAATTTTGGACCGGTGACATTGGAAATAACCACCACATCCGCACTTCATTGTTCTGCAGAAAGTGAAAGTCATTAAATTCTCATTACCTGTTGTATTTGCTTAATGTGGTAAACTCTTCTTTGCGTGTGTAGAGCAGAGGGCTTTGGTGGCCTTTTAGCCTTTACATGTTCAAGCTACTGAGCAAAATTTCGGTGTCTAGGCTTTCATGGTCGATGATCTTTTTCGTTCCGAGGCTAGTGGGGTGAAAGATGAATTCCTGTCTGCCACTGGCTGTTCAATTCTGTTTTTGGACCGATTGTGAGGGAACTTTTGATTCAGTCAATAGTACCTGCTTCTGCAGCAGTTTATTTTGGCCACCTGGGCAAATGCCCTTCGGTACAGGTTCTATTTGAAGTTGGCTGCATCTCGTGTATTGCCTAGGATTGGAGTTCTTTTTAGCCTAGGACGGTAAATTTTCCATATAAAAGTTACTCTTTAAATCAAAGTAGGCTATTCGTTGGAGGAATTTACATAAGAGACCACTCCCTCTCTCTCCCACTCTCAACCAACGAGTGCTGGGAGCTTGCAACTAGCTGACGGTGAGTGTGGCGGGCTGCGCCGATGGGTGTGGGGTTTGGCGGCTCGGCGTGGCTGCGTTGCCCAATGGAGGTCGCGGTTCAGGTCGTGCGGGGCGCGGTTCAGGTCGTGTGAAGCGAAGAGGCAAAATTTGTGAAGAGGGAAGATACTGAAGAAAGGGAGAGAAAAAAACAATATGAATCGGGCTGTCTAATTAGTCAGCTGCTTAACAGCTGATGTGTTCAACCCCAAATCTAAGATGGCTAAATTTGCCTAAAATTAGAATCTCAATCCTCTTTATTGCTTTTTTAGAATGAAATGGGTGGTCATCCGATCATTCTTCAAGGAGGTGGTGCTAATTTGCGTACGAAATTTGAAGGCATTGGGGATGTGAAAAGAAAGCAGTTCTCTCATATTTTCTGGGCAATAAGTGGCAGGCACCTTGCTTAGAAACTTTGGATCTTTTTTTTTTTCCCTTGTGTGATAGATGGGCCTTTTCTGCTAATCACGGCTCTTGATAAGGAGTCTAAAAGGGTTAACATTGTCATGTTAACTTTGTGCATATTACTCCATCTAAAGGATTGGTAAATATTTAGGCTAATGTCATGTATAGATCAATTCGCTTATTTGAATGGACTCGTAAATTTCTGCTAATTCATCACAAATTTCTTTCAAGTTAAGCGTTGTTGAGCTCCAATCTAAAATAATTTAAATGTTTCTTAGCTCCAATTTAATTTACACATTGGAAAATATGAATATTCTTGTATATTGGCAAAATATATAAGTGGAAGCGTATTATCCATGACAGAAAAATCTCATCAGCCAGGTCGAGAAGACGTCATCATCTTTTGGTTTTCATACAAATGTGTCAAATCCTGGGATGAATCTGACCAAAATAAAAATAAAAAAAATCCAGGTAATGGCCTAGAATTGTAGGATGGACTGGACGGCTCCGAATAACGGGCCGGACTCTCAGTAACTAAGGCCGGCCCACACCCCCGATCCAAAGTCATGGGCCGGTGGCGGACCCGAAATCCTTTCGGACTCAAATGATCCATCCACGCGCCCCGCCTCCGTCCCAAGAATTTGCAGCCTCTTCCTTCAAAAATTCAATGGTCCCCTAAAACCCTAAAATCAAAACTCTCAAGAACCCTCAAATAGGAAAACTCAGCACCAGCTCCAACGAAAGCTTCCTTCTTCTTCTCCTCCTCCTTCTTCTTCTTCGCAGATTGTTGATCTCCGATGGGCACCAAGCGGAGCTCGAGCGGTGCTGAGGAGGCAGTAATCGATCGGGCGGAGGACGCCAATGGCGACGCCTCCGCCGCCGCCGCCGCCGCCGCCGCCGTCTCCGTCGCTGAGCCGTCGAAGAAGAAGAAGAAGCTCAAGGAGAGCGGTGATTCGCCTGCCCCCGCGGCCGCATTGCCGAGCTCGGTGAAGCCCATGGAGAGGAGGAAGAACAGGAAGGCGCTCGACAAGGAGCGGCACCGCGCCGTCCCGGATGACGGGGAGCCGAGGCCCAAGCAAGTGGTGGCTGTGGAGAAAAGAGGTGGCGAAGAAGAAGGTGGTGGCGGTGGTGCCGCCGCGGACGGTTTCTACGAGCGGCAATCCACTGCCTGAGTTTCACATTAGCGTTTTCGGGGACTTGGCGTCCGCCGACGCTTCGGTTCGGGAGGCGGGGGTGGAGACGCTGGTGACGGAGCTGCGGGCGGTTCAGAAGGCGTACGATAGGCTCGAGGAGAAGGAGCTGGTTGATATTGGGGCGAAGTTGGAAGCTGAAAAGGATGATGGATTGAAGGACTGCGCGCCTTCAGTGAAATATGCCGTGCGGAGGCTCATTCGCGGAGTTTCTTCGTCGAGAGAGGTTGGAGTTGATGAATTTTTCTACTTTTTATCGAGTAGTTGCTCATGTATCAATCCACAGAATGCCCTTTTTTTGTATCTTAACTACCCTGTCTGTTTGAATAGGTATGCTTTGCACGAAATTAGAATTCTTGAGTGACTACTTGAAATCTATGAATGAAGTTTCTCAGTCTGTCTTTTGTTTCCAAAGCGATGCAGCGCATGTTTAAATCTGAATTCCGGGTAGATGCCCTGTTACGTTTGGCGACTCTTTTTTCAGTAGTTGAACTTCAAAGACATACCTTTAGCTGTGTAGCTCCATTTCTTCCTGTCATTCCTTTCAGACAGTGGACGATTTGATGTGTATTTTTTTAAACCTTTTTCTCCTTTTTCTTATCGCATATACTTGGGTAAGATAGGACTTTTCCCTCTTTTATTTAGGCTTCATATTGCTGATAGCCGTTTCTCTTGAATCCATATTAGTCTGGCTGTCAATTGATGAAATTAATCTGAGGACATACTTCTTTTGGGGCACAACAAACAAACTTTTTTTCCACAATATTATTTGTCAGTCCGATGTTTTGATGACTATAATACTGATTATTATCCCTCACATGATTTGGTGTGTTAATGCAGTGCGCAAGACAGGGTTTTTCCTTGGGTTTGACTCTCTTAGTCAGTACTGTTCCTACCATTCGGGTGGAATCCTTGTTGAAACTTTCTGTTGACTTATTAGAAGTTTCTTCGTCGATGAAGGGTCAGGTAGCACTTTGTCCATCTTATTCTTTTTGATGGATTTAATGTTCCTTTCATTAAAATGTAATGTCCTTCGTTCATGCTGCAGGAAGTGAGGGATTGCCTTTTAGGCCGTTTATTTGCTTATGGGGCCCTAGCTCGTTCTGGAAGACTAGTCAAGGAGTGGCTTTCTGATAAAAGTACTCCATATATCAGAGAATTCACTGGTCTTCTTATTTCCCTTTCAGCCAAAAAGAGGTATCTGCAAGAACCATCTGTCAGTATTCTTCTGGACTTGGTTGAAAAGGTAATTCAAACTAATGAGTTACTCAAGATTCTTATAGCTTATAGATTTTTTAGAACCACTTCTTCTTACACTATTGATGAATTGTTGTCAATCTAAACATCACTGTGTAAAGCAAACTGATGTCAATCAGCACTTTCTGAAAAATCGTGTACCTATTGTTGGTAATGAATGTCTGCATGGGCATGCTTATGTGCTCGTTTCCCCTGGCATTTTCAGATCTTTTAGATTACTGAATTCCCCTTGGTTAGGTGTACCAGGCAACTAACTACTTTGGAACTTTTGGTCACTCTACATTACATGATGTTAAAGTTGGCATCTTGGGCTTGGCAGGTTGCAAGTGGATAAAATATTTAGAGAGCCAAATAAAGCTCTTTTGCTGTTGATTGTTTCCATTATCTTGTTGAATATGATAATATCATATATAATAGATAGCTAGGAAAAGCCTTTTTATTTTTATTTTTTTTGTTGGGGGGGGAGAAGGAATTAGGCCTTGGTTTTCGGACTGTTTTCATTTTCACTTGTTACTTTGCCGACAGACCTTGTCCCATTGGACCCCTTCGTAATCACCGGGCATTTGCTAAAACTCTATGCATTTTTTTTCCACACATTGAAGAAAGGCCCTAGCCAATGCAGCTTCGGGGTTGTTAGTATGTTTTCTTGCTTAGTGTAATCCTTTTGATCTGTTCTTTTTGTGGGAGTGGACAAGAAACCGCATGTACTGGATGGAGGGTTTTATTCAGTTGAGTAGTGAGAACAAGGTGTCACACATGGCTCATGTATTTCTTAGCGATTTTGGATTAATTTCCTCGAGGTGGAAATGGAATGTGTTGCCTGTAGCCTCACCTATTTCCTCTCATGTTGTAATTGCCTAACTATTGTCATACAGTTACCTTCTGAGGCCGTGATCAGTCATGTTGTTGGAGCTCCAGGCATTCATGAATGGTTTGCAGGGGCTGCTGAAGGTGGAAATCCTGATGCATTGCTTCTAGCACTGAAAATTCGTGAAAGAATTTCTGGTGATAACACAGTATACGGAAAACTTCTGCCAAATCCATTTAGTGCCAGCAAATTTTGTACTTCAGAACATTTGTCTTATCTAAGTAATTGCTTCAAGGTAATTTTCAGATGTATAATTTGTCCTTAGAAAATATACAGGGATAAGCAAATCATCATTATTGATCCTTTTAGGTTCTTTCTGTGCTCAATCTTGCAGGAATCTACATTTTGCCAACCTCGTGTTCATAGTGTGTGGCCTGTGCTGGTGAAACTTCTTTTGCCTGACCCGGTTTTGCAGGATGAAGATGCGGCAGCTTTCTCAGGCTCCTTAAAGAAGCAGAAAAAGGGCCGCAAGTCTGGTGCTTCTGATGAAGACACTGCAAAGAACCTGCAGTGCTTTATTGAAGTTGTGATTGAAGGATCCCTTTTGTTGTCATCACATGATCGTAAACACGTGGCATTTGATGTCCTCCTCCTTCTCTTCCCAAGGATTCCTGCATCTTTTATCCCACTTGTTTTGTCATACAAGATTGTGCAGGGTTTGATGGATATACTTTCAACAAGAGACTCGTGGCTGTACAAGGTTGCACAGCATTTTCTGAAGGAACTCTCTGACTGGGTTAAGTATGACGATGTCCGGAGGGTTGCTGTTATTGTGGCTCTGCAGAAGCATAGCAATGGGAAATTTGATATAATTACACAGACAAAGACAGTCAAAAATCTTTGGCTGAGTTCCAAACCGAATCTGGTTGCATGCTGTTTATTCAGAGCTTAACAAATATGTTTGTGGATGATGGTCCTGCTTCTGAGGAACCCTCAGATCAGAGTCAAACAACTGATGACAACTCAGAGATTGGATCAAATGAGGATAAAGATTCTATTTCTGCTGGTGGAAATACAGATTCCTTGAAGATTTGGATTGTTGAATCCGTCCCTGGTATATTGAAGTACTTGAAACTGGATTCCGAAGCGAAGTTTCGGGTGCAGATAGAAATTCTGAAGTTTCTAGCTGTTCAAGGCCTTTTTGCTGCATCTCTTGGCTCCGAAGTGACATCTTTTGAGTTGCAAGAGAAGTTCAGATGGCCAAAAGCGGCCACTTCAACTGCTCTCTGCAGAATGTGTATTGAGCAGCTTCAGTTGTTGCTGGCATCTGCCCCAAAAGGGGATGGCTCACGAGATTCAGTGAATGCTGCTGAGCTGAGTGATCTAGGCGCTTACTTTGTTCAGTTCCTTTGCACCCTACGTAACATTCCTTCTGTTTCACTCTTCCGGACTTTGAGCGATGATGACGAGAAGGCATTCAAAAAGCTGCAGGCAATGGAAACTAGGCTTTCTAGAGAGGTACTGAACTTTTCTTGAATCAGTTTGATTTTAACATTGTTCAAAAGATGTTATAGTCAGACTTAGAGTTTCACCATATCTCCTAACAAGGCCACATGCTCTATGAGATCCTTCATGCGATTTGATATCAAATTAGCTGTTATTTGTATAATGAAATTCAATTATATCCTTTGTTGGTTCATTTCATTGTTACTCATATTGCAGATATTTTGAATGCTTTGGTCTTGGCAGGAAAGGAGCAGTGGATCAGGCCCTGAGGTACATAAATTGCATGCATTGAGGTACTTGCTTATCCAACTACTTCTTCAAGTGCTTCTTCGGCCTGAAGAATTTGCGGAAGCCGCTTCAGAACTCGTTATATGCTGTAAGAAGGCCTTTTCTAGTCTTGATCTGCTTGAGTCATCTGGAGATGATGAGATGAGCGGTGGTGATGGAGCGCCTGAATTGCTGGATGTGCTTGTTGATACACTGCTTTCTTTGCTACCTCAATCATCAGCGCCAATGAGGGCTGCAATAGAGCAGGTGGGCGATCTATTCGTAGATTTTTGTTGGTTAATTTTCTTTTCCCATTTATTGTTCTCCCTTTGAAGTCCCTAGAGTCAGTTGAGGTGAGACTTATTTTTTGGATACCAGCTGTTCATTATTTGTTCTTTTGTATGCTTCTATGATATTATATATTGGCTTGGGAAGCTGTCCCGAATATCATCAAATCATCCTGTTAACTTTCTCACGAAAATCTAGAAATAATTCTTAGCTTTTCCTTCAATTGCAATTTGCATCATCTAGTTTCAAAATCTATGCTTTGAGCCATATATTTATAGATTTTTATATTTGGCACCTTGAGCTTTTAAAAAGACCTTCACTGTGTATTCTGCTGGGTTCAAACTAGGAGAACAGACTTGTGTGCTTCTGTGTGTACTCCTCTATTTAAATTATATGCATGGGACCTAGGGGATTGCAAAAACTTGTAGGGGTCAATGGAGAAATCTCAAGACATTCACCTGTGTATTATAATGTGCAATGCAGGTCAAGAAAAAATTGAGGAGAGACTTTTTCTTTTCCTTTCCTCTGATTTAGTTTTTGAAATCTTTATTGGATTGGAAAAAATTTGAAGTGTGCATAGTTCTTGCCAGAAAATCATTCACATTGCTAGTTAATGATAGCTGTCAGCGATAGTAAAACATATGAATTCTTGCTTCTTATTTGCTTTTGATATAATTTTTAGGTTTTCAAACATTTCTGCTCTGATGTCACTGATGATGGCTTGCGGCGGATGCTACGGGTCATAAAGAAAGATATAAAGCCTGCCAGACATCGGAATGCAGAGAGTGAGGATGAAGATGATGAGGATGATGAGGATGAAGACTTTCTTGGGATTGAGGAAGATGAGGAAGTTGATGAAGCCGAGACAGGTGAAATGGCTGAGACTGATGACTCTGAGACAGTGGTTGGAGATTTGGAAAGTGGTAGGGAAATTCCGGAAGATTCTGAGGAGTCTGATGGAGGAATGGATGACGATGCAATGTTCCGCATGGATACTTATCTTGCTCAGATTTTCAAGGAGAGAAAAAATCATGCTGGGGGCGAAACTGCTCATTCCCAACTTGTTCTCTTCAAACTGCGTGTTCTGTCCTTGCTGGAGATGTACCTTCATGAAAATGCAGGTAATGTACACGAACAAGCAAGACAGATAAGAATATGTATTGTTAATGTTGTTTCTGCAGAAGAGCAAGGTTTTCGTTTCTTTCTTTTCTTTTTTTCTGTTAATGGTAGATTTAAGGATACTGCTATCCTCTATAGGTTTGAAAATAATTTGGTTAGTCCTCAAGACGTGCTCAGAGGGTTTTTTGCAACCTTTTGCTATCAGCATTTTCAGCACGTGCTTTAAATGGAAACAGGAGTTTCTCATGGTTCAAGAGATGAATCATATGAGGTGGTGAATTTCTTTGTTATTTAATGGATACATGCATACATGAGAAAAAATAGCTGCAGTCATTTGAAAAAGAAAAATGAAGCAGTCAGAACGTTTTCCTTAATGCTATTATTTATGGTAGGGAAATCACTTACCCCAACTTATGGAGGTGAAATGTTAGAGAAGTTGACAGGAAAATTGGACTTTATCATTGATGTCGAAGGCATCATTCTGTTAAACGAATGATTTCATTATCTTATGTAACTGTTGATTGTCTGGGCTGTGCAGGTAAACCTCAAGTTCTGATGGTGTACTCAAATCTGGCTCAAGCATTTGTCAATCATCATAATGTGGAAGGTAGTGACCAGCTTGGCCAACGTATATGGGGAATTTTGCAAAAGAAAATTTTCAAAGCTAAGGATCATCCGAAAGGTGAAGCCATACAGCTTTCTTCTCTCGAGTCTTTGTTGGAAAGGAACTTGAAATTGGCTTCAAAACCTTTTAAGAGAAAATCTGCTGGTAACCCATCCAAGAAGCCGTCTGCCTCGCGGAATCGACACAAAATGGTTACTTCCCTTGCACAGAATTCAACGTATTGGATATTGAAAATAATAGATGGAAGAAACTTTCAAGAATCTGAGCTGCAGAAGGTCCTGGATATTTTCCGTGGTGTTATTGTTGGTTTCCTTGACAGCAAAAAGTCACAGATAAAATCTGAATTTCTGAAAGAAATATTCAGGAGAAGGCCATGGATAGGGCAAAATCTTCTTGGCTTCCTTCTTGATAAGTGTAGCTCTGCAAAATCAGATTTTCGCCGAGTTGAGGCCCTTGATCTGATACACGAGATCTTGCGGTCAATGGTACATCCAAATGCAGATGAACAGCAGCAGGAGAGGTCGAAGAAATTAGTGAAAAGCCATCTGAAGAAGCTTGGTCACTTGACAGGGGAGATGGTAAAGAACATGCCGAAGAAACAGTCAAGGCGTGCTGAAGTCCGCAAGTTTTGTAGCAGGGTCTTTCAAATCGTGTCGACCCTTAACCTAACAAAGCCTTTTCTAAAGGATCTGGCCCTGAGGCTCAAGCTGCCTGTGAATCTCAACTTGGTGAGCTGTTCACCAATTTCAGAAAGATAGAACGGTAACCGGAGGCATTTTAGCAGGTATTCATACAATCAGTTCATAGCAGATACCTGGAGAAATAATCTGTCACTCAAGCCGAAGGCCTGTACTTGATGCTAATATATAAGCACACACGAGTTTTGGCTGTTTGATCAATATGGGCACCAATTTTTGGCGGCAGCAGTCTTATATCCTCAAGCCTTGTTGCCTGCTGCGGTACTCGTGTATCCTCAAGCCTCATCGCTCCCAAGAGAGTATTTGAAAAGTCGCAGCAGCGTCTTACCGCAGTCTAGTGGTGGTTGGTTATGGTTTTGTACTTCACTTTAGGAATTCATTTCTGTGCATTAAGCTTTTCTGAGTCCTATCGAGGTTGGAACTTTTTGGTTGCCAAATTTTGTACGAGGTCGTCAGCACGACTTTCATTTTGTTGTCTTGCAACTGATTAATTAAAATACGTTACGGCGAGGTTATAAAATCACATATTCGTTCGCATATTCAATGCATCTCCAGGTTCACTTCTGCAGTACCGTAATTTGAATACCCCTTTTCCGAGCCATCAAGAACGCACACGGCATTCCAACTTTCAGTCCTTGTCGTTCCTTGATGACAATCGAGCCTTGCTGTCGGGGTTCTGGTGATCTAAGAATCAGCAGGACGTGCAAAATGGACGTTCTCCTCTCTTTTGTCATTGCTGAAAAAGTGTATGTTTTTATCGCTGTTTCAGCTTATATTTGCTGATAAATAATGGTGGATTCCAACGCGATAAAAAAGGAAACTTTACGTGTGGAAAAGAAAAATTAATTGACCGATCACTTTGATCTAAAATTGTTTTATTTTCTACTTGCTGATGCGATTGATAATACCCAAAGTCACATGAAATCGTTTGGGAACTCGCTTTCATTGGCAAAGGAGAAAAGTAAAGTTGCTTTCTACAAAGAAAGATATTTTACAAAGAGGTCTAGACGAAGGGAAGGAAATGAAACTAAGGGGGTCTTCGACCGAGGAAAGGACTTGATCGTTCACCGCTTGTGTGTTTTGCTTTGTTGCTACATGAAGAGGAAGGGGTCCCAAGGCCAGCAGCACGTATCCAGCAGGCAACAACAGCATAATGCTGCAAGACTGTATTCTCAACACAAAAAAATTTTAGAAAAAATGGGAAATCACCATATACATAGATAGATATAAACGCCAAATAAATAAAAGAACATATAGACAACTTCAAGAAAATCGCATTTTTTAGTTTACCATGCGTCTAGGAACCCGGTATCGGTCCTTGGCGGCGGATAAGCCCCATAAGCATACGGAGGCGGCGCCATCACCGGTGGTCTACCATACACACCTGCGCACCAACCACGATGTATAACCATTAATAATTTGACGATGGCTAACGAAATTTGAGGCTTGATCTCTAGGGTGCTGAGAAAACAATACGAAAGCGCAAAACTAGCACGAAGGCGATAGAGACTGATGGGACCTGAAGCAGGATATGGATAAGCGTATTTGATGTCCCTCATCCTCGCGAGCGTTGGCCAAAGTCGGTCTCTTGAAAGGTGAACAGCCCGTCCTAATATATGCTGAACTCGATCCAGAAGCTTGAAGAGTATATCGGGACAGGAGGAATCCAGAGGGATCCACGATACCGCCGACCTGTGATTATTGTCGGTTTCTTTTCTTGGGTTGGCAAGGGTAATGATCAAGTGCACTTCTTTGCAAGCATGGGACAGAGATGAACCAATACCAATCAAAAAAATTCAAAACGAAGTCCTGGCCCCAGTGTAGTCTAGTCGTATTGCGAACTGAAATGGGTCGGCCGGGGTTGAAGTGAAATGGTGGGCATCATTGTACACGAGTCTTTCACCTATCTGCCTGTCGGTCAGTGCCTTTCTTGATCCCACCGCTTCATGCACCGAGCGATCGTGTCCCTAGGAAATGCAAATGGGAGGGGGCCAAACTGGCCCAAGCATTCGATGAAAGGCTCGGAAGATGAAAGGCGGAGAAAGAAGCCCATCAGTAACTTGATCAGCTCCAGATGGTGACAAGAGTCTAGGACAAAGAAAAGGAAGCAAAAAGCGGCTTTTCCTTGACCCAAACGGGAGAGCAAGTCTCTTTCTTTATCATTTCTTTATCGACTGATCGTGCCAACTGCTTGCAGAATACCCTGATCGACAAGTAAAAAGATATGTTCCGTCTTGGAATCACTCAGCCGGACGTATTAAGATATAAATATCTTGTGGATGTATTCTACTTAGCCCTTGATCTTGGAAGATATTCGGTCAATCAATTGTTTGATCAATTACTTCGAATGAATGTTCGACAGGCAGAGTTTTCTTGCAACTTTTTTATGCAACGATGGCGACCGTGCGTGGTCACTCCAGGCGAACTAACCCCAACAAAAGGGCGCCACGCCTCCTGCGAAGCATGTAAGCGAAACAGCGACGACTGATCAAGCTCATTAATCAATTCGGTAGCGCATCGCCCTAAGGAAAACGACTCCCATCCCTCACGCTGTCGTCTTTCCTTTTCCTCCTCTTTTGTTTTTGTATTTCTTTTTGGGGGGTTTTCGATGACGAAGGTGGTGGGGATCCAAAGGAGGTGATAAGAGCGCAAAACCATCGAAAAAGATGGCAACACGTGGAGATGGGGGAATATTTGAGCTGCCAAAAAACATGGTGCTGGAGCCTTCTCCTTTTCACGGGGTTGAATCTCTCCTTTTTTTTTTTTTAAGTGAATGCAACTGCTGCCCAATCCGCTGCACACCCGTCACCAGCAGACAGCATCAAGTGCCAAAAAATGCAGGGGAAAAAGATAACGCATTTCTAATCTTGTGCTCTTTGTTCGTTTGCTCGGAGCAAGAGGGTAAAGAAAAGATATTTGATCGCGGGAAGGTAAGGATCAACATGGGAGATCTTTGAGAGGGAGGTCTCTGTCGCTTGTGTGGCTTTCCGGTACAGATCAGACGTTGGCTCGAAAAAGACAGTCTTACTAATTTGCTAATGACCAAGGAGGGAGATTAGTTTGATTAAATTCCTGTACGGCTCTTTATAAAAAGCTCAAGCTTTTCTTTTTTATCAGGATGAAAGCTGAAGCTTTGTTTCAAATGATATGGTTAATAAACTCCGTGCCCTGTTCATAGACCAGAAGCTTCTTCTTCTCCTGTAGTTTTGCCTCATTGGATCCCAGTTAACATCAGCATGAAGTTTCATCTGTTGTTAACAGAGCTCGAGAGAGAGAGAGAGAGACGAACTTTTTGACTTATGAGACTACTAGGACTCTCATCTACCCATTCAGGGCCTGGCACCTATCTAGTAGGGGTCTGTAGATGCATAACAGGTCAATTGCTAACGATATATCAACCAACCAACTCATTCTGTCCCTTTGTTGATTCTTCACTGAAGCAACCTGACTCGACCTCTATTTCCTCATCTGACCTTTTGGCTTTTGGCGATAATGTTGCTGATCTTCCCACTAGGGGAAATGCAAATCATGCACCAGAAATCTGACAAGGCCCCTTGTCAGCAGCCGCCACCTACACCATATTTGGGAAGTTGGGTACTTTGAGGCACCTAAAGATGAACATGGAAGTGCAACTATTCGGCAGTCACATTTAAACAATTGAAAATATCGCCATGGAAGATAGAGAGATAGAGAGAGAGAGAATTAAGAAATGGGGAAGTGGTGGGACCAGGATTGGAAAAATTAGGTCCTCAAATTTGGTAATAATCAGCCCTCCATGATCCCTTGGGAGGAGTCATCTGTCTTGCACATGCATTATTGCATCCCACTGGGTCTCCACAAGCAAAGCAGAATACTAGGTTTCTCTCTCTCTCTCTCTCTCTCTCTCTGTGAAAGCTATCCAATCCATTTGACTTTTTCCCACCTCTCTTAAAAGATCAACCACAGGTGGGTTAATCAATGGGTTGGTGCTTAATTCCAGGCTTGTGTTAGCTGATTCATCTAAAAAATCAATTTTCTTTTCATGCTCTTGGTGCGCTTTCTTGGTTGTGGAATCTGCTCACAGGAAAAGGCGAACAAGGTTTCTGACAGGCACAAACTCAGAGGCGGTTTTTGAGGGCATATCATGCTCAGGTAGATTTGAGATCTAAGCACTAAGCTGCTTCCACCAGATCGAATCAGAATTCAAAAGTTAGCAAGAAGAAACCAGCAAAAATAGAGAGATTATTAGACTATTATCAACAGAGTAAAAAGCTCATTCCGATCTCTGCACCAGTGCGTACAAAAACCCAGGAAATATACCATAAATATCAAGAAGACATCAGTAACTCTTACTACTATGCATAACTTACAACGGTTCTTGATTACATACCATATGACATGATCCATTATACCTTTCCTCTTGAGAATCACAGTGAGCCTTGTGAAACTTTCGTACCAATCACCTTACCCTCCTGATTCAATACGGCACCACCACCCTGCCTCATGTCGGAGGCGCTCACCGCTGCCATCCCCTGATATTGCGGCGGAGGCGGCACCACCATCCCTCCGGCCGCCGTGTAGAACACCTGCCTCCCGACACCGCTGTCGTAAGGCAACTGCGCGTAGGCCACGGTGTCCGCCCCGCCGCCGCCGCCGCCGCCGTGCCTCATGGCTCCAACGCCAAGCCCTTCCGAGTTGGCCGCGGCGACCCTGTGCAACTGGGTCTGTGGCGGCAGAGAAGGCGGGGCTGCTGCCGACAGCGGCGGCGCTTGGGATGGCGGATGGACGACGTTGTACACGGGCTGGTCCCGGTAGACGTCGGGAGAAACCCTTTGCGGGAGGGTGTAGTACCCTTGACCCGCCGCCATCTGCCGCACCATCTGCGGTGGCGCGTGGTATATGGTTCCCGGAGCAGGACCAGGGATCATGTACATCGGCTGCTCAGGCGGACCCGTCACAGCCGCTGTGAAACCACCCGACGGCTGCTTCTCCTGCTGCCAATACCCTGGAGGAGCCGTCGCAGCATGCGGCACAGCTGCCGGAATCGCCATCTGCTGCGTTTTCTCCTGCGCCAGCTTTTGCAAGTAGTAATTATCAGCTCCATAACCACCGGCATTCCCCACGTTTTCGTCGCTCTTCCTTCGGTACATGGCGGCTTCTTGCGCCTGGCCTCCCCCGCAGCTGATCTGCATCCGCTGCAGCTCCTGCAACTGGCGCTGTATCTCGAGCGGGTTCACCCCGTGATCCGGCGCCACGACCCGCTCATCGCGGGGAATCCCGACGCGACCCTCCTGGACGGCCGCCACCACCGGGTCCGCCACCGCCGCCGCCACGGCCGGCGGGGCGCCGGCGACCACCCCTTTGTCCAGCCCGAAGAGGAAATCGACATTACTGGGCGGGGGCTTGGCGGGCTCCTGGACGGCAGGGCCGGAGTTGAGGGCCTCGACGAAGCGCTCCCGATCGGACTTGGGGTCGGCGGCGGCGGCGGCGGCGGGGGCGGATGGTGGGGGCTGTGGACGTGGACGGGGAAGAGGAAGAGGCGCATGCGGGCGGGGCGGGAGCAGGCGCGGTAGAGGCGGTCGTACTCGTGCATCATGTGCTCGAGGTCGTCGTCGGTGGTGACGGAGATGAGGGCGTCGAGGTCCTCGCCGGGGAGCTGGTACTTGAAGGACACCCCGTCGGGGAGGTCGCAGAGGGAGGAGAGCTTGGAGAGGAAGGAGGAGAGCTTGATGTGGCGGTCCACGGACAGGATCTTGGTCTCGCCGCCGATGTACGACAGCTGGTTGTCGTGCGGCCGCGGGTGGATCTTCCCGCCGTAGCTGCACATGAACTTGGCCTTGTAGCTCCCCCCTCCGCCGCCACCGCCGCCGCCGCCGCTGTTGGGCTGCTGGTCGTCCCAGGGGGCGGCGTCGAAGTCGATCTCGCGGGATCGCGGCGAGGAGTTGCCGGAGTCCGGATACGACGGGTATGCCGGATACGCTTCCATCTCTCCTTCTTCTTCCTCCTTCACTTTCTTGCTTTGCTTTTTTAGAGAGAGAGAGAGAAGGAACGGAAATGGAGATGAGCAGGAGGAGAAGAGGAAGATGTTTTTTTTTTTAATTTTTTTTCTTTCCTCGTCTCTTGTCTGAAATATTATTATTTTTTTGCCTTTTCTTTCGGGCAATGATAAAACGACGGGGACGGTTCGTGGATGCGTTTTCGCCACCCAAGTGGGTTCGAGACACGTGGCCGAATCGATGATTGGACGGAGTTGGGGGAGGGGGGGCGTGGGAAGTAAGGTCAGAGCAGGCAACTGACCGAATTTTCTTCACCGAAAACGATTGGCAAAGAGTGAATAAATGAAATGCGGTGGGACAAAAAAAAAAAAAGTTGGGATCTTTAGTTTCGATCATTCACTGCACAATTAAGTGGAGTCTTATTCAAGCCGTTGGCGATGGACACTAGTAAAATGCATAGAAATATCTTATGAGATGGGATTTAAAAAAGTGTAGATACAAATAGATTATCAATTGTTAAAATTATTATGCACACCGGCCTCAAATAATGCATCGAGATTCAAAGATTCAAGAGCCGTGCTATCAGTTGAGATCATACACAAAACATGACAAGACGGTCTGGAGAGTTATTATTAACTATTCTGCATACTGAAAGTGAGAAGAAGGGAATCCTCACGTGCAAATTTATACGATCCGTAAGAATTATGCATGTCGGCGTATTCGTTAAACCGAAGGTCGATAGACGGTTAAATGCGGCGAGACCACCTCTCTTCGATCCCACGTACCCAAATTATCGCGGGTCAAATCATGGGGTAACCCCGCCCCGTATCATACGACACAGCACAGCACCGTCACCCAGATGGATTCGAAGATTGGATCGGACGGCGGACGCAACTCCATTCAGATGAGGGGGACTAGCCGTGACTTTTGGGGCAAGTGGTGGGACCCCTCCCCCCGAGAGGAGAGACGTGGGCTGACTGGGATTTTTGCACCAAGGAAAGGGGGGGAGGCCTGGAGGATCTTCGCCTTCTCGTGTCGTGAAATTCTCTTCTTCCCGGGTGTGAACGCAACCGGCGATGCCCGGTTCCCGGTCGACCCAGTCGTATTTGGGGCCACAAAACCAGGATTTTCTCCCCAATTCTGGGCCCCAGTGGGTCCCACCGTCTTAAGCAATCGTATTATTTATAAAAAAAGGACAGAAAAGCTCAGGGCATTTTGATTTTCTTTGTAGGAAGTGTGATTCGTTGAAAAAAAGAGGCGCAGTCGAAATCCGATACTTTTATCTAGAGATATCGTAACGTGGAAATTATTGAAGTCTAAACTCATCAACAAATTCAACTCGACTCACCTTCACTTAAAATTAAACTAATAAGTTATGATAAATTATGATTAATTAATTACTCCACTACATGCATGAATCAGAAGGAAGCAAACCTAATGTCGATGTCACACTTGAAGAGTTGAGATACACATAGGAGTTGTCTTAGAATAAATGTCAAATTGTATATAATGGAGTTATTGATATATCTTAATTGGGTTATAACTCATTATTGGCTTAAATTTTTAAATGCAAAGTAAATCCAATTGAATATATTAACAAACTCAAACTTAAAATTCATTTTCCTGATCTCTTTAGGTAAAGGCGTCATATCTTTTCTTTGTGTTCCTAACATGATTAGTATATTCTTACTTTTACTAGTTTCAAAATTCTCCCTTGAACTAATTATCTTGCTTTTCTCCCCCATGATAAAACAAAGTTGAATGTTGCAATTTGAGAGACTTCGGATTTTAGGAGGAAAAGCTAGAGCCGTAAGCTTTGCGGCAAGCAATACGATGCAATCGATCATGCCATAAGTCCATTTTCATAAAAAAGAAAAATCTGGGTTATTGATGAAGACTTTCTGTGAACAAATTATTTCACCGACATGAATGTAACTATGAATTTCTTCACATGAAACATGTATGCCTAAGGAAAAAGGACAAAGGACAAAGGAAACGATATGATTTTTTTCTGAGATTGGTGCGTGCGTCCTAAAATTGACGCAAAGAAGAAGTCTTAATCATCGCGTCCGGACAATAGTCATTGATTACATAGGACAAATTCGAAGTTGGTGCGCATGGGCTCCGAGGAGTCTTGTCTTTGCAAAAATTCCTACTGTGCGGTCGTGTAACAATTTCCGAGAATTTACCCAAATATTTAAGGCGTGCAGGCACTTTATTAAAAAAAAAAATATTCGCTTTTTAGATAACACAAGACGTAGTTATTTACAAAAAAGAAATAACAAGAATTCCGATTAGTGTGTATCGCACTATTTGAAAATAGCAGAATCGTGAAAATATATAAAACTAGTATATATAGAGAGAGAGTGTTTCGAGCACAATATATATCATAAAACAAAAAAAAGCAGGTCCGTATTTGTAAGAAACTTGGAAGCACGGCCTAGCTATGCAAGGAGTAGAAAATGAAATGGTATTTTGAGACAAAAATAAAAGTTCTGTTTAAAGTGAAATCTCACCTTACAATTGGTTCATCTCAAGTTTATGTGTAAGAGAGCTCAATACAGTTTTCTTTATTACTAACGAGTTATTAATGTAAATCCACAAATAAAGTAAACAAAATGAAGCTTTTCGAACAATGAGGGATGATGAGAAAGCACAGAAAACTAAGTTTATTTTTCCACGACATACCTTCCATGAACGCAATCATGAGCTATGTGCGTGTATGATATGTAATTTCACGAAAAATTATCAACCGTCGTGTTTATTTTCTAAATGTTTCAATTAAAATATGATGACTTTACTGAATGTTTTAGTGAATATGATAGAATCGAATTGGGTTTCCCATTTCAATCAATTAGACTTGGGGAAAAACTCACATACAAAACAAAATTTTCCGTTCGGCATTTTCTGAGGCTTGATTGATTGCACCAATATCCAATCAATCGATCAAGCAGCTACACCAATCGAGTGACAACAACATAAAGTCGTTATCGCGTTCCCGCACGAAATTTCACAGTCCAGTGAGACAAGAACCGTGATGGGATTTCCTCTCTATTCATATCTTCAAGCTTTATGAACGTTATTGCTTCACTTCAATATACATACAAAGACAAGAATGATGGCCAACTTGACTTATATCTTAGAATTTTTAACTATTGTCCCCATGTTTCATTTCTCAAATGGTTTCCTACATGCACTATAGATCCTCGTTGCTTCCACGGCAACCCCAGATTGGTCTGAAATCTGATGGTCACGTACAAGAAAAAGAATCCGATTTAATATATAGGTTGATCCAAAGAATTTTGTGCATCATCTCTACTTGACAGTGATCAACCAAACCCTAATGATATTTCTTCGGCTTTGGCGATAATACAGGCCCACCAGATTGCTTTTCCCTCAAGATACAGGCTTTGACTAACAATAGTGCGGATTCTCCATTTTATCATGATTATTGTAACCTTCTTTTTTTATTATTAGAAAATGGATGGAGAGAGATTAGAAGAGCTTAGTCGAACGCTGAGTAGGTACTACAAAGCTAAGCTATTGACTTCGAAGGACCGCGAGGGGAGAGGTTTGCACAGGGATCGACGAGGATCTAGCTGTCTTCGTACTAATCACAGGCGATGACACAGATGTTTCCACTGTCGTCGTCAAGTTATTTATGGAGCGCATGTTCCATTTGACCAAGCCCTAGCTAGCAGTCTCACTTGTTCAGGCAGTAATGGCCCTTCCTTCAGGGGCCATGCACATGTGAAACTAGTTTCACGGGGATGTAAAGTAGTTTGTGTGCTCTTGTGCCTCACGAACTTCATTTTATATGGGGGAAAATTATACACAAATGATTCATAAATTTAGGCTCAATATACATTGTGGTCTATGAATTTTTAATTTATTTCATGTTATTCTTGAATCTTAGCTCAACGTGCAATGTGATTTTCGAATTTTTAATTTATTTGATATAATCTCTGAAATTTTTATACGTATTTAATTTAACTTTAGAATTATATGAAGATATTTAATATTATCAAGGGACAATACTGGGCCAAAATTTAGAGATCGCACTACACGTTGAGTCAAAAATTTGAATACTATTCGTGTCATTATTTTCTCTGACAAAATGGGTTTGGCTTTTATTTATTTATTTATTTATTTATTTATTGCAATTGAAGTTGTCAACCATCTATCTATCTACGCTAGATCTTGTTTCACCTTTTTATGCAGTGTTGTTAGTGCACTGAGGCATTAAAAAAGAATATGGGGTTGCAAAGTCTCTTCATCGCGAAGAGACTTAACACGTGATTTGTCGGTCTTCCGAGATTAATGCGAGGACCATTAAGGTTAAGAGCATGCTAAACAACCGACCCATCACACCGTCTTTATCATGGGGGAAAAGCCCAAATTGAAGGGATGTGAGTGATTAGAGATTTTGGGTTCAATCCTTGAATGATGACTCTACAGTTCAGGCTTTACAGCACGTTCATTATCATGAGAACTTGAAACGTATCAGAGGTGCTATCGATTTATAGAAAATAAGCGATTCTCTCTCTCTCTCTCTCTCTCTCTGTGTCAGAGGTCGATGTCACGTTTGAAGGTTGTTCCATTTTAGGCTTGCAACTGTACAAGTGAATCAATGGAATATGGAATCAAAATGAAGTGCAGGAACTCATTAACTTCAGACGAAGTCCAAGGCGAGAATGATGAAGGCGTGTTTGAGCCGCGTACGGGGTTTGAGGGGCCAGCTGAACTGCCCCGCTCTTTCCCTTTTAGAAAATATCGCAGGAGAACAATTGTTTATCAGGTTTTGGAAGACGTATCGAGACTAGTTTTATGAGAATCTGTCTGTAATGATAGGATAAGATCCGTTGAGGAGCTCGCTCGCAATGCATTTCGTTGCGACACTTGATAACGAGTGTCGTAGTCCGTTCTTGACATGGACTTGCATCGTTCTTTTTTTCCTTGCACCATTTCCCACGGCAATTTTTTCTTCTTTGGCCCCTCCATAAGTCAGTCAAGACAATCATCACATGTTCAACCTTGCTCCTTTATTGCTGCAAGGTTTGAACTTTGAACTGTGAAACACGCCAGCGAGCGGTCGTTCTATTTGTTTATGAATTTCATTAGTTTTTTTTTTTTTTTGACAAAGGAACCTTTCCTTTGAATCAGTTTACTTAGCAGCTGATATTTTTCTCCTTCTTTTAGTAGCTAGTACTTAAGGTACGTTTGGTTCACACACAGACTATAGGGTTAAATGAACTCCAATTAGTAGGTGCATTTCTTGAAACTTCTAAATATCGATAAGCTGAGTTCGCAGTTTCTTTTGGGTGTGATTGGTAAGGTTCAAGGAGATGATGGTAATTTTGGATATAAGCTAGCAATTTCGCATTACTGACTCTTATTATTTCATTAACGACTTTTCTTGATCAAGTTGGTAAATTAAAGGATTTGTAGAATCATCTCGGATCCGGCCCACTGAGGGGGAAAAGTTGACATGTTTACCATCAGGGATGAGGGCAAGAATTAACAGGCAAATATCATATCATACAGTTTCCTACAGGAGTAAAACTATTAGCCAAGCAAGAAAACGGACAAAACTTTGGCACATCAATTCACCTGATATGAAAGTGCTGGCTATTGAACTCAGACAAGAGCAATGATGATTTGATCAATTACCAAGAGAGATAGCATTGATTATCATACATCCATCAAAGTCACAAACTTAGCAACAAATCAGTTGAAGTCGAAATAAAAGTGCAACCGAAGCGAACCATCTGGCCTTGCTTGAGGGTCTTACTTTTGGGATTGGCCTGGCTTGAGTTTGGAAGGATTTTGACTTTAGATGATTGTTTCCGTTTGAAGTTGTACTTGAATTGGAATTTTGCAAGATCGTATCACGCACCACGCCAGGAGTCTTTACACTGCTCACTGTGAAATCAGATGATTCTGATTTAAGACTTTGTTTGATTTCTTGAGTCAGTTCCAAGCATGCTTTAAGCTCTCTTATAGATGAGACATTCTTGGAAATGTCCGCAGCAGCTCTGTCCTTTTCACCTTCCCTTTCCTGCAAATGCAATGTTATCTCTTCAGGTGAGATCCTTGATTAAGATCAAGCAACTAAAATGAGGTGCGAAGCATATCAAGGAAACAAGGCGGACACATATAATCAAATCTCACCGTGAAGATTGTATACTGCCGGACCAGTGCAGCTGCTCAATTGTGCTTATTCCATGTAGTTGAGTAGCTTCTGCTGGGAGCAGAGTAACTCCTGCATTGTCATCGCTGTCTTAAAACTTTTGGTCAACATGGTCCAGTTTAGCTTGGACTATTGAAATCTTCGAGTAAATAGACATGAGAATTCTGTTTTGGGCAAGTGCGTTCCCGGAATGCCAACTTAAGACAGCTTCTACCAAACTTTTGGCGTATGGCGGTATTTGCCATGTTTATCAGCGAATTCTGCCCCTGGGGGGAAATGTACACGATTGTCGGCAGGTGGGAACATGAATTTGGGTGGAAGGACCGGATTTGGTGGTGAAACACTGAAACCTCACTGGCACAGGAGAGTTGTGCAGGTTTTGCTTCAGAAGTGGAATGCTTTCGAACCCACATGACAAGGCAAAGCCGGCTTCTCTGATGGTGTCACTCTCCCCTGGGATGCCAGTTTGCCGGGGGGAAGTACACCCAAAGTATCAAAATTTGACAGGGTGAAATATAAGTGGCAAAATTTCCAAAATTTATACTTAAGTATATATATATTTTTTTTTTTGGAAATTAGACACTCAAATGCCAAGATTTCAAAAATCCTATGTGATGTATTTTAAATAATAAATATGGTTTACGTGGCTCGCCAAAATATTCATTCAACAATCGATGTACAAAATGACGTAGTTTTCCCCCAATTCCTTAACTAAATTAAATAAAAAACCTAAATTGAAAAAAGAAGGCAACATTCAACGAAGGCCTCATGGCTCTTGTTATTGCCGCCCCACCATCGTTGGAAAGAGCCAACGAGGGTCGGCTGAGGTCGTTGACTTGGCCAACCAAGGGGTCACGACCTCTCCCAAATCTAGCGACGGTTGTCGACCCTTGCCTAGAGGGGCCAAGGGCCGCCACTGGTTGTGGAAGGGCTAGGCAACGACCTCACCCTAGCTAGCGGTGGCCCTTGGCTGCCTAGGCGAGGGTTAGCAAGCCTTGCCAGATCTATGGGAGGGCCGCGACTTCTTGCCCTAAATCTAGGCAAAGGCCTTTAGTCGGCTAGGGTCGCCAGCCACTAGTTAGGGCCTGGTGACCCTGGCTGACCCTCGCCCCATTATCACCGACCCTTTTCGGTGATG
This sequence comes from Eucalyptus virginea, assembly GCA_014182375.1. NCBI lineage: Eukaryota > Viridiplantae > Streptophyta > Magnoliopsida > Myrtales > Myrtaceae > Eucalyptus > Eucalyptus virginea. The sequence continues at coordinate 30,897,702 of CM024522.1, read as the reverse complement.
GTGGGACGTCCGCAACGAGGGTTGTGGAGGCCCTCGCTAAACGCTACATCCTTTTCTTTTTTTCCTTTTAGTTTTTTTGTAAATTTAATTTAATCAATATGTATATTAAAACTCAAAGTTGGAGGTAAACCAAAGTCGTTTTGACCTTATTTAGTCACGTCAAAGCCGCATGGATAATTTTTTTCAAAAGAATTGTCACGTCAGTAAAAAATCTTGCTATAAAAAGTCACACGAGCCATTTGATCAGAAATTTTTACCGTTGGCATTTAAGTGTTCATTTCTTCTCCAATTTTGGCATGTAAGTACACCTTTTGGAAGTTTTGGCATTTATATGTCCACCCGTGTCAAGTTTTGATACTTAAGGTATCCGGCACACATTTATTTTGTAGTTGGACTCTTTCTAAGGCTCGGGTTGGTACAAGATTATGTGTCAAGCAGTTGATCTTAGGATCATATCTGACTTATTGAGCATTAAAACCTGTTTCTTCCCTAGGCATATTGTGTGGAGGTCTTATTAGGATACAAGTGTGTGGAGTTGTGTTAGAGAAGTCTCACTTCAAAGAGTTATTATGGTGTGGAGTAATTAATATATCCAAATTGGCCCATAATCATTAACTTAAACTTTTTAGTGAAGCTTGTTAATATAGACTTGGGCTTTGTCTTGGCCTTCTATCTACTTGAAGGTATTAGACTTCTATTGTGCACTCCCAATAAATGGTATCATAATCGATGATTGTAGTTTTCGGGCAAGTAGGCTCTATGGTGCAGCATAGCAGGCCCATAGGGATTCAACTTCAGATAGTTGATGTAGAAAGAAACCTAAATTAAGGGAGAAGACTTAACACTGAGCACACATGTAACAAGAAAATTGTTAAGATACGCGCATGTGAATTATGTTAAAGAAGTCCTACATTAGAGAATTGATATGATGTGGAACAGTTAATATATCCTAGTTGACCAATAACTCATTAGTTTTAACTTTTAAGTGAAAGTTGGTCAAATTAGATTAATTGACAGACTCAGACTTGAGCTCTCTCTTGACTTTCTCCTCATGTGAAGGTATCAAATAGTAGGTTGTCTCAGCTTGTGATAATGCTACCCTTGCTCAATAGGTCTTACCACAGGTGACCATAGCCCTAGGAGGACAATGGTGATACATAAATCAATATTGTAGCTCAATAGGTTTGACAATAGGCAACCCCTGCCTCTAGGAGGACAATGGTGATACATAAATTGACAATGGTGATACATAAGTCAATATCGTAGCTAAATAGGTTTCACAATAGGCAACCGTCGTCTCTAGGAGGACAATGGTGATATAGAAGTTAATATCAAATTGAATGTCAGGTGATCTCGTCACTTGACTATCCAATGAAGTTTACTTGTCCATTATCTAAATAGAATATTTAAATACCAAACCACACATTTTATTTAAAAGGTTAACTTCTAGAATAGTTGACAATGAATTTATAAAATTTCACATGGTACCGGAGTAAGAGATTCCGAATTCAAATATTCCTAAATCTCATTTGTTTATCTAATTAAATATATTCACGCTTAATAGCAGGTAAAAAAATCAAATCAAGCGTGAGAGGGAATAATAGAATATTTAAATATTAAATCATGTCTTCAAATAAAAACTTAAACTTTTAAAATAGTTGACAATAATCCTACAAATGACTATTTGTACATTTCTAGCTAATTTGATAAAAGAAATTTCACCTACTGCTGCAACAAGTAACTCATTAAAGGGAAAAAAGACTCATCAAGCAAATGATGTACATCAATGAACGCATTTGATCCATGTACAGAGTTTTCCACAAGGAAAATGTTTTTTATTCCGGCAACGCAGCATGGGCACAATCTTGATCAGCACTTGAAGAGCGTGCATCTGCATCCAAGCCAGGGGATGCACAAGAATAACCTAGCCAAAAAAAAACTTATATAATGCTTTAATCGGAAGAGTGGTCAAGCTAGAGCTAGGTGTACGAGTTCAAAATCCCTAATATCTCTTATACTTATTCATAATCGGTCGACTGTGAGATGACGAATCATGGCTGTCGCTGTGGGTGGCTGTGGAGTTGCAGAGAAATCACATTCTGATGAGCTGCATTCTGGTGACAGAACTGGCAAAGATTCCTATAGTCACAGAAAAAAGAAGAAGGAAAAACCAGAATAATATCAGTTCCCTAAACATGATATAATGATCTTTAACGGGCACCATTTTGATGCTTCCTCGACCTTCAGAATCTTTTCAGGTACTGTGCTTTTGGCAGTTACTAATGCATCGGAGCAACTAGTGTTCACTTCATTGGGGGTGTTGCAGATACTTCTGCTACCTTCTTGGAGCATAAAATTGGTCTGGCTTTCTTTAGCTTTTTTATTTTATTTTATTGCAATTGAAGTCGTCAACCATCTATCTATGCTAGATCTTGTTTCACCTTTTCATGCGATGATGTTACTGAATGGGGTATCAAAAAAATATGGGGTTGCCAAGTCTCTTCGTCGCAAAGAGACCCAATATGTGATTTGTCAGTGTTCCGAGATTAATGCGAGGACCATTAAGGTTAAGAGTGTGCTAAACACCCGACCCATCACTTGCCATTATCATGGGAAAAAACCCAAATTGAAGGGATGTGAATGAGTAGAGATATGGGTTTTAAACCTTGAATGATGGCTCTAGCTTAAGGGCCAAGGCTTTCAGCATGTTCATCATCATGAGAACTCGAAACATATTATAAGGGCTTTGGTGTTCTCCATTGATAGGAAATAAGCAATTCTCTCTTTCACATGTCAATTCCTGTGTGAAGGTTTTTTTTTATGCAGATTGCAACTGTACAAGTGAATAAATGAAAAGTAAGCAAAAAAAAAGTGCTGAACTCATTAAACTCAAATGAAGTCCAAGCCATGAATGATGAAGACGCGTTTGAGCTGCGTGGTGGGCTTTGAGGGGCCAGCTGAACTGCCCCTCTCTTTCCCTTTTAGAAAATATTGCACGAGAGCGTACTCGACTACAATTGTTTATCAGGTTTCGGAGGACATATCGTGACTAATTTATGAAAATCTGCATGTAACGATAGGATAAGTTTTCATCTGATGTTGAATGTATATGTGACTCTTTCCAATGCATCACATTGCAACACTTGATTTATTAATGTTGCATTTAGTCCGTTCTTGACTTAGACTAGCATTGTTATTTTTCCTTACACCAGTTCCCACGGCAATCTTTTTTTTTCTATGGTCATTCATAAGTTAGTCAGACTATCATCCCATGTTCAACCATGCTCCTTTATTTCATTGATTGTTTGAACCTTGAAACATGCGAGCGAGCAGTCACTCTATTTGTTTATGAATTTCATTATGTATTTCTTTGAACCAGCCTACTTAGCAGCTAATATTTGCTCTTATTAGTACCCAGTACTTGAAGTAAATTATTTCTAGCATTCTTTTTGCACATCAGCTTTCAGACATGGACTGCCACATTTAATGAGCTCAATTAATAGGTGCATTTCTCGAAACTTCTAAATTACCGATAAACTGAGTTCATGGTTTCTTCACACTTGATTGCAAATATTTTGAGGAGGTAATGCTTAAATCCAAAATAAGATAGCAATTCTGCGTTGCTTAGCTCATTTGTAGTATCATCTCTGATCCGGCCTATCATGAGTGAAAAATTCACAAGTTTACCATCAGCAAGTTGAGGGCAAGAATTAACAGGCAAATATTAACTCAAAACAGTTCCCTGAAAGGGGTACAAGTATTAGCCAAGTTAGAAAACTGACGGACTCTGGCATATGAATCAGCAATGACATACGTTTTCTTTTGCAGCACAATAATAGCCATGTCAGATTTTCATTCTTGTTGTATCTCAACACACTCGTCCATACAAGTGAAAAAAGTTCCAGATTCCATTAGAAAACATGCACCGACCAATTCACCTGATATGAAGTGCTCACTATTGAATCCAGACAAGAACCTGATTATCATAAATAAAAAAGAGAGACTGCATTAATTAGCAAACATCCATCAAAGTCACAAACTCGGCAACAAACCAGTTGAAGTTGAAACCAACTATCTGGTTTTGCTTGAGGGTTTTACTTTCCGGTTTGGCTTGGCTTCAGTTTGGAAGGATTTTGATTTGAGATGTTTGGTTCGGTTTGAATTTGCACTTGAAACAGAACCCTGCGAGCACTTATCAGGCGCCATAATAGGACTTTTTGCACTGCTCGCTGGGAAAACAGATGATTTTGATTTGCTACTTTGTTCGATTTCTTGAGTCTGTTCCAAGCATGCTTTAAGCTCTCTCATAGAGAAGACATTCTTGGAAATGTTAGCAGCAGCTTTGTCCTTTTCACCTTTGCTTTCCTGCAAATACAATGTTTATCTCTTCAGGTGAGATCCTTGACAAAGAACAAGAAACAAAAATGAGGCGTGAAGCATATCAAGGAAAAGCACAAATCAAGACACACACAGATAAGCAATTCTCACTTTGTCCTTCACCTTGGATGCTAGTCTAACAGAAGGTTTATTTTGTAGATGGACTCTGTCTCGACCTCTAGAAGCTTGGATTGTTACTGGATCACGTGTTAAGCAGTTGATCTCCCCATAATTTTTGACTAATCCAGTCACCTTGCTCTTGGATACCAGTCCATGTCTATTATGTAGTTGGACTCTGTCTTGACCTCTAGAAGCTCGGGTGGGTACAGGATCACGTGTCAAGCAGTTGATCTCAGGATATTCTTCAATTGGTTGAATCATGAAAAAATGACCAATATATTGTGCCTGTGAATTGTCTTGAGCATGAATACTTGTTTCTTCCCTAGGCCTATCGTCCACAAGTCTGATGGTAGGTTGTCTCAGCCTGTCAGCATGCTCCCCTTGCTCAATCGGTCTGTCTGCAGGCAGCCCCCACCCCTGGTAGGACAATGGTGATACAGAAGTTAATATCAAATTGAATACCGGAGTTCTTGTCACCTGACTATTCAACGATCCAATTTTATTTTCTTTTTTTGGTTGGAAATCCAATGATCCAATTAACCAGAGAGGAAAGTACATTTGTTGCAGGAAAAGAAACCAATAAACTCCCATTGATACACTCCACATAGGCACATACAGTCCAACATGATGCTACAGTGCATGTCAAGAATGCTATCAGAGTAATTCAGAAGATACTAATGTCCAATCCACATTATCTAAGATCCATATAACATTTCCCAAAAAGACCCAAAAGAAAGTTTACCTGTCCATCGTCTGTCTCAGGTTCTGTTCCACTACTCTGTTGGAAAATTTCATCCATGTTCCAGTCAAGAGCATCCAAGATATCATCGATAGATCCATCCGTCTCAATCCCATCGACCACATCTCCTTGCTGGTCAGATTGATCCAAATTGTCATTTGCAATATGGACATAAGAAGGAGTCCCTGTGTCAACGACATGTGGATTAGAGGAGAGGTTCAGGTTCATTGGTGGGCATAAGGCCTCTGCAAGTTGATCCGTCGTGGCTTCCATAATGTTCTGTTTATCAACGAAGTAAACATTGGTTATCAGCTCCACCTGATGAGTTTTCACACTGAAAGCAGACCACAAAGCATATTAGTGCTGACCTCTGGAATGTTACTCCATGCTTTGTCATTGCCTAAGTTCATTAACAATGATATTGATCCAGCTTCAACAGAGGTTGAATCATCGATGAACTCATCTCTTTTGTTTATAAGGTGGCAAAGCACAAATTTCTGCCAAACATTCCAAGAGAAAATAGGAAATTTGCTGAATTACAGAAATCACATGCCACGAAAGCAACAGACATCCGAGTACACATAGGCGAATTTGTGAACTGGAAGGTGGACAAAAGTGGAAAGAGAATGTGAAAAATCAAAACAAATAGAAAACAGCCAGCAATGGTAACTGAACAATGATCAATTCTAGCTTCAAAGCAATCATCTTCGTGCCAAGTCTTCCCATCTTTTCAAGTACAAAAGCTGGCAAGGCATAAAATTTACACAGGTGCACCAGGGTCCAGATGCAACCTAAGCAAACAATAATCTCAACTAAAAGGCCCTTTCCCGCACAATCCCACCATTTAAACATCACAAGCTCGGTACCTGATTTTATGAAGTTCCATCATAACTCATGGAAGTGAGCATCATGAGCATTTCACTGTTCAACTTTCAGTTCAAAAGAGAATTATGTAATATTGGGTACCTGGTCAAGAGAGTTGGCTCCATAATTGCAGTCATGTAGGCAATACTCATGCATTACCCATACTGTCTCTTTGGCGCTTGAACCCTCGTTTTCTATAAAAACTAAATTCCTCATGGTCCCAATCAACTTATTAGTACTTTTGGCATTGATCTTCTTCTCTTGACCAGTTGTTTTCCAATGACCGGACGGAGTTTGTCGGTCGTACTTACTATTCTTTCGAGTCTTGAACAAAAGACGAGACAAGAACCACCACTCTGCCTCCTTCGACCTCACAATTGAGCGTTCTACAGATACACGGAGGTCAGTGAGCTTAAGGCCAGAGCAGTGTTGAAAATTAATGCCAACTAGGAAAAGCCACCAAATTGTCTTTGAATGATCATTTCTTTTTCCCATTGCACGAGACAGTAGTACACGAGCCATTTCAAAGTCAGAAAACGAAGCAATCTCGACCTTCAAACCTAGTTTAGTCACCATGCTATAAACACCAAGATTTCATCACCCTCAAACAACAAAGTAACTTGAAGAGAATGTCACGTTTACCTCTAAATAGGCGGGGTAAATGCCAAGGATCGAATTTGTGCACAAAAGGGGTCTCTGGAATAATGCAGGGGTCATCTCTATATCCAAGGACGTGTCGTCTCAAGAAATGATTGATGAGTTCCTCATCGGTGGGGCGAAACCTGTATCCTACAGGCAGAAAACAATCTATATGTTCATAGAAAACATCAACAGGAATGAGGCAGGGCATTTTTGAGTCTCGACAACTTCACTCTCAAACTCAATTTTTAGTGACTTTAGTCGCTGAATCTGAAGCAGAGTGATCTCTAAAACACTAGTTTGAGCTTTGTAGATAGTGTTTCCAGATGCTCCACCAAAAGCATTGACATGACCCCCACGGACCAGTGTCTTTATGCAGTCCTTCCCTTGCTTCAGAAGGGAACTTTTTGTAACCTGAAAGATACAGTAATGTTGACAAGATAGCTGAGATCGACAACTTTGTCTTCGTGGAAGCTGTCGAGTGGCTAGCCTTAAATTTCCATTTTGCAATGGCTTGAATACATGTGATTAACGGAACTTCTTATTCTTGTTATCTGTATCTGTTATGCGCGGACCACAAGAAGTCATATTTCCTTTTTCAGATCCAAGACTGTTCTTGCAACTGTTAATATTTCTTGATTTGTTGGTAACCCCACTAACTTTTCTTTCTCCATCCTGTTATTTTTGTACAAAGAATCAAATCCAATCAAAACAGCAGTCTGTCGAATGGGCGTGAACCCAATACTAAATCCATACACCTCGTTTATACAAAGAACGTGTGCGGGAAACAACCAACTGGGAGAAAGCCGAACAACTATTTGTTGGCAAATTCGGGATTAGCAATGGCACATACTGCTATAACAAATCTCGTCACACAGCATAGAAAAAAAACTCATTAAGCAAGTAATGTACATCAATGAACACATTTGATCCATGTACATCGTTTTCCACAAGGAAAATATTCTTTCCGGTGACACAGCATGGGCACACTCTTTATCAGCACTTGAAGAGTGTGCATCCAATGTGCCCTATTTATCAGCACTTGAAGAGTGTGCATCCAAGCCAGTGGATGCACACCAATTACCTAGCCAAAAAAAACTTAATTAATGTTTCCTTCGGAAGAGTGGTTGTGCTAGAACTAGCCATACGAGTTCAACATCCCAAATATCTCTCCAAGGTGATCGTTATCAGCAAAATAAGATTCCAAATCCTGATATAATGGATCATTAGTTAATTGCTCCCCGGTCGCTGAGGAGGGCCATGGAGTTGCAGAGAAATCAAATCCCAATGAGTTGCAGTCTGCTGAGAGAATTGGCGCTGGTAGTTGCTGTACATTTTCTTTTAAAGATTCCTATTGTCACAAAAAAAACAAAATAAAACATTAGTTTTTTAACATGCCAGAATGATCTTTAACAGGCACCATTTTAAGGTTTCGTCTGACCTTTGGAATCTCCAAGTGCTATGCTTTTGGCAGTTACCAATGCGTTGGTGCAACTTGTGTTATTGACTTCATCAGGTGTGTACAGATACTTCTGCTGCCTTCCTGAGGCATAATAAAGAAACTTGTTTGGTTGACTTCATTGGGTGTGTGACAGCTACTTCTGTTGCCTTCTAGAGGCATAATGGAGACATCTTTTTTGGCCTTCTTGGTCTTTGAAATTTTCTTAACCCGGTTATCAAGGTTTTGCTTCAAGAGGTACAGAACGAAGTCACCCTGATATAGAAAGACAAGACAAGTTAACAATTTGTTCGAGTCTAATCACTAATCTATGAAAGTAATTTGTGATTTAATAACAAGAGAAAAAGAAGAAACGACCTCAAAGAATTAAATATCAGTCAATATAACAACTTCTTTAACACTCCATTCACCTCATAAGACTCCTTTCAGGAAGAGACTCCTTGATCAGCTTCAAAATAGAGAGAGAGGTGCGATAGCAACAGCAAGATTTGGCCAAAAAAAAAAGAAGAAAAAAGAGGAAAATAAAAGGGTCAGGGATTTTTACTTGCTAAGATTGTGTTAGTTGAAATCCAATCAATAGAAGTTTAAGAGTTTAGTTCATCTCAGGGCAAACAAGCACAAGTCAGAGCAACTAAAAGTAAGATGCTTAGCCTCAACTATAGAAAATTAAGTCAGACAAGAAAATAAAATAAGAAGGCCTCTTGAATGAAAGCTCATGGAATAAAGACATCTGTTTATCAAGGTTAATCGTTCATAGCAAGAAGATCGAGTACCTGGTCATTAAGGGCGTTGTCCATAAGATCAGCATTTATGTGATATTCATGAAGTACCCATTTTGTCTGGGCATTTTTGGGACTTTAACGTTTTTGAAAACCAAAATTTTCTTCAAACCTAAAATGTTCTTTTTGTCTCGTGTCCTGATTTCGCGAGTTTCGCCAGTTGGCTTCCAAGAGCCATGATCATTTGTCCTTTTAGTTCATTTACTTTAAGGGTATCTATCTTGCAGACGGCAGAAGAAGAACCATCCATCATCATCTGAGTTTATACTTGATAATTCTGCACAATTCCACAGCGGAAAATCTTCAAAATACAGAAGCAAACCAACAGATACAGAATCCCAAAAGGGAATAACATTGACCAACCATGAACTTATCACGTTTTTTAAAGGATGAAAAGGACAGTTTCGATGGTGTCTTACCATTAATCTTGCTGGGTAAAACTCAAGGTGGCAATGGATGGACATCAACCTCAGGAATTATCTGCTCGACCTTTTTGTCACTGAGTATTTTCGACTTCAAGTAATGATTGACAAGTTCCTCCTCTGTTGGTCTGAATCGGACTCCCACTGGCAGATCAACTAATGGAATTTCCGTGCTTTCCATCTCAAAATGTTAAACTAGCTAAAATGCTAACTATAAGGGAAAGAGAAGGAAATTTGAAGAGAGCAATACTAACTTGCTTCAGATTACTTCATGTCGGAGTTACATCCACGCTTATTTATAATAGAGATGTTATGAGCTAAAACCCCTGCTTTCCACTGGGTCTAACCTTACAATGAAGTTGTTCGACTGTTTGGTGGATCCCACATCTTAACCTCCGCTTAAGATCAACAAGGACTGTGGGGGTAAAAGGCAGAATGAGGGAGCAGAAAACTCTTAATTTTTTTCCACTTGTTTTGACTCATATTAACAAATAAAATGTCCATGGCTTAGCAAAAAAAGAAAAAGAAAAAAGAAGCATAAAAGTCCATCACAAGCCTCGAAAGCATTTGCATACAGGCAAAAATATTATAGTCAAGACATTGGGGATTGCCGAAAGGAGAAAAAAAAACTGTTCTAAACTGAAAAATTTCAGACTTTTTCTCCAAGTTTCAAAACTTCTTTGGAAATTTTACTTCTAAAAGAACTGTCCCCAACCGAAAAATTGCAGACTTATTCTCCAAGTTTTGAAACTTCATTGAAAAGTTTACTTCTTTTCGGACCCTACCATGAAACTACCGAGTCAAAAGTCATTCCCTCAAGGTCTACAGCTAAAAGCAAGTCGTCTTGAGCTCCCTCACGCGTTAGTTTCAGCTAAACTTCCCGTAAGGAGAGTATTTATCTTTTAGGAGTCCTAGTAAACTTTTCAGGACTCAAGTAATCAAAATTGCTCGTTATCCGTGCTCAGTTATTATTCTTTTGAATCGTCTGCAGAGTATGAGCTCACTAGGTTTCAGGACTAAAATATATATGCCCGTGACGCAACACTCCTACAAATCAACACATAAGCACACTGATAAAGATTAGCGTAATTTTCAAACAAGAACAGAGGACAAAGCCACAAAACAAACTAGGCATAATCCTACATTCAATAAGTTGTGCTTTCTTATCTTCTAAAGTTTGCCATCACTTGAGAATAATCAAACATCGTCTCGACAATTTTCTTTTATTTGCTAAAGCCACGAGTTACTTCATAGCATAAAGATAATTAAAACCAGCATGCTCCATTAAACTTGACAGCTGAAATAGGATTGCGTCCACAGAAAGAGTGCAAACTGTGAAGAAGCTGCATCCAGACCAATCATCTTCAGTTCAAACTTCTGATGGCTTGGATGTTTAAAAAAGTGTTCCTACGTGATGAATATTTCATCACCAAAGTCATTGTCATGCTAACCTTTTCCAGAAAAGCCATCTTGTGAAATAAAATATGGAGGCTGGCCGGTTGCTACATGCGGGGAGATATCTTTAAAAGAATGCTGCAATCAAGGGACAAATAATTACATGAGAGCTAAAACTATAAAAGTCTCACGCTCAAGTGTTGAGAGATTCCTGAATCGCCTTCATGGTGAATCAATACATCACCCATCCAATCTTTTTCCCCTTCATTTCAATGTTCACTTTATGCAAATAGACAAGGCAATAAACCTGCAGATTCACCATAGAGCAGGCATGAATCTCTGATGGTAAACAACTCAGAGCATGTCAATTTTCCAAGAAGGATTTAAAGCAACAACAATTGTGTCATCTGCCTCCCAAATACGTGAGGGAGAGGGAAGACGGAGTGGGAAGAGAAGAGACAATCACAACCTAGTGGGATCGTGCTCAATATCGTACTTTCCGAACATAAAGGCGCGAAAGAGTTGAAACCATTTTGAAAAGGGGAAAAAAAATTCAGTCATCAAGAGCCATCCAGCAACAGTCGCATCTAAAGGAATTGTTGCATAGGAACCCCAGATCAGCCGCGGCTATCTCAAGTGAAGTTCAAGACTATCAAAAGCCCAACATACTTTTACAGTTTCTCTTTTCTCTAAAACAAATCAAGAGGTCCAACAATGAAAAAAAGCAGCACTTCCAAACCCATGTAAAATTTGCAATCTTTTCTAGATTTTCGCAACATATAGCACTGTGCAAGTTAGATCCAATTCAGCCCCGGAGGCACCGCCACAAGAACACGAAACAGCAACCCCCCAAGAGAAGCAGAGATCCGGACACTCACTCCACGCGAGTGAGGAAAACTGCACAAGCCCAGAACGAGAAAGATCGAAGTCGACTTTTACCTGCAGCGGCAACTCCCACCGAGACGCAGGCAAAAGAAAGAACCGTTTTGGATCTTGGGAGAATACGACCCATGAAGGACTCGTCAATCATTACTTGTGATTTCGAGAAGAAACGGCGTCGACATAAACAAAATCCCAAGTAAGATTGACGAGTGATTCAGGGATCATATTGGGTCGTCACGAATCTCGAACACGAAGAAGATGCGAGCAACAAGATGAAATCTTTGATCTTGCGGGCTGCTTTCGACGCGCATCCCCCCACTGTTCTTGTTCTCCACATTGCCTCCCCAGAGATTTATACAGCTTTTTTTTTATTTTGGGAAAACAATAATGGGCAACGTGATTAACAAGTTGTAGGTAGTACCATTCTTTTTTTTTTTTTTAATAGTGATCCTCGAATTAATGTTTTTAATAAGAAATTTGCATAATTCGATTTGAAATAGATATGAGAAATGTTCTATGAAATTGAATAACTCCATGATCATGTCAACATAATACTTAATTTGATCTCATACATCTGTTATTATTTTGTATTGCATGCGTTTATAGAAATCTTTAAAAGTAGAGCATATGTGGAAATTACTTATAAAATGAAAAAATGGAGAAGAGCCTTTTTGCCCCCTAAATTCAGTGAAGTGTCTGTTGAGTCACTCTTTAGAGAAAGAGAAAATGTCATAAAAAATCTCGAACTATGTCACCGAGATATATCAAAAACTCCCAACTATGTCCATTGTGAGATATTTATCATTAAAAAAAAATATGACATAAAACACCTTAAATTTATATTTATATGACATATTTACTTTCCATTAAGTTTCCATTAAATGATTTTTCAGCTAAAATAATGTCATTTTCATTTAAGGCACATGAACGTTATCTCAATATTGTTTGCGTTTTTGCATTCATGCAAGTAGATTTTTAATTGTTCTCAATGATAGAAGTTTTGATATAGGGTAAATATGTTATAAAAGTACAAGTTTAGGATTTTTAGTATTACATAAAAAAGTTTTAGGGTAAATGTGTTATGGTATGCATTCAATTGTTAGGTTGTAATCTTTTTATGAGATGTATCTGTCTAAATTTGAATCTTATGTAGCGCGTTTTAAACTTTTGCACGATTATCCATATTTGGGACCACCTGTAAAAATGATTATATGAGATTTTATTTGTTTTGTCTTTAATTTATTAAAAACCTAACCTGGGCATGTTATGCTCGATCTGTTATGTGGGCCGGTAAGAACAATTATGTCACGAGCGTGCTTGACATGACACATAAAAGAGTTGGGGCTTCAGAGGCTCCCCAAGCACGGCCATGGCCATCTTTAACGATAGACAATTTCAACACATTGTTGAACCCTTTTTTTTTTTTTTTTTTTTTTTTTTTTTTTTTGTTTCGATCAAAAGATAGTTTTCATTACTAATTTATTGCTGAGACACAACTAAGTTCGGAATCATTACATAATAAGACTTATAGTGGGCGAGGAGAATATAAAATCCAATTGTGAGGAAGGTGATTATCCCAATGAACTTTTGCTATCCAGTCGGCGGGCTTGTTGGCTTTTCTAGGCACATAAGGTACCGAGACTCTCTTGAGGTGGCAAGCAATACTTTGTAGTTCCCTAAAATTGGTTTTACCATCCATGGGCTCGGTGCTAAGTCCATTAAGCTCTCTACCACGGATTTGACGTCGGATTGTACTTTCATCTGGTAGTTTAGTTGAAGTGTGGAAGGGCACTTTCTCTCTCTTGCCTTCACCAATTTCGATAGAGCCACACGGAGGGCTAAAGCCTCCATTTTTATGTCTGAGTCGGCGTCAATTTTCTCTGCAAAGCCGTCTTCGAGGACTCTGTTTTCATCCCTGCAGATCTCGGCAACCGATTCCGTCCTTTGTTCTTCAGTCCACGATGCATCCACGTTATGCTTCAGGGAGCTCTTGTCTGGCGATACCCATTTTGCGGTCATGTCTGCGAATTGGTTGCTCCAACACATTGTTGGACTTGCAACGTAACCACAATATTCTCACTTGTTAAACAAGTATTTAGAGCCTTTCTTTAGTAGTCTTGGAATTAGATTCTATTCTAAATCCTAAATTCTAAACCTCAAGGAAGATATTCACACTTGCTGAGGAAGTTTATGGCCTTCCTTTGGAAGTCTTGGAGTTTGATTCTATCCTACGAAAGCCAAAAGGGCCAATTCTATAAAAAAACGCGAATTTTAGGTGTTGTCCCAAATCTGATCCGAACTTTATTTTGTCTAAAAAAAAGCGCGAATTTTAGGTGTTGTCCCAAATCTGATCCGAACTTTATTTTGTCTATAAAAAAAGCACGAACTTTAAGTGTTGTCTCAAATCTGGCCCGAACTTTATTTTGTCTAAAAAAGAAAGCACAAACTTTCACTTGTGTCCCAAATTTGGCCATCCGTTAACCCTCATTCCATAGTCATCCAACGTAGCATTTCCACGTCAGCAATAATATCAAACACAGTAAGACCACCGCCTACGGTGGCCCAGCTGGATAAGGCTCTCATGACCCTTTGTGAAAAAGGGAGGAATTCGAATCCCGCTGGCCACACGGGATCTTAAGTGTGACGTCGGGGTGGTGGGTCATCCGCTGGCGTTACCCCGGGTTTACCTCGCCGGCTACCGGTTGTATGGGGGTTCCTGGGTTACAAAAAAAATAAAATAATAATAATATCAAACACAGCAAAACGATGCTGCATTCGAGCGTTTGGAGGAAGTGTTAAATTTAAGTTTGCCCTCCAATGAGGTGAACTTTACAAATGATTCTCATGGGAAAAATAATTCAACATCTTCAGTTCCAGGGGACGAGGCACATAGCTAGGGCCATATTGGCAAGTTGTTTGCAATGTCAGAAACTGGGTTGGAAGCAGAAGATTACATTGCCTTAAAGTGAGATATTAAAAGTGTGTGCATCTTGTAATTAAATAGAGATGTGAAGCCTATTTGTAATAGACTTACTTTATTTTGTCTCAAATAAAATTTAGGCAACATCTGGGACAATACCTAAAGTTCGTGCTTTTTTTTTTTTTTAGACAAAATAAAGTTTGGGCCAGATTTGGGACAACTCCTAAAGTTCGTGCTTTTTTTTTTTAGACAAAATAAAGTTCGAGCCAGATTTGGGATAATACTTAAAATTCGTGCTTTTTTACGGAATTGACCCAAAAGCCAAAAGATGAAATATTCGCACTTGTTTAGCAAGTTTCAAGGCCTTCCTTTGGAAGTCTTGATAAAAGTTAGATTCTATCCTGCAAAGCCAATAGAGTTTTAGTTCTTTCTATCTTGGCCTTTTTTTAATTGATGCAATCTGTAGAATTCCCATTTCTAGCCAGCTTCCACGGCATTCATTAATCGTTCTGCCTATTACATCAATCATTCGACAGTCCAACTTCCAGTCCACCAATTTGGGATCACCGTCCATGAGGATAAAACTTAGGGAGATACCCTGAATAACATAACAACATTTATTGAAGTACTACATCTTAATTACCGGAAAACACGACCTAAAATACAAGAAGAAGCACGTCTCTCAAACTTGACAAGCACAAATTATTAAACTACATATTTTGCCTTCACTCTAAAGGCCACACTCACAATACTAAATACATCACAAGTAAAAACCCACACAGTTGCACACACCTCTTCCAACTCATGATCGATCATTGGCATCCGTCGTAGCAAAGAAGTCCGTAGACATTGCTCCAATTATTGTCAAATGTTGTAGCAGAGAAGCCCTCTTTCACTAAATTGTCTATGGGTCCATAGACAAACTCATCCCCATCATTGTTAACTGAGAAATTTAGAGAGGACAACCATCTTTCCTCTGCGCCTGCCTGTGACTGATAGGCTAGAGCGTTGTCGTGGTGTGATGGATAGTCATCCAGTGGCTGAAATGGAGTTAGCATATCCACAAACTCTCCCGGTGATATCTGCATAAATTATACAAAACAATCCATCTTAAGTATATTTCCCATCCTACCAAAAAAAGTATATTTCCTTTTTTATTACAGAAACAATCTTGAAGTATGAAACGAACATAGTCCCACAGATGTTGCTTATTGATAATGCAATCAAAAGTATTATGGCCATAGATAACCAATGACTTTCTGTGACTTCGTAATGCTCTATAGGACTTGCGACTAAATTCGACTCTAATCAAGTCCTACAACATAAAACATGTGTCTCTCACCTGGGGTTGAGCATCAGCAGCTCCTTGGTTATCCGCAACTTCATTGTTGGGGGTGTTGCATAAGCTCGGCAAGTCCCCTTCTTGATTCACAGCGGGGCCTAATACATTGCTAGTGCATGTGTAAAGACTGCTTGAATAGCCCTCAGGGCTGATTGTTGGAGCGTGACCCATCATCAGACTCTTGTCTTTCTTTTTCTTGATCCGACTTGCCACATAAGGTAGCATCTGCGTGCATGAGCAACATTAGCAATAGAGAAACAACCCGTTAAAGCATGTTTCAAATGTTATTTATAACCGATTGTGTTGTGCAAATGAATGAGAGCCAAAATGTTACCTCGCCTTCTTCATGATTATCGCCCAAAAGCTTGGAATTTAGGTGATACTCGTGCATGACCCAGTTGGTCCTTTTGCCTTCAGGCATGCGGCCTTCGTAGAACACCAATGTCTTCTTGATTCCTATCAGCTGGTTGGTGTCCTCACTCATGATGCGACGTTCCTTGCTGGTCACTTTCCAGTAACCAGCTACTGTCGTGCGGTTGGCGCGCTTGCTCTTCAAGTACTTGCGTTTCACACAGCAATAGAAAAACAGTTCCTTACTGTTGAACATGTGACCGAAAATGTGCAGCAACTCCCAAGGTTCGAACTTGCATGCGTCGATCTCTGGGATTATGTTGTAGTAGGGTTCATCAGGTTGTCCAAGAATCTTGGGCTTCAAGTAACGAAGCAGAAGCTCCTCATCAGAGGCATGGAATCTGAATCCTGGAGGGAGTAAGCTCATGACTTCTGAGATCGTGTCTTCCATTTGGATACCCAACTCGTGCAAGCAGAGAGATTAAGAACAAGACCGAAGGACGGATTTTGAGTGTGGGTTTGAAGAGCGATTGGATTAACATTGGCCAAGTGCGCGTACTTTATGGGGTGGAATCGTGCATTGACTCATTGACTGATATTGCTTTGTATGCTATCTCTTTCTCTTTTTATGTTCGCCTTCCTTCCAATTGAGTTGTCTCGCTTGCTTGAGAAGTGGAAAACCACACTGTTCATGATGACTGGACCCCTTGTCCTATGTTTGAATATTTTTCAGAATACCTTATGAAGTTGAGTGCCGAACCCCATGCATGAACAAGAATGTGTTCATACGACGTGCCAAAGTCTAAGCAGCCTCCTGTCTCTCGGCATGCACGAATCTTTCTTTCAATTTCTAAATCACAACTAGGGTTATGTATTTTGCATTAGTGGAGCAATTTTCTATTAGATAAGATGCATTTCTTACTGCAAGATTTTGTGATTTTTCTCTGATTATTAAAGTATAATCAAGATTAGTAAGTATTAATGTCCACTGCAATAGAATCACAAAGTTTTGCGAACCCTTAGAGTGGGGATTAATCCAATTGGAACAGCAATGAAGTTCCGACATCATAACATATGTGCGTGAACATATGTTTGATTTTACGGTTAGGTATGTAGAAGTTTCTGGAATTATATGAATGCTCTTGTTCCATCAAGCCAGGAATCTTATCCTACGGTCTGAGTTTCATCTTGTTTCATTAAATTTGTTGGGAAATAACAATGTTGCACACTTTAGTGATGGAGACTAGACCATTCGTGTCCTCATAGGGAAATTATAAATAACAAAAACCATTTGGACTTTCTTCTTGAAACTCTAAGCCTTGTTCCCAAAGGTTTGCACTTTCTTCCCGGACCCACACGCGATGGTACTTTCGTTATTAACTCCTTTTCGTTTACTATATTGTTTACGATTTTCTAATACATATATTCATAAATAATAATAAAGTTTGGTAGAATGGAATTCTATGGTAGAGTCACTTCCTTTCGGCCCTTTCTTACTTCTCACTTCTCTTAACAATAATTAGACATGTTCCTTTATAATAATTAGAATAAAATTATCATCTCATTTCACTTAATATAATGTTTCTAGAACAATATAGCAAAATCAAATTTTCTTTATGTGTTATTCATGGAAAAACAACTTGCGCATCCAGTCCACTATCCCGAGTACTATATTGGAGAAATGATTTGCTTCGAGACTTCATATTAATGGGATAATTGTCCAAAAAACCCTAAACATATTGGACCGCAGTTAATTCAATCTTAAATCTTTTGCTTTTACTAATTTTGTCCTAACATTTTTACGATTTACTAATTTAGTCTTAAAAATTTAATAATTTGCCAATACAGTTCTTCCTACCAATTTTAGTTAGAAATCGCCAATTTGACGGTTTAGCTAGCACCAACTGTCCATTACAATTTAGTTATTAAAATTTACGAATTTTTTCATTTTTTCCTTTATCATTTTTTCTTCTTTTTATTTTTTATTTTTCCTTAATTGGATTTTTGGTAGGTGAGAGGGTTGCAGCCCTCGCTTGTTGGCCAATGATAGGTGTAGGATTTTTCAACGATTCGTATTAATATGAGATTCCTCAAACAGAAACTAAGTTCTAAGTTTGATGGCAACACATATATGATTGCTACAGGGTGGAACGATTTATATATTTATTTATATCTTTCATTTGTCATGTTTCTCTTTATCCATTTCCCCCTGGAATTCTCATAGAATTGCATGTTTTAGGACTTATACTAAATATAACTTTATATGTGCGCATGGCATTGATTTAATAATTTAACTACTATATTAATTTTTTTAAGAGTTACAAGTATGAATAGATATTTGAAAACATTTTATGACGCGGTCTTGCTCTCAAGTTTTTTGCG
Organism: Eucalyptus virginea; assembly: GCA_014182375.1. NCBI lineage: Eukaryota > Viridiplantae > Streptophyta > Magnoliopsida > Myrtales > Myrtaceae > Eucalyptus > Eucalyptus virginea. Next base: position 30,879,031 of record CM024522.1, on the reverse strand, counting down.
AATCTTGTAATTAGAAAAGCTTTAATTAGAGATGTTGTGGGTTTTTCGATTGAATTCGATCAAATTCACATCTCTACAGAGAGTGGTACTTTTCTGCATTATGCCTTAGTTGTTCATTGTTGAAAATATGTGTCGAGTTCCTAATTCAAGTAGGTTTCCTATTTAAGTGGTTATCTAATTTGAGTAAGTTTCTTGTTTTGGTGTATAAGAAGAGGATTTTTTCATGAAGGGTATCAAATAGGTCATTTCTCGTAAATTACCCTCTAAAACAATTTAATAGTATTATTCAACTGGGAAATGGGGGTTGCAAAATATTTGAGTGTTTAAGTGATTCGAGTGTAGTTGTAATATTTATTGTATCATTTTATCTATAGAGGAATTCCGTGTTGCTCTTTTTGTAGACTTTAGTCACTCTGATCGAACTAGATGAAACTAGTGTATGATTTATTTTCTTATTTTATTTATTTTATTATTTGATTACTTGTTTCCGTAGAAATTGGTATCCAAGCCTAAATTGATTGAGTTGAAGCAAATTGCTAGTAACAAAAGAAAGAAAAGTGAAAATTGATGTATTTGATGGAAATGATTTTATTTTTGGAAGATGTAGGTTGATGATTATCTTTATGTGAGAACTTTCATGTACCCATGTTTAGGGAAAACTAGATTTAATGGAATAAGTTGATTGGGAATTACTAGATAAATAGGCATTGAATGTTACTTGATTGACATTGACTCGTAATGTTGTATTTATTAACAAGGTCTACTTGATGCGTTTGATTGAGATTGATTTTGAAGATGAGGTACACCCTTTGATACAATGATCCTCATTTTTCACTAGTTGGAATACTACTATTATTGTTGTTAGCAATTTTTCTAGGTTAAGAAGCTTGACTTTGATGAGGCTTGCAATTTGGTTCTAAGTGAGGACATCGTAGAAAAGAACTAGAGGTAGAGGGAGAACTAACACTCATGTTAATGTGAATTTGAACAAATCTAATTAGTTTAGGACTAGCAGTGTTGTCAGTTGGAGTTGTAATAAGATGAGGCATCCTAAAAAGGATTTCCTTAAGTTGAAGAATGAGAATGATAAATGAATAAGAGTTAAATCTATGGATGACTTTGTAGCTATAATTGACTATAATTCAAATAGTGCTAACTGTGTCTTGTTTGTCACCAAGAATTCCTGATTTAATAGATGTATTATGGATTATGGTTATTCATTTCACGTGACACCAAACAAGAACTGGTTTTCTATTTATCAATGTGTGGATAGTAATAAAGTGCAATCAAGGAACAACGCTAAATGTGATATTATGAGTATTGGCAATGTTACAATTAAAATAAATGACGGTATTGTGTGGATGTTGACTGGAGTGAGGCACGTCCTAGAGTTGAAGAAGAATCTAATTTCCTTAAGTGCCTTGAATTTGGCTGAATGTTGGTATACTTTAAAATTTGGAGTTTTGAAAGTTGTTCTGGTGCTCTAACGATAATGAGAGGAATCAATCACAATGGCTTGTACAAGCTTTAACATGAAATAGTCACAGATTTTATCATAAAGACATTGAATGCATCTATTTGGAAGGCTGAATTATGGTATATGTGTTCAAGGCACATAGGTGAGAGAAGTCGTCATGTTTTAAGTTAAAGGAATCTGTTGAGTGGTTATGTTGTTGCTTAACTATATCTACCTATTGGATCTAACCATTTACTATTTATATCCACCTATTGAGTATAACCACTTACCTCTTATATCCACTCGTTGAGTATAACCACTTGTTGCTTATATCCATTTGCCAAGTATAACCACTTGCCGAATATACACACTTGTCGAGAATGCCCCATTTGTTGATTTTCAAAATATGTCATTATTCCTTGCATAAGAAATGAAAGCGAGTAAGCATGTCACTATTATGTGATAATTAAAAAGGTAAGCTAATGATATCCTTGAAAGATGTTGTGTACTGGATGTTGATTGTTGAAATGAGTGTTTATTTTATTGTTGATACAAGGGTGGTCATATGATTATGAAGTTATCATGTACACTGTTATTGTATGATGAAATATGGAAAGTGTTCTATTGCTCACATATTAGTGGCAATGTTGTCTTGAAGTTAAGATGTCCTAAGGAGTATTCGAGATGCTTGGGACTCAAGATGTCCTATGTGTCCGGATATTTCGAAGTTGAGATGCCCAAAATATTGGGATACCCTAGGAGTCGAGATGAAATGAAATGCCAATAACAAGTATCATGATTGTTTATGTGCATATGTTCACACATGTCTATGAACGAACTAAGTAGTGGTAATCATGCATCATAATATATTATACCATTTGCTTGCATTTGATTGAATAATTTTATGCAATGATGTTAATGAAGTAAAGATAGAGCTATTGCTTATGCATTTGGCATACATGATTATTTTGTATTGTCTCGAAATCACATTGTTTATTGGTACTGACTTGAGTGGTAAGATAATCTCCTATCTTAAATTTAGAAATTTCATTAATTGGCTTATGTCTCATCCCTCATTTTCAATTTTGTAGGATGGATCACCCTCCACACTGCAAGTTTTTGGTGGTCAATCCATAGAGAATAACTTGAATTTCGAATAGGCAAATTTTTGGTGGAGTGGCATGATGGTTTTAGGTGACCCAACCCTTCCTCGAACTTTTGTAATGTATTATATGTGTCGGTAACTAGTGGTGTTAATATAAGAAAAAATAAGTATATTAAGTAAACTTGTGCGATTTTTTTTGTAAGGGATGTCATAAAATTTTAATTGTAAAACTTTAATTGTACTTTCACACGCTAAATATGATTACGAGTTATATTCGTAAAGAATATGTGTCGCGCATGATGTTCTGGGCATTTCAGATTAGATTGTAATTTTTTTATGAGATATATTTGTTTAAGTTTGAGTCTTATTTAGTGTCTTTCATATATACATATATATTTTGCATAATTATCCCTACTTGTTGACTTCCTATGAAAAAAACATGATGTAGGAAAAATTTATTACAATTGATATTTTCTTTGTTTTTTCATCAACTAATTATATTTTTAAATAACTAAAAAAATATAGGAAAAGAAATCAAATGTTGGCTGACACAGTCGGTGATTATCATAGATCGTGCCCAGCATGATGCATAAAATTGCCCAATCTTCACGCGATGCCCTAATACGGTCGTCGCCATTTATAATTGTGGGAAATTTTAATACCTAGATAGGCTTACCATGGATATAATATCCAGGCTTGTTGAGAAAGTTTTGAAGGCCTTGCTTCGGAAGTCTTGGAAAATATTCACACTTGCTGCGCAAGCTTCAAGGCCTTCTTCGGAAGGCTTGGAGAAAATTTAATTTTCTGTCCTACCAAAGTCAAAAGATTTCACTTTCTTTCTTTCTTTCTTGGCTTTTTCTGATTGATCCGACCTGTCCCACTCCCCGCTTCTAGATTCCACAGCACTTGTTAATTGTTCTACCTATTAAATCAATCATTTAGTCCCAGGCAAGACTATAAAGGGCCTACAGGGAAACAGAGGGGAGAACCCTCCTAGGGAGAGTGACCCCTTATGCCCCTGTTCCTAAAGGATGAGACTTAGATTGAAAGATACTTAAGTCAACTGATAGGCGCCGGCTGCAAAATGCAGTGTCCCCCGGCGTTAAACTAAGGGGGATAGAGCATCCTGGCTCGAAAAATATGGGGTTTGGAGGAAAATCTTGCCTCCTAGAAAACACATAAGAACCAGGTTTATAGTCCTAGGCAAGACTATAAAAAAAGGCCTACAGGGAAACAGAGGGGAGAACCCTCCTGGGGAGAGTGACCCATTATGCCCCTGTTCCTAAAGGATGGGGCCCAAGTAGGACTTGGGTCAGCTGATAGGCGCCGGCTGCGGAATGCGGTATCCCCCCGGCATTAAACTGAGGGGGATAGAGGTTCCCGACTTGAAAAATATAGGGTTAGGAGTGAAATCCAGGCTCCCGGAAAACACATTAGAACCTGATTTAGTCCTAGGTAGAACTATGAAAGGCTTACAGGGAAACAGAGGGTGAGAACCCTCTTGGGGAGAGTGACCCTTTATGCCCCTGTTCCTAAAGGATGGGGCCCAAGTAGGACTTGGGTCAGCTGATAGGCGCTGGCTGTGGAATGCAGTGTCCCCCCGGCGTTAAACTGAGGGGGATAGAGGTTCCCACCTTGAAAAATATAGGTTGGGAGTGAAATCCAGGCTCTCGGAAAACACATTAGAACCTGGTTTAGTCCTAGGCAGGACTATAAAAGGCCTACAGGGAAACAGAGGGAAGAACCCTCCTGGGGATAGTGACCTCTTATGCTCCTGTTTCTAAAGGATGGGACCCAAGTAAGACTAGGGTCAGCTGATAGGCGCCGGCTGTGGAATGCAATGTCCCCTCGGCGTTAAACTGAGGGGGATAGAGATTCCACAGCACTTGTTAATCGTTCTGCCTATTAAATCAATTATTTGACAGTCCAACTTCATGTCCACCAATTTGGGACCATCATCGATGAGGATAAAAGTTAGGGAAATGCCTGAATAACATAACGACATTTATATAAATATTACACCTCAATTAGCAGAAAACACAACCTGAAATCAACCTATGAAACTACATAGGTTTCACGTCACTACAGAAGCCACACTCACAACACTATATACATCACAAGTAAAAACCCACACATTTGCACACACTCCTTCCAAAGCATGACCGGCCATTGTGATACGTTGTAGTAGAGAAATCCTCAAGCATTGTCCCAGCCCAAAACGAAGTCTAAGAGCGACAATCCTTCCTCTGCTCCTACCTGTGGTTGATAAGTTGGAGAGCTGATGTACTTTGATACAGAGTCATCCGATGTGTCCAATGGAGGGAGCAAAATCACTAACTCTTTCAGTGACATATGCATTCAAAACATGTATATTATATCAAATGACCCATCTTAAGTATTTTTGTTTTCATGTCACTGAAATAATCTTGAAAGTATGAAATGAGAATAGTTTCACAGATGTCGTGTATGTGATGGTGCACTCATGAGTAATTTGGCCGTAGAAAACCAATGAGTGTGTGAGACTTTGATATGCTCTATGGGACTTGGGACTAAATACAATCCTAAATAAGTACTACAAAATAAAACGTCTCTCACCTTGGGGGTGTTGCGGAAGCTCGGCAGAGTCCACTTCTTGATTCCCGGGGGGGTCTAATGCGTTGCTATTGCATGAATAAGGGCTGCTTAAATAGCCTTCAGGGTTGATTGTTGGAGCGTTAACCATCATAGGCTTCTTGTCTTTTTTGTTCTCGATCCGACATACCACGTAAGGCAGCATCTTCACATATATGCATGAGCAACATCAGTAGTGGAGAAACAACCTGTTACTAAAAAGCATGTCTCAAATGTTATTTATAACCAAATGCGTAGTGCAAATTGATGAGAGCCAAAATGGTATCTCGTTGACATAGGGGCTCCATCTGACATCCATATCACAAACAACAATCAATTTGAGAGGCTAAAATATATGGTAAATAGGATTGAAAAGGGTGAATATATCAACGAGTTCTTAGATGCTATTAGCTGTAATGTGGATGAAATTTGCCAAAAAAGCAATGGAAAAGAAATTGAGATTATAGGGAAAAATTGAAAAATATCGAGAAAATTTTATAAAAAATTGTGAAAAACCATTTACATCATCGTTGGCCATAACACATAGAATGGTTGGCACTAACTAGATTGTCACATTATTAATTTTCAATTAAAATTAGTCGAAATGATTATATTGACAAATCATTAAATTGAATTAAATAAATCATCAAAATATTAGGAATAAATATATAAAATTAAAAGATTAAGAATTGAATTGTCTGTCGTATAATAGTTTTAAAGCTTTTTAGATAATTATAATATGAAATCTCAAAGCAAATTGTTTCTTCAATATATTATTCTAGTTGGTATACACATAAGTTGTTTTTCCAATAATGACAGATAAGGCACTAATTAGATCGCCATATTAGTAATAATAACGATGACAATGATCCGGCTTCAACGGAGGCTGAAGCATTAATGAACTCGTCTCGTTTGTTTATAAGGTAGCAAAGCGCAAATCTCCAGAAGCAGAGTGACTTTTTAAAAAAACAATGTTTTGAGCCTTATAGATGGTGTTTCCAGAAGCTATACCAAAAAGCATTGACTTGACTCCCTGACTGATCAGTGTCTTTATGCAGTCCTTCCCTTGCTTCAGAAGAGAACTTTTTTGTAAAGTAAAAGATAGAGGAATTTTGACAAGATAGCTGAGATTGACAGCTTTGTCTTCGTGCAAGCGTTCGAGTGGCCAGAATTGAATTTCCTTTTAGCAATTGCCTGATTGCATCTGACTAACTGAACTACTATTTCTTCTCGTTTTCTGCATCTGTTAATGGTTGGACCGCATGTTCAAAAAAAAAAAAAAAAAAGCTTGGACCGAAGGAAGCCATTTTCCATTTTTCCAGGTCCGAGGCCGCTCTTGCAACTGTCAACGTTTCATAATTGGGTCGTAATGTTACTCGCTTTACCTTTTCCATCCCGTTATTTTTGTCAGACTCAAAACAGCGCGAGAGGGTAAAAAATTTGGAAGGGATGAATCCAATCCCATCACAACAACAGTCAACTGAATGGGCATGAATCTAACACTAAATCCATACACCTCGTTTATACGGACATTGTTTATGTGAAACAACCAATGGGAAGAAAGCCAAACAACTCTGTGTATATTTTTTGGCAAATTCAGCGTTAGGCATTTCACATACTGCTATAACAAATAACTCAGTATACAGCTCGTAAAAAGGACTCATAAAGCAAATAATGTACATCAATGGATGCATTTGATCCGTGGGCATTGTTTTGCAAAAGGAAAATATCTTTTTCCGGCGACACAGCATGGGCACACTCTTTATCACGACTTGAAGAGTGTGCATCCAACCAGTTACCTAGCTGAAAAAAGCTTATGTAATGCTTTCTTGAGAGCGGTCGTGGTAGAACTAGCCATGCGAGTTCAACATCCCAAATATCTCTTCGAGATGTCTGTCATCAGCAAAATAAGACTCCAAATCCTGATTTGACGGATCATTAGTCAATTGCTCCCTGGTGGCTGTGGATGGCTGTGGAGTTATGGAGAAATCACACCCTGATGAGTTGCAGTCTGGCGAGAGAATTGGTGTCGGTGGTTGCTGTATATCTTCTTTTGAAGATTCCTTTTGTCACAACAAAAACAAAATGAAACATTAGTTTCTTAACATGCCATAATGATCTTTAACGGGCACCATTTTAGGGTTTCTTATAACCTTTGGAATCTCTCGAGGTACTATGTTGGTGCAACTTGTGTTGTTGACTTCATTGGGTGTGTTACACATACTTCTGCTGCCTTCTTGAGGCATAATAGAGAAACTTGTTTCGTTGACTTCATCGGGTGCATGACAGCTACTTCTGTTGCTTTCTTGAGGTATAACGGTAACACTTTTTTTGGTCTTCTTGGTCTTTGAATTTGTCTTACCCTGGTTATCAAGGTTTTGCTTCAAGTGGTACAGAACAAAGTCACTCTGATATAGAAAGACAAGACAAGTTAACAATTTGTTCAAGTCTAATCACTGACCTCTGAAAGTAATTTGTGATTTAATCCCAAAAGAAAAAGGAAAAAGGACCTCAAAGAATTAAATATCAGTCAATATAAAAATTTTGGTAACACTCCATTCAATTCATAAGACTCCTTTAAGAAAGAGACTTCTTAATCAGCTTCGTGCTACAGCAACAGCAAGATTTGGCCCAAAAAAAAGAAGAAAAACAAGAAAAAAAAAAAAAGGTCAGGGATTTTTACTTGCTAAGATTGTGATAGTTGAAATTCAGTCAATAGAAGTTTAACTAAGAGTTTAGTTCATCTCAAGGCAAACAAGCACAAGTCAGAGCAACTAAAAGTAAGATGCTCAGTCTCAACTCCTGGAACTTAAGTCAGGCAAGAAAATAAAATGAGGCCCTCTTAATGAAAGCTCATAAAATGGAGAACATTCTTTATCAACGTTAATCATTCATAGCAAGAAGATTGAGTACCTGGTCATTAAGGGTGTTGTCCATAAGATCAGCATTTATGTGATATTCATGAAGTACCCATCTTGTCTGGGCATTTTTGGGACTTTGATGTTTTTTGAAAACCAAAATTTTCTTCAAACCTAAAATGTTCTTTTTGTCTCGTGTCCTAATTTTGCGATTTTCTCCGGTTAGCTTCCAAGAGCCATGATCATTTGTCCTTCTAGTCCTTTTACTTTGAGGGTATCTATTTTGCAAACGGCAAAAGAAGAACCATCCATCACCATCTGAGTTTATACTTGATAATTCTGCACAATTCCACAGCGGAAAATCTTCAAAATACAGAAGCAAACCAACACACAGAATCTCAAAAGGGAATAGCATTGACCAACCATGAACTTATCACATTTTTGAAAGGATGAACTGGACAGTTTTGACGGTGTCTTACCATTTATCTTGCTGGGTAAATCCCAAGGTGGCAATCGATGGACATCAACCTCAGGAATTATCTTCTCGACCTTTTTGTCGCCAAGTATTTTCAACTTCAAGTAATGATTGACAAGTTCCTCCTCTGTTGGTCTGAATCTGCATCCCACCGGCAGATCAGCTAATGAAATGTCTGTGCTTTCCATCTCAAAATATAAAACGAACTAAAATGCTAACTCTAAGGGAAAGAGAAGGAAATTTGAACACAGCAATACTAACTTGCTTCAGATTACTTCATGTCGGAGTTATATCCATGCTTATTTATAATAGAGATGCTATGAGCTAAAACTCCTGCTTTCCACTTGGTCTACCCTTAGAAGGTAGCTGTTCGACTGTTTGGTGGATCCCACATCTTAACTTCCACTTGAGATCAACAAGGACAGTGGGGGTAAAGAACGGAGGGAGGAAGCAGAAAACTCTTAATTTTTTTCCACTTGGTTTGACTCATATTAACAAATAAAATGTTCAGAGCTTAGCAGAAGAAGAAAAAGAAAAAAGACGCATAAAATTCCATCACAAGCCTTGAAAGCATTGGCATACGAACAAAAAGAATTATAGTAAAGATATTGGGGATTGCCGAAAGGAGAAAAAAACTGTTCTAGACTGAAAATTTTCGGACTTGTTCTCCAAGTCTAAAAAAACTGTTCTCATTTGAAAAATTGTACACTTGTTCTCCAAGTTTCAAAACTTCGTTGGAAAGTTTTCTTTCCGACCCTACCAAGAAACTTCCCAGTCAAAAGTCATTCCCTCAAGGTCGTTGTCTTGAGCCCCCTCACGCGTTAGTTCCACTGAAACTTCCAGTAAGGAGAGTATTTATCTTTTAGGAGTTCACCTAAAATTTTCAGGCCTGAATTAATCAAAATTGCTCGTCATCCATGATCATTTCTTAATCTTTTGAATTGTGAACTGCATAGTAGGAGTTCATTAGATTTCAGGACTTAAATACATGTGCCTGTGACGCAGCACCCCTACAAATCAACACATAAGCACCCTGATACGGAATAGTGTAATTTTCAAACAAGAACAGAGGACAAAGCCACGAAATAATCTAGGCATAACCCTACATTCAATAAGTCACACTTTCTTATCTTTTAAAGTTCAATATGACTTGAGAATAACCAAACATCGTCTCAACAATTTTCTTTTATATCCTAAAGCCACTAGTTACTCCATAGCATACAGATAATTAAAACCAGCATGCTCCATTAAACTTGACATCTGAAATAGGATAGCATCCACGGAAAGAGTGCAATCTGTGAAGAAGCCACATTCAAACCCATCAGCTTCAATTCAAACTTCCGATGGTTTGGGTGTTTAAAAAAGTGTTCCTATGTGATGAAATATTTCGTCACCAGAGTCATTGTCATGCTAACCTTTTCCAACAAAGCCATCTTGCGAAATAAAAGAAGGAGGCCGGCCGGTTGCTGCACTTGGGGAAGTGATTCCCTCATTTCTTTAAACGAATGCTGCAATCAGAGGACAAATTATTACATCAGAGCTAAAACTATAAAGGTCTCGCGCTGAAGTGTTGAGAGATGCCCGAATCGCCTTCATGGTGGATTAATATATCACCCATCCAATCTTGAGGTACATGAATGTCAATATTGTTTGCTTTCTAGCATTCATGTGGCATATTTTTAAGGGAAAAGATCACAAAAAACCCTAAATTTTGTCCAAAGTGACAAATTTATCCCGATTTTTTTTTGTAACATGAAAAATCCCAAACTTTGCTAACCGTGATACATTTACCCCCACCAAGGGCATTTTCATCTTATTATTATTTTTACGTTTTTTTTTTTTTTCCTTTTCTCTTCTTCTCTCTTCCCTCCGCCGGCCATGGCGGAGGGAAGCCGGACTTAGGTGAGGGTCACCCTCGCCGACATCGGGCGAGGGCGGCTCTCGACTAGGTCGGGCGAGGGCGGCTCTCGGCTGGGTCGGGCGAGGCCTGCCCTCACTTGAGTCTGGCTTCCCTACGTTGGCCATAGCGGAGGGAAGAGAGAAGAAGAAGAAAAAAATTTTAAAAAGTAAAAGACGAAAATGTCCTATAGTTTAGGATAAATATTTTACAAGGATAAAAGTTCGGGATTTTTTGTGTCATGAAAAATTTTGTGGGGTAAATGTGTCACTATTGGCAAAATTTGGGATTTTTCATATCATAAGAAAAATGATACCCGGACTCTTAGAGTGCCAAAAGTTAGACATAAATGAATACTTAAGTGCCAAAATCGGAGTAAAATGGATCACTTAAGTATTACTGGCGAGAAAATCCGATCAAAACGCTGACGTGGCAATTTTCCGGCAAGCTACGTGCAAAACGACGTTGTTTTGTATGCTGATGTGGCTAAATAATGTCAAAACGACGTCATTTTGGTATAATTCGAATTTTAATATAATAATTAATTAAATTAAATATTAAAAAATTAATTAATTATTTAAAAAAAAAGAGGGGGAGGAGGAGGAGGGAGGCAGCTGGTGCTAAGGGCTCAACCCTCACTACTGCCGCCCGTTGCCTTCCTCCTCCTCCGTTTTTTTTTAAAATAAATATAAATATAAATATAAATTATTATTTTGTTTTAAATTTAATTTAATTATTTTTTATATTATATTAAAATTCAAATTATGTCAAAATGACGTCGTTTTTGTGTGTATTTTGCTGATTCGGCATTCCGGCAAGCCACGCAAGTGAGAAAATTAATAAAAAAAAAAATGCTACGTAGGATTTCGGCAAGACTCATCGGATGTAGCACTCAAGTGTCTTTTTGTGCCAACTTTTGGCACTTGAAGTGATCTTTTGCCGAAAAAAAGTTTGGGATAAATTTGTCACTTTGAGTAAAGGTTGAGGTTTTTTGTGGTTTTTTCCACATTATATTTTCCACATAATTTAAATCCTCCTTTCATTTTCGCTTTCATCCATTTTTCCCTAGTTATAACTTCTGAAAAATGAACCCATTTCTATTTACACTATTTTCAGACTTTCGATTCGCAGGGGACCTAAACTAGCGGCAACACCCAACCACTTGCAAAGACGTTTCTTAGGTGATGATCCAATGTTTTAGGAAGATGTTTAACATGGTAGAGCTCCCTAATAAAACTTGTTCCAAGTTCTAGTTTACAAGTTATAGATTCTAAGTTTTAGGTTTAGGTTTACTAAGAACTTAGAATCTACTTGTCAAAATAGCTTCCTTATATTTTAACATGCATACTTTAAAACTTAGAATCTACGAGTTCCCATTAGTCCGATTCTCCAATTCCAAGTTCTACCGTGAAACCATGCTCACCCTTACAAGACACAACCATGGCCATCTCTAACGATCGACAATTTCAACACATCGCTGGACTTGCGATGTATAAAAATATTCTCACTTGTTAAGCAAGTCTCTAGAGCCTTTCTTTGATAGTGTTGGAGTTAGATTCTATTCTAAACCCTAAATCTTAAACCTTAAAGATGAGATATTAGCACCTGTTGAGGAAGTTTATAGCCTTCCTTTGGAAGTCTTGGAGTTTTATTCTATCCTACCAAAGTCCAAAGATGAAATATTCGCACTTGTCTAGCAAGTATCAAGGCCTTCCTTTGGAAGTCTTGCAAAAAGTAAGGTTCTATCCTGCCAAAGCCAATAGAGTTTTAGTTCATTCTTTTTGGGCCTTTTTCTGATTGATCCGATCTGTCCAATTCTCACTTCTAGCCAGATTCCACAGCATTCATTAATCGTTCTGCCAATTACATCAATCATTTGACAGTCTAATTCCCAGTCCACCAATTTGGGATGACCGTCCATGAGGATAAAACTTAGGGAGATACCCTGAATAACATAACAATATGTATTGAAGTAATACATCTTAATTAGCACAAGACACAACCTGAAATACAAGAAGAAGCACGTCTCTCAAACTTGACAAGCACAAATTATTAAACTTCATATGTTTCCTTGTTTCACTCCAAAAGCCACACTCGCAATCCTAAATACATCACAAGTAAAGCCCACACACTCACGCACACTCCTTCCAAATCACAATAATCATTTTCAAACGTCGCAGTAGAGAAGTCCTCAGACATCGGTCCAATCCTTGTCAAACGTCGCAGTAGAGAAGTCCTCATTCACGGGATTGTCTTTGTGGACAAACTCATCCCCGTTGTTGTTAACTGGGGAATTTAGAAAGGACAACCATTCTTCCTCTGCTTCTGCCTGTGACTGATACGTTGGAGCGTTGCCGTCGCGTGACAGATAGTTATCCTGTGGCTGAAATGGAGCTAGCAAATCCATGAACTCTTCTGGTGATATCTGCATTCAAAACGTGGAGATTATATAAAATAATCCTTCTTATGTATATTTCCCATCCTACCAAAAAAATAGTATGTTTCCTTTTTTTGTTGCTGAAACAATCTTGAAGTATGAAATGAACATAAACCCACAGATGTTGCTTATGTGATAATGCAATTATTAGTACTTTGGCCATAGAAAACCAATGTCTCCGCGACTTTCATATGCTCTATGGTACTTCGGACTAAATCCGATCCTAGATATGTTCTACAACATTAAACACGTGTATCTCACCTCGGATTGAGTATCAGCAGCTCCTTGGTTATCAGCAATTTCAATGTTGATGGTGTTACGGAAGGTCAGCAAGTCCCCTTCCTGATTCACAGAGGGGTATACATTGCTAGTGCCCGTGAGGAGGCTTCTTGAATAGCCTTCTGGGCTAATTGTTGGAGCGTGACACGTCGTCGCTTTCTTGTTTTTCTTGTTCTTGATCCGACATGCCACATAAGGCAGCAGCTGCAAATATATGCACCAGCAACATCAGTAATAGAAAAACAACCCGTTACTAAAAAGCACGTGTCAAATGTTATTTATAACCCATCGTGTTGTGCAAATGAATGAGAGCCAAAAATGTTACCTCGCCTTCGTTGTGGTTACTGCCCAAATGCTTGGAATTTAGGTGATACTCGTGCATGACCCAGTTGGTCTTTTTGCCATGAGGCACGCGGCCCTCGTAGAACACCACCGTCTTCTTGATTCCTATCTGCTCGTTGGTGTCCTCGCTCATGATGGTGCGATCCTTGCCCGTTACTTTCCAGTAACCGGCTCTGGTCGTGCGGTTGGACCGCCTGCTGTTCAAGTACTTATGCTTCACTCGGCAATAGAAGAACAGCTCCTTCCCTTTAAGCATGCAATCGAACATGGCGGGCAATTGCCACGGTTCCCATTCGCATACATCGATCTCCGGAATTATGTTGTAGTAGGGTTCGTCGAGTTGTCCGAGGATCTTGGGCTTCAAGTAAAGGAGCAGAAGCTCCTCATCAGTGGCATGGAATCTGAATCCTGGAGGGAGTAAGCTCATGACTTCTGAGGTCGTGTCTTCCATTTGGATATCTACCCCGTGCAAGCAGAGAGAAGAAGAAGAAGAAGACCAAAGGACACAGATTTTGTGTGTGTATTTGAAGAGCGATAGGATTAACACTGGCCAAGTGCGGGGAATTTATAGGGTGGAATCGTGCCTTGACTCATTGACTGACGTCACCGTGTATGCGTTTTCCTTCTCTTTTCTTTTTTCCGCCTTCCTTGACAAGTGAAGTTGTCTCGCTTGCTTGAGAAGAGTAAAAGCCACACTCTTCAATGACGAATGGACCCCTCGTCCTATGTTCGAATATTTTTTAGAATGCTTTATGAAGTCGAGTTCCGAACACCATGCATAATCAGGAACGTTCATCCGACATGCCAAAGTCTAATCAGTCTAATCAGGTTCCTCTTTCTCGGCACCCATGAGTCTATCTTTTCAACCCACAAATCAAAAGTAGGCATCTATATTTCGCATCAACGGAGCATTTTTTTATTGTAAAATTCTGTGATTTGTCACTAATAATTAATAATAATCAAGATTAATAAGTATCGATGGCGGCTCCAGTATAATCATAGAGTTTTGCGAACCCTTTAGAGTGGGAATTAATCAATTGGAACATCAACGGAGTTCCGACATCTTAAGACGCATGTATGAACATATATTGAATTTTAAGATATGATATATAGAAGTTTCTCGAATTACGTGGATGCTCTTGTTTCATCCAATGAGGAATCTTATCCTACGGTCCAAGTTTCATCTTGTTCCATTGAACTTGTTGGGAAAGAACAATGTTGCACACTTTAGTGATCGAGACTAGACCATTAGTGCCCTCATAAGGAAATTATAAATAACAAAAACCTTTTGGACTTTCTTGTTGAGATTCTAAGCCTTGTTCCCAAAGGGTTGCACTTTCTTCCCGGACCCACACGCGATGGCACTTTCAGTCAGATTTTTTCCCGCACTGTTTTCTTTTCGTTTGCTATATTTTTGGAGAGTTTCTAACACATATATTTATAGATAATAATGAAGTTTGATAGAATGGAATTATGAGGTAGAGTCACATCCTATAGGCCCTTTCTTACTTCTCATTTCTCTTAACATTAATTAGACATGTTCCTTTATAATAATTTCAAAAAAAAATTTATCATATTATTTCACTTAATATAACGTTTCTAGAATGATATGGCAACATCAAATTTGCCTTATGTGTTATTCTTCCATTGTTCCAGGTATTGTATTGGAGAAACGATTTACTTCGAGGCTTCATATTAATGGGATAATTGTCCAAAAAAAGACCCTACACATGTTGGGCTACAGTTAATTTAATCTTAAGTCTTTCAATTTTACTAGTTTCACCTTAATCTTTTGATGATTTACCAATTTAATTTTAAAACTTTTAACAATTTACCAATATAATTCTTTTAGATAATTTTAGTTAGAAATCGATGACTTGTCGATCTAGTCAGCGCCAACTATCTAACATGGATGGTCAATGCTGATGTAAATGGTTTTTACAATTTGTTATTAAATATTTTGAATGTTTTTCATTTTTTTCTTCTTTTCTTTTTCTATTTTTCGTAATTGGATTTTTCATAGGTGAGAGGGGTCATGGCCCTTGGCTATTGGCCAGCGAGGACCAAAACCCCCTTGCTCAAACCAGGCAAGGCCATTGTGGACATGATGTCTTGCACTCTCACTTGACAATTAAGGAAAAAAAGGAAAAAAAAAACATAAAATTTCAGAATTTTTTTTTAAATCACAAAAATCGTCCACATCAGTGTTGATTGTGTCACATAAGACAACATACATTCACATAAGTGATTTTAGATTAAAATTAGCTGAAAAGACTAAATTAAGAAATTCTCAAAAGATTTATGACTAAATTGGCAAATCCTCAATAGACTTATGACTAGATTGACTAAATTAAAGAATTTAGAATTGAATTGGCTATCAATATGATTTTTTGGACAACTTTCTCTTACATAAATATTGATAACGTTCCTAGTCAGCAATCTTATCTCTTGTATCTAATTTAAGATATTGTTGATATTGTTCTCGTAATTTCTCTGCTTACCTTAAGCATCCTCAACCATCCCTAAATTAGGGTTCTTATAATATCTTTATATACAGTATGTACAAGAGAGATTAAAATATAATAAACAGAAACTACGATTTCTTCATGGTATCAGAGCTGCATTTGGCGTAATACGCCTTACAATCTCCTCTCATTCTTCATCGACTTTCTTCTTCCCAAAGAAAATGTCGACAGGCTCTAATCCATCATCTCAGTCATCTTCATCTATCGCATCTCCCTCACTCGTTATCTCAAACATATCCAACTTGATACCCATCAAACTGAACACCTCGAACTATCTTCTTTGGCGTTCTCTTTTCGAACCAATTCTCAAAGGTTACAATCTCATGTTTTACATTGATGGAACCTCCCAAGCGCTTGCTTCAATTGACGAAAATTACAAGACATGGATCGGAAAAGATCATATGCTACTCTCCTGGATCAACGCTACTCTGTCTGAATTTGCACTTCCATATGTAGTTGGCGCTACATCTGCAAAAGTTGCTTGGGATGTCCTCGCTCGTCGCTATGCCTCTCTCAATCCTGCTCATGTAATGTCTCTGAAAATACAATTACATCACCTCAAGTAGGGCAACCTCACCATGCAAGAATATCTCCAACAATTCAAAACTTTAGCTGATAAACTCGCAATTTGCGGATCTCTAGTGAGTGATAATGATCTCCTAATTTGCATTCTCGATGGATTGCCTGCTGTTTACTGCTCCTTTGCATCCTCTATTCGTGTTCGTGCTCATCAAACTTCCATCACTATTGAAGATTTACACAATCTCCTACTCTCTTAAGAACTGAGCATAACTGATGATATATTATCCAAAACTACTACTGCCTTTGTTGCAAATCGGCAATCTCGAACTCTTTCTCCTGGACAGCACTCATTCACACCCTGTCTCTATAGGGGTGGCACTAGTTATAGGGACATAGTATGGGTCATTCCAATCAAGCCGGACTTCTCCCTACTCCATCATTTCGATCTCAAGGTCGTCAATTGAGTACTGGTCGACTGATTTGTCAGATCTGCAACAAACATGGCCATAGTGCCATTGACTACTATCATCGCATGAACTATGCATACCATGGTCGCAATCCTCTTGAAAAACTTGTTGCCATGGCTATTGCATCACCTACTGACGATGGCACTTGGTATACTGATACTAGCACTAGCCATCATATTACAACCGATCTGGGTAATCTCTCCATCTCCGACCCTATAGTGTTTTTGATGAAGTTCGGTTTGGAAATGGCCAAAGTTTGTCTATTACTCATGTCAGTTCCACTCCTCTCTCACATCTTGTTTCTTCCATGCATTTAACTAATATACTTCGTTGTCCTCTAGCATCTGCCAATTTAATTTCAGTTATTCATTTTGCTAAAGACAATAATTGCTATTTTTTGTTTGATAATTCTCAATTTTTTGTGAATGACAAGCTAACGAAGCAAATTCTACACCGTGGTTGGACTGAGAATAGGCTTTATCCTATGCGGTTCCCCAAACCTTGCTTCAAACCTCAAGTTTCATTTTCTTTCCGCATCAACTCCTCCACCTGGTATCATCGTCTTGGCCACCCTTATGCAACTATTCAAAATCTTCTTTTTAAACAGCTTCAAATATCAAATAAGCGTGACAACTCTCTCTATTCAGCATGTCAGTTAGGTTAAAGTTGCAAGTTACCCTTTCCTTTGTCTCACACGCGCACTCAATTTCCACTTGAACTGATTCATTGTGATGTATGGGGACCAGCCTCAGTGTTTTCTATTTCAAAATTCTCTTAGTATGTATTGTTTGTTGATGATTTCTCTCATTACAGCCTGATATTTCCTATGTGCCATAAATCTAATTTTTACGAAATTTTTATGGCTTTCAAACCACAAATTGAAAATCAATTTAACCATTGAATTAAATTTTTCCGGTCCGATGCTGGTGGCAAATTCACTAGTGATGCACTTTAATCTTATTTTCATACTCATGGCATTCGTTATCAATTTTCCTGCCCACATACACCTAAACAAAATGGTGTCGTTGAGCAAAAACATCGTCATGTGGTTGAAACTAGTCTCATCCTTCTAGCTCAAGCTGGTATGCCCTCTCGCTTTTGGTTTGAAGCCTTCAATACAGTTGTATATCTCATCAACCACATGCCTATTATTTTTCAAATTTCCCTATATCAATAATTGTTTCAACAAATTTTTGATTATTCTCATTTACGAGTCTTTAGATGCCTTTGTTATCTCTGGTTCCGTCCCTATTATTTTAACAAATTAGAGTTCCGCTCTTCTTCGTGTTGTTTTCTAGGCTATAGTACCTCTCATAAAGGGTATCACTGTTATGACATGCAAAGTCACTGAGTTTACATATCTCGTCATATCAAATTTGATGAATCTATTTACCTATTTATCACAAACTCTAACTCTCCAAAATCTCCTACCACTTTACCCTCACTTGGTCCTATCTCCATTTGGCTACCATTAACCTTCGCCCCCACGGATATCGCATGGGTTGAGCCCACCATTAGCCTCGCCAATGGTGTTGCCTCTGCTTCGTTAACTATAGTCGAACTCCAATCTCCTCATTTACCTTCTTATATACCACCTACCACCATACCACCCCCTCCCCCGCCACCTCCCACCTGCACTCATCCCATGATCACACATTCTCAACATGGTATTTTCAAACCAAAAACCTTTATTTCTCGTTATCCTATTGCTTTATCTTATTCTCTTCCCTTGGAGCCGATGTGCTACACTCAAGCTTCCAAATCACCTAAATGGTGAAAAGCTATGGATGAGAAATTTGATTCCATACAAGAACAACACATTTGGTCCCTTGTGCCATTTAATCCAACCATGAATGTCGTCGGCTGCAAATGGGTTTATCGGATAAAACAAAACTTAGACGGCACCATCAGTCGCTACAAAGCTTGCCTCGTAACGAAAGGATTTCACCAACAACCTGGCACTGACTTTATGGACACTTTTAGTCCTATTATAAATCATACTACTATTTGGGTCATTCTCACATTGGCGGTCACTTATGGATGGGCGATTCAACAACTTGATGTCGAATGTGCATTTTTACATGGCGATCTCCAGGGAACTGTATATATGGCTCAACGACTAGGCTATGTTGATCCTACTGCTCCTCATTCTGTTTACTTAATGCACAAATCCATCTATGGTCTACGGCAAACACCTCGCGCTTGGTTTGAAAAATCATAGCTCGGCTCTAAGACATTGGTTTTTCCACCACTATCTCAGATCCGTCCCTCTTCATTTACAGTCATGGCTCTACCATTATCTATCTCTTATTATATGTTGACGACATTATTTTAACAGGAAATGATTCTAAAGCTATGTTTGCTATCGTTGAGGAACTTCGCCACTCATTCAAGATGAAGGACTTAGGCCCTTTGACTTATTTCTTGGGCATTCAGCTTGTTCGATGAAGCCCCTATCTATCTTCCTTAATTAGGCAAAGTATATTCACGACATCTTATATCGCACAAATATACTGGACTGCAAGCCTGTTTTCAGCCCGACTACCTCGAATAAACTCGGTCATTCAAGCAGTGACCCTGTCTCAGAACCTACACTATATAGGAGTGTTGTTGAAGCACTTCAATATGTTACTCTCAGTTGTCCTGACGTTAGTTATGCTGTTAATCAGGCTTTTCAATTTCTCAAAGCACCCGAAGAACACCATTGGCATGTTGTAAAGCGTATCCTTCGCTACTTGAAAGGCACAATCTCTTATGGCATGTAGATTCAGCCTGGTCCTATTTTTTTACATGCCTATTGTGACGCTAACTAGGCTAGCAGTCCTGATGATTGTCGCTCTACTAGTGGCTATTGTTTAATTCTGAGGGCCAACCCTGTTTCCTGGAGTGCAAAAAAGCAACCTACTGTTGCACATTCTTCTACAAAGGCCGAGTATCGTTGTCTTGCCCAAACAGCTGCTGAAATTCAATGGCTCCTCTCTCTTCTCCGAAAATTACGAATCTTGCTCCCACGTGCTCCCGTATTGTGGTGCGACAATATCTCTGCCATTTCTCTAACTCGGAATCCAGTTTTTCTTAGTCGCACTAAAGACATTGAAATAGATTATCACTATGTTCATGAATTGGTGGGTCGCCAATTACTTGATATCCGTTACATCAACACCTGTGATCAAATCGCAGACATCTTCACCAAAGGACTGTCATTAGCACGGGTTTGTCTTTTACGGTATAAGCTTCACATTGTTGACAATGCTTCACTTGCGCGAGGGTGATAACATTCCTAGTCAGCAATCTTATCTCTTGTATCTAATTTAAGATATTGTTGATATTGTTCCCGTTATTTTTCTACTTACCTTAAGCATCTTCAATCATCCCTAATTTAGGGCTCTTGTAATATATTTATATATAGTCTGTACAAGAGAGATTAGAATACAATAAACAAAAACTATGATTTCTTCAAATATGAGATTCCTTACAGACCAAAAAAAAAAAAAAAAAAAAAAAAAGAGTGAAGATTCCTCAAACTAAAACTAAGCTCTACGTTTGATGGCGACACTTATGTGACTGCAACAGTGGAACAATTTATATATTTATTTTTATTGCTAAGTAAACTTTCATTTGTCATGTTTATCCTTTTTCATTTCCCTTTTAAATTCTCGTAGACTTGTAGGTTTTAGGACTTATATTGAATATAACTTTGTACGCGTGCATGGCATTGATTTAATAATTTAAATACTTTAATAAATTTTTATTTTTTCAGAGTTATATGAATAGATATTTAA
This sequence comes from Eucalyptus virginea, assembly GCA_014182375.1. Classification (NCBI taxonomy): domain Eukaryota; kingdom Viridiplantae; phylum Streptophyta; class Magnoliopsida; order Myrtales; family Myrtaceae; genus Eucalyptus; species Eucalyptus virginea. Next base: position 30,858,276 of record CM024522.1, on the reverse strand, counting down.
AAACATTTTATGATGTGGTCTTGCTCTCAAGTTTATGAGAATCAATCTTGTAATTACAATCACTTTAATTAGAGATGTTGTGGATTTTTCGATTGAATGTGATTAGATTCATATCTCTATAAAGAGTGGTACTTTTCTTTAACATATAGTCATTTTGTCAAGGATATTTGCCTTGGCAATATGCCTTAATTGTTCACTGTTGAGAATATGTGTTGAGTTCCCTACACAAGCAAGTTTCCTATTTAAGTGATTACCTAATTTGAGTAGGTTCCTTGTTTTTTGCGTATAATTATTATCTATATAAGAAGAGGATATTTTTCATGAAAAGCATCCAATAGATCATTTCTCTTGAATTACACCCTGAAGTAATCCAATAGTATTATTTAGTTGGGAAATTCGGGGTTGCAAAACATTTGAGTGTTTAAGTAACTCGAGTGTGGTTGTAATATTTGTTTTATTGTTTTATCTATAGAGGAATTCTGCTACTCTTCTCATAGACTAAGGTCACACACTGACTGAACCACATAAATTTGATATCTGATTTATTTTCTTGTTTTATTTATTTTATTATTTGATTGCCTATTTCTATAGAAATTGGTATTTGAGCCTAGGTTGATTGAGTTGAAGCGAATTGATGGTAATAAAAGAAAGAAAAGTGAAAATCAACATATTTGATGGGAATGATTTTATTTTTAGAAGATGTAGGTTGATGATTACCTTTATGAGAGAATTTGCACTTACCAATGTTTAGAGAAAACCAAATTTAATGAAATAAGCTGATTGGAATTACTAGAGAAATATGTATTGAAACTTATTGGACTAACGTTGACTCATAACGTTGTACTTATCAACAAGGTCTACTTGATGCATTTATTAATAACGTGGCGTTGGTTGCTAAATTACAATGAATTTAATATGGTTGTTAGTCAATTGATTTTGATTGAGATTGACTTTGAAAATGAGATACACTCTTTGCTACTATTATCCTCATTTTTTAATAGTTGGAACACTACCATTGCTGTTGTTAGCAATTTCTATAGGTTTAGAAACTTGATGTTTGATAGGTTTGCGATTTATTTCTAAGTGAGGACGTCATAGAAGAGAATTTTATGAACTTATGTCTATTACTTTAGTAGGTTAAGGTAGAGGAAGAACTAGTATTCTTGTAAATGCGAATTTGAACAAATGCAGTTAGTTTAGGACTAGTGGTGTTGTCTATTAGAGTTGTAGCGTAATGGGGCATCCTAGAAAGTATTTCTTTAAGTTGAAGAACAAGAAAGGTAAATGAATTAAAGTTAAATCTGTTAATAACTTTGCAGTTGTAGTTGACTATAATCTGAATAGTGCTGATTATATCTTGTTTCTCACTTAGAATTTGTCATTTAACAAATGTATTATGGATTGTGGTTATTCATTTCACGTGACACCAAACAAGAACCAGTTTACTACATATCAAGGCATAAATAATGGTAAAGTGCAATTGGGGAACCATGCTAAGTACAATATTGTGAGTATTGGTAAGATCAAAATTATAATAGATGATGGTATCATGTGGACATTGACTGGAGTGAGACATGTTTTAAAGTTGAAGAAGAATCAAATTATTTGAGTTCTTTGAATTCAGCTGAATGTTGGTATACTTCAAAAGGTGGAGTTTTGAAAGTTGTTCAAGGTCTCCTAGTAATAATGAGAGACATCAAGCAAAGTGCCCATACAAGCTTTAACGTGATATAGTCATGGATCTTGTCGTAGAGATGTTGAATGCATCTATTTGGGATGTTGAATTGTGGTATTTGTGTTTAGGGCACATAAGTGAGAGAAGTCTGAATGTTTTAAGTGAAAAGAATTTGATAAGTGGTTATGTCGCTGCTTAACTATATCTAGCAATTGGATATAAGTATTTACTATTTATATCCACTTATTGAGTACAATTACTTACTATTTATCCACTTATTGAATATGACAATTCACCACTTATATCCACTCATTAAATATAACCACTTGTTACTTATATCCATTTGCCAAGTGTAACCACTTGCCAAATATACACATTTGCTGAATATGCCTATTTATCAATTTTCAGAATATGTCATTATTCCTCGCATGAGAAATGAAAGGAGGTAAGTATGTCATTATTATATGGTCATTAAAAGGGTAAGGTAATGATATGCATAAAAAGATGTTGTGTACTAGACATGGATTGTTAAAATGAGTGTTGATTTTGTTGTTGATGCGAGGGTGATCATGTGATTATGGGATTATCATGTACACTATTACTACGTGATTAAATATGGAAAGTGTTATAAAAATTATTTTGCTCACATATTAGTGGCAACAATGCCTCCGAGTTAAGATATCCAAGGAATGTTTGGGATGCCTCGGGAGTCGAGATGTCCCATGAGTTGGAATACTTTGAAGTTGAGATTTCATTTATTGAGTTTCGTCTCACCTCTTATTTTTCAATTTTGTAGGATGGATCACCATCTACCACTGCAAGTTTTTGGTGGTTGATCCATAGACAATATCTTGACTTTTGTATAGGCAAGTTTTTGGTGGAAGATTGGCATGATGGTTTTAGGTGACTTGGCCCTTCCTTGGACTTTTGTAATGTATTTAGTGTTAATATACATATGAATATTTAGTAAAATTGTGCGATTTCTTGTAAGGAATGTTGTGAAAATTTTAATTGTACTTCCGCATGCTAAAATATTCGGAAAGAATAAGAGTTGTGCATGACATTCTAGGACAGCTCAGATTAGGTTGTAATTTTTTTTTTTTTTTGAGATATATATGTCTAAGTCTTGAATCTTATTTATTATCCTTACTTGTTAACTTCCTAAGAAAAAAAAAACATGTAGGAAAAATTTATTACTATTGATATTTTCTTTTTTTCATTAATTAATTATATTCATTAATTAATTATATTTTTAATTAGCTAAAAAAATTATAAGATAAGAAATCAAACGTTGGCTGACAAAGTCAGTGATTACTATAGGTCATGCCCAGCATGACGCATAAAAGTGCCCGGCCTTCACGGGATGCCCTAGTACGTTCGTGGCCATTTCTAATCGCGTGAATTTTTAATACCTCGAGAGGCTTTCCATGAAAGATCCTCACTTGTTGAGGAAGTTTCAAAGGCCTTGCTTTGGGACTTTTGGAAAATAATAAATATTCGTACTTATTGCGCAAGTTTCAAGGCCTTCATTCGGAAGGCATGGAGAAAAGTAAATTTTCTGTCATACCAAAGTCAAAAGATTTCGCTTTCTTTCTTTCGTTCTTTGCTTTTTCTGATTGATTCGACCTGTCCCACTACCCAGTTCCAGGTTCCACAGCATATGTTAATCGTTCTGCCATTTACCCCAATTATTCGTGTCCACCAATTTGGGACCATCATCAAAGAGGACAAAAGTTAGGAAAATGCCTTGAATAACATAACGCTAGTTATATAAATATTCTTGATTAGTAGAAAATACAACCTGAAATCAAATTATGAAACTACGTAGGTTTCATGTCACTCCAGAAGCCATTCAGTACTAAATACATCACAAGTAAAAACCCACACATTCACACATGCCCCTTCCAATTATGACCGACCGTTGTCATACGTTGTAGTAGAGTAAGTCCTCAGACATTGTCCCAGCCAAAAACGAACTCAAAGAACGACAATCCTTCCTTGCCTGTGGTCGATAGGTTGGAGAGCTGATGTAGTTTGATACATAGTCATCCGGTGCGTCCAATGGAGGGAGCGAAATCATTAACTCTTTTAGTGGCATCTGCATTCAAAATATGTATATTATATCAAACAACCCATCTTAAGTATTTTTCTTTTTATGTTGCTGAAATAATCTTAAAAGTATGAAATGAAAATAGTCTCACAGAGGTCGCGCATATGGTGGTGCAATCATTTGTGAATTTGGCCATAGAAAAGCAATGAATGTGTGCGACTGTAATACGCTCTATAGGACTTGGGAATAAATCCGATCCTAAATAAGTTTTACAGCATGAAACGTGTGTCTTTCACCTCTGGTTGAGCAAAAACAGCTGCCTGTGGCTGATAGTTTGGAGCATTGTTGTAGTCTAATCCACGGTCTTCCAGTGTGAGCGACTCCATTAACTCTCTCACTAACATCTGCATTCAAAATATGTAGATATATAAAACGACCCATCTTAAGTATACTTTCGCTATTTTTTTTTTTTTGGTTACAAAAACAATCTTGAAGTAAGAAATGAAAATGATGTTGCTTATGTGATAATGCAATCATTAGTATTTGGGCCATAACAAGCCAATGAATCTCTGTGACTTTGATATGCTCTATAGGACTTGGGACTAAATCCAATCCTAAATAAGTTCTACAAAATAAAACGTCTCTCACATTGGGTGTGCTGCAGAAGCTCGGCAAGTCCCCTTCTTGATTCCCAGGGGGTTCTAATACATTGCTATTGCATGTGCAAGGGCTGCTTGAATAGCCTTCAGGGTTTATTGTTGGAGCATGACGCATCATCGGCTTATTGTCTTTTTTGTTCTTGATCCGACATACCACGTACGGCAGCATCTGCATAAATATGCGTGTGCAACGTCAGTAATAGAGAAGCAACCCGTTACTAAAAAGCGTGTCTCAAATGTTATTCACTACCAATCACGTTGTGCGAATGAATGAGAGCCAAAATGTTACCTCGCCTTTGTTGTGATTATCGCCCAAATGCTCGGAATTTAGGTGATACTCATACATGACCCAGTTGGTCCTTTTGACGTTAGCCACGCGGCCTTCGCAGAACACCAGCGTTTTCTTGATTCCTATCTGCTCGTTGGTGTCCTCCCTCGTAATGGCGCGGTCCTTGCCGGTCACTTTCCAGCAACCGGCTCTGGTCGTGCGGTTGGAGCGCCTGCTGTTCAAGTGATTGCGCTTCACACGGCAATAAAAAAACAGCTCCCTCCTGTTGAACATGTGATCAAACATATCGGGCAATTGCCAGGGTTCAAATTCGCATACATCGATCTCAGGAATTATATTGTAGTAGAGGTGGCCAGGTTGTCCAAGAATCTTGGGCTTCAAGTAAAGAAGGAGGAGCTCCTCATCGGTGGCATGGAATCTGAATTGTGGAGGGAGTAATCTCATGGCTTCTGGGATCGTGTCTTCCATTTGGATACCCACCTCGCGCGAGCAGAGAGAAGAAGAAGAAGAAGACCAAAGGACAGAGATTTTGTGTGTGGGTTCGGAGAGCGGCTGGACTAACAGTGGCCAAGTGCTCGCACTTTATAGGGTGGAATCGTGCCTTGACTTATTGACTGACATTACTTTGTACACTTTTTTTCTTTTTCTTCTCTGTGTTCGTCTACCTCCACAAGTAAGTTGTCTCGCTTGCTTGGGAAGAGTAAATCAAAACTAGGGTTTTTATACTTGGCATCAAGTCTTCACCACTAGTTGATCATTTTTTTTTTTTTGTTAGATAAACAGCATTTTTTTCTTGTGAGATCTTGTGATTTGTCTCTAATAATTGAAGATAATCAAGATTAGTAACTATTAATATCAACTGCTATAGGATCATAAAGTTAGTGCGTCCTTTAGAGTGGGGATTAATCCTATTGGGACATAAATGAAGTCCCCCACATCCTATCATGCATGCATGAAAATATACTTGATTTTTTAGGTATGATATATGTAGATGTCTTTGGAATTTCATGTGGATGCTCTCATTCCATCATATAACGAATCTTATCCTATAGTCTTATTCCATTAATATTGATGGTGAAAAACAATGGGGCACGCTTTAATGATTGAGACTAGATCATTAGTGTCCTCTTATGGAAAATATAAATTACAAAGACCTTTTTGGACCTTCTTGTTGAAGTTCTAAGCCTTGCTCCCAAAGGTTTGCACTTTTTTCCGTGGACCCACATGCGGTGGCACTTTTCAGTTAGCGTTTCATTATTCACTCCTTTTCGCTCACTATATTTTGTTTACGAATTTCTAATAGATATATTTATAAATAATAATAAAGTTTGGTAGAATGGAATTCTGCGACAGAATCACATCATCTCGACGCTTTCTTACCTCTCACTTCTTTTAACATTAATTAGATTCCATTATAATAACTAGAAAATTTTAATCAACTCATTTCAAAATAACAACATCAAATTTGTCTTTTGTGTTTTCTTGGGAAAACAACTTGCGGGTCTACAGTCCAGGGTACTGTATTGAAGAAAAAATTTGCTTTGAGACTTCAAATTATAATTGTCCCAAAAATCCTAAATTTATTGTTTAGTGGTTAATTCAATCTCAACCTTTTCAATTTTTCCCATTTAGTTGTAACATTTTTTTTAATGATTTGTCAATTTAATTTTAAACTATTTAACAATTTGTCAATAAAGTCATTCTAGCCAATTTCAACTAAAAATTATTAATGTGATGGTCTAGTCAATGCCGACCATCCCACATGGTATGGTTAATGCCAACATAACTGAAATTTGCAATTTTTATTAAATTTTCTCAATATTTTTCATTTTTTCCCTATAGTCTTAGGTTCAGTTACACCGCTCCCTTGGCAAATTTCATCTACGTTACAATTAAAAGCATCTAAGAACTTTCGATAGATCCATCCTTCTCAATCCTATCTACCACATATTTTAGCCAGTCAAATTGATCGTCATTTGTGATATGGATGTCAAGTGGAGCACCCATGTCCACGAGATACTGATTACAGGAGAGGTTCGGTTATCAGTTCCATTTGGATGAGTTTTTACACTTAAAGCAGACCGCAAGGCATGTTGGTACTGGACCTCTGGAATGTTACTCCAAGCGTTGTCATTGTCCAAGATCATGAACGATGGCATCGATCCAACTTCAACAGCCGTGATAGCATGATGTCTCGTTTGTTTATAAGTTGGCAAAGCACGATATTCTGCTGAACATTTCCAAGAGACAACAGGAAATGTTACCTAAATTACGGAACTCACATGCCCAGAAAGCGTAGCATTTCCAGTACAGATCGGCAAGTTTGTGAACTGGAAGATTGACAAAGGTCGGTAGAGGATGTTGTGAAATATCGAGACAAATAGAAAACAGCCGGCTGTGGTAATCATAAAATAATGGCCAATTCTAGCTTAAAAGCAATCATTTAGGCGCCAAATCTTCCGATCTTATCAACTACAAGAGCTTGTGAGTTATAAGTTCAAACAGGTGCACCAAGGTCCAGATGTGACCTTAGCAAACAAGAATCTGAACTAAAAGGCCTTCCATTTCCCACACAATCCCCCATCAAAACAACACAAGCTCATTACCTGATTTTAATGAAGTTCCATCGAAAGCCATAGAAGCAAGCAACATGAGCATTTCACCGTTCAACTTTCAGTTGAAAAGAGAATGATGTAATATTGGGTACCTGGTCAAGAAAGTTGGTCCCGAGATTGCAGTCATATGGGTGATACTCATGCATTACCCATACCGTCTCTTTCCCGTTTGAACCCCCTGTTTTCTATGAAAACTAAATTCCTCATAGTCCCAATCAACTTATTAGTACCTTTGGCATTGATCTTATTCTCTTGACCGGTTGTTTTCCAATGACCGGAAGGAGTTTGTCGGTCATACTTACTACTGTTCCATGTCCTGAACAAGAGACGAGACAAGAAACACTGCTCCGCCTCCTTCGACCTCACAATTGAGCGTGCTACAGATACATGCAGGTCAGTGAGCTTAGGATAGAGCAGTGTTGAAAATTGGAGATTGCCAGCATTTGCATACCAATATATATAGACATTGGAGATTGCCGAAAGGAGAAAAACTGTTCTAAACTGAAAATTTTTTGACTTGTTCTCCAAGTTTCAAAACTTCGTTGGAAAGTTTACTTCTCTTTCCGACCCTACCATGAAACTTCCCAGTCAAAAGCCATTCCCTCAAGGTCGTTGTCTTCAGCTCCCTCACGCATTAATTCCACTCAAACTTCCAGTAAGAAGAGTACTTATCTTTTAGGAGTTCAACTAAAATTTTCAGGCCTGAATTAATCAAAATTGCTCGTCATCCATGCTCAGTTCTTAATCTTTTGAATTGTGTACTGCATAGTAGGAGTTCATTAGGTTTCAGGACTTAAATACATGTGCCTGTGACGCAGCGCTCCTACAAATCAACACATAAGCACCCTGATACAGAATAATGTAATTTTCAAACAAGAACAGAGGACAAAGCCATGAAACAATCTAGGCATAATCCTACATTCAATAAGTCATATTTTCTTATCTTTTAAAGTTCAATATGATTTGAGAATAACCAAACATCGTCTCAACAATTTGCTTTTATATCCTAAAGCCACTAGTTACTCCATAGCATTCAGATAATTAAAACCAGCATGCTCCATTAAACTTGACATCTGAAATAGGATAGCATCCACGGAAAGAGTGCAAACTATAAAGAAGCCGCATTCAAACCAATCAGCTTCAATTCAAACTTCCGATGGTTTGGGTGTTTTAAAGTGTTCCTATGTGATGAAATATTTCGTCACCAGTCATTGTCATGCTAACCTTTTCCAACAAAGCCATTTTGCGAAATAAAAGGAGGCTGGCCAGTTGCTGTGCTTGGGGAAGTGATTCCCTCGTTTCTTCAAACGAATGCTGCAATCAGGGTACAAATTATTACACTAGAGCTGAAACTATAAAAGTCTCGTGTTGAAGTGTTGAGAGATGTCTGAATCGTGTTCATGGTGGATTAATACATCACCCATCCAATCTTTTCCCCCTTCGTTTCAATGTTTGCTTTATGCAACGTAGAGAAGGCAATGCGCCTGCAGATTCACCATAGAGCAGGCATGAATCTGTGATAGTAAACAGCTCAGAGCATGTCAATTTTTTCCAAGAAGGATTTAAGGTGACAAGAATTGTGTCATCTGCCTCCCAAGTATGTAAGAGGGAGAGGGAAGAAGGCGTGGGAAGAGGAGCCAATCACAACCTACTCGGATCGTGCTCAGTATCACAATTTCCAAACATAAAGGTGCAATCGAGTCGAAACCATTTGGAAAAGGAACAAAATTTCAGTCGTCAAGAGCCATCCAGCAACAGTAGCATCTAAAGGAATTGTTACATAAGAACCAAAGATCAGTTGTGGCTATCTCAAGCGAAGTTTAAGATTATCAAAAGCCCGACATACTTTTACAGTTTTTCTTTTCTTTAAAACAAATCAAGAGGTCCAATTTTTTTTTTTTTTTTAAGCAGAAAGAACGAGGAATGTTGATTCATAATTCGGGTTTGATATAACATCTCAAGTTTCATCTGTTCCAAGGTAAAATTTGCAATCTTGTCTAGATTTTCGGAACATACAGCAATGTGCAAGTTAGTTCCAATTCAGACCCGGAGGTACCGGCACAAGCACACGAAACAGAAACCTTCCTAGAAAAGCAGAGATCCGGAAACTCACTCCACCCGACTGGGGAAATTGCACAAGCCCAGAACGAGAAAGATCGGAGTTGACTTATATACCTGCAACTGCTGCAACTCCCACCGAGACGCTGGCAAAGAAAGATTCGATTTTGGATCTTGGGAGAATACGACCCATGAAGGACTCGTCAATCATTACTTGTGATATCCACAAGAAATGGCGTGGACATAACTAAATCCCAAGTAAGATTGACGAGTGATTCAGGGATCATATTGGGTCGTCACGAATTTCGAAACAAGCAAAAAATGCAAGCAAAAAGACGAAGTCTTGATCTCGTGGGCAGCTTTCGACGCGCATCCCCCCACTGTTCTTCTCCCATTTGCTCCCGCAAAGATTTATGGAGCTTTTTCTCTTTTTCAGAAAAGATGGTGCTAACGTGGTTAACAAGACGTAGGTACCCATCATTAATAGTGATCATTAGATTAATATTCCTAATAAAGAAATCTTATATGACCCGATTTAAAGTAAAACTGAGCAAGCTCTATCAAATTCAATGACTCAATGATCATGTCAACAAAATATCAATTTTGATCTTTGTATATCTACTATTACTTCATATTGCACGCAACTATGAAAATTTTTTGAGAGTAGAGAATACCTAGGTAATTACATATAAGCAAAAAATGAATGAGAATTTAGGATTGCTTTTTGTGTAAGTATATGATCAACGTAAATTGCGGTTATCCTTAACTTATGGTGATTGATGTCAACTTCTTCTACTATTATAATATTAAGTTAAATGTTATCATCAACTGGTAATTTGTTTATCACGAACTGATGATAATTTTTTAATTGAATGTTCTTTTCACTACAAATATTTTCCTTACATTGTGTTAATGTATCGTTGGACTAATGCACACGCTTCAATTTTCTTTTAAGTTGGTGAAATATACAGTTGGTCACATTATACATGACCGCTTGGCGACATAATTCAACTCCTCCTCCTTTTCGTTTCCACTCATTCATTTTCGCTTACTTATAACTCTCTTATAACTTTTCAAAAAATCCCAATTAGTGTATATGATAGCTCTAGTCTTCAAATTTGCAATGAATGTAAGTGGCAACACCCAATCTATTTCCCATACGGTATGCCAATTCCAAAGAATTTTCTTTGACAAGTTCTAATGTTTGAAAGATGTTCAATGTTATAAACCTGCGAGAAGAAGGCCGTTTGCACGATATGCACTACGAAATTATACTTGAAATCTAGTGATGGGACGGGTTACTTGAAGAGACATCAACATAAACATCCCACTGAAATGGTCAAGCCCAGGGGAGCTCCTCTGCCTTTACTATAAGAGGACATTGACATTTATACCTTTCTTTTAAGATTTATTTGTTTGAGTCTTCAATGTTAAGGTGCGTTTGTTTGCATTTGTTCGGTACGGTGTTTTTACTTATTAAGTAGTAATTTTTTTAGTATATTTGTCCAAGTTTGAGTCTTGCGTACTATCTTTTGCATTTACTAATTTTGTGCATAATTATTCCTACCAGTTGTCTTCCTATGAAAATATGATGTAGGATAATTTATTACCATCTACATTTCTTTGTTTTTCCATTTATTAATTCTATTTCAAACTATTTTAAAAAATCATAATAAAAAGAAATTAAATGTTTTTCCATTTGACCCGTGGCACCCTCGAGGCCCCCTGAATTGTTTCTTCATGGACTCTCTCATTTACCGTTCGGGACTCTCTAGACAGGCTACGGTCTCGGATATCTTTTCCGATCAAGGCCAAGCCACTAAGGCCATCATAGATTCATGGACATGTACTCTTCCTGTCCTCTCGCAGCACCCTGATCATTTCCGTTGGCCGGAGCATTCCTCAGGGGCCTTCTCAATTGCATCGGCGTGGGAAGCTATTCAACTGAAGCGCAGCCCGATCCCATGGTCCTCCTTCGTATGGAACAAGACACTATCCCCTCGTTACCGTTTTCACCTCTGGCTTATCACTAGAAACCGGTTGCCCACTCAGGTGTTTCTACTCTCTTATGGTAGGATTGCGGAGGGATCTTGTGCCTTTTGCAATCTAAGACCAGATTCTGTTGACCATCTATTTTTTGGTTGCCAAGTTACTGCTAGCCTCGTATTTTTTTGGGCTGCTTGGTGTAAACTCCCTTGGCAAAATAGCTCGTGGCTAGAAAATTTAAATTGTGCCAACAAATTCAGTGTATTGCTCGATTTGCTTTTGGGGCCCTGTGTCACCTAATATGGAAGACGAGGAACATCTTCTTCCGGGATCAAGTCCTGTTCGTTCTTGCTTTGAAGAAGCATCTCATTAAAGCCGTGAAGGACAAGGCTATGTCGTTCAGCCTCGTTGCGAACACGCCTAAGAACAGGAAGATTCAAAGAAGTTGAGGACTCGATCCCTCTATTTTTTCTTCCGACGTGTCAGATTTATCCTTGTAAAATTTGACCGAGAGTTGCCTCTTTTTTGATTCCCCCTTCCTTTTTACTTTCGGCACCCTTTCACTCTTTATGACTTGTTTGTCTCCAAGAGTGTAAGCATTTTGATGCTGAGATCTCTTTCTTGTAAATTTCCGTTTGGTTAAAAGTTAATACTAATCTTATCTTACCAAAAAAAAAAAAAAAAAAAAAGTTGCAACGTAAGCTAACATAGCCAGTTATTATCACAGGTTGTGCTTGGCACGACTCGTAAAAGTGCCAGGCCTTCACGGGCCGCCTTGGCACAGCCGTGGCCATTACTATTGAGTGGGAAATATCAATATATCGTTGGCCTTTCTTTCCATGTATGTAATGTTCACACTTGTGGAGGAAGTTTCAAAGGCCTTCCTCTGGAAGGTCTTGGCGTTCAGATTCTATCCTGCCAAAGTCTATGTTCACACTTGTCACCCAAGTTTCAAGGCCTTCCTTTGGAAGGCTTGGAGAAAGTTGAATTTTCTATCCCACCAAAGTCAAAAAGATTTCACTTTCTTTCTTTCTTGGCGTTTTCTGATTGATCCCACCTGTCGCACTCCCACTACCAGATTCCACAGCATTAATCGTTCTAACAATTACATCAATCAGCAGACAATCCCACCTTCACATCCACCAATTTAGGATCATCATCAATGAGGACAAAAATTAAAGAAATACCCTGAATAACATAACACATTTTATTTAAGTATGTTACATCCCCATCAGCCGAAAACACAACCTGAAACAAAAGAAGAAGCACGACTCTGAAGCCAGGACTCGCACGAATTGTGAAACTACGTGTTTCACTTCACTTCAGAAGCTACACTCGCAATACTTGATACATCAGAAGTAAGTAAAAAAGAAAAAAACGCACGCTCACGCACACTCCTTCCAAATCATGCTCCACCATTGTAGGATGTTGTGGAGAAGTCTTCATACATTTCCGCAGCCCAACCGGTAAAGTTTGCTGAGTTGCTGCCTGGAGATAGGATGCGTCCATAGTCGAACTCATTCCCGTTGTTGTCATATGAGAAATCAAAGAAGGACGACCATACTTCCTCTTCCTCTGCTCCTGCTCCTGCCTGTGGCTGAAAGGTTGGAGTGTTGTTGTAGTCTGGTAAACGGTCGTCCAGTCGCTGAATTGGGTATAATGAATCCATAATTTCTCCCATTGACATCTGCATTCAAAACATGTAGATTATATAAACCAACTCATCTTAAGTATGTTCCCTTTTTTTTTTTTTGTTACAGAAACAATCTTGAAGTATGAAATAAACTCAGTCCCACTGATGTTGCTTGTGTGATAGTGCAATCGTTAGTATTTTGGCCATAGAAAACCAATGAGTCTCTGTGACTCTGATATGCCCTATAGGACGTGGGACTAAATCCGATCCTAGATAAGTTCTAAAGAATAAAACACTTGTATCTCACCTCGGGTTGAGTATCAGCAGCTCCTTGGTTATCAACAACTCCATCGTTGGGGGTGTTGCAGAAGCTCAGCAAGTCCCCTTCCTGATTCACAGGGGGATCTGATACATTGCTAGCGCATGTAAGAGGGCTACTTGAATAGACTTCTGGGCTGATTGCCGGAGCATGCCCCATCGTCAGTTTCTTGTCTTTCTTGTTCTTGATACGACATGCCACATATGGCAGCATCTGCAAATATATGCACCAGCAACATCAGTAACAGAAAAACAACCGTTACTAGAAAGCATCTCTCAAATGTTATTTATAACCAATCGCGCTGTGCAAAGGAATGAGAGCCAAAATTGTTACCTCGCCTTTGGCGTGATTACCGCCCAAACACTTGGAATTTAGGTGATACTCATGCATGACCCAGTTGGTTCTTTTGCCCTGAGGCACGCGACCTTCATAGAACACCAACGTCTTCTTGATTCCTAACTGCTCGTTGGTGTCCTCACTCACGATGGCGCGTTCCTTGCCGGTCACTTTCCAGTAACCGGCTCTGGTCGTGCGGTCGGAGCGCCTGCTGTTCACATACTTGCGCTTCACGCGGCAATAGAAGAACAGCTCCTTCCTGTTGAACTTGCGATCGAACATGGCGGCAATTGCCATGGTTCTGATTCGCATACATCGATCTCCGGAATTATGTTGGAGTAGTGTTCCTCGGGCTGCCCTTGAATCTTGGGCTTTAAGTAAAGAAGCAGAAGCTCCTCATCAGTGGCATGGAATCTGAAACCTGGAGGGAGTAAGCTCATGACTTCTGAGATCGTGTCTTCCATTTGGATTCCCAACTCGAGCAAGCAGAGAGAAGAAGAAGAAGACCAGAGGACAGAGATTTTGTGTGTGGATTTGGAGAGCGGTAGGTTTAACATCGGCCGAGTGCGGGGAATTTATAGGGTGGAATGGTGCCTTGACTCATTGACTGACATCACTTGGTTTACGTTTTCTTTTTATTATTTTTTAATGTTCGCCTTCCTTCAGAAGTGAAATTGTCTCCCTTGCTTGAGAAGTGCAAGACCACACTGTTCACCGATGAATGGACCACTTCGTCCTATGTAGGAATATCTTTTAGCATACTTGAGGAAGCTGATTGCTGGACCCCATATGCATGATCAAGAGCGTTCATACGACATGCCAAAGTCCAATCAGCCTCCTCTTTCTCGGCATCCATCAATCTTTTTCTCAACCCATGAATCAAAACTAGGGAAAATTATCAAAAAAGTTCTAAACTTATTTCAATTGTGTCAATTTAGTTATAAACTTATTTTTTGATCAATTAAGTCCAACCTTTTTGCAATTTTGTTTAGTTCTTCCAACTAAAATTAACTTAGCCGGCGTTGATGTGATAATTATTTAATAATATATTTTTTTTAATTTTTTTATTAATTTTGATCTTTTTTTCCTTCTTTTTCTGTTTTTTTTTTTCTCCTCCCTTCTCCTTGCAATTGAGGCGGTCGAGCAAGCTCACCTCGCCATCGCTAGCAAGGGTGAGCTCGACTAGCTACTGGCAGGGTGAGCCCCTGCCAAATCCGAAGAGGGGGCCCTACTATCATTGGGTCCATGACGGTGAGGTCCCCCTTGCCAGATTTGGTAGGGCTCACCTCGCTAGACCTAGCGACAAAAAGGCCCCCCTCGTTGAATCTGGTGAGGGCTTGCCCCGCCAGTGGTGACTGAGCGAGCTCACCCTCGCCTAGTGACGGCAAGGTAAGCTTGCCTGGCCACCTCAGTCCGTGCAACCGACCAACCCTCGGCTAGTCACTGAAGCCAAAGGAAGAAGGAGGAGGAGGAAAAAAAAAAAAAAAAAAAAAGATAAAAATTAATAAAAAATTCAAAAATAAAATATTATTTAAAAATTGTTACTAGCGTCGGCCACGGCCACGTCAATGTTGGCTAGCCAATTTTGATTGGAATGACTGAATTGGCACGATTACAAAAGATTTATGATTCAATTGGCCAAAAAAATAAATTTATAATTGAATTGACATAATTACAATAGATTTATGACTTTTTTGATAATTTTCCCATCAAAAGTAAGGTTCTAATCATTTGATCTTTCATTAGATAATCAAGATTAGTAAGTACGAATTCTCACAGTTATATAACCCTTTAGAGTGGGGATTAATTCAATTGGGACACTAACGAAGTTCACAAGTCCTAAAATGCATGCATGAACATATACTCAACTTTCAGGTATGGTATGTCGAAGTTTTTAGAATTTTATATGGACGCTTTTGTTCCATCAGACGAGGAATCTTATCCGATGGTCTTATTTTATTAATATTGAAAGGAAAAAATGATCGAAATTAGACCACTATTGTCCTCATGTGGAAAATATAATTACTAAAAATCTTTTTGGACCTTCTTGTGGAAGTTCTAAGCCTTGCTCCCAAAGGGTCGAACTTTTTCTCCGGGACCCACATGCGATGGCACTTTCAAGTTTCAGTGAGGTTATTCTTTCCCCCCACATGTTTCACTATTTACTCCTTTTCGCTTACTATATTGCTGACGAATTTATCGTACATATGTCCATTAATAAATAATAAAGTCTGGTAGAATGGAATTCCCATGTATAGTGACATCGTCTCGACGCTCCCTTACCTCTCACTTCCCTTAAAATTAATTAGACGTGTTACTTTATATTAATTAGAAAAAAATTAATCATCCCATTTTATATAGTATAAATGTTTCTACAACAATATTGAAATGTCGGAGAAAGTGTAGAAAGATAGGAAATAAAATAAGTAAGAACTAAATTGAATAAGTCACTAGTTACTTGTAGGAATCAATCTAAGAGATAAGAGCACAATAAAAAATCCTTCTTATTCTCAAGCTAAAGGCTAAATGAATTATCATTCAAATCAAGTCTACTTTCTTATTCATCATAGCATGTTTATATAGATGCGCTTGGAACAACCCTCCAAGCATTAGTAATTACTAAGACTCTTTGGAAAGACAAAATGACTCATAGAGAATCGCCAATTAAATAAAGACTTTGGAAACTTTAAACAACATTTACTAAATCTTGAAAATATAATAAATAAATGTTGTCGGATGTAGGTATCCAAAACTTACTTGATCCAATGAATGTGGACATCCTTCAAATGTGCGGCTATCGAAGTATTAGTATGGTTACTAAAGTATCAGTAACTATGCGATCAATAACACTTTCATATAATCAATGTTGTCTCGGAATGCTCCGGCATCAAATATAGCAACATGAATTTGCCTTACTTATGTGTTATGCTTGGAAAAAACGACTTGTGCCTCCACTATTTTGGGGTGCTATATTGAAAAAACGATGTGCTTCTAAGCATCATATTTAATACGGGATTTCTCAAACAGAAAGTAAACTCTTAATTTGAAGGCAGCCCATATAAGATTGACACATTGTGGAAAAATCTATTTATTTATTTTTTATTATTATTATTATTATTACTATACATCCGCCGATCGAGTCCCCTTTTGCTTACCTTATTTGGGTTCACACAACTCGCCAGTGCTCGGTGGCACTAGCAAGTCTCGCCGCAATCCGCTATTTAGACATTAGTACTTGATGTCGGGCCTCCCCAGGGGGCTAGCTCATGACTCCAACACCAGGGCCCCCACTTAAGACATTTTAGCAACGAGAGAGCTCGAACTCTCGACTTCGGTGATGAGGGAGAGAACACATATCAACTGCACTGCCGGTGATTAGGTGTGGAAAAATTTATGTTTTTTTTTTTTTTTTTTTTTTGAACCGGGAACCGTTGGCTGGCCCTGACGTAAACCCGGGGCAGACTGAGCCACCACCATAGACCCAGCCGCGTTTGAGTCGCACGAACGCGACGCCTCTGGGATTTGAACCCCTCCCCTTCGTGAGGGGGAGATGGCCCAAAGCCAGTTGTGCCACCGCGGGCGGTGGTGTAGAAAAATTTATGTTTATATTTATATAGCTAAAAAAACGTTCATTTGTCACGTTTCTCCTTTTCCGGTTCCCTTTTAGATTCTCATAGAATTGCAGGTTTTAGGTCTTATATTGAATGTAACTTTATATGGGCGCGTGGCATGGATTTAACTGTATAACTGATATATTTACTTTAATTTTTTTGAAGTTATAATGATGAATAGATATTTGAAAAACAATTTAACGATGCCGTCTTACTCTCAAGTTTTACGAGAATCGATTTTGTAAATAGAATAGCTTTTATTAGAAATGTTGTGGGTTTTCCGATTGAATGCAATGAGATCCATATCTCCATAGAGAGTGGTGCTTTTCTTTAGTAGTCAACCATCTTACCAAGAAATTGCCCTAGATACCGGAAACTAAATTATGCCTTGACCTTTGACATTTTGACGTATTGTGGAAAGTTCATTGCATGATGATTTGAACTTCTTTTCTATAAGTAATAATTTAACTCTTATCCGGCCGCGCCTGAAAAAACAAACCGATCGAATGAAAAGAATTAGTTTTCTTGGCAAGATATATTTTTGCGCAACTCATGCCTAGAATGTTGGCAGTAAACGAAATTGGATATCAAAATTCGCATACTTAATCAGTCTAACTTTGATATCTTTTTAGTTAAAATATGCATCGAAATTCACTTAATCATCTCTTTTTAAAGAAAACCCGCACAAAGCGCGGATACAAATACTGGTACGTATTGCGTACAGGAGTTAGTATTAGTTTGTTACCAGTCTCCATGTTAACTCCCCTATCACGGCTCGAATTTTTTTTGAAGAGATTAATGAGACATAGAGGCGACATAAGAAATGGTACATATTTAAACCTAAATAGCACATCCAAGAATGGACATCAAATACATCTTCCCTTTTGGAGTTGTGTTATACAAGATAAGAGGATATTTTCGAGGAGAATTACAAAAAAAAAAAAAATCCTAAATATATTATAATTGTGCCAATCAAATCCTAAATCTTTTACATTTGTGCCAGTTGAGTCATCCGGCCAATTTTAGCCTACCGGTGCTAACGTGACATTATTAATGTAGTATTTTTAAAATAATTTTTGAATAATTTTTTTTTCTTTTTTTTTTTCCTTTTGTTGTCTTTAATTTTTTCCTCCTTCCCCTTCCCCTTCCCCTAGGACACCCTCGCCTGCTTTGGGTGAGGGCCGCAACACCCTCACCCGATCTGCCCTTACTTGACCAGATTGGTCGAGGCCGTTACAGCCCCTGCCCAGATCCCCTTTCCAGATCCGGGTGAGGGACCGCGCGCCCATGCCCTAGCTGGAGAGGGCGTCGTGGCCCGCGTCTAGAGCCAGCGAGGGCGTTGTGGCCCTCACCTGTGGCCGGTGAGGGTTGGCTGGTAACCCTCATCAACTCAAGGGGAAGGGGGAAAAATTAAAACATCAATCCATTGTATTAGCCAGAACGACATATGTATCAACATGAATGGAGGATATCTACCTGTAAAGAAGACAAGAACATCAGGACTGGCACTCGATTTCCTTGGAGCAACGATTTTTGAACAATTCAGGATAGATCGAGGGAAGCATACGGATGTCAAAAGCGAGAGGTCCAACTCCATGACGAGTTCAACGAATGAAGTGAGTAAGAACAAAGGACGTAGATCGAGCAAGTCACTTCGAGGGCACACTCCCTCCTTTCGCATGGCTCGATATCCCGAGAGAAATTGGAGTATACTCTCCATTTTCCAAGCGTTCCGTAGTTTCCGAAAAGAGTATGTCAACAATATTGCGTTGCAACGTACGGCTAACGAAATTTTTTTAGTATCGTCACCAAGCAATCTTTCATTCTTGAGGTTGGAGGCGGTCGATGAGCAAAATGGCATCACCAGGTACCGCCCCAACCATCCCAAACCGGTCCTCAGAAAGTACAAGAAAAGAGCACGGCTTGCCCCTTAGAGTGATCCTCGGAGGCAGCCGCCGGTGCTTAGATTAGACAAATATGCTCAGTGATTACGAGCTCATCACTGCTTACTGTGATAAGCAAAGTAACAGTAAAGAGGCGGGATTGAGGTGTACTTCGACCGGTAAAGCCGAATGTAATGTCTTTACATTGAGAGTAGCTGCTCGATCCACGTGCTGTTGTTCTTCGTGGGACTTCGACAATGGAGATTGAGGCAAGCATGATGATTCATGTGCCTCGTCGAATCATTTTATATGACGAAAACAAGGGCGCTTGTCGTATCATTTCCCTTGGGCATTGAATTTAACGAGAGATGTTACACCTCAGGCCAACGGGGTTGATGGTTGGCGATGCTGTCGCTTGTCTTTTCTCAAATTGCCATCCGGAGCGCCCGAAGTCAACGCACGCTTGAACTTGCGAAGGAATCACTTCCCGACAGTCGTCCACCGTCACTCCACAACCCCCCAGTGAGTTGTTCCTCGAATCGAATAGCAATGATTGAGAACAAGGAAGCTTAGTCGAATTCGAAGGGACGCAGTGTACGAGACCGCTCAAATTCTTGACGCGGCCGGCAATTTCAACGTCGACTTCACAGTTGCAGTCCCTTCTTTTTGTCTGGACGTGAAGGACCCCCAAAATAAAGAATTTAAGCGGTGGTCGAAAGCCAAGCACCAAGCGCCATCGCTTTCGCAAGACTCCGCATTGTCTCTCTCTCTTGCTCTCTCTCACCTTGTCCATTTCCACACCAGACTCGGTCGTTGTGGAACTCTTTACACACCTGGCGAGAGAAACAGAGGACCCGGGATTTCTCTGTGCCTTCGAGTGATTTCTTCTTTCAAGGTATGAAAGGGGAGCGAGCTTTCCGACCATGCGTGACTTTGGTCTGCGAGGAATATCTGTCTTGCTGGAGAACTAACTGCCAACTTGCGTGTAATGGGTGTTTGATCATTCGCTTGTTTGACTGACCAGCACTCTGTCTCCGCTGTCAGCTTCTTTTTTGTCCGTCTTCTCCGCATTTACCAGTTTACAAGTTGGTTTTCTGGTCGAGAATTCATGTCTTTTAATAGAGTATGAAGCTATTTGATCCTATGACTACCACAAGATTCGGTGGTTACTAACATTATTTTGTCGTCCGGTCTTTCCCTTTTTTTCCTGGTAGAATTACTTGGACATGGGCAAGAAGCGTGTAATGTTACCAGCTGAGGAGCTCGACTTGTCTGCTGTCAAGTATGAGCCTGAAGTTATCAACGGTCAGTCTTATATCCTCCTGCATGTTCCTTTAGTATGCTTTTCCTAGCAGTTTCTGCAAATCAACATTGTGAGTTTCTGGATCATGCAAAAACGAGTTCGCCAAAATCCTAACTTGGAGGAGCCCTCTTGGCTGACTTGCAGCTCCACATCTGACCGGTCTCACGTTCAGGCTGTTTGTCAAGATACTCGAGGCACCAATAATCGGCCCTGCTATCATCTCTAACATGAAGAAAAAGAACGGAATGGTTGAGGTGCGGTTTTGTTTGGTCTTGCCTACTGCATTCTTCGAGCAGATTTTCTTGCTTTGATGCTGGAGGATTGAATGTGACTGGGCTTTTTCTTGTAATTGGCAGCTTCTTAGGAGTACTGTGATACCAGAGCCCCGAATGTATAAACCTGAATATCCTCCTCAAGGTTTTTCCCCTTAACTGGTTAGCTTTGGTGGCTGACTTGTGTGTTGACATAAAACGGTGGGAACCAACCTATTTAACTGAATTTGGGAAAAGCTCTGTCAAGATGTTTCTCGCTGCTGAACAAACTGCAAATTTTTCGTGGGATCATTATATTGGAAATCTTAAAACTTATTATAAAAGTATAATTAAATCCTAAAACTCATCAAATTGATATTTGAATCCTTTCATTAACTCCATTCAATTTGACTAACATTGACAATTGACGTCGCTTTTTTTTAAATATTTGTTTTTTACATAGCGATAACGTAGCTAAAACATGAAAGATAAAGCTAAAACGTCTCACTTTGTTCTAAATCTAATTTTTACCAATTTTATTTAAATTAAATTAAAAAACTAAATTAAGAAAAGAAAACAAAAGAGAGAGGACTTGCTACCGCCCTATCATTGCTAGGAAGGGCCACAAAAGTATGGGATGGCCAGTGTCTGGCAACCCTTGCGTTGACAAGGGTCACATGCCCCTCCAGATAGAGCAAGAGTTGCCAACCATCGCCTATTGCCAGCGAGTGTCGCTGGCCGCCATTGCCAAATCAAGGTAGGTCGTTAAAACTCCAACACCACACCCCTCCCCCAAAAATTTTTTAAAAAAAGGTTTTTTTTTTTAATTTGTTTAAGCCATGCCATTGCCATATAGAATAGAGAAAATAATTTAAAAAGCTGCATTAGTATTTTCTGTTAAAAAGGTTAGATGGAGTCAACGAAAGAATTCGATTTCACCAATATGACAAATTTTAGAATTTGATTACACTTTTTGTAAATTTTAGGATTAAAATGTATTTTCATGATAATTTTTATGATTTTTAGTGCATTTATTCCATTTTTCTTTATTCGAGAAACTAGAGGAAATTCGTTCTAATTCATGGCATGCTTTCTACTTTTACTTGAAAATTCTTCTCTCTCTCTCTTCCCATCACTTTTCCCAGTAATTTTCGTGCTCTCCCCTGCTTTTCTCTTCCCTATTATTTTCAGCCAATGCATGCTTTGCAGTGCATTCGTTGGCAATCAAATGCACTGAATAGGGAGAGTAAGAAGAGGGCACACTTGGCATTAGCAGATCAACCTGCAACATACAATTGATTCTAGTAGAGTGCATCCTTCCCATTAAAAATATATGCTATGATGAAGCTATTAATGTCTAGATCCGGAGCCTGGTACCGTCATATTGTATGAAGATGGAAAACCTGAAGACCGGGTAGAATTAGCGTTGAGATGTCTTCCGGAGTATGATCCTGCCAACTCCTGGAATGGGCATCTCAGTCAATTTCACTACTGGAAAATACGGGATTATGCCTATGGTTATCGTTCTAAACTTGTAACCCCATCCATGGTAAGTCCATGTCGGTACCTATGAGGAGTCTCTTTATTTTCAGCTAGAGCAAGACATGACGTCTTACTGTCCATTACTAGGTGGCAGAACGGATTATTACGGTCATCGAGGAGTTTAGCCATAAGAAACCTCCAGCTCCTTTACTAATTTCTTTTGATGCTGAGGAAGTCAGGAAACAAGCTGCTGCTTCCACAAAGAGGTTTGAGGAAGGTAGGGCAATCTACCGAAACGTGAGCTTAACTCATTGAAATGTTTGCTTTTGCACCTTGAAAGAACAGTTCCTGCTTGGTGTGCGGTGCACTGCCAGTAGTTGGTGCAGGGGAGGCTTGATAAATTGATGGCATTTCTGATGCAGGGAAGCCATTATCAATCTTGGATGGGATTTTCATGGCAATTAAGGATGACATAGGTTGCCACCCCTATATAATGAAGGGTAAAAAAAATTGGTTGAAGTCTTCGTTGTTTCTCCAAAAAATTTCACTATTTTTTTAGTCTGTGTATATGATAATTTCCATTGACAGGTGCAACAACTTGGATGGATGAAACTAATTCAAATAATGAAGATGCAGTTTGTGTTTCTCGATTACGTAGCTGCGGTGTAATCTTGGTGGGTAAAGCAAATATGCATGAGTTGGGCATGGGTACAACTGGAAACAATCCTAATTATGGGTGAGTTTTATTATGTGGAAATCTTGTAATTCACAAGCTAGAGTACGAGAAATGCGGGCAAGAAAGTTTAAAGGGTACCAGGAAATCTTCTATGGATCAGCAGAATCATTTCATCAATTGCTATGCTGGCACGTAGCTGATGTATCATGAACTTGTCAAAATTGACATTCCTTAGAAATTGTCCCTCATCTTTCATCAGAATTATTTACATGATCACTACATTGAATGTAGAGTAATGTTGTCAATATTTTGTTCTTGATGTGAATCAATCTTCCAGTGGAACTTTGTTT
Organism: Eucalyptus virginea; assembly: GCA_014182375.1. Lineage (NCBI taxonomy): Eukaryota > Viridiplantae > Streptophyta > Magnoliopsida > Myrtales > Myrtaceae > Eucalyptus > Eucalyptus virginea. The sequence goes on along the minus strand of CM024522.1, from coordinate 30,835,100 downwards.
TAAAGGTGACTTTTTCTGGCGGAATTCTGAAGTGCTTCGAGATTGCTTATTGTCGACCTTGTCATGCTTAACGTGGTTTCATTTTATTTTTACTAATTAATTTGAAGGAAAAAGAATGTATTTCCACGTCCCACATAATCAGCCAGTGATAATACCGCTCATCCTAGGGATTACGGTATTTTTCTTCTCGCAAGAATGTGTCTTCCTTCTCACTCCTCTCCTTTTTCTTGTGCAAAATGATCTTGAAATGGTTCGTCTTTCTTGTCTTTTATTCATCAACAAATGTTATATTAACCACTCAATTTGACTTATCTCATTCGGTTACCCTCCTTCTTAAATATATATGAATTGGCACAAGTCTGTTCTCAATTTACACACACTCCATTAAAAGGTTTTTGTTCGCAAACTTTTGTCATAAAATTTATTGGTTATGTATCTGCAGAACAACAAGGAACCCTCATGCCCCAGAAAGGTATACTGGTGGATCTAGCTCCGGACCAGCAGCAATTGTTGCTTCTGGAATTTGCTCTGCTGCACTTGGGACAGATGGTGGAGGTTGTACTAGAGTTCTACTGTTTGGCTTGTGCTTACCATGTATTATATGCTGACACCAACTTCACATAAAAAGACAGGTTCAATTCGAATACCTTCTTCCCTTTGCGGAGTAGTTGGACTGAAAATGACATATGGGCGAACTGATCTTAGAGGGTTAGATTTCAAACTTTTTCTTCTACAAATGCTAGGGACCTAGTGCAGGCTTCAATACACAAAGTTGTGAATCATGGTGATATTGTGTTTGTTAAAGAGTTCTGCCAATCTATGCAGTTCGCTATGTGAGTCTGGGACTGTGGAAATTATTGGACCAATTGCATCATCGGTGGAAGATGTCACGCTAGTGTAAGTATTCTGGACTTGCTGGATGTTAGGCGCTACTCCTCAGCTCATCAGAGTTTAATGTTTATAATGTCATTATGGAAATCAACAATTTTTGTGGTTGTAGGCATTGAATGATCATCAATTTTTTGGTGTTGGCACTTTTTCTTTGCCACTTGTCTTGACTTATTAGCAGATGAGTTTGTTTAGAGGAAACTTTGAGTTTGAATCACAACATTAGGAGCATTGTCTCTTCCTATATTCATTGTCATAGGTTTCGATTGTTGTCATGTAGGTTGGAACAGTTTTTTTTTTTTTGGTCGAATGGTTGGAACAGGTTAGCATGCAATTTCAGTTTTTTATTTTCAGATAACCTTGCAAAAACAAAGACATGTTAAGAACTTCTTTGACAAGGGTAGCATGTGATTTCTCTCTGACTTGGCGGTAACAGTACAAACTGTGAAGAAAGGAACAGTAATGGAAAACTTGGATCTTTGAAATTTAAAAAGCTGAAGTGAATTCTATCTCATGTGATCATATGGAGTCCTCATAATCAAGGATCTGAATGTCTTTCACAGTTACTTTTGCTTCTTTATGAGACTTTACCTGGTGACCTCCAGCAGATCACACTTGCCATTATTTAAAGCTCTCCGCAGTCTAAACCACCAAAAGGATCATATGATGTAGTCCTTAGGCATCACAGTTGGGCTTATCTGCCTTAGTCGAAGCAACAACCACACAGATCTCTTTAACAATATGATGTTTGTGGCTTCAGTTCTGGCTGTTTTCTTGATGTTCTTATCGTTTAACTTCAATCGCATCTTTAGTTTCTCTTATATATCACACAATTCTCATCTTGGCAATGTTACACCAGGTATGCTGCAATCCTGGGATCCTGTCCTATAGACAAAAATACTTTGAAACCTGTAAGTCTCTTATCTTCATTAACCAAAGAATGCAGCTATGCCTGATTTATGACATGCACTTTGAAGTACACGTTAATGCTACCAATTCAATTGGTCTCTTGCTGCCAAGCCTTCTTTTATGCAGGTTGTGAGCAGACTAAACTGCTTTTGCATGATGATTGTCATAATACTACTAACATGTGCTAGTTCTTGCAGTCACCGCCTTGCTTGCCAAATTTTCCATCTCTTGAAAGTTTGAATGCCATGGGATCGTTGCGTCTTGGAAAATATGCTCCAGTAATAGCAGATTCCTATATGTTTTTAGCTTTCCTTGTATTTCTTTTTATTTTTTTTTCTTTTTCCCCTTTCCAATACATAAACAAATTAATGGTTGCAGTGGTTCAATGATGTTCATTCAACTGATATCTCCGACAAATGTGAGGATATTCTGAATCAGCTATCCAAGATCCATGGCTGCGAAGTAAGTTCTGCTTCAGTTGAATAGGCCTTCCAACATTACATAATTTTCCACAGAGTACTGCGTCTCTAAAGCTTAAAGTAACTTTAATCTTTCCTTGTTTCACACCTTTCTATCCGTATCCCACTAATGAGTTGGCTCTCCTGTAGAGTTCACTGCACAAGGCATGAATTCTGTCTTTTTATTCATATAAATTGCTAAGTTCCTAATTTGACTTATATGTGTGCAAGGTGGTAGAGATTGTTATACCTGAGCTGCATGAGATGAGCACTGCTCATCTAGTTTCAGTTGGATCCGAGATGTTAACTGCATTGAATCCTCACTGTGAGGATGGGTAAGTCCACCACTCTAATGTACTTGTAAAATAGCATCATCGTCGATCTGACCAGAAATGGAACACAGCTGAGTAGGGAATATTCGAAGGTGATGTTCATTCTCTGTTATTGGTAATTTATCTTGGACTGAATATCATGTTCTCTTTTCTCAGGAAAGGTACAGAGTTGAATTACGATTCGCGGACCAACATGGCACTGTTCCGGTCATTCACTGCATCGGATTATGTTGCTGCCCAGTGTCTTAGGTGAGCCAAAAAAAGAAGAGAAAATTGCATGTTATTCTCAACATGAAATACTTGCACCCATCATGTAAATATATAATGTCCTCCCACTGTTTTCATCTAGGCAGAGTCTGAATACCTGTACTTATTCATGTATAGTTTTTAGATGAGCTATATCATAGCTGAAGCTAACAAAACCGTTGAACCTAGTTTATTCAGTTTAGGTATTCGTCTTCCATGTGGTCATTTGAAAATGCATTCGCAATCTCATTCAGTTCTTTTTTATAATATTCTAAGACATGGTGCTCATGCTGATATCTGATTTCAGGAGAAGAATGATGTACCATCATATGGAGATCTTCAAGAAAGTTGATGTCATAGTGACGCCGACTACTGGGTAGGTCATGGTGTGACTAGCTCGACTTGGTGTTTACCTTCAAAATACAGTTTCAATGCTTGATGATGCGTAATTGGACTTGCAAGCCTGATCTAAGCATAGTTTTGTCTTTTCAATCACATCCAAGTTTGAGAAGGAGCAAACCAGTAGTACGCATAGTTGGACTTAAATTTGTGATCCCTCCTTCAAGCCTGGCACCTAATCAGAATCACGCCATTCAAAATTTGAGTTTTCAGTCATTCAATGTTACCTCATTCTTCTCGTAGATTTTCAACTGACACAAAATTTTTTATTACAGAATGACAGCACCTAAAATACCTCCTGGTGCCCTCAAATATGGTGAAACGGATATGCAGGTTACAGGTTTGTCAGTCGCATTATTAATCTCTGGTTTGATAGTAACCATCTTTTCACAAAAATCGCATCAGAACCATAAGTTTCGTGCACATGCTTGCTTTAATCGCTATAACAAGTTTTCAGATATTCAATGTGACATCCTTCCTGAGAGAAAATTCTCATCTAGTTTATGTGCACACTCTCTCTGTTTCAGGTTCTCTCATGCGATTTGTCGTTGCAGCAAATCTTCTAGGTCTTCCTGCCATTTCTGTCCCTGTGAGTGACGCTGGGTTTGCATATGCAATTTCGTGTGATATTTGTGTCTCGAATCCTTTTCTTCATTTGCACAGAAACTGTCACTTTAGATTGCCAACAGATAACATCATGCCAAGAAATTGAGCTATAGCTCATTGAGCCAGCTGAAGAACAAATGTTATTAGCCTTCCAGCTTCACCTTTTGCAACTGCATTAAGTCATATTATTCATCAACTCTAGTACAGTCATATCTAGCTCATTCTGTTACTTTTGTTGTGAATTTTACAGATTGGGTATGATAAGCAAGGCCTTCCAATTGGTTTGCAACTGATGGGCCGTCCGTGGGGTAAAGCTTCAATTTTGCGCCTGGCTTCTGTGGTTGAGGTATATCTTTTTTCATTTTGCGCACTTCAAGTAATTTGAGAGAAGGATGCCATCGTTTGCCTTTTTCTCTTTGCTTTCAGGAACTCTGTGGATCTAAGAAGAGGCCTGTGTCTTTCTACGATGTTCTGAAGACATGTTGAATGCAGCTTAGCTTCTGTTGCTGATGTTTCTCTGCCGCTCATTGGTTGGGTTTTCAAGCAAGCTGGGAGATCTTTGTAGTGACTTTATTGCTCTTGCTTTAGCAGAGACTTCTCTGTTTTAATGTCAATTTGGAAAGGACATAGTTATCTGTCTACTTTTGTGCTGATGTTGGCTTATCTGAAGCCTAATTACGATATGAAGATTGGATTTTTTTATTAGATAAATCATTTATAGACAGTGACTTTCTGTTTTTCTTTATTAAATCCATGGTTTTATTATCGTTTATTTACATGTTCACTGCAAAAAATGGTTAGATAATTCTCGTTTCTTGGTATTATTGTGAGATATTTGAGCTGAAAACCGAAAACAAAACTATTAACAAGTGTCAATAGTAGGCGGTGATGATAGGACAAGACTTGGTTGATAATATAAGAGTTTGGTGAATAACATATGTAATTGATTAAAAAATAACAAACAACTTGAAGAGAATTGCTACTTGCTAAGGAAGTTATTGATAGTAAATATTAGCTGTTGATGAGAACCTGAGATGAAGTCATTGGCATCGACATATAACTTATTGATATTTTTGGATATGTAATTTTATTTTATTTTATAGAAAAGTGTTATTAGATAATAGGTAACTATGGTTTCATTTAGTATTGCTATTTCAAATTTTCTGTAACTTCTAGTGGATAAGCATTGGTGTAACTTTTTCTAATTGCTAATAGGATTAGGAAATTATTTATTTTAAAAATAGGATTATCATGTTATCTTTTTAAAAAATAATAACTATTTGTGATTATTAATTGTAGGGTTTAAATAATCACATTGTACTCTTTGGACCAATCAAGTGGCTTCACTTGTTAAAGCATTATGAATGTTGAACGAGATATAACAAAGCGTGTGTAACATGATTGGAGGAATAATCTGTAAACAAAGACAAGAACATCAGGACCAGCACTCGTATTTCCTTTGAACAACAATTTCTGAACAATTCAGGATGGAATATAGGCAAGCTTACGGAGGTCAGAAGCGAAAAGATCAGATAGTTCAACAAATGAGGTAAAATAAGAACAGGGGAACTGGATATAGGAAGTAATTTAAATAGGATTTGTATTTGAATATACTTCGAGGGCTTCCTCCCTCCTATCGCACGGCTCGACATCACGAGAAAATTCGCAGTATGCCCTCCATTCTCCAAGCGCCCGACAGTTTCCAGAAAAAAATGACATCAAAAGTAAATGGACAGATGTTTCACGAACTTGAATGACAAAAGAAGAGGAAATATACTCCGGCCAAAAAGATAAAAATTGAATCTTAGATTAACTTTGAGCCGACGCCTTCTTTTCTGATTACCAAAAAAAAAAAAAAAAAGAGGCCATAAAAATTGAATCTTAGATGTCTTGCTTGGTTCATCTTATACTTAACTTTACTCAATGCCCTTCTCCTGATGAGGCCTAAAGCTGAACATAAAGTGATGTCTCTGCTAGATGGATTGAACGTCCGAGCTAAATTAGGCATGGTGTGATTGGTATTGGCCATATTGTTCTCTAAAACGATTAGACAATAAATGCTGGCCTAGAGTCAACAGCTTAGGCATCACGTGGGTTATTCTGTGGCTAACGAACTGCCGGCTTGTGACACAAGCAAGATGATTCATGTGGCTCGTCCAATCACGTCACATGACAGAAACGAGTGCGTGTGGCGTATCGTTTCAATTGCGCATTGAACTTAATCGGTAGATATTACGCTCAGGTCAAATAAAAAAAAAAAAAAAAGAAATGGGCGCGATGCCTTAATTTGCCGGTTCTCAATTTACCATCCGGAGCGCTCCGAGTCGACGCTTGAACTCGCGGAATCACTGCCCGTCGGTCGTCCAGCCTCCCTCCGCACACCCGCCCCACAACGAATTGTTCCTCGAATCAGATGGCCATGAGCGCGGTGAGCAATGACGCTCGACCCAATTCGAAGGGGCGCGATGGACGCGCCTGCTCGAATTCTGATTCCGCGGGTCATTTCATCGATGACTTCTCTGTCGCAGTCCCATCTATTTGGTTTTGACGGGAAGACCCCGTAAAAAATAATTTAATACGGTGATCGAAGGCCAGCGCCCGGCGCCATCGCTATCGCAAGACTCGGCATCGTTTCTCCCTTTACTCTTTGACCTCGTCCATTCATACACCAGACTCGCTCGCTCTGGAGCTCTTTCCACATCTGGCGAGAGAAACAGAGCACCGGGGAGTTCTCTGTGCCTTTGAGTTATTTCTTCTTCCAAGGTATGCGAGGCAAGCATCACGACCGTGCGTGACTTTGGTCCGCGAGGGATGTCCATCTTGCCGGAGAGCTAATTGCGAACTCGTGAGTAACGGGTGTTGATCATTTGCTTGTTTCACTGATGAGCACTCTGTGTCCACTGTCGGCTTCATTTTTATTAAGTCTTCTCCGCAGTTACCAGTTCGCAAGTTGGTTGTCCGGTCGAGAATTCATTTCTTTATTGGTTTTTTCCTTTCATTGAACAGAGCAACAGAGATGAAGCCATGATTGATCCTATGTTCCTATGACTACCTCAAGATCCGTTGGTTGCTAACATTTTTTAGTCGTTCGGTCTTTCCCTTTTTTTCAATGGTAGAATTACTTTGACATGGGCAAGAAGCGTGTGATGCTACCGGCCGAGGAGCTAGACTTGTCTACCGTCAAGTATGAGCCTGAAGTTATTGACAGTCTGTCCCATATCCTCCTACATGTTCCTTTCTGATGTTTTTCCCAACAGTTTCTGCCAATCGACCTTGTGAGTTTTCGGAACATGTATAGAACGAGTTCGCCAAGATTCTGACTTGGGCGAGCCCTCTTGGCTGACTTGCAGCTCCGCATCTGACTGGTCTTGCGTTCCGGCTGTTCGTCAAGATACTCGAGACACCGCTAGTCGGCCCTGCCATCATCTCTTACTTGAAGAAGAACAACGGAATGGTTGAGGTGCGGTTTTGTTTTGTCTTGCATGCTGCATTCTTCAAGCAGATTCTCTTGCTTTGATGCTGGACGATTGAATGTGACTGGGCTTTTTCTTGTGATTGGCAGCTTCTTAGGAGTACGGTGATACCAGAGCCACCAATGTATAAACCTGAATTTCCTCCTCAAGGTTTTTCCCCTTAGCTGGTTAGCTTTAGTGGCTGTCTTGTGTTTTAACGTATAACAGTTGGGAACCAATCTATTAAACTCAATTTTCGGGATAGCTCAGTCAAAATGTTTCTGGCTGCTGAACAAACCGTAAGTTTAATACAAAATTTATTAAAATTAAATTTAAAAAAAAAAAAAAACCGAAAAGAGAGAGAGGACTCACCGCCCCCACCCAACCATGGCCTGGAAGGACTCTGATTTTTTTTTGATTGTTTGCTGGGGGGGGATGGCTGGTGGCTGACGACCCTCGCTGGCCCCAAGCGAGCCTGGCCTCTCTCAAATCGAGCAAGAGTTGCTGAACATCGCCTGCGGTCAGCGAGTGTCGCTGGCCATACCCCACCATCGCTAGCCCATCCGAGTGATGGTAACACGGTGGCGGCAAGGGCTTCATCTTTCCCCTCCCCACGGTCCCTTCTCTCTGTCTCTCTCTTAAACTTTGGTTATTTTTTAATGTAACTTAAATAAAATTTGTATAAAAAATCAAATTTAGACCAAAAATATGTTGTATAAGCTACGTTGTTATCACATAGAATAGAGAAAATTTAAAAAAAAAAAAAAAAATTATGTTAGTATTTCCCATCAACAAAATTAGACAGAGTTTTTGTTGCATTTTTTATAAGTTTTAGGATTGAAATATTCTTTTGCAATAAGTTTTAAAATTTTCAATGCAATGATCCCGTTTTCTTTAACCAAGAAACTAGAGCAAATTCGTTCTAATTCATGGCATTCTTTCTACTTTACCTTGAGAATTCTTTTCTGTCTCTCTCTTCCCATCATGGCTATTTCGGAAAGCCATTACAAGTTTAAAAGAGACGCATTTTCTGAAGTAATTTCGTGCTTTCCCCTGCTTTACTTTCCCCTACTGTATTCGGCCTAAGCATGCTTTGCAGTGCATTCATTACGTAAGAAGAGGGCACACAGGGCATTAGCAGATTAACATGCAACTTAGAATAAATTCAAGTAGAGTGCATCTTTCCCATAAGAAATAAATGCTATGACGAAGCTACGAATGTCTAGATCCGGAGCCTGGTACCATCTCATTGGATGAAGATGGAAAACCTGAAGACCGAGTAGAATCAGCGTTGAGATGTCTTCCGGAATATGATCCTGCCAAGTCCTGGAATGTGGATCTCAGTCAATTTCGCTACTGGAAAATACGGGATTATGCATATGGTTATCGTTCTAAACTTGTAACCCCATCCATGGTAAGTGCATATCAGTACCTATGAGGAGTCTCTTTACTATTTGGCTTGAGCAAGACGTGAAGTCTTACCGTCAATTATTAGGTGGCAGAGCGGATTATTATGGTCATAGAGGAGTTTAGCCATAAGAAACCTCCAGCTCCTTTACTAGTTTCTTTTGACGCTGAGGAAGTCAGGGAACAAGCCACTGCTTCCACAAAGAGGTTTGAGGAAGGTAGGGCAATCTACCGAAACGTGAGCTTAACTCATTGAAACATTTGCTTTTGCACCTTCAAAGAATGGTTCCTGCTTGGGGTGCGGTGCACTGCCATTAGTTGGTACAGGGGAGGCTTGATAAATTGATGGCATTTCTGATGCAGGGAAGCCATTATCAATCTTGGATGGGATTTTCATGGCAATTAAGGATGACATAGGTTGCCACCCCTATATAACGAAGGGTAAAAAAACTGGTTGAAGTCTTCGTTGTTTCTCCAAGAATTTTCCCTATTTTTTTAGCCTGTGTAAACGACAATTTCCATTGACAGGTGCAACAACTTGGATGGATGAAACTAATTCGAATAATGAAGATGCAGTTTGCGTTTCTCGATTACGTAGCTGTGGTGTGATCTTCGTGGGTAAAGCAAATATGCATGAGTTGGGCTTGGGTACAACTGGAAACAATCCTAATTATGGGTGAGTTTTATTACGTGGAAATTTGTAATTCACAAGCTAGAGTACCAGGCATGAGAGCGAGAAAGTTTAAAGAGCATCTAAACATGCAATCGATGTTCTATGGATCAGCAGATACATTTCACCAATTGCAGTGCTGGCATGTTGTTGATGTATCGTGAACTTGTCAAAATTGACATTCCATAGAAACTGTCCCTTATCTTTCATCTGAATCATTTACATAGATCACTAAATTAAATGTAGAATGGTGTTGTCAATATTTTGTTCTTGATGTGAATCAATCTTCCAGTGGAACTTTCTTTTAAAGGTGACATTTTCTGGCAGAATTATGAAGTGCTTCGAGACTGCTTATGTGAACCTTTTCATGCTTAACACCGTTTCATTTTTTTTTACTAAATAATTTGAAGGAAAAATAATGTCTTTCTACCTTCTGCATGATCAGCCAGTGAGCTCATCCTAGGGATTACAGTATTCTTCTTCTCGCAAGAATGTGTCTTCCTTCTCACTCCTATCTATTTTCTTGTGCAAAATGATCTTGAAATGGTTCGTCTTTCTTGTCTTCTATGCATCAAGACAAATGTTATATCTGTTAGGATTAGGTGCGCAATCACAAGGAAATAGAGAGTAAAAGCAAGAGAGAAATCAAGGCACAAGGTTTTAACCTGGTTTACCCTTAAACTAGGGCTATATCTAGCAGAGGATTACACTATAATTAGCACCATGCACCTGTCAATGGGGAATATGAACCACATCCCACCAATATCCACCACTCAATATGACTTATCTCATTCGGTTACCCTCCTCCTATATATATATGAATTCTCAATCCATACACACTGCATTATATAGTTTTTGTTTGCAAACTTTTAACAGAAAATTCATTGGCTATGTATCTGCAGAACAACAAGGAACCCCCATGCCCCAGAAAGGTACACTGGTGGATCTTCCTCTGGACCAGCAGCAATTGTTGCTTCTGGAATTTGTTCTGCTGCACTTGGGACAGATGGTGGAGGTTGTACGAGTGTCCTACTGTTTGGCTTGTGCTTACCATGTATTATATGCTGACTCTGACTCTACATAACGAGACAGGTTCAATTCGAATTCCTTCTTCCCTTTGCGGAGTAGTTGGACTGAAAACAACATATGGGCGAACAGATCTTAGAGGGTTAGATTTTAAACTTTTTCCTTTTATGAATGTTAGGGACCTCATATAGGGTTCAGTACACAAAATTGTGAATCGTGGTGATATTGTGTTAGAAGAGTTCTGCCATCCTTTGCAGTTCGCAATGTGAGTCCGGCACTGAAGAAATTATTGGACCAATTGCATCGTCGGTGGAAGATGTTACGCTAGTGTAAGTATTCTGTACTTGTTAGCTGGATGTTAGGCGCTACTCCCTCAGCTCAATAGAGGTTTAATGTTTATAACCCCAATATAAAAATCAACAATTTCTGTGGTTATAGGCATTGAATGATCATCAATTTTTTGGTGTTGGCACTTTTTCTTTGCTGCTTGTCTTGACTTATTCAGAGATGAGCTTGTTTAGGGAAAACTATGAGTTGGAAATCACAGCATTTGGGAGCATTGTTTCTTCCTATAACTATTCTAGGAATCAGATTGTTGTATCATAGGTCGGAACTGGTTAGTATGCAAGTTTAGTTTTTAACTTTCGGATAATGCTGCAGAAATAAAGACATGTGAAGAACTTATTTGACTAGGGTAGCATGTGATTTCTCTCTGACATTGCAGTAACAGTTCAAACCGTGAAGAAAGGAACTTAATGGAAGATTTGGATTCTTTGGTATTTGAAAAGATGAAGTGAATTCTATTTCATGTATTCATATAAAGTGCTCATAATCGAAGATCTGAATGTTTCACTATTACTTTTTCTTCTTTATGAGACTTTACCCAATGACCTCCAGCAGGTCACACTTGCCATTATTTAAGGCTCTCCCGCAGTCTCAACCACCAAAAGGATCGTATGATGTAGTCCTTAGGCATAACAGTAGGGCTCCTCTGCCTTAGTAGAAGCAACAATCGCATAGAGATCTCTGTAACAATATCATGTTTGTGGCTTGAGTTCCGGCTTTTTTCTTGATGACCTTATTGTTTAACTTCAATCATAATTTTAATTTCTCTTATATATTAAATAATTCTCATCTTGGCAATGCTACATCAGGTATGCTGCAATCCTGGGATCCTGTCCTATGGACAAATATACTTTGAAACCCGTAAGTCTATTATCTTCATAAACCAAAGAATGCAGCTATGCCTGATTTGTGACATGCACTTTGAAGAAGTACATGTTAATGCTACTAATTCGATTGATCTCTTGCCGTCAAGTCTTCTTATTATGTAGGTTGGGAGCAGACTAAACTGCTTTTGCATGATAATTGTCATAATACTACTAACCTGTGCCATTTGTCGCAGTCACCGCCTTGCTTGCCAAATTTTCCATCTCTTGAAAGTTTGAATGCCGTGGGGTCATTGCGTCTTGGAAAATATACTCCAGTAAGAGCAGATTCTTATATATTATTAGGTTTCCTCGTATTTGTTTTTTTTTTCCTTTTCCCCTTTCCAATTACATGAATAAAGTAATGGTTGCAGTGGTTCAACGATGTTCGGTCAACTGATGTCTCTGACAAATGTGAGGATATTCTGAATCAGCTATCCAAAACCTATGGCTGTGAAGTAAGTTCTGCTTCAGTTGAATAGGCCTTCCAAAGTTAAATAGTTCTTCCATAGACTTGTGTGTCTCTAAAGCTTAAAGTAACTATAGTCTCTCCATATTTGTCTCGTTTTACCTACTATCTTTTTTCGCACTAATGAGTTGGTTCTCTTGTCGATTTCACTGCACAAGGCATGAATTCTGTCTTTTTATTCATATAAATTGCTGAGTTCCTAATTTTACTTATATGTGTGCAAGGTGGTAGAGATTGTCATACCTGAGCTGCATGAGATGCGCACTGCTCATCTAGTTTCAGTTGGATCCCAGGTATTAACCGCATTGAATCCTGACTGTGAGGATGGGTAAGTCCGCCGCTCCAATGTACCTGTAAAATAGCATCATCATCAGTTTGACCAGAAATGGACACAACTGAGTAGGGAATATTCGAAGGTGATGTTCATTCTCTGTTATTGATATTTCAGTTTGGGACTGAATATCACATTCTCTTCTCTCAGGAAAGCTAAAGAGTTGAATTATGATTCGCGGACTAACATGGTACTGTTCCGATCATTCACTGCATCGGATTATGTTGCTGCCCAGTGTCTTAGGTGAGCCAAAAAAAGAAAAAGAAAAGACAAATTGCATGTTATTCTTGACGTGAGATACTTGGACCCATCATGTAAATATATCATGTCCTCCCACTGTCTTCAACTAGGCAGAAGTCTGAATACCTGTACTTATTCATGTCTAATTTTTAGATTAGCTATATCATAGCTGAAACTAATAAAATCGTTGAACCTAATTTAATTCAGTTTAGGTATATGCCTTCCATGGGGTAATTTTAAAATGCATTTGCAATCTCATTCAGTTCTTTCTTCTAACATTCTGAGACATGGTGGTGATGCCGATATCTGATTTCAGGAGAAGAATGATGTACCATCATATGGAGATCTTCAAAAAAGTTGATGTCATAGTGACGCCGACCACTGGGTAGGTCATAGTGTGACTAGCTCAACTTAGTGTTTCCCTTTGAGGATCCAGTTTCAATGCTTGATGAATTGTAGTTTGACTCGGCGAGCCTAATCTAAGCATAGTTTTTGGCTTTTCAATCACATCCAAGTTTGAGAAGGAGCAAGCTGGTAGTACACATAATTGGATTTAAATTTGTGATCTCTGCTTCAATGGCCTGGCAGACCTAATCATAATCACACTACTCAATTTTGAGTTTTCAGCCCTTCAATGTTAGCCTAATTCTTCTTGTAAATTTTCAACTGACACAAAATTGTTTATTACAGAATGACAGCACCTAAAATACCTCCTAGTGCCCTTAAATATGGAGAAACGGATTTGCATCTTACAGGTTTGTCGGTAGCATTATTGATCTCTGGTTTTATAGTAACTATCTCTTTACAAATATTGCATTGAGACGTTAAGATTCGTGTACTGTTTGCTTTAATTGCAATAACAAGTTTTCAGAGATTCAATGTGACATTCTTCCTAGGCGACAATTCTCATGAAGTTTATGCTCACTCTCTTTGTTTCAGGTTCCCTCATGCAATTTATCGTTGCAGCAAATCTTCTAGGTCTCCCTGCCATTTCTATCCCCGTGAGTGATGCTGGGTCTGCGTACACAGTTTCATGTGATTTTTGTGTCTGGAATTCTTTTCTTCATTTGTGCAAAAACTGTTATTTTAGACTGCTGATAGCTATCATCATGCCAAGAAATTGAGCTATAGCTCTTCAAGCCAGCTGAAGAATAAATGGCATTAGCCTTCCAACTTCACCTCTTGCAACTGCATTAAATCATATTATTCATCAGCTCTATTGTGAATTTTACAGATCGGGTATGATGAGCAAGGCCTTCCAATTGGTTTGCAACTGATGGGCCGTCCGTGGGGTGATGCTTCAATTTTACGCCTGGCTTCTGTAGTTGAGGTATGTCACTTTTCATTTCGCGCGCTAATTTATTTAAGTAATTTGAGGGACGCATGCTACCATTTGCCTATCTTTCTCTTGCTTTCAGGAACTCTGTGGATCTAAGAAGAGGCCCGTATCATTCTACGATGTTCTGAAGACAAGCTGAATGCAGCTTAGCTTCTGTTGCTGATGTTTCTATGCCGTTGATTGTATGGGTTTTCAAGCAAGCTGGGAGATCTTTGCGGTGACTTTATTGCTCCTGTCTTAGCAGACTTCTCTGTTTTAATGACAATTCGGAAAGGACTTAGTTATCTGTCTACTTTTGTGGCTAGATGTTGCTTTTCTAGAGCCTCATTACGATATGAAGATTCGATCTTTTATCAAATAAATTGTTTATAGAAAGTGACGTTCCCCTCAAAATGTTGATTCTTTATTGAATCCACAGTTTTACTATATTCTATTTACATGTTCATTGCTAAAATGGTTAGATAATTCTTCTTTCTTGGTATTAATTGTGAGATATTTGATCTGTAAACCAAATACAAAACTATTTCCAAGCGGCATTGGTAGGCGGTGATGATAGGACGCATGACAGATTTAGTTGAAAATAATAGAAAGTGGTGGATAACAGTCGTAATTGATTAAAAGAATAGTCAACAACTTGAAAAGCGCCGCTACTTGCTAAGGAAGTTATCAATAGAAAACATAAGTTATTGATGAGAACCTATAATGAAGTCATTGACATGGACATGGATCTTCAAGGTAGTGATATTTTCAAATTTGTAACTTTTCTTAGATAGGTGTTATTAGACAATAGGTAACTATTTTAAGATTTTTGTAACTTATTGTGGATAAGTGCTTGTGGATAAGTGTTGGTGTAAATTACTTGTTTTAAAAATAGAATTAGTATGTCATCTTTTTAAATTTAATACCCATTTGTGACCATTGATTGGTTTTAAATAATCACATTGTACTCTTTGGACCAATCAAGTGGCTTCACATTATGTACGTTGCACTAGATATGACAGAGCATATATGACATGATTACAGGAATAATCTGGGACAAAGACAAGAACATCAGGACCAGCACTCTGATTTCCTTTGAACAACAGCTTCTGAACAATTCAGGATGGAATATAGGCAAGCACACGGATGTCAGAAGCGAAGAGACCAGAGAGTTTGATAAATGAAGTAAAATAAGAACAGAGGCACTAGATTTAGGAAGTCATTTAAATAGGATTCATTTGAATATACGGCTCGATATCACGAGAAAATTCAGAGTATTCTCTCCATTCTCTTGAGTGCTCGACAATTTCCTAATAGATGAGATCGAAAGTGAACCAACAGATTTTTCCCGAACTTAAATGAAAAGAGAAAAAGAGGAAATGTACTCAGGGAAAAAAATTGAATCTTTTAGATGTCCTGTTTGGTTCATCCGATTCCTAACTTTAGGTGGCACTCGTTGAGTGTCGGTAGATGAGCCATGAATTTGCAGGAAACGCCCTTGACTTAATGAGCACCGCCCTCTGCTCACCTAACCCGGAACTACAATCTTTGTCCCTTCCCTCTGTTTTCCGTCTAGTTTTCTGCTTTGCTAAAACCGAAAATGAGTGGCATTCCATCAGTTAAGAATATGACATGGCAGTGTACGGCTCACGAAACAATTTCGGTATCCTTGCCGAGCAGTCTATTTTCCGTCGAGGTTGGAGGCGGTTGACGAGCAGAATGGCATCGTCAGGTACCATGCCAACCATCCTGAACCGGTCGTCGGAGGCAACCACCTGATTTAGACGTATGCTCAAAGAACAGGCTGAGCATTGCTTAATGTGATAATGAACGTAACAATAAAAAAGCGGGCCCGAGGGGCCCTTCGACCCGAAAAATTCAGTAGACCTTGATAAAGTCAAGTGTCAGTCTCTATAATGGGAGTAGCTCTCAATCAAGCCAAGCCAATTGTAGGTCTTCATAATTGGAGTTAACTCTCGATAAAGCCAAATGTCGGTTTCTATAATGGGAGTAGCTCTCAATAAAGTCAAGCATAGGTTTCTGTAGAAATCTCATACCTTCACCCGAGGAGATAATAAAAAATGAGCTTAAGTCTAAACTCGATAATATATTAAGGTAAACTTACCTTCCTCAAAAATTTATGAGCCGACTAGAATATATATTAATTGCTCTAGATTATACTAATTCATATGAGATTTCTCAATCACAACTCATACATGCATCTTAACACAATTCCTTTATAGACAAGCCTGATGATTCATGCGGCTCATCCATTCCGTTAACATGACAAAAAACATGTGCGCATGCCGTATCATTTCACATGGGATTGATTGTTATCGTTAGATATTACGCTTTGGTCAAAAATCATCAAGTTAGTGATGCTGTTAGCTTGTCTTTTTCTCAGTTCGTCATCCGGAGCGCTCGGAGTCAACGCTTGAACTCGCGGAATTACTGCTGCCCGACGGTCATCCAGCGTCGTTCCACACACACACCCGCACCTCCCCCAACGAATTCGTTCCTCGAATCACGCGGCAATGAGCGCGGCGACCAATGACGGTCGATCTGATTCGAAGGGACGCAGCGGACGGGACTGCTCGAATTGGACGATAAAACTTCACATGTCGCAGTTCCCCCTTCTGTTTGTTCGGACGTGAAGGCCCACCTAAAACAAGAATTTAATACGGCGATGGAAAGCCTACGCCTGACGCCATCGCCATCGCGAGACTCGGCATTGGTTCTTTCTCTCTGACCTCGTCCAATTTCTACACCAGCCTCGCTCGCTGTGGAATTTCCCAACCTCTTTCCACACCTGGCGAGAGAAACAGAGTAACCCGGGATTTCTCTGCGCCGTTGAGTGGCTTCTTCTTTCGAGGTACGTGAGGCGAGTAGAGCGATCGTGCGTGGTTTTGGTCCGCGAGGGATGTCTGCGTTGCTGGAGAACTGATCGCGAACTTGGTGTGTGATGGGTGTTTGATCTTTTGCTCGTTTGACCGACGAGCACTCTGTGTCCCCTGTCGGCCCCATTTTTTGTCCTTCTTCTCCTGCGGTTACCGGTTTGCAAGTTGGTTGTCTGGTCGAGAATTCACGTCTTGGTTTGTTTGTTTTTCATTAAACTGATTAATGGAGTGTGAAGCTGTGATTGATCCTATGTTTCCTATGGCTACCCCAAAGATCCGTTGGTTACTAACATTTTTTCAGTCGTTCGGTCTTTCCCTTTTTCCTTCTGGTAGAATTACTTCGACATGGGCAAGAAGCGTGTAATGTTACCAGCCGAGGAACTCGACTTGTCTACGGTTAAGTATGAGCCTGAAGTTATTGACGGTCAGTCCCTTATTCTACTACATTTTCCTTTCAAGTGTTGATGCTTATCCTCGCAATTTCTACAAACCGAAATTATGAGTTTTTGGGTCATCTGAAAAATGAGTTCGCCAAGATTCTAACTTCGATGAGTCCTTTTGGCTGAATTGCAGCTCCACATCTGACCGGTCTGACGTTCCGACTGTTTGTCAAGATACTTGAGGCCCCACTAATTGGCGCTGCTATTATCTCTTACATGAAGAAAAAGAACCGAATGATTGAGGTGGGGTTTTGTTTCGTCTTGCACAATGCACTCTTCGAGCAAAATTTCTTTCTTTAATGCTGGATTATTGAATGTGACTGGGCTTTTCTTGTGATTGGCAGTTTCTTAGCAGTACTGTGATACCAGAGCCACCAATGTATAAACCTGAATTTCCTCCCCAAGGTTTTTCCCCTTAACTAGTTAGCTTTAGTGGTTTTCTTGTGTACTAACATAAAACAGCTGGGAACTAATCTATTTAACTGAACTCAGGATAGCTTAGTGGAAATGTATCTTGCTGCTGAGCAAACCATAAGTTTGCTGAACTTTTTTTTTCCAACTGAGAAACTAGAGGAAATTCCTTCTTGGCATGCTTTCTACTTTTACTATTCTTCTCTCTCTCTCTCTCTCTCTCTCTCCCTCCCTCTCTTCCCATCACTTTTCTGACTATTTCAGAAAGCCATTATAGGTTTAAAAGAGAGGCATTTTCTGAAGTAATTATTTGCTCTCCCCTGCTTTTCTTTCCCTATTATTTTCAGCCTATGCATGCTTTGCAGTGCATTCAGTGCAGGCAAATGCAATGTATAGGGAGAGTAAGAAGAGGGCCCGCTGGGCATTTGCAGATAACATGCAACTCAGAATAGATTCAAGTAGAGTGCATCCTTCCCATAAGAAATATGAGTTATGATCAATCTATTAATGTCTAGATCCGGAGCCTGGTACCATCTTATTGGATGAAGATGGAAATCCTGAAGACCGAGTAGAATTGGCATTGAAATGTCTTCCGGACTATGATCCTGCCAGCTCCTGGAATGGGGATCTCAGTCAATTTCGCTACTGGAAAATACGGGATTTTGTGTATGGTTATCGTTCTAAACTTGTAACCCCAACCATGGTAAGTCCCTATTGATACCTATGAGGAGTCTATAATAGCACTCTATTATCAGCTAGAGCAAGACACGAAGTCTTAATGTCAATTATTAGGTGGCGGAGCGGATTATTACTGTCATCGAGGAGTTTAGCCATAAGAAACCTCCAGCTCCTTTACTAGTTTCTTTTGACGCTGAGGAAGTCAGGAAACAAGCTGCTGCTTCCACAAAGAGATTTGAGGAAGGTAGGTCAATCTACTGGAACATGAGCTTAAGACATTGAAATGGTTGTTTTTGCACCTTCAAAGTATGGTTCCTGCTTGGTGTGCAGTGCACTGACATTAGTTGGTGGAGGGGAGGCTTGATAAATTATTGGCATTTCTGATGCAGGGAAGCCATTATCTATCTTGGATGGGATTTTCATGGCAATAAAGGATGACATAGGTTGCTACCCCTATATAATGAAGGGTAAAAATTGGTTTATGTCTTTGTTGTTTCTCAAAAAATGTTCACCATCTCTTTAGTCTGTGTATATATGACAATTTCTATTGACAGGTGCAACAACTTGGATGGATGAAACTAATTCGAATAATGAAGATGCAGTTTGCATTTCGAGATTACGTAGCTGTGGTGTGATCTTCGTGGGTAAAGCAAATATGCATGAGTTGGGCATGGGTACAACTGGAAACAATCCTAATTATGGGTGAGTTTTATTACGTGGAAATTTGGTAATTCACAAGCTAAATACAAGGCATGGGGCAAGAAAGTCTTAAGAGATTTTTAACATTCAGTTGATGTTCTATAAATCAGCCAATTCATTTCACCAATTGCTGTGCTGGCTTGTTGCTGATGTATCGTTAACTTGTCAAAATTGACATTCCATAGAAATTGTCCCTCATCTTTCATCAGAATTAATTACATAGATCACTACATTGAATGTAAAGGTGTTGTCAATGTATGTGTCTGATGTGAGTCAGTCTTCCAGAGGAACTTTCTTTTACAGGTGACTTTTTCTGAAGGAATTCTGAAGTGCTTTGAAACTGCTTATGTTGACCTTGTCATACTTAAAGCCATTTCATTTTAACTTCTCCTATCAGTCTATGTAACTACAAGTTAATAACTGCATTATTTGGATATGTCACATACACTAATTTTTGAATAAAATAGAATTCATTTCCATGTTCCACATGATTGGTCAATGATAATACTGCTCATCCTAGGGACTATAATAATTTTCTTCTCATGAGAACGTGTCGGCCTTCTCACTCCTCTCCTCTGTTTTTCTTTTTTTTTTTTTTGGGTGCAAAATGATCATGAAATGGCTTATCCTTCTCATCTTTTATTCATCAAAACAAATGATATACCCACCACTCAATTTGATTTATCTCATTCGGTTACCCTCCCTCTTTCATATATACGAAATGGCCCATGGCCATTTCTCAATTTGTACACACTGCATTATATGGTTCTTATTTGCAAACTTTTAATGTAAAATTCATTGGTTATGTATCTGCAGAACCACAAGGAACCCTCATGATCCAGAAAGGTACACTGGTGGATCTTCCTCTGGACCAGCAGCAATTGTTGCTTCTGGAGTTTGTTCTGCTGCACTCGGTACAGATGGTGGAGGTTGTACTAGGGTCCTACTGTTTAGCTTGTGCTTACCATTTTTTTATTTGCTGACACTGACTTCACATAACAAGACAGGTTCAATTCGAATACCTTCTTCCCTTTGTGGAGTAGTTGGACTGAAAACAACATATGGGCGAACAGATCTTAGAGGGTTAGATTTGAACTTTTTCCTTTTATGAATGTTAGGGACCTAGTATAGGGTTCAGTACACAAAAGTGTGAATCATGGTGATATTGTGTTCATTAGAAGAGTTCTGCCATTCTTTGCAGTTCGCTCTGTGGGTCCGGGACTGTGGAAATTATTGGACCAATTGCATCATCAGTGGAAGATGTCACACTAGTGTAAGTATTCTGTACTTGTTAGCTGGATGTTAGGCGCTACTCACTCAGCTCAACAGAGTTTTAATGTTTATAATCTCAATATGGAAATCAACAATTTTTGTGGTTATAGGCATTGAAATGATCATCAATTTATTGGTGTGGGCACTTTTTTTTCTTTACTGCTTGTCTTGACTTATTAGGGGATGAGTTTGTTCAGGGAAACCTTTGAGTTTGAATCCCAACAATGGGGAGCGTTATTTCTTCCTAAATCCATTGTTGTACCATAGGTTTGAACGGTTTAGCGTGCAAGCTTATTTTTCAACTTTCAGATAACTCTGCATCAACAAAGACATGTCAAGAACTTATTTGACTTGGGAAGACTTTGCAGTAACAGTTCAAACTGTAAAAGAAAGGAACAGTAAAGGATTAATTTGGATTCTTTGGAATTTAAAAAGCTAAAGTGACTTCCGTTCCATGTAATCGTATAAAGTCCTTACAATTGAAGATCTGAATTTCTTCGCTGTTACTTTTGCTTCTTTATGAGATTTCATCCAGTGACCTCTAGCAGGTCACACTTGCCATTATTTATAGCTCTCCCGCATTCTCAACTGCCAAAAGGACCATATGACGTAGTCCTTAGGCATAACAGTGGGGCTCATCTACCTTAGCAGAAGCAACAATCACACAGAGATCTCTCTAACAATATCATGTTTGTGGCTTGAGTTTTTGGCTGTTTTCTTGATGTCCTTACTGTGTAACTTCAATTACTTCTTTAATTTCTCTTATTTATCATATAATTCTCATCTTGGCAATGCTACATCAGGTATGCTGCAATCCTGGGATCCAACCCTATGGACAGAAATATTTTGAAACCTGTAAGTGTATTATCTTCATTAGCAAAAAATGCAGCTATGCCTGATTTATGACATGCACTTTGAAGAAGTACATGTTAATGCTACTAACTCGATTGATCTCTTACTGTCAAGTCTTCTTTTATGTAGGTTGTGAGCAGACTAAACCTCTTTTGTATGATAATTGTCATAATACTACTAACCTATGCCAGCTCTTGCAGTCACCGCCTTGCTTGCCAAATTTTCCATCTATTGAAAGTTTGAATGCCGTGGGGTCATTGCGTCTCGGAAAATATACTCCAGTAATAGCAGATTCCTATATGTTAGAAGGTTTCCTTTTCTTTTTTTCCTTTTCCCCCTTTCCAATGACATGAACAAATTAATATTTGCAGTGGTTCAACGATGTTCATTCAACTGACATCTCAGACAAATGTGAGGATATTCTGAATCAGCTATCCAAGACCCATGGTTGTGAAGTAAGTTCTGCTTCAATTGAATAGGCCTTCCAAAGTTACATGATTATTCCATCGAGTTGCATGTCTCTAAAGCTTAAAGTAACTCTTGTCTCTCCATATTTGTCTCGTGTTTCTCTCCCACTCTCTTTTCCTTCTAATGAGTTTGTTCTCTTGTTGACTTCACTGCACAAGGCAAATTCTGTCTTTTTGTTCATATGGATTGCTGAGTTCCTAATTTGACTTATATGTGTACAAGGTGGTAGAGATTGTTATACCTGAGCTGCATGAGATGCGCACTGCTCATCTGGTTTCAATTGGATCTGCTATGTTAAATGGATTGAATCCTGACTGTGAGGATGGGTAAGTCTGCCGCTATAATCTACCTGAAATAGCATCATCATCTGTCTGCCTAGAAATGGACACGAAGGTTATGTTCATTCTCTGTAATTGATATCTCATTTCAGGACTGAATATCCTGTTCTCACTTTTCTCAGGAAAGGTACAGAGTTGAATTATGATTCGCGGACTAGCATGGCAATTTTCCGGTCATTCACTGCATCAGATTATGTTGCTGCCCAGTGTCTTAGGTGAGCCAAAAGAAGAAGAAGAAGAAAAGAAGAAGAAGAAAAGAAATTGCATGTTATTCTTGACTTGAGATACTTGTATCCATCAAATATATCATGTCCTCCCTGTCACTAACTAGGCAGAAGTCTGAATATCTGTATTTATTCATGTCTAGTTTTTAGATTAAGTGCATCATAGCTGAAGCTACTGCAACCTTTGGACCTAGTTTATTCATTTTAGGTATATGTCTTCCATGTGGTCATTTGAACATGCATTCGCAATCTCATTCAGTTCTTTTATATAATATTCTTAGACCTGGTGGTGATGCTGATATCTGATTCCAGGAGAAGATTAATGTATCATCATATGGAGATCTTCAAGAAAGTTGATGTCATAGTGACGCCGACTACTGGGTAGGTCATAGTGTGACTAGCTCAACTTGGTGTTTCCCTTGGAGGATACAGTTTCAATGCTTGATGATGTGTAATTGGACTTGGCAAGCAAAATCTAAGCATAGTTTTTGTCCTTTCAATCGCTCATCAAGCCAGTAGTATGCATAATTGGATTTAAATTTGCAATCTCTGCTTCAATGGCCTGGCAGACCTAATCAGGGTCACACTCTATTCAAATTTTGGGTTTGCAGTGCTTTGATGTTAGCTTAATTCTTCTTATAGATTTTCAACTGACACAAAAATTGTTTATTACAGAATGACAGCACCTAAAATACCTCCTAGTGCCCTTAAATATGGCGAAACAGATATACAGGTTACAGGTTTGTGAGTTGCTTTATTAATCTCTGGTTTGATAGTAACCATCTTTTACACAAATTGCATTGTAACCATAAGTTTCATGCATAGTTTCAATTGCAATAACAACTTTTCAGATACTCTATGTGACATTCTTCGCAAGGGACAATTCTTGTGTAGTTTATGCGCACTCTCTTTGTTTCAGGTTACCTCATGCGATTTGTCATTGCAGCAAACCTTCTTGGTTTCCCTGCAATTTCTGTCCCTGTGAGTGACACTGGGTTTACTTATGCAATTTCATTTTTGTGTCAGGAATTCTTTCTTTCATTTGCACAAAAATTATCAATTTAGACTGCTGTCGGCTAACCTCATGCCAAGAGACTGAGTCATAGCTCATCGAGCCAGCTGAAGGAACAAATTGCATTAGCGTTCCGTCTGCACCTTTTGCAACTGCATTAAGTCAATGTATTCGTCAACTCTAGTAAAGTTATCTCTAGCTCACCTGTTTACTTTTGTTGTGAATTTTACAGATCGGTTATGATAAGCAAGGCCTTCCAATTGGTTTGCAACTGATGGGTCGTCCGTGGGGTGAAGCTTCAATTTTACGCCTTGCTTCTGTAGTTGAGGTATATCTTTTTTTTCATTTCAAGCGCTAATTCTTTTGAGTAATGCGAGAGACGAATGCTATAGCTTGCCTATCTGTCTCTTGCTTTCAGGAACTCTGTGGATCTAAGAAGAGGCCTGTATCATTCTACGATGTTCTGAAGACAAGCTGAATGCAGCTTAGCTCCTGTTGCTGATGTTTCTCTGCTGCTGCTTGTATGGGTTTTCTAGCATGCAGGGAGATCTTTGCAGTGACTTTGTAGCTCCTGATTTAGCAGGGACCTCTCTGTTTTAATGTCAATTAGGAAAGGACAGTTATCTGTCTACTTTTGTGGCTAGACCTTTGCTTTTCTAAAGATATGCTTTTTATCAGATAAGTCATTTATAGACAGTGACTTTCCCCACAAAGATGTTGATTATTCAATGAATCCACCATTTCACTGTCGTTTATTTACAAGGTTACTGCTAAGGTTGTTAGATAATTATCGTTACCTGGTTTTAATTGTAAGATATTTGATCTGTAACCCGAAAACAAATCTATTTCCAGGCGGCAACAGTTGGCTGTGGTGATAGAAGCAAGGGGTGGCGCTCACAGGCAACCAAAGATGTTGGCAGGGGCATCGGCTTGTGACGAAGTCTAGTGGCCAATGTCGGCTGGTGGTAAACTGGTAGCCTGTGGCAATGATGGTGGCGATGTTTTGAGTGGTTATTGTTGTTTTGGCTTGTGATGTTCTGTGGTGCTGGCGAGGATTAGCAGAAGTTTAGTGACCTCCCACTGCCAAATGAAATGAACTTCTAGCGACTAACTTGACCTCAAATAATGTCTATGCTCCAATGGTTGATAGCATCCATTCGCACATGTTTAAAGGACAGCTCAACTTCACCAAATGTTGATGTCTACCTACCTTCCAGGGACAAATTACATGTGTGGAAAGTATAAGAGGTAAAGGGAGCAAGGGGAAAAAGGCAAGCATTTCATGCCACTATCGCACAATTAATGAGGTAATGACGATCTGATTACAATATTCATGTGTACTAATGGGGAGGTTGATCGAGTGGCTCCCAGGACCAGAGTCTTGCGGCCATGAACACTCAATCCAGAGTCTTGCCGCCGCCTCAGATACTTAGCTTGAGCTCGAAGCTCAAGGTAGGTAGTCATGGTCGCTTGCACTTTGTGATTTTTATGGCCATGGATGCTTGAGCTTGAGGTAGCAAGCAATGTCATTTGCATCGGTAGGTTGAGGACTTCATTTATTCTTAACTTTTCCATTCTGCATATTGTTTTCATGAAATTTTGTAATCTAATTGATTTATTTCAATTTTAATTTATCTATCACCAATTATTCTTTTGTAATTCACGTTAGCATTAAAAGGTCCAAAAAAGATTTAAGAGATTAATAGGAGTACGAATAGTAGGACTTTTCAAAAATGTATTGGAGGGTTTTTAGCAAAAGAAAAGGGATAAAGGAATGGATTTAAATTTCAGGTCAAAAATAAAATGATCAGAAGGATGACATTTTCCAAAACCTAACTATATAATATGACTGTCATATAACTGTTCATGAAAGTCCTGGCAATTGGATCCACTCCTTCTTGCTATTCTACAGCTCTCTCCCTCCCTCTCTCTCTTTCTCTGAGTGATCAAACGGGAATTGAAGTAGAGATCTGATATGCCTTCTCCCGACGCCACCAAGAAAAAGGAAGCGCCTTCTTTCAAGTCACATCCTTCGTTCTTCCCATATGCCGTCTTCCTAACCCTTCTTCGCTCACGTTGAAAATTTTATAATTTTTTTTTTCAAAATTTTTCTAAATATTTTATATTTTTTTCCCTTTCGAATCTTTAACCTTGGCCGATAGGGGTGAGCATGGTTCTAGGATAGAACCTGAAACCTAAAAATTGGACCTGTGGGAATCTATAAGTTCCAGGTTTTAAGGTATGCAGAGTAGATTCCGGGTTTCAAAAAATGAGATACTTCTTTCGATGGATAGGTTCCAAATTTTTAGTTTAAGGAACTTGGAACCTGTAACCTATAACCTAGAATTTGAAATAAGTTTTAATATTTTTCTTAATTCATGTTTTCGCGTGATTTTGTGATAATCCCTACCGTTTGATGATGGGTCTATAATATGAAAGTACTAGTTTAGGCTTTCATTTTATAATTGAGACTTTTATTTTATTAATATTAATATTTTTATGTATTTAAATATAAGTTATGGTAAACGAATTATAGCAGTAAGTGATAATCATTAAATGTTTTAATTCACTACAATCATTCATTTAATTATAGGTGAAACTTAAGTAGACTTTGGAACTTTATAATAAGATATGTTTCAAATTCTAAAGTATGCAGGGTAAGTTTCGAGGTTCTGTAAGATGATGAATCTGTTTGAACGAATAGATTTTAGGTTTCAAGTGGAATTTGCACAGAACCCGGTATCGCTCTGTGAGTATGGTTGCTGGCTAGGATCAGAAAAATGAAAGAAAAGTAAAAATAACAAATTCAATTTTTTTTTTTTAAATATCCATATCAACATTGGTTGTGCCACATAAGACAATCGACATTTACATAAGTGATTTCCTATTAAAATTGGTCGAATTATCTTAATAATAAAAAAAACGTGAAAACATTTAGGTTTTAATTGAGTATAATTAAAATATTTATGACTAAATAGGTAAAAGTATAATATTTTTACAACTTTTTGGTAATTTTTCCTTACAAGTGCTATGCCATATGGAATTTCCAGTACTTGGGTGAATGTTATTAAAATGTTATGATACTCATGTGATAAATTAGAAATTATGACACTTAAATGAACACTTTCTAGAAGTAAGTGTTGATAACAAAAAAATTATAATACTTAAATGAGCACCATGAAATTATGGCACTTGTGGTGGTCTTTTCGGATATTTTTAAACTTTTGCAAAATCAGATGCGGCCATGAATATCTCGTTACGTCCAGAAGCGTAAACTATTTTGAAGAATCTTCTTCCTCCATCCAATGCGCACATGCTGAAGCTTCAGCTATTGGAAATATAACATATTAGAGGAAAATACATGACACTACTTGTTGTACTAAGAAAAGTAATAACTGTGATAAAGTGCTAATAACTCTAATAATGACCATGTCAATAAGCAAATAAATTGAACAAATCTTCTCAACAAGTGAAGAGTACACCAATGTAAACCAAATATAGACTAGCAATATTGTTATAAAAGTATAACAAAATTAAATAGAAGGTCAACTACAGGTAACCAAATCTCTTTAAGGTGATTACTTTTTGCCAACGGTGCTAAGCAACTTGATGAATTATGTTTCCCAAGATACGACACCTCAAATCTATTTGAATTAGCATTATGCAGATAAAACTCTGACAAACACTTTTCAAAACTAGCACACTTAGATAAAATTGAAGTGAAGAGATGTGAGGTTTATCTTCTTCTTCGAATGAAAGATAGTTCAAACAAATTTATAAAGTTTTGAAAAGTCATGTACAAAAAGATTTATGAACTAAAGTGATGCATGAACTCAAGAGTTACATGAACTCAAGATATACATGAATTTAAAAAATACACAAACTCATCATGTAACTATTTCATGTCCTCCCGCTGTCTTATGATTTGCGGACTTGCGTGGCACTGTTCCGGTTATTCACTGCATCAGATTATGTTGCTGCCCAGTGTCTTAGGGGTCAAGAAAGGAAAATAAAAGAGAAATCGCATGTTATTCTCGACATGAGATTTTTGCACCCATCATGTAACTATTTCATGTCCTCCCGCCGTCTTTTACTAGGCAGAAATCTGAAACCTGTATTTATTCATGTCTAGTTTTTAGATTAGCTATATCATAGCTGAAGCTGCTGCAACCGTTGAACCTAGTTTATTTAGTTTAGGTATACGCCTTCCATGTGGTCATTTGAAAATGCATTCGCTATTTCATTCAGTTCGTTCTTAAATTAGTCTTAGACATGGTGGTAATGCCGATATCTGATTTCAGGAGAAGAATAATGTACCATCCTATGGAGATCTTCAAGAAAGTTGATGTCATGCCAACTACTGGGTAGGTCATAGTGTGACTAGCTCAACTTGGTGTTTCCCTTGGAGGATACAGTTTCAATGCTTGATGATGTGTAATTGGACTTGGCAAGCCTAATCTAAGCATAGTTTTTGTCCTTTCTCAATCACACAGCAAGCTGGTAGTATGCATAATTGTATTTAAATTTGTGATCTCTTGTTCAATGGCCTGGCAGACTGAATCGGAATCGCAAATGTTAGCCTAATTCTTCTTGTAGATTTTCAACTGACACCAAAATTGTTTATTACAGAATGACAGCACCTAAAATACCTCGTAGTGCCCTTAAATATGGGGAAATGGATTTGCAGGTTACAGGTTTGTCAGTTGCATTATTAATCTCCAGTTTGATAGTAACCATCTTTTCACACAAATTGCATTGAAACAGTAAGTCGTGCACATGCTTGCTTTAGTAGCAATAACAAGTTTTCAGATACTCAATGTGACACTCTTCACAAGGGAAAATTCTTGAGTAGTTTATGCACACTCTCTTTATTTCAGGTTATCTCATGTGATTCGTCATTGCTGCAAATCTTCTAGGTCTCCCTACCATTTCTGTCCCGGTGAGTGACACTGGGTTTTCTGTATGCAATTTCAAGTGATTTAGTGCCCAGAATTCTATTTTTCATTTGCACAAAAATTCACTTTAGGCTGCTGACAGCTAACATCCTGCCAAGAAATTGAGCTTTAACTCATTGAGCCAGCTGAAGAACAAATTGCACTAGCCTTGGCACCCTTTGTTACTGCATTAAGCCATTCTATTCATCAACTCAGTACAGTTATAGCTCATCCCATCACTTTTGTTGTGAATATTACAGATCGGGTATGATAGGCAAGGCCTTCCAATTGGTTTGCAACTAATGGGCCGTCCATGGGGTGAAGCTTCAATTTTGCGCCTAGCTCTGTAGTTGTGGTATATCTTTTTTCATTTCACGCGCCAATTCTTCAAGCAATTTGACGGACAAATGCTATCACTTGCCTAGTTTTCTCTTGCTTTCACGAACTTTGTGGATCTAAGAAGAGGCCTCTATCATTCTATGATGTTCTGAAGACAAGCTGAATCCGGCTTAGCTCCTATTGCTGATCCCTCTCCTGCTGATTGCATGGGTTCTCAAGCACGTGGGGAGATCTTTGCAGTGACTTAATTTCCTGATCCATTAGAGATCTCTCTATATTAATGTCGATTCAGAAAGGACTTAGTTATTTGTATACCTGTGTGGCTAGATTTTGGCTTTTCTAAAGCTTGATTACGATATGAAGATTCGCTTTTAATCAGATAAATCGTTTATAGACAATGACTTTCCCTCAAAGATGTCAATTCTTCAATTAATCCACGGTTTCGCTGTTGCTTATTTGCATGGTTACTGCTAAGGTGGTCATATAATTCTCGAGATACTTGATATGTAAACCGAAAACAGCTATTTTTCAGCGGGAACAGTAGGCGGTGATGAAAGGAGCAGGGGCATCAGTGCTGACAGCTAACCGAAGATGTTGGCAGGGGTGTCGACTTGTGACGATGTCTTGTAGCCAACGTTGGCTGGCGGTAGACTGGTAGCCCGTCGCAATGATGGTGGTGATGCTTTGAGTGATTTATTGTTGTTGTTTTGGCTTGTGATGCTCTGTGGCTTAGTGGCTAACTTGACCTCTTATAATGTCTATGGTCCAATGGATGATAGAATCCATTCGCACTTGAACTATTATACTTACCATGTTGATATCTACCTACCTTTCGAGGACAAACTAACATATACGGAAAGATTAAGAGGTAAAGAGTGTAAGGGGAAAAAAGGCAAGCATTTCATGCCACTACCGCCCAAAAATATGATAATGACAATATGATTACAGTGTCCTAATGGGGAGGATGATCAAGTGGCTTTCAGGACCAGTCTCACGGCCATGAATACTTGATCCGGGATCTTGCAACTGCCTTGGATGCTTAGCTCAAGCTCGAAGCTCAAGGTAGGTAGCACAGCTGCTTGCTTGAGCTTCGACATTATTATGCCCATGGATGCTCAAGCTCGAGGCAGTGAGCAATGTCATTTGTGTTAGTAATTTTAGGACTTTATTTGTTCTTAATTTTTCCATTTTGCCAGTCATTTTTATGAAATCTTTTGATTTGTGTTGATCCATTTCAAATCTCTTTTCAACTTATTAAACTTATATGAGCCTTCATGTCACCAATTCTTCTTTTCATTAATCTACGTCATCAAAAGTCAATAAGAAAAATTAAGAGATTGGTAAGAGGACAAACATGGTGACTTTTCGCAAATATATTAAGGGATTTTTGGAAAAGAAAAGTGGTAAAAGAATGGATTTAAATTTCAGGTAAAAAAAAAAAATTGATCAAGAGGATGACATTTTTCAAAATCAAACCTTATGGTATAACTGTCACATGACTGTTATATGAAAGTCCTAGTAATTGGATCTTCTCTTACTTGCTGTTCCATATCTCTCTCTCCCTCTCTCTGAGTGATCTGAGGGGAATTCAGGGAGAGATCTGACATGCCTTCTCCCGATGCTGCCAAGAAAAGGGAAGCGCCTTCTCTCAAGTCGCCTTCCTCGCTCTTCCCGTACGCCGTCTTCTTAACCCTAATCATCCTCTTCCTCTCCTCCACTTTCCTCACTTCCCCTGCCTCCCCTCCTCCTCCCCCTCCCAAAGAGAAGATCTCCCGATCCTGCAACCTCTTCGACGGCCGATGGGTCCGCGACCCGGAAACCCGGAAACCTATGTACGAGGAGACGTGCCCGTTCCACCGGAACGCCTGGAACTGCTTGAGGAACCAGCGAGAGAACATGGTCACGATCAATTCTTGGAGATGGGTCCCCAAAGGTTGCAGCTTGGACCGGATCGACCCGGTTCGGTTCCTGGGTCTGATGAGGAACAAGAACATTGGGCTCGTGGGGGACTCTTTGAATGAGAACTTCTTGGTTTCGTTCCTTTGTATACTGAGGGCGGCCGATGCGGGCGCCAAGAAGTGGAAGAGGAAAGGGGCGTGGAGAGGGGCTCATTTTCCCAAGTTTAATGTCACGGTTGCTTACCACAGGGCAGTGCTGCTGGCTAAATACGAGTAAGACCATTTATTGGTCAGTGGTTTTGTTGCATTGTTGAAGAGATGATCTTGAGTGATTGATGTGGCTATTGTTTTGATGTTCTATAGGATGAATGTTTACAAGTAATAGACCGTTATTAATGAATGTTCATGTCTGTTGCATATTTAATTAATTTAACAAAGCTCCCAAGTATACTTGTCCCCAGTGGCTTTTGTTTTCATCAGACAAGCTTCTTCTCCATCAGAACTTTTATCATTTTTCTGGAATGGAATTTGGTTACCACGTGGTGCCTCTGCACCTTATTCCTATGTACAGACTTTGTTTGTAGAAACTGCTGTTTAACAAGTGTAAAGATTTCGAGAGAGAGCTTCTGGCTTTTTCTTAGAGGTAGTTGTCAACATTGTTGTGAGAATGTGCTAGAAAAGCCCGAGGGGTATGCGATTCATGGACCGGCATAAACCAGCAGATTGCAATGCCGTAATCTGGAAGAGTTGCTAATTGATGCCGTAATCTGGAACTGGAAGTGTTAATTTTAATTGATCACCTTTTGTATAAAATATCAATGTCGCTTATTTTCTTTTAAATCAATCTGCATTGTACTTGCAACCTCACATGCTTATAACTGATTAATTGAAGGTGGCAGCCGAAAGAGCCCACTCTGGCTGAAGGACAAGGATCAAAAGGTTTTTATCGAGTAGATGTGGACATACCTGCTGATGATTGGGCCCACATCAATGACTTCTATGATGTCCTTGTTTTCAATACTGGTCACTGGTAATTTCCCTGTTGCTTAGTTTTGTTCACTAAGATCAATCTCTTTGATGCTTTTGCATCCTTGGTGTCTTAATGCTTTCATTTCTTTCCCTGCATTCTCTAATGAAATGTGTGGGCTTTGCCCTTTAAATATCTAAAACATTTAGGCTGTGTAGGTGATACATGATTATTCTGCTTAGTTTTAGGATTTTGTCTGCCGTGAAAACCTTCATCTCCTCATTTCTAAGCTAGTTCATGTCATTTCTTGTGTGTCCTGATGTGTAGGGTAACTGTTTATGCTATCTTTAACTTTGTCAGGTTGGATCAACTGGTGTATTCCAGTTATGCCATGTTTATTTTTAGTTTTATGAACTAAAGTGAACTCCGTGAGTACTTAAATGGGTGGTTTAAGGGGCCTTATTGTCAGGTTGGATCAGTGCTGAGATTAGTGAGTACAGTATCTGAAGAAGACGAGAGTAAAGGAAAGAAATAAGATAAGTCTTAGGAGAAAAGTTAAACTCAGTGTTATATATATTTCACATTGGTGGTTTTTTGAAGAAGGAAACTGAGATAATATAGGTTGGAAAATAGTCAAAAGTGTCCACCAATCTTTACACTGTGGTTCTCATGAATCTGAATTGCTGCCATTTCACTAATAGCCTCTTTAAGAAGCCTTTCCCTGAACATTTCTTATATGGAACCCTTTTTCCTTTGATAGGTGGGGTTCTGATAAGTTCCCGGAAGAGACACCTCTAGTCTTCTATCAGGCTGGACGCCCCATCTTCCCACCACTCAAGATGTTGGATGGACTCAGAGTTGTTCTTGAGAATATGGTTTTGCATATACAAAGGAAAATCCCCAATAAGACCCTCAAGTTCTGGCGGTTACAGTCGCCGAGGCATTTTCACGGTGGAGACTGGAATCAGAACGGCAGTTGCCTCTTCAATGAGCCACTCCTGGATTCTCAGGTACAAAAATAGAATTTTGCCCTATTTGCGCCACACTGCTCTCTCATGCTTCTGTTCCATCATGTTAGCTGATCAAGTACCATACTTAAAGATATCTTGCATGTCAAATAACACATTTAAGTAAATACTTTCCATAAATTTGTGCTTGCTCTGCCTCTGGATGTTGCTCTTTTTGAGCTACTTTGAGACTTCTCTTAAAATCGCAATAATAAGATCAGTTCTTACTTGGGATTGGGAACTAACAACTAGACAGCTTGATATGTGGTTTGATCCCAGCAACAATGGGGTGAATAAAGAAGCGAGACTGCTGAATGATCTGATTGAAGGCACGCTGCGAGGATCAGATATTCAGTTGCTGGATTTGACACATTTGAGTGAATACAGAGCTGATGCCCACCCAGCAATTTGGTTGGGAAAGAAGGACGCAGTAGCTGTTTGGGGCCAAGATTGCATGCACTGGTGCTTACCAGGTGTGCCTGATACATGGGTCGACATTTTGTCCCAACTAATCCGTCATGGCTTCGAGAGATAGTGACAAACTAGGAAGCATCATGTGATGGTGACTGTTGAAGATGTTGATGGAGCTAGCTGGTTGAATTTTGAGAAGGGTTTCACACCCAATCATGTGAAACTATCTTTGAAATTATTCCATGACTTGTGACGAACTCGGAACTGACGATTTTAAAGTGAAGTGTCTGCTTCATAGCTAGCGACAAGCTTTACCAGTCAACCATCGAGACACTTCAATCGCAACATGTTAGGAACCTGAATCCAAGGGTCTCCATTGTTGCCGGTGTGCTTGCCTTAACCATGGTGGTCATTTTTTAAAGCTTACGACTCATAGATTTGAAGTTTGTTCTTCCTTGTAGATGAGCTATTCTCTTTCTTGTTTTAGTGGGGAGGTGGGAGAAAAAAAGGGGACATATCCGGGTTGGTCTCTCCGACACGACCATTGTGTAAAGACGACATTTGAATAAAGAAATAGATGAGCATAGTGTATTCTTTCGTTCAATGTTCATGCACGGTGAGATGATTTGGTGCGATGTGAAAGGTTCTTGGGTAGATTGATATGATACTGTCTTGTATGTTAGTACACCTCCATCACAGGGGTGGATCTATTTGGAACTTTGGACCCCGGTTGGAGGCCCTATGAGATTGTAGCAATTAGATTCGTGTTATATATATATTGCACTTTTGTCAATTCAATCCTAAATCCTAAACATTTTCATTTCTTGCCAATTAAATCTATCAGTCCAATTTTGGTCGGAAATCATTGACGTGGCTGTTGGCGGTGTCATGTAGGACTTGTCGACGTTGACGTTGATATTGATAATTTTTAATAATATTTTAATATTTTATGAATTTGTAGTATTTTTATTTTCATTTTTTGTTTTTATTTTCCTTTTTATTCTTTCTATTCTTTTTGGTTTTCCTTTTTGCCTTTTCTAGTAGCCGGTCAGCTACCTGTTGGCCTCGCTAGCCACAGGCGCAGCCTGGCTACCCTGACCTGGTAAGGATCGATCTCGCTAGATCTGGCTAGAAGAGCCCTCACCAGGGCTCACTTAGGTCAGAGTGGCCTCGGCGAGCATTGGTCGGCCTCGCCTCGGCGACCCTTGCCTGGTTGCACCCGGGCAAGGGCTCCCATTGTCGGGGCTAGCCCTCACTCGGCTCGGTCTTGCCTATGGCTGATGGTCGGCTGTTGCCTATGGCTGAAAAAGGTAAAGAAGAAAGGTCAAATAAAAAAAAAAGAAAAAATATTAAAATATTATTTAAAATTATTCACGTCGGCGGTCCTACGTGGCACCACCGGTGTTCACATTAGCATTTTTTGCCTAAAATTGGTCGAATATACTCAATTGGCAAGAAGTGAAAAAATTTAGGACTGAATTGACAAAAGCACGATATGTTTAAAACTTTTTAAACAATTTATATATTGTCAATGGTTTTGATGTCCTTGATCTATTTGAATTTTCATTTGTTAAAAAGTCTAACCCAAAATGATAAGTTAACAAGTGGAGGGAGATCGCATGAATGAATAAAGCTTTTAAGATAAGTTGAGATAATTCTTTGACGATCCAACTCTTGTGCACACCAATACTTTAACAACAGAGCATTTGCAATCCGTTGTCAAGCGACGTGAGATAATACTTCACACTCTTAGCAATGTAAGACAATACTTCTCATTGTCAAGCGATGTAAGACAATACTTTAACAACTCCATTCTATTTACTATTGTCAAGTGATGTGAAACAATACTCTAATAACACCACTCACATGCATGCTCATAGCAATGTGAGACAATAGTCCGTGATAAGAAAATACTTCAACAACCCTAATCATGTGCATACTCGATCACAGGCAGCATGTGAATGGAATTTTGATTATGCATATTCGCGAAAATGAATAATACTGACTCTATTATCATGTTAGAAAGTTCAGTCCAAAAGCTTAAATTAATAGATGGATGGTGACTATATAAATATGTAGAGTATTTAAGACATGCCGTTAAGCGATGTAAAATAATACTTAAACACTCTCTTTGCGAGAGGACACATTATGATTATGGATTTTCTACTTTAATTTTTGACTTTTTCAATATTTTACGCAATCAACATTTTCGCTGGTATTTAAATCAGAACATTTTTAAATGTTTCCCAGATATATACACTGCCCCTCAAAATTATTTCGATTTTTGGAAATTTAACCAATACTTTGTTTTATATAAGTTGTGAAGAGTTAAAACTAGCTAATAAGTCAAGCGTGACTAAATTGTTAAAAGTTACTTTCTATTTTGAAAAAAGTAGACAAATATAGGTCTATACTTATTTTCATGCCTCATGATATTAGCCACGACGAAAAAGACTCTTATTTTTTTCTTGTTAGAACATCAATTATTGTATATATCATTACAAATATTAATGGTGGAACGTTATTCCTTTCATCAAAATTCACTAATCATGTCTAAATAATTAACAGCAACAAGTGTTCGTACATACTCTCTAAAAGTTACCAAATGCTTTAAAGTAGTAATTTCATAGCCTAAACATTCTCATTTCTTAATGAAGAAAATTAAGATTTTTAATATGATCAGAATTCATTCACATGATGATCAGTAGTAGACTTTCACACAACACAGAAACAATCTTGCATATCATACGAAATCCATATATATATTTGGTCGGAATATGAAAACTATACGCGAATGTGAAATTAATTTCATTAGAAATCTACAAATTATTTTTTGAGAACCCCTTAGAGCCGCACTCAGTCGATTTTCCCCTCCCCAAATCCTCCTTCCCGACCGTCGTCCTCCATTCGAATCCTCGTCCTCTCCGAACCAGTCCGACCCTCCAATGGCGCTGAGA
The DNA here is from genome assembly GCA_014182375.1 of Eucalyptus virginea. Taxonomy (NCBI): domain Eukaryota; kingdom Viridiplantae; phylum Streptophyta; class Magnoliopsida; order Myrtales; family Myrtaceae; genus Eucalyptus; species Eucalyptus virginea. The sequence continues at coordinate 30,799,337 of CM024522.1, read as the reverse complement.
ATCCACGCCCTTCCCCTGCACGCCCTGCCCCGACCCCCGAAATCCCGCCTCCGCCCCCTCCGTTTCGACCCCCGCAAGCCGCTCCCCGCCTCCGTGTCGTGCAGGGCCAAGAGGCCCACCGGCGACGCCGAGATCGCGTCCGCCTTGGCGGAGGAGGTCGCGAGGGTGCACGCCCAGAAGAAGCAGAAGGACGAGGCCCTGAGGAAGGGCCGGGCCCTCCTGTTCGCCGAGCTCTGCGGCTACTTCTCCCTGAGGGAGGACGAGCTGAGGAGGAGGTGGGAGAGGATGGAGGACGGCGAGCGGAGGGATCTGGCGGCGGAGTTCGTGTCGAATTGGAGCGCCGATTTCCATCCCCTGTCCGCGAGGTCCGTCGTGGAGATGGTCGAGGAGCATCTGCGGCAGGAAAAGAAGCCGTCTTTCTCGAACGATTCCGCGTTTTTTCCTAGTTTGAAGAGATTGATGGGCTTGGGGGAGAACCAGTGATTGTGTCTTGGGGGGTTATGGTTTTGTTGGTGGTAAGTGCTCATTCGCTTTGCATTTTCTTCCTTGTTTTCTCGGATGGGAGGAGCAAAGCAGTGAGTTTTGATCAATTGATTGTACATTTTTATACAGGAATTATCATGGCAACGTGAGTTGGGTTGATTTGTGTTTTCTCTGCTCTGCTCTCGTTTTCCCTTCCTTTTTCCTTGACCCCCTTAAAAACATGGAGTTTTGTTCGTTGAATTCTGTTGATTGGCAATGGTCGTCGGTAAAACGAACCATAATTAGATTTGGCAATAAATTTTGTTTTTTGATTGGCTTCTATGCGTATAGCGTTTGATGGGTATTCAATATGGAGAGAGATGAATGAATTAACAACGGTTCAAATGTTTACTGATCCCTCTGGCCCCTGGGAGGTTTGATTTGAGGGGCTGATAGGTGAAGCATTTGACCTCTGCTTCCTGTCGTGTCTTGGATTATCGACCCAACAACTCAATCGACTTGAAGAAGACTTGTGGGAACGACCGGAAAGGTGCTCAGAGGAGGAATCACCGGTTTGGCTGTCGTGGAAGTAAAGCTAACATCGTACTGAAGTGATAATGGAACCAGGCAAAGAAGATTTCCACCTCCTTGACCGTGTCATCGTTAGTCGTACTTTCACTCTCTGATTCGCCATTTGGGCTGCTTGGTCTACATTCATCGCGAATTGACCTCAAAACTATGTACTTTGGTGGTGACGTCTTGCTTTCCTTGGTCAACGTGGATTTCCTGTGTCGTGACGGTAATTTCAGTAATCTTCTCCGTCGAATTCTCGAACGACTTCTGCAAGAGAAGAAGGGCACAATCCATTCGTAAAAATGCCAAATTGGATGCACCGCAAGTCAATAGCGACTTGTCTTCATGCTTGTCCAAGTAAATAGCAATTTGTACGTCTCTGCTATACCAGGATATGATTATGAGGTTTTCTCAAGCTTGAGGGGATCGGATACTCACAATAGCCTTTTAGATGCCGGTGTCAAGGTCTTCAAAGACAATGAGGGACCTCCGTGCGGGAGAAGAGAGTGCCCCTGATCTTTTAGAAGCCATCAAGAAAGGATCTTCCTACCCATTTTCTTTAAAGAGTAGAGAATATGTTTCTAGTAGAAAGTGCCTCAAGGAGGTGGCACGAATGGATGAATGTAGGGAAGAAAGGAAACAAATGATCTTTGCAATCTTCTATCACGCTCCATGACTTGGGCACCAATCTGGACCTTATGCAAAAGCTTTCACACAGCACGAGAAGCACTATGACTGTTGAAGAAGTTTATGCGCAGAGAACGAGAAATGGGATGAAGAATCTGTAGAGAGAGAGAGAGAGATCTTGAGATGAAGAACTTCTTTGTATTCTGTTTTCCTTGATTTACACTCAATCGAGAGTTAGCCTTTTATATACAAGGACTAACTCTGAAAACTGTTTTACAGGTATTGAATCAGTTGAAGAAAAAGTAACTAACTGAAGCAAACGTTGACTAACTTCCAGAACCGAACTATACTAGACTAACTGTCGAGACTAGTCAAGACTTGCAGCATTATACAGAGCGTTCACAACAGGTTTTCCTCTGTTCTTTGCTTCCCCTGTTTTTCCTGGTATTGATGATAGTATCAGTTGAGGAGCCTCTGTTTCCTCGCTTCTGTCCTTCTGGCTTTTCTTCACAGCCCCCCTCAAATTGGGAATGGGTGAGAAACCGATTCCTAATTTGATTCGTAGCTGACAATGTGTAGTACGAGAGAGGGGTTTTGTGAATATGTCAGCAATTTGACAGTTACTTGGAACATATTTCACTTGTAATGACCCTGATGAGACTTTTTCCCGAACAAAATGAAAGTCTATCTCAATATGTTTGGTGCGAACATGAAGAATAGGATTGATAGTGAGAGATATGGCTGACTTATTGTCACAGAAGAGCTGTGTTGGACAAGTCAATGAGCATCCTATATCACGCAAGACAAAGCTGATCCAGGTAAGCTCAGCAGATGTAGAAGCAAGCGCGCGATACTCAGCTTCTGTAGAGGATCGGCTGACTGTGGATTGTTTCTTTGCTGCCCAAGATATGAGGTTAGAGCCAAGGTATGTACAAAAACCTGTTGTTGATCTTCTTGTTTCAACACATCCTGCCCAATCTGCATCTGAGAACGCATACAGATGAAGAGAGCTTCGAGAGTGAATAAAGACTCCAAGGTTTATAGTGCCTTTGATGTATCTTAACACTCTCTTGAGGTTATGTAAATCTGCAACAGTGGGTTTCTGTAATTTCTGACATAGTTGATTTGTAGCATATGCAATGTCAGGTCTTGTTAAAGTTAGATACTGCAGGCCACCCACTAAACTTCGGTACTCGACAGGATTGGAGAGTAGAGCAGAATCATTTATCAGAACAGTTGGTTTTAATGCTATAGGAGTAGTAGTTGGTTTGCATTCAAGCATATGAGCTCGAGTCAAAAGATCTCTTGCATATTTAGTCTGACACAGAAATAGATGATCAGAAGTATTTTTGACTTCAATGCCAAGAAAGTAGTGTAGAAGACCAAGATCTTTCATATAGAACTGAAGACTTAGAGAATGGATAAGGTTGGAAAGTAAGTGAGAAGAGCTTCCAGTCAGGATAATGTCATCAACATAGAGTAGTAGAAGAATAGTGTCTGTATCATTATGATAGATGAACAATGAGGGACCTCCGTGCGGGAGAAGAGAGTGCCCCTGATCTTTTAGAAGCCATCAAGAAAGGATCTTCCTACCCATTTTCTCTAAAGAGTAGAGAATATGTTTCTAGTAGAAAGTGCCTCAAGGAGGTGGCACGTACGGATGAATGTAGAGAAGAAAGGAAACAAATGATCTTTGCAATCTTCTATCACGCTCCATCACTTCGGCACCAATCTGGACCTTATGCAAAAGCCTTCTCACAGCACGAGAAGCACTATAACTGTTGAAGAAGTTTATGCGCAGAGAACGAGAAATGGGATGAAGAATCTGTAGAGAGAGAGAGAGAGATCTTGAGATGAAGAACTTCTTTGTATTCTGTTTTCCTTGATTTACACTCAATCGAGAGTTAGCCTTTTATATACAAGGACTAACTCTGAAAACTGTTTTACAGGTATTGAATCAGTTGAAGAAAAAGTAACTAACTGAAGCAAACGTTGACTAACTTCCAGAACCGAACTATACTAGACTAACTGTCGAGACTAGTCAAGACTTGCAGCATTATACAGAGGGTTCACAACAGGTTTTCCTCTGTTCTTTGCTTCCCCTGTTTTTCCTGGTATTGATGATAGTATCAGTTGAGGAGCCTCTGTTTCCTCGCTTCTGTCCTTCTGGCTTTTCTTCACAACTGTGAGACCATCCAAGGATATAGAAATGATCTTGATGTGGTTGGATCATTGCAAGGTGGGAACCAAAGAACATGGTCGATGGGTAATTTGTCGACTCATGAATTTGCGTGACTTATGATGTTGTGGATTTCTATTTTCTGGCCATGTGAATGCATACTTGGTTTGCTTGAATGTGTTTAGGGAAGAGATCCTTGTCGTTGTAACTTAGTGATCAAGTAAAATGGTGTAGAATCCCATCCCATTCAACTCTTAAGCAATACAGGAACGTTGATCTGCATTTGACATGTTGCTACTATAAAGTATGACATTTACACAGCGCATCATCAGTGGTTTATCGGTGGTTTATCACTGCTTTAACCACCACCACTAGCTAGCCAATCTAGCGTGCTGTACTCCTATTGCCTCTACAACCACCACCAATCAGGTAAGACTAATGTTGCTGAGGTCGTCTTACAACCAACTTCTCGAACCATTTGCATGCCATATCTTTGTCAAAGACATCTGAGAGCCGTCCCTGCAACACCAGGGTCTTAGAATATTTGCAGAGTGCACTGGTCTCTAATATCCTAAATGATGATCGTTCTGATTTGCAAGTATCGATGTGGGGATCAAAGAGCTTGAGCAGATATTGGAGAATGATAAATTTCTCATTCTTTGTTATGAAAAAGTGAAGGTATCTTGAAAGTTGCACGAGTCTACGTGAGATTGAAGGGTTTGAAGAGATGGAATCGTTGGAGTTGCGGAATATTTCTTGGTGCAAAGACATTGAAAGCTTCCAAACCTTTCAAAACTTAAAGTGGTTACGATATCTAGAATTGCGAGATTGTGAAAAAAGAGAGATTCAGGGTCTCGAGGGATTTCAGTCTCTGTATCGTTGAACATTATAGGATGCACACTTGTACTGTGCTCAGAAATGCACCTGATCTGCCGAATGTTACAACTAAGCATTAGATGCAGTTATTTAGTAAAGATGGAGGTTATTTAATCTGCCGAATGTTACAAAACACCTTTCGCAAGAAGTTTGATGCGACAGCCATTCCGCGCAACTTCCAACAGGTATTTAATTCAATTTCATGTTCCTGTCCGCATAATCATTGGAAAATTGCTTAATCCTGATGAATTTCTTTCCCAACATCCAAAAACATAAAGGTAACACCCTCATATTTCCCTGCATGTTGAATTAGCAAATAGCTGTCATACTACCCTATACAGTGGCTCAGTTACGGTGGTGGTTGGTGGCGGGTAGCGATGGCACACCAGGCATTGGCAATGCCGGGAGGGGAGGGAAGTACATTTCTTTTCCATCAATTGGTAAAAAGATCGGTTTTCATAAGAGGTCTAAACTTTGGGTTGATTCACTTTGTCACTCCCTAAATCCTGTGGAGACGGAGGTGACATGGCCATCCTTTCACCCAATGGATGCAACCTCAAATCATATCTAAAGTCCACTTCCATAATGTCCCCATTGATAGAACTCTTGCTCTACTAGTTGCTAACTAAAGAACTTGAAAAGAATCGGAAAATAGAAAGGTGAACAACCACAAGTTCAGTGAGTAGTGCGTATCTCTTCTAAACAGATTGAGTATCCATTATGCACGTTCGAAACCAAATCACAGCTTAGTTAATTCAAATCCATAATATAATACACATAGTAGATAAAAATAGGTTATATAGCTTTTACATAACCATATACATATCATAAAACACTTGTTAAATCAATAATTTCATAACAAATATCAATGGTTCAATCCATTGATCAATCTCATCATTCACATGCCAATGGTCCGTTCCGTTGGTTAATCCTATGCCACATATCAATATTTTGTTTCATTGATTCATCTCTTATGAAATCACATGTCAATGGTCTATCCATCAACCAATCCTACACTCAATATTAAACCATGGTCACAACATAACACCTAGTGATAATGTGATGAAAATTCTCATATTGGCAAGGTGTTCACCTATTATTAGCTAGTGCCTCAGCCCACATGGATATCCTAGACTATTATGCATGTACCCACAAGGCCCTCATTAGGCTCGTAGCAATATTGAGCACAACCTCATCCTCCAATATGAGAAATCCAATCCATTAACAATCTCACATATCAAAATACATTTCACAAATCAATCACCAACAACTTTCGCAACTTGACTCATCTACCAGAAATACTTTTATAAAACATTCTCAAACCGTTTCAAGACTCGTCTCATACCCCGGTTTTGTAAACCGAATCAAATCAAATGCATGTGATAATGTATTTCACAAATTGATATGTACAATATTTATTAACTTTGTTCATCAAACAAATATATATATATATATATATATATATATATATATATATATATATATATAAAAATATTTTCACTAACAAATCTCACATCATTCACAAATACCAAAACGTAGTAAATGCCCTATCCAAATTTTTGTGCAACAAATATGCTTATTCATAATTCATAATATATTAAATATTTATTATTTTGAAGACATGAGTTTATAAATTTTCAGAAGAGATTGCACTACTCACCTGGAAAAGTCAAAAATCAGCCTAAAGTGGTTACTCGAGCCAATGCACTCATATTATTGTCAATTACTTGAAAAAGATATTAAAACCAAGTAATATGCTAGTCTAATTAACAACTCGACTAAACTATTCTTATACATCGATAAAATGATACCTACACGCTATGAAAGAAGCTCATTTATAGCAAACGTCATCATTCTCCATTACACGAATTATCCACTACGCATAACTTGAATGAGAATCTTCGAAAATTTGTTCTGATCAAACTGTACTTTGGAATCGAAGTTTGTCAAACCCCAAAGCTCCACAATGCCTCAGACTACCTTTCCATATAAATGGCAGCTCAAAAACTCCTTGTTTGAACCTCAGAGTTCAAGATCTACATAACTCAAAGTTTGCGCCCTAACTTCCAAAATACTTTGATTAGATGAATAATTGGCTTGAAAATTTACCAAGAGTTATGATTCGCAATTGATTTGACCAGTCAATGTATCCAGGGCAACTATGCATGACAACTTTCTTTTCCTTTTTCTTCATTTTCTCTTTCTCCCCTTCTCGATTCTGCTTCGGCTTCTTCTTTTCCTCTTTCTTTTAATCGCCAAGTCCTCTCTCTCTCTCTCTCTCTCTCGCGACTCTATGTTGAAGCTGAACTTATTCAGATTGTATTATGGCAAAGTTCAAACTTTAAGGTTAAATCTATTTAGATAGAGACTCTAAGGATAAATATGTTCGGACTTAAGTCCAGATTATAAAGTCTACCTTAGTTAGAACATACTTAGACTTTACATACAGAAGACAAGTCCTTTCTAAACTTAGACTTTAAGGTATGGATTTCACAACAAAGTAGATTTGATTCACTCAATCAAATTGATTGACCAATCAATCCAGAAGACAAACTCTTTTTAAATAGAGAAACTCTACTTATGGAAATCAAGACTCTAGTTATATAGGCGGCCAAAATCAAGTGGAGATTTTGTTTATATCACTCAACGGCTACTCAAATTCTTAATATAGTTTTGTCCGAGTAGATTGGAAGATAATCCTCTAAATACTGTCCAATGGCTAATTTGGAAGTGTGGAAGTATTTAAGGAGATGAAAGAGCAGGTAAGAGACAAAGCGTAAAATCTATAGTTTCAAAGTCTGGGTGTAATTTGACCATATACACTTGTCTTGTGAGCCTTGATTTGTAATCATTTGAGAGTTGTTGACATTGTTATAAGTGTGTGCTTTGGTATAAGTCTTATAGGCTTGGGTATAAGCAGCACTAGTTTTGAGTAGAAGCACTTGCATATAAGTAGCACAACTTGACCGTAACATTTTATAACTTATCTAGTGGAATCTAGCTAATAAACTATCATTGTGAAAGAGTTGATGTAGACTTGATCTAAATCAAATCATTATAAATTTTGTGCACAATTTTTTTATCCCTAAATTCTTAGGGCGAGAATGAAAACCATTATAACCAAAAAATTGATTTCTAGAATAGAAATATTCTAGGATGAGTTTTTGAGAAAAAATATACGTTTGATAACGACCCAAAATTTGTATTCCCGAAATAGATATTCGTTTGATAACAACTCAAGATTTCTCCCACCCAAGCAGTGGCGGTGGACAGTGAGGGGTGGCCAGCAAGGTGGCAGTTGGCGGCGACGGCGAATGGCAGATGGCACATGGTAGCGATGGGCGATGGTGAGTGGGTGGTCGGCTAGTAGCGAAGATGAGCAACGAGAAGAGTTTTTTATTTTTCATTTATGTTCCATAAATAGAGAAGTAGCAAATTTTTATTTATCATTTCTATTCTAAACCTATTTCTGGACTAAAAATTTGTTTTAGAAATAGAAAAATGAAATTATATTGCCAAATGGATTCCTATTCTGAACTTGTTTCTGGAACAAAATATTAGTTCTAGAATAGATATAAAATGGATATCATGCATGCACTCACTATTCATTTCTATTATTTATCGCACACTTGCTGGGTGCTTCATAGATTGCTCTACGGCATTTCAAAATATGACCCTTATTCAGATTTTAATATTGACTCATCCTATTCCACATTAATTTATCATCATTTTTTTTAATCACCTATTCACCCCTCTTTAAGTGATACTTGCTAGCCACCTCAAATAGGTTTATTTGATGTATCCTCTAAGAATAAGGTGTGTTAAAGCATTTATTATAGTGAATCAAATCTTCATCAAGTAACCTTGTAGCGTAGGGATGACACCATCGACAGGAAGCAAGTTTTTATAGACAAATGATTTGTTTAAAAAATTCGTCTTAAATCGAACACTTCTTAAGTTTTGCATTTTGAAACGATGGATAAGTGAATCAACTGTTCTTCTCCATCTATGGATTTTGGTCGGTAAGACCAAATCTACTTATTCTCTCTGGGCATAGTGTTCCAACAACGAGTTTTATTTCTGAGAAAGGAGCATTAGCAAGGACTTGTCCAAGATATATTTTTTGCAACCTCAGTGCGTTTCTGTTGTGGCAAATTCATAATTTGGAAGACATGTTCATATAATAATTATTTATATTGCTTATAAAAATTAGTCAATGAATTTTCATTATCAATAATAATTTATTTTTAAATATTTTCATTGATGATGATAATATTTTCGTTAATTCACTTTTGTAAGCTATACATTTGATTAATTTTAACAAAATATATTTTGAATAACCGATTGACCGCCAAAAAAAAAAAAAAAAAAAAAACTGGTAGGTTGTCGTTTTTCTTATTTCATCTAATATATGTTGATATGATATTGAAGTAGGCAAGATAATCTACTGTTTTCCAGATCGTGCACTATCATCTCAATCGTCAAGAGAGTGGGTCATACACTAAGAATTGTCATATCTCACTTTTGCTTCTTGACTTGTTGCTTTGACGTTTCTTGACCCGTATACATAATGTACAAGGTTAACGTATGGGGCGTGGAAAGCATCTTTAGGGAAAATCAAAGCCATTCAAATGTTCTTAAAGATTGAAGCTCTTTATTATTATTATTATTATTATTAATAAGTACATTGGAAGTCCTAAAACTTATCTTGAAACTTGTCACCTAAAATTTACTTTTATAAGCTTGGTCTTCACCTTGCCACGCGACACGCTTGATGCGAATAAATTAGTCCTAAATACTTTTAGGGTGGCACTACTTCCACTCACTATATAACTAAATTCACCCATTTGTTTAACCTAAAATATAGAACTACCCTTTATCATTCAATTTTAATTTAAATTTGTTGTCCCAAATTTATTTACTTTCCCTTATTTCTAGTTTTTCTGTATTATGTATGATCTACTTTGCGTAATTAAGAATTTCATATGTTTATTTTTTTTTATGTATATCAAAGTCATTCTTTTATTTTAATTTTTATGACCCGGAACCCCGCATGCCTGGCAGCCCGGCGAGGTAAACCCGGGGTGACGCTAGTGAATGACCCACTACCCCGACGTCACACTTAAGATCCCGTGCGGCCAGCGAGATTCGAACTTCTCTCCTCCTTGCAAAGGATCATGGGAGCCTTATCCATCCCAGGCCACCGCGGTGCAAAAAGTCATTCTTTTATTGTTAGATATTACTTCCATAAAAAAAAAAAAAAATTGTCGAAAAGAGAAATTTCAAGAAATTTAGTTTTTCTTTTTCATGTTGTCAATCCTATTTATGAATAAATTTTTAAGTAGATGAAATTTAATTAAATCAAAATATTGCATAAAGTAAGAATTTCTTTTTGAAAATGCCAGTGAAATATTATTATTTTTTATTGACAAAAATTAATATCATCAATGAAATGTTAACAAAAAAATTTCAAAATTCGTTATTGTGTGTAATATTTTAGTGTATTTCTATATATTCCTCTAATGTTTTACATGTTCTGTATAAAATTATTTCACCAAAGATAATAGGGGAAAAAACATAAAAAAAATTTTATATAGTAAATGGTTAATACCCTAAAAAAACCCAAAACTGGTACACTTGTGATAAATTTACCCCAAACTATTTTTTTGACAATGAAAAATCCCAAATTGGTACACTTGTGATAAATTTACCCCGATTGATCATAAAAAATCCAACAGGTACATTTACGACAAATTTACCCTAAACTAATTTATTTGACCGCAAAAAATCCCAAACTGATAAATTTGTGACAAATATACCCTCCGCTAAATTAGATTAATATTACAAAAAAATCATAAAAAATTGTAAACTGTAACAAACGATGCGTGAAATCTTAAATTGATATACTAGTCAACTATCACGTATAATTTAACTTAATAATTTGATAATAAAATTTAACGAAAACTAATAGAAGGTAAATTTGTCACAAGTGTACCGATTTGAGGTAAATTTGTCAAAGATATACCAATTTGGAGTAAATTTGTTATAAGTGTACAAGTTTGGGATTTTTCAGGGTATTAACCCTATAGTAAATAAAGAGACTTGATTAAAAATTGTGGACTAATGAAATTAATAAAAAGTTCACCATGAAAGTAAGCTTTTAAGAAAAGAGGGACAAAAAATAGATAAATTATTGGGAGATCAATGATAAAGAAGAGACAAAGAATGTCTTTTTACCTTACTATTAACGAGATCATTTTAGACAGGGTATGTGAACGTTATAGGTAGGGGTGAGCGGTTCCGGGTTCCCTACAGGTTCCGCTTGGAACTTGGAACCTACCCTCGGGTACAGGTTCCTTATTTTTTGGAACCTGAAACCTACCCATCAGAACTAAGAACTTGGAACCTACCCTATCACAGGTTCCGGGTTGGTTCCAAGTTCCAACAAGTTCCCTTTTTTTTTTTTTTTTTTTTTTTTTTTTTTCATTTTTAGTTTAAAAAATGGAAATGAATGCAGCAATAATAAACAAACTTGTCATTCATCAAAGAGAATATAACACGAACACAATCTATATTACTCATAAGCGTTTAATATTCTAGAATGTGAACTATTTCTCTTTTGCAAAGTCCAGCGGTTCACTTCATAAAGCCCAGCCTTACCTTAGCAACAACCCTGGACCAAAATAAAGCCATATCCCTCATTGTTTTACAGCTTCCAATGACTTTAGCAACTTTAGTAACAAAGCTTTCACGTGGAACTGCATGAATATCTCTCGGCAATGTTGCAGCAGTGGTTTCTGAACCAGAATTGATCTTTCTTCTAAGAAACTTTCCCTCTACAAATATCTTGCAGATATTACAACAAAAGTGAAAGATCATCATAGGATAATTTTAAAAAGAACCAATAAATTTTTTTTTTATAATGGACGAGTATTATTTCATGGACTAGTAAAGTTGATAATCTGATTATTGATTTACCTGCATTAAAAAGCAAACTAATCAAAGAATAGAGCTTCGCTTCATTTGGAAACTCGGATATGTTATCTTCCTTTTCACGAAACACAAGCGACCTCGCAGTAGAGAGACTTAGTCATGCCCTTTCCTATGATGATCTTTTGCTGGTGCAATAGTAGATATTTATACAACAAGAACACAGCTTAAAATTAATCAATCTGCTGTCCCAGAATTGCCATTTTCTATTGGCCATTCAGGGACATCTGATGCACCATGTTTATACATGTAAGCGAGTTGTCACATCAATGACTTCTAAGACATCTATGATTGATGATAATATGAGCTAGTAGCAACAAATGAGTTAGCCAGCAGGTCACCAAACTCAATTACTATAACACACGCATAAAATAAACATTTTGAGTGTGTAAAAGAGTAAAAAGCACCCAAAAAAAAAAAAAAAAAAAAACTCACCCTTGATTCGGAATCATTCTTCTCATTCACTATGTACAGGTTTTCGTTGAAAATTGGGAAAGACATCTTCGAATTCTTAGATTTCTCAGTGTCATCGGCTCCTTTTCTCCCTATTCTCATGTTTTTCAATATGTCCTACCAATCTTGCTTCGTCCCTAACGTTATTGGCGGTGGTCTCCACCTCAAGTTCTTTGACTCGTGGTATCCCAGATTGACATAACAGAAAACACTAGCTTACCTCAACAGAGAACATAGAGGATAGTGTTTAAGGATTTTTTTCAAACGGGAAACAAAATACCGGGCCTGAGAGCTTCCCTCCTGTTGAACAGGAAAACCAATATGAGCTTCTCATCACGTGAATAACATAAGACGAATTAAACATTAAAAGTGTGAAGGAGGAGAAACCTTAAATGCCAGTATTCTAGGAGCTGGAAATCGTGATTCTGTGAGTTCTTCAACCAAAGTTCGGTAAGCCGCTAAAGTTGCTGCACTTTTCCCTTCATCAGCAGCAAGTTCGGCACCATATTCATCAATCGATGGGAAAGTTGTTAACAAGCCAATTAGAGAAGAAAGGCTACAAGAGTGACATATCATAGTGGGAATTCTAGAATGTGCAGTGGGTTAGATATATGATAGTGTTAACAAGTCAATGTGCGTTCCTTTCCTGGAGGAGATCCTACCTTGAATTCATATGGTTAATAATGCCAAGTAAGCTTGCACATTAGCAAAGCATTTGTCCATATAAGGCATAAGTCAAAAATGAGGGAAATTTCTCTATAACAAAAAACAAAATGAAATGAAAAAAGAAAATCCAAAGTATAAGACCTAAGCAATGATGCGATTTCCAGCTAAAAGCTTAGATTCTCGACTTGATACAATTGTAATACCACCATAAATATAGTCAAAATGCACCTGTAACAGAGGATTGAACACAGAATGTTACCAATTCATATATTGCTCAAGGAAATATAAAAAGAAAACCAACATCAACAAACTTGGACCGTTGATCCTTTTGTAGCTACTGGACCCTTTCCCTCAATGATATCATAGTATTTCACTCCATCAACTGTTGCAAGTATTGGAATTGCTTACTAAAACAGAACATACATGATGTTAAAATGTGACTTCCTCTCGTGAAACACAAGAGAACCCTTTTCCCCCATAGATCTGGCAACTTAGATTTCAATTCTTTTTTGCTCTATATAGGGAATAGGAATTATGTTTGAGTGGCGAGTGAGTGAGGGGTGATGGCGTCCAGCAACGGTGTCGAGGGAGGTCCGGCGATGGCAAACACGCGGCAATGGCGGCGCGACAATGACGAATGCACAAGTCTCACACCACCAACGGCAGCACGAACGGCGCAGCGAAGACGACGGCGGTCGCGGCTCAACCCACGGTCAAGGGGGAAAGAGCTCGGTTTGGGCGGAGGTGGTGACGGTTTGGAGCAACGACGGCTCGGATGGCCGAGCGAGCGGCGGCAAGAGGTGGTGATGGTGGCTTGGGGACGGCAGTGGTGCCTCACGGCGGCGCGGACCGTGGTGTGAACGGCGTGACAGCTCGTCAAGCTCAACAGCGAGACTACTCGTCGGGCAAGTAGTGGGTGGTGAGGGTTTGATGGCCAAGAGGTGGTGGTGAGTGGGGTGTGGGGCGGCGGTGTGGTGGTGGGTGAAGCAGCAGCCAGCGAGAGGAAGGAAGAATAAGAAGAAGAAGAAGAAGAAGAAGAAGAGACGAAGAAGGGGGCTTCGGCCAAGAGAGGGGAAAGAGGAGAGAGAGAGAGAGAGAGAAAAAGAATAAAGTTGTGGGGCAGTAAGTGACATGAGGAGGAAAAATGGGAAAAAGAGAGAGAGAGAGAAAAAGAAAGGGAAATGGGGGAAGAATGAATAGAAGGGGGAAATCATGTGGGGGGTTAGGGTTTTTTTTTTTTTTTAATAACTTGGCCGGTTCTGGTTCCTCCGGTTTTGGATCCTATGGGAACTGGGAACCGTTAGTTCCTAGAAAAAAGAATCGAGAACCGGAACCGGTCCCCTTAGAATCGAGAACCACACTCACCCCTAGTTATAGGAATACGAGAGCATGCACTTTTCTTTAGTACACTAAAAAAAAAAAAAAATACATGTGCAATGTTCAATTATGGTGGCTATCATAAATAGAAAAATAAAAAATTGAGAAAAGAAATAGTGGGTCATCACTTTAAACTGCAATTAGGGTAGTTTTGTCATTTCAATATAAATAGGGGTGGATGTACTTATTTATGAGCTGGAAATAGCTTTGCCCCTACTATTAATACCTATAAATGCAAAGAAATACAATAAAGGATACAAAATGCAAAACTATACTAATTCATATTATTGTATAAGGATTAAGTTCGATCTCTAATTTTTTCACGCAATGGGTGATATATATATATATTTTCACGCAATGGGTTATATATATAACTTGACAGATGTCGGGATATATGTGATGGAATTTTTTATGAAATTTTATGTAAAATTAGGTTATATGTTGTCACGCTTGAGCACAGTAGGCGGCAGGAGACTCATTAGTCCTTAACAACTATCTCGACACTCATTGTTTCTCCATTGAGAAAAAGGGCAAGGATCACAAAGAGATGTTTCCAATGAAATTTAAAAAAAAAAAAAGAAAAGAAAAGAAAAGAAAAGAAAAAGGTGTTACTGAGGTGATGGTACCATTATTTCTTGTGAATAATAGTGCCGTTTTGACCCCACACTAAGTGGAGATGCAATTGACAACCGAAAGAGACAAAATAAAAGACATTCGACAAATATAGAATCATTGAGCAAAGACTTATGAAGCACGGACATGCTGTCGGAGCTTCTGTGTCGTGTTTGACACGTGTTGACAAGTCTAACGTGCTTAGACTTGCGGTCAACACGTGTCGAATTTTTCGACACATGATCAACTTTTCTCAACACGTTCTAACACGTGTGTCCGAGAGAGGATTATTAAAGAAGACAATGGAGAGGGAAGGTGAGGGCGAGGGAGTGGAGGTGAGGCCGTGACGGCGAGGGATGGTCAAAGGAAGAGTAGAGACCGAGATGATCTAGAGGGTCACGATTGCAATGCTATGATGAAGGGTTGATGGCAAGGCTATGACTGCGAAAAAGGAAGGGCCGAAGGCGAGGCGATGAGCGATTGCGATGAGGCGATTGAAAGAGAGCAGAAAGGATCGTGCGAGGAGGAGGTCGCAGTTAATAGGTGATGGGGGAGGGGGAAGAAAGGGAAAGAACCGGGGAGGGGGAAGAAAGGGGAAGAACCGGAGGCGGAGAAGGGGGCCCAGGGGTTGGGGTGGCACTTGGGGAGAAACAAAGGGTGATTATGGGGGTGGTGTGGGGTGGTGGTGTGGGGTGGGAGAGAGAATCCAGGGAAATGATAGATGATTAGGGGGAGAAAGGAGGAAAATAAACTGAGAGGGGGATTGAGGTGAGGTGGGGTGGGGGAGAGAGAAACAAGGGAGGGAAATAATTTTTGGAGGATTAGGGTTTGGGAAAAAAAAAGAAGGGAGGGAAATAATTTTGGGTGGCAAGATTATTTTTGTTAGAAAAATAAATAAATTGGCTAATAATAGTTTCCAAAAATAAAAATACTAAATGTTAAATAATGATAAATTTTGATCATTATAAAATATCATAGATTTATATATATATAGGTTGATTATAATCTTTTGTTAGTCATTAGTTTCATTTATAATTTTTGTTAAATTTAGAAATATGTTCTCAAATATAGGTATGTATTAATTATGAATATATCTTTCAAATTTCATCTGAATAGATTTATTAATATTATTAGTGTAAATTCATTGTAAGCTTTTTATTATTATTTATATATGAATTTGAATCAAATTAATTATTAAAATATTTATTTAATTTATAATGTGCCTCAACGCCAAAAATTCTTTATTTTTAAGGAATGACGTATTGACGTATCCACGTGTCATATTGTGTGTCTGTATCGTGTGTCCATGCTACTTAGACAAAGACCGTCACGGACTTTCTCTCTCTCTTTTTCTCCCCTCTGCATAGCAGTGCAGTGTAGTGCGAAGTAGCAAGGAAAATCAGATGTGGGGCTTCAAAGTATTCAATATCTTTTTCCCCAAGGGGATCTCTGTTGGTATCCCACTGGACTAGACAAGTAAGTCATCGAATGTCCTTGACAAAATACATGGACGGTGCGGTCAGCTTATCGTTTGCCATGTACATGCAGCCGTGTAGATTGCACTGAAGTCTACCGTCACGGAGACCGAGGTCAAGCTTTCAAGAGAGTACGAATCATGGATGTGGTTTGCGTGACGATTCACACCTAGCCGTCCTCGAACGAGTAAGTCTTTCTTCAGTCCTTCGAACGAATCGAGTCTCGCTCGCCTGCTTGTGCGAGGATTCAATTGGAGAAGCAGAGCCTGTCCTCTCTCTCTCTCTCTCTGATACATACCTTCACCTGCGAGAAAAGTTTGCAGCCTATTTCCCATTCTTTCCCTCAATCACGCGCTGTCCCCATGGGAAGCGAAGAGATCGATCGACGCATTTCGTCTCCTGCTTCGATCCATCAGTGGAAGTATGATGTGTTCGTGAGCTTCAGAGGTGAGGACATAAGGAAGAACTTCGCGTCCCACCTCTTCCGTGCGCTGAGGCAGGCGGGTATCTACTATTTCAGGGATAATGACAAAGTGGAGACTGGGATTTTCATCGAGCCCAAGCTGCTTGACGCGATTCGCAATTCTAGGGTTGCCCTCGTCGTGTTCACCACCAAATACGCCGACTCGCGGTGGTGCTTGAACGAGCTGGTGGAGATCCTAGAGTGCAACAGGAGGTTCAGAGATCATCAGGGTCACGCGGTTCTGCCCATTTTCTTTGATGTCGAGCCAGGGGACGTTCGGAAACAAAGTGGGCAATTCGGGGATGGTTTCAAAAATTTGGCCACCCACACTGGCGAATTACTTGTGCAGAAGTGGAGGGATGCGCTTAAAGAAGCTGGGAATTTGTCAGGATGGCACTTGAATAATGATGCTAATGGGTAAAGCATTTAATAAGTTCACTCCTCAAAAAGCTCGTATTAGAGGTCGATTTGAAATATGCTGTTGATCGAGTCTAGTTCATGGGTTTACCGCTCATCTGCTGATGGCCTTTCTATGCTATAGTTACTCATGTTGGACTTGTTCTTCCCATGTAACTACAGGGTTCAATCAAACTTCATCGAGCAAATCGTAGAACATCTCCTCATGGTCAGTCCTAGAGCAATCTCGCCCTATTTGGTCAAAAATGTTATCGGGGTAGATTCCTTTGTAGAGGATGTGATATCGTCGCTGGAAATTTGGTTGAAGGATGATGTCCGTGTGATTGGAATATGGGGAATCAAAGGAATTGGCAAGACAACGGTGGCCAAAGTCGTCTGCGATCGTGTTATTAGGGAATTTGAAGGTGTTAGCTTACTTGAAAATGTCGGAGATGCCAACCAAGATAAGGCTTTACTTCTTCAGAAGAGACTTCTCCACGATGTTCTGAAGGTACAAGGTCTAGAAACGTTTGATCTTCACAGCAACATCGACGAGATAAAAGCTAAGCTCTGCCATAAAAGGATCCTTCTAGTACTCGATAACATTACTAAGAAGGACCAAATTGAGTATTTCGGAGCTGGAGATCGAGATTGGTTCCAACATGGGAGTAGAATTTTGATAACTACAAGAGATGAGCAGTTGCTGGAAGATATCCAAGTAGATAACAAGCACATGCTTCCAGGATTGACTCATAAAGAATCGCTCGAACTCTTGAGTCACCATGCCTTCCGCAAAGACCACCCTAAAGAAGGCTATGAAGAGCTGTCAAAGAGGCTTGTCCACTACACTGGTGGACTTCCAATAGCCCTGAAAAGATTTGGTTCCTTCCTTTCTAAGAAGAGGAAAAGTCAGTGGCATGAGATATTGGAGAAGTTGGTGAGAGACCCTCATCTTGACTCAGTTGGATTGCCTTTAGAACCATTCTCCTCTGTTCTTCCCTTTCAATCAGTGGGGCCATATGGAGGTCGTGGTGGGAGTCCTTATGATGATAAAACATACACTGATGTTAGAAAAATAACTGTTGTCGTAATGTCAGGGATTGTGTCCTTTTCTATTGAGTATGATCAAGATGGATGTTTGGTCCGCTCGCCAAGACATGGTGGACCTACGGAAGGCAGAATATGCACGGTGAGTCCACTGTTATGTATGCTATGGCATATATTTGTAAATATTTTTGCCAAGACATCGTAGACCTTTGCCTATATGTAAATATTTATTTCTACTAATGCTATACTCCACATCAAAATATGACGTACTGTTCGGTCATTAGAAAATAAGAGTCTACATCGAAGGTAAATTGCTTAAAAGGATTCAACGGGGTTGGTCGACAGTGCTTCATGATCTCCCAAATTCTCGACGTTTGTAAAAGAAGAAAACGAAAGAGTTGTGTTGTTTTTATATACTTGTCTTGATGTTAGATTTATCAAAGATTTTGATTTTGCTTTGATGTTCCCAACACAGAGTGTCATGAACTCCATCTGTTTATGCAAAAATCAGGGCTTTAAGATGGAGTTGAATAAGTTGAATGAGTTTAGTGAGACTAGCGAATTGATTTTCTCAGTGCTCATGCAGTATCCGCTTGTAGTACTTTTTAGGTCCTCGAAAGTATCCAATATCCTTAGTTTTGGTAATATCCATTTCTTGAAGGTGACGGATGCAAGATTTGTGCTGCTGCCTGCAGGTAAAACTAGATTATCCAAATGAGTTCTTGACTTCAGTGTCAGGCTACATTATGGACGATCCCAGATTTGTCGTCATTCAATCACTTACCTTCCACAGCAATAGGAGAACATATGGTCCATTTGGCAATGAGATCGGGGAATTTTTCAGTTTCCCACCGGTTGCTGGGAAGATCGTCGGTTTCTTTGGGAGGTGTGGCAGTTGTCTTAATTCCATTGGAGCAAATCTTTTACCAATCTCTCGTGCATATCCCTTTGAAGTCGTAGGCCCATTTGGAAATAGTAATTATGAAGACCGATGGGATGACGGGAAGCATACAGACGTTAGACAAATTGAGGTCGTCTCTGGTTCTGCAATTGAGTCGATAACTATTACCTATGAGCAAGGTCGTTCTTTTACACACGGTACAAGTGGGGGAGGCACAACGAACAAGGTACCGGTTCTATTCGAGTAATGAATTGTTGATCTTGGTGTTAGATGAAAGCTACTCTTTTTTATTTCTGATTAGTGCAGCTCATAATGGCACGGGCTGAAGCGTGATGCATTAATAGAAATCATTAGTTGCTATTCGCTAATGTTTAAAACTTGGCCAAGTTGAACCACCGTAATTATAACTCATCCGGGTAATATAAAAGCGGGATGTATAACATGATAAAATTAAAAAAAGAACTTTTGGAACACGATTTATTTGTTTTTGAAAATTGGTGAAATCTATGCCTGTGAATGTTGTTTTGCATACATGAGTTGTTTCCAGAACAACTTGTGGAATAATTAACGGCAAAAGTACATTTCAAGTGCCAAAAGTTGATATAAAGAGGTACTTAAGTGCCAAAAGTTACGAAGGTGACAGCCAAAATCGAAACAAAATTGATCACTTAAGTACTAATCTAGCCAAAATGCTAACGTGCACAATTTCTGGCAAAGTAAGTGTAAAACGGAGTCGTTTTGTACGCTGACGTGACTAAATAATGCAACAACGACATTGTTTTGGTGCTAACATAATAAAAATTTTATATAAAATTAAATTTATTTAAAACATAAAAATACAATTACAAATTAAAAAAATTAAAATTATATATTAAAAAAAAAAAGAGGGACGCGGTTGAGGGCTCACCGTGTGCCGCTAAGGAAGGGCCCGCAACGAAGGGGGAGGGTCGGCCGACGCGAGGGCCCGCGAGCCCTTGCCCCAACCTAGGGCGAGGGTCGCGGCCTTTGCCTAGATTCGGCGAGAGCTACCTCTAGGAGCCAAAGTGACCTCGGTCAACCGGCGACGACGACCCATGAGCCCTCACCCCAAATTAGGGCAAGGGTCACAACCCTCGCCCAAATCCAACGAGGATCGCAGCCCTCACCCGGTTGCCTCGGTAGGAGACGACCCTTGGCCCGGGCCGGCAAGGGCCGTCAACTCTCACCGGATCTGGGCAAAGGGCTCGCAAGCCCTCGCCGCCAATTAGTCGAGGTTGCCGGCCCCTACCTTCCCAACGATGGTTTGTGGGGAGGCTCAGTCCTTAGCCGCCTCTTTTTATATTTTTTAATAATTTTTTAATTTTTTAAATATTTGTATTTTTATTTTCAAATGTTTTAAATAAATTTAATTTTAATTTTAGTTTAATTAATTTTTACATTAATTTTTTACTATGTTAGCACCAAAATAACATCGTTTTGTACTTGCTTTGCCGGAAAATCGTGACATCAACATTTTGGTCGGATTATCACTTAAATGATCCATTTTGTTCTAATTTTGGCACTTAAGTGCCACTTTCGTAACTTTTAGCATTTAAATGTCATTTTATGCCAACTTTTGGCACTCCAGGAGTCCGGATGTCAATAATTAGCTGTCTCTCTCGTTTATCTTTATTCTAATGAATTGTTTTATGAAACTCAAGTAATGAGTTAATCTCGGAATTACACAATATTACCAATGATATCTCATGTGCAATTCAAAGAGTATCTACTTTTTATATGAGATATACGACATTACCATGAATTACGAAAGATTATCTATTTTATATTTTTCCACTCACGCGCATTTACCGACTATCTAGAAGTTGGTGTCACATGCTTGTTACTATCATGCGTAATGTTTTTGTTTTACAAGTTGTTGCATTGGCTATTCCTTACATTCTAAAAATTATTACAGATAATTCTAGATTGGTTAAGTGAGTATCTAACTTCAGTTTGGGGCTATATGATGAGTGATTTTGGCTCTACTATCATCCATTCACTCACATTTCAAAGCAATAAAAGAATATATGGGCCATTTGGCACTAAAACCGGAAGTAAAATTTCATTCCCCGCCACCGGGGGAAAGATCATTGGGTTTTTTGGGAGTTCTGATTCCCATCTTGAATCTCTCGGAGCATATTTCAAACCAATCTCTCATCTATATCCGATCGAGTTTATTGGACCATTTGGAGGCCAAGGTGGACACCGTTGGGACGATGGAAAATTTAATGGTGTAAAGAAAATAAAGATGATGTTGGAAGATGTTGTCAACTGCATCTCCTTTGAGTATGATGATAATGGCGAGTCTATTTGGTCCTCCACCCATGGTCATAGTGGTAGCGGAGATATCCATATGGTGAGTTCATTGCATATTTTCTGTTCAAATTGCAGTTCCCCTTGTCTCTCACACGCGCACTTGCTCAAACCTCTTTATTGATTCTAGGAGAACTTTTGTGAAAGCCCTTCATTTGCTTATCTTCAATTGGAAGTTTTATTTTCCTAGAATGTATCCTAATTTTTGCCTAATCGTTCCTCTGATTATTGATCCAACCTCTGATGGAAAAAAAGAAGAAGAAAAGATATACCTATATTTTCTCTTACATAAGTTTAGTAATAAGCATAACGGCCCTATTGTTTCGATGGAAAGATGAACTTATGATAATCCTTTTAGAAAATTTGCACACAAATAATTTCAATGAAAGTTTTCAATTTCTTATTTACTACGTTCATGTTATGTATTCTCTATAAGCAAATTGAATGTACTGAAATGACTATAATGGAGTTTTTCTTACTGATATTGACAGCTGCTTTAGAAGGAATGTTTTTATGTCGTTCAGTAAGGTACGGAGAAGATCTTAGGCACCTCCCACTACCCTACGCCACCATTAGATCGAGTATTAGTTTTCTAATAAACTTGAGAACCTTTATCAAAGTAAATTGTGAGTGATAGTAACCTGTATACATGATGGACAATGATCAAGTATGGGTTGTGGATAGTTTCTTAGAGGGAAATGAAAACCGTCCAAATGAACTGAATGATTGAAATAGT
This sequence comes from Eucalyptus virginea, assembly GCA_014182375.1. Lineage (NCBI taxonomy): Eukaryota > Viridiplantae > Streptophyta > Magnoliopsida > Myrtales > Myrtaceae > Eucalyptus > Eucalyptus virginea. Next base: position 30,777,173 of record CM024522.1, on the reverse strand, counting down.
CTTCTGATCATTAAAATTTCTTCTGGTAATTGATATTTTGTAAATTAGACAAAGTTCCATTAATATGCTTTATGCGAGAGGGACTCCATGAAAGTGACCTTGTGCGATAAGTTTTTCCAATACTAAAGAAAGCAAATTGCCAAAGCGCGCTAGAGAGCCCAATGGTCTATTATCTTTGATTGTTGACCCTAAAAGTATGACGTAAGAATAGTGGTCCATCCATACATTAGTTTTAAGAAATTCTTGGGTCTAAGTCTTGAATTTCTAGGTTGTTCGTGGATGAGATTTTTGCTTAGGCCACTGCAGTCCATCATCTTTGATATTGATCAATATAACAATTTATTGCCAACTCTGCAGGTTAAGTTGGACTACCCTCATGAGTTCTTGACCTCAGTGTCAGGTTATATCAGACGTGATAATTCTGTTATTCAATCACTCACGTTCAAAAGTAATATGAGAAGGCACGGACCCTTTGGTAAGGAAGAAGGAAGGTTCTTTAGCTGTGCTTTGGCATGTAGCAAGATAATTGGCTTTCACGGAAGGTCTGGCATTCAACTTGATGCGCTAGGAGTCTACTCTGAACCAATTTCTGATCTTCATCTCTTGAAATCCATTGGGCCATTTGGAGGACAAGGTGGCAATCCATGGGACGATGAAGATAGCACAGGTGTGAGGAAAATAATTATAAAATGTGGATCAGCTATTGACTCCATTACTGTTGAGTACGACAAGAACAGTTCTGTGGTTCAGGGCCCTAAACATGGTGGAGATGGAGGACATCTAACATTCGAGGTATGGCCTTTAACATTTACTTAATCTTATGAACGTGCAACTTCTGTGTCATTGCTAAGGTTTGGTGTTTAAGTGGTTTGGAGGTCACGTTTATGCACGAGTGTGATAGTATCTTATAAATAGAAGTTCAAGGTGGAAGTGAGATATAAGAACAGTCCGTAGATTTTGAGTTTAGATTGGCAAATTATCTGGAATGGGAACCTCTCAGAACATCTTTGTTGGGGCATGATAAAATATCAACACAGAAAAGAAACCTCTCTTCGGTTTTCTTGGAAAACTCTTCCAACCTTCCTCCGTTCCATTTATGATGAGATCACTCAATACATACAGAAAAGTACAGCATCTGAAAAGGGAAAAAATAATATTAAAAGGTTTTTTAACTTTATGACTTTTAAGTCTAAGAATAACTTTCCTAAAATATGGGAACTGTTCTCAAAGAGTTGCCAAAGCATTTTTTTTTTTAAATAATCAATTGCCATTCGTTTTATAGATGAATGATCTAATAATGTGGCGGACCAAAATAGGTCTTATTCTCTAGATGCAGCCAATTATCTATTTAGCTTTTACATTGTTTGTTTAACCAAATATAACTTATCAATTGAAGTGTTCTCTTTATGTTGTTTTTAGGATTATTTAGTTGGGGGGTTAGGATTAAATATGTTTGTCTTTCCAATTTTGCAGATTAAGCTCGATTATCCTCGAGAGCATTTGACCTCATTTTCTGGTCACTTTGGATCTTTTTTCGGGTATACTATTGTTCGCTCACTCACATTTTTTGGCAATGAAAGAACTTATGGGCCATTTGGTGAGGAGGTTGGGGAGCACTTTCATTTTCCATCAATCAATAAAAAGATCGTTGGGTTTCATGGAAGGTCGGGCTTATTGCTTGATTCACTCGGAGCACATTTTCAACCTTAACATGCTAAGCTCCATCTTTATGTGCACCTTGTGATTGATGTTTAAGTTTGCATGTAAATATGTATCATTTCGAATGTTGACATTTAAGTTTTTGCTAAATATTTCATAAAAAAATTATGGACTAATTTGGCCTTAACAAAATAGATTTTCACATCACGTAGGCACAGTTGTTATTTGTATCAACTGAGCTTTATTCTTTTTTTATTATTATTGCATTTCGGGTAAATATAAAAAAGTTATTATTCATTGAAAAAAATCTTTTACATGGACTGACACGAAATGGTCTCTCTCTTCGATCTTGTTCATATACACGAAAGAAGAGCAAGCGCTCTGCCCATGAAAAAAAAAGTAAAAATAAAAAAATAAAAGAGAAGGGGGACTTGAGAAAGGACAAAATAATGAAAAAAGGAGCAAAGAAGGAGAATTAAAAGGGGAGAGAGAGGGGGAGTCATCTTCTTCGGCCACATCCCCTTTTCTCCTCCATCCTTCCTTCCTCCCTTCCTCCTCTGTAACTCATGCACGCGCGAAGGAGAGGAGCAGTGCCGAGGTCGGCGAGAAACCCGGATGGATGGGACGCGTCTTCAATGCCGCGAAGCTACGGAGCAGGCGCCTTCAGTGCCGCGGAGCTAAGGAGCAAAGCAGAGCAGGTGGGGCGGTTGAGGGGACGCCGGTTCGGCCACACCAAGGCCGGTCGGCCCACCAAGGACCGGCGGCCGGAGCTCCGTTGACCGACCTCCTTGGCCTATATATAGGACATCCGCGAGCCAAGGAAAAACACACGAAAAGAGAGAGAGATCTGAGGGGAGGCCTTTGGAGAGACATCCGAGAGGCCTCGAGAGAGAGAGACCTGAGAGAGCGAGCCCAACTAAAGGTCGAGGGTCGGTGAGTGCTCTCCAGTGATGAGACGCTCAAAGAAACAGCCGGACTCACCGGCGTCACCTCCCTTCCCGAGCCGACGTTTGGTGGATGGTGCTCTGTTTTTTAATTTTGTTTTGTTCAAGTTCAGGGTCGGCTCCCCAAGGATCTCGACTCGGAGGTGCGCGAGGCGGATGGACGCAGTTCGACCCTCGAGCTCGTCCGCCGTCCGACACCGCGAGCCGCGTAGTGGATCCGCGACCACCACCCTGTCTACGTGCTCTGTTTGCCCTGTTTTAGGAGACGCTGGACCGGCGCTCGCCGCCGTCTGGCCAGCGAGAGTTCCAGTCCATATCGCCCCTGCCTTTTGAACCTGTGATCTTGTATACTGATTGTCGATAGTACCGGCTCGAGTTCGAGTCTCGTTGGCGCCGAAAGCCTCCCATTCGATATCGCACGTCACTCGTTCGACAGAACGCCCCAGCTAGATCTGATTCCCTTTCCCTGTTGCTGCTGAAATCGAGCCAATGAAGTGACGGCTGGAGGCGCCCTCAAACAGATGGAGGCGAGCGGCGCTGCTCACCATGGCTGTGTCCGTCGCGCGGACGAGAGGAGAGAGGCACGATGCCAAGTAGTGAACCAGGTCGGGCACGGGTCGTATTCGGGTAGTGTCTTGTTCGTCCGGGCCGACTGGGTCCGGGTGTGCATGGGCTTGTAAGGTCATGGGCCTGGCTTTTCTTTCAAGTAAAATTTGGGCCTAAGAAGAATTAATTAGAACTGGGCTCTTGATGGAGCCCGATCCGGCTAAACTCAAGACTAGGGCCCAGTGTGGTAGGCCCTGGTCAGTCCGAGTCGGGCCGAGCCAGATCGGGCTTGGTAGCCCGACCCGGGTCCATTTATTTTATAATTTTATAATTTTAATATTAAACAAATTAATAATAAAAATAAAAATCTAAAAATGATTTACATTTTCCAAAAATCAGAAAAAGCCTAAAAGATGGTTTTTATTCTCCACAAATGTATGGAAAATCATTCAAAATCCAAAAAGCTTCAGGGTTTAAATAAGATTAGGTATTGAAGAGCATTAGTTATTAACTAGTGTAATTAAGTCTCTAATCTTAATTTCTTCATTAGTGCAAGAGTAATTCACTTGGGGTTTTAATCGACCTACTTTAAATCGATTAGTGGTGGCTTCTAAATAAAATTGACTTGTAAATTAAAAACTTGAACCATACATTGTGAATTGATGGACTTGGGAAAGCTCAAGCTAAACCTAACACTTAGTGAGCAATTAGCCTCGGCACATGCCCATGCATAAGAGCATTGAAAAGAGAGGTCGCGGTATGGCACTTAAATGATCACTATTTATAACTTTTGGACGACGTCGTTTAGGGATTATATGCTGACTAGGCACACTGGTGGACCACGTAAGATTGAGAGATTAATAAAATATAGGCACATCGGGTTTCTGGCAATCCAGACCAAAGTTGACACTTAAATAATCGTTTTTTTTTTTTTTTAAAGCAGCACTTAAGTAATCCGGAAAATACTTTTGGCACTAAAGTGAACGCCATACATAACTTTATGCACTTCTAATATACTTACCCCCATTGCAGGCTTTGCCTAGTTATAAATGTTTATGTCTACTTATGTTACTCCCTATCAAAATATGAGCTATTGTTTGGTCATTATGTCATTAGACATAAATGTTTGCTCTGTCACCCCATCATCGTAGCTAAGTGGTCTCACTTACCTCTACCCTAAAAATGCTTAGATTTGGACTAGTAAGAACAAGATATCCCAACTCGCATGCCGAATTTAGCTCCAAGCCCAAGCTTCTAGTGTCTGTACACTAGTCCTGTGGGAAGATAAAGAGGAACAAGTGAAGGTCATGATTGAGCTCAAGGAAAGACACCGAGGCTTCAATAGGGACTACCAAGACTTGATCTGATGACTTCCTCAAGTTGATCTCTCTCTCTCTCTCTCACAGCTTCGATTTGGCTCAGGCGTTCTTCGATCTCCCTCATTTCTTCTTTCTCTCTCTTTTTCCTTCTCTCCTCAAATTTTCCTGGAAAATGGAGGAGTGTATTGAATGATTCTTTCTCATAAGACATCATTTATGGAGAGTATAGCCACATCATAATCCACGTTTGACTTGTTTTTTAAATAAAAATGCCATGTATATTTTGGGAGGAATTTATAGCCGGAGGCACTTAAGTGGTCTTTTTTTTCTTCAATTTGGCATTTATGTGAGCCAATGAAAACTGTTTTTGGAATGTTTATTTCTTGATAAAGGTAATGAATACTACATTTGTGTTTTGCCTCAGGTAAACTTAGATAATCCAAATGAGTTCTTAACTCTAGTGTTAGGCTACATTGAAGAAGATTCAAGTCCTGTCATCATTCACTCACTTATCTTCCACAGCAATAAGAGAACATATGGTCCATTTGGCAATGAGAGGGAAATTTTTTAGTTTCCCACCGCTTGCTAGGAAGATCATCGAATTCTTTGGGAAGTGTGGTTGTTCTCTTGATTCCACTGGAGCATATTTTGGACCGATCTCTCGTCTATATCCCTTTGAAGCGATAGGTGTTAGATTAAATATAAACTAAAATCTGACAATCCCGATTTATCAATCATAAATAAATTCATACAAAATTTGGGATCAATCTGCGGAAACGTAAATATCAACATACCTTTAGCCATTGATGAAATCTGCAAAAGCGGAACACCTCAAAGCCTCGAACGGATCCACGTAGAACGATCGATCTGCAATATGGGGAACATCAGATTTGTACGTCTTGTTCTACTAGCTAATACCCCTCAAACCTGTGTTTTTCTGTAGTGATAGGGTTTAAACTAGACGACCTGACGTTTTATTCCATTTCTTAGGTTACCGATATCTTCCATCAAGACCGTTATGGTAACATATTAACGGGCAAATATCACGTAGTAGATGTGGGTGATAAATTGGGCAATAAATCGAAACTAATTGGGAATACAATATTGGGATCATATTTAGAATAATAATAAATATATTACAATATTACAACATTCTCCCACTTAAGGGTGTGTATGGTCCAAGTGGGCGCTCCCGGCCTAAAACCAAGAATCGTCAGTAAGAACCGGTTCCAAAAATTGGAACCGGGAACCACCTGTTGTTGCATGGATCCACCCGAGAACCGAATCGCCGGTCCAAATCGGTTCTCGGGTTAATCCATGGAACCAGCCTCACCAATAATAATATCGTTTTCCAAATCCCGCTGTAAGTACTTTTCATATCGAGTAATATTTTTCTTTAAATTGAACTGGCTTAATTAAGGGTACCATTTTTCTTTATTTTATTGGAAAACACTACCAAAGAAGAGAAATAGGTTTTTTTTTTCCTATTTTTGAATTATTTTAGTTGAAATCTAAAATATTTTTTAAGTTCAAGATTCTAGATGATTGTCATATGTATATTATCTTTTCCTTTATCCCCTAACAATACTCAATCTCTTACAACATTTGCTTTACTGAATTTTTTTTTTTTGTAGAAACAATTATACCGGTACTCCACATATTCTTGAACATAGTGTCATATGTGAGTCCTGAAAGTATTCTTTGCAGGAGTCATTTGTTGAGTTGTTGAAAGGCAGCTTACACACTTTACTAAATTCTTATTAAAACATGGAAACCATGAGAGGAGATGGAACCCTAAAATTTATATTTGCTAATTAGTAATTTCGAAATTTATTTTAATATTAAAAATTAATATATTATTATAATATAATTGGTCTGGTCCATGGAACCAGGAACCGGATCGGTACCCACCGGTTCCCATGAATTGGAACCGAGAACTGGACCGATTTTCTCAAGAACCACTGGTTCCAGGAGGTTCCGATCCGGTTCTGGACAGTTCGGGTGGGTCCCGGTTATTTTGCACACCCATGCTCCCACTTGATCCCAATATTCCATCAAATGAAATATTAACCAAAACCCACATAAACTTCATGCTGAAATAAAATACATGAATCACGGCAATGAGTCCTCTTAGAGTGAGTATTATCTTCTGTGTATCACAATGCATTTCATCAGCTCATATGTGATCAAATAACTTAATGAATAAACCTTATGTTTACTTCAGCTCAAACGTAATTGTTTTTCTCAAAATAACCGAATGTATACAATTGTGTTGAAAAAAACATTATAAATGAATAAAAGTCTCACAAATTCTTTTATATAAATAAAAATTGACATGATTAAGCCAATGCCCATTCTGATTATATGATCCTTATAATTCATTGGTGGCATGCTTTTAGTTAAAGAATCAGCTATCATCAATCCAATGCTTACGTGTTATATGACCAATTTCTTCTCTTTAACAAGTTCTCTAATGGCTAAATACTTGATGTCGATGTGCTTGCTTTGACTACCACTTTTGTGGTTCTTAGCCATGAAAACTACAGCCGAATTGTCGCAAAATATTCTTAATGGCCTAGCAATGAAATCCATAACTTTAAGCCATGATATGAAACTTTTCAACCACACACCATGTGAGGTTGCCTCAAAACAGGAAACAAACTCTGCCTCCATAGTGGAAGTGGCAACCAAGGTCTATTTTGCACTCCTCCAAGATATAGCTCCGCCAACAAACATAAAAACATATCCTGATGTTGATTTACGGGAATCAATGCAGCCAGCAAAGTCTGAGTTCGAGTAACCAACTACCTCCAAGCTGTCCGTCCATCTATACATAAGCATATGTCTCTTAGTTCCTTGAAGGTATCTCATCACTTTCTTTGCAGCTCTCCAGTGATCCATACATGCTTTACTTTGGTAACTTCCCAACATTCCCACAACAAAGGCAATGTCAAGTTGAGTGCAAATCTGAGCATACATTAAGCTTCCGACAGCAGAAGCATATCGAATGTTCTTTATTTATTCCCTTTTAAAATTGTTCTTCGAGCATTAGTTTAAATTAAACGTATCATTCTTCACAATCAATGCTATATTTGATAAACAATCTTTCATCCGAAACCTCTCTAAGACCTTATTGATATAGCTTTCTTGAAATAGTCCTAATATACCTAGAGATCTATCTCTTTGGATCTTAATGTCAATGACATAAGAGGCTTCATCCATATCCTTCATATCAAAACTCTTAGAAAGAAATTGTTTCACTTCATATAACAACCCCTTGTCATTAGTTACAAGTAAAATGTCATCTATATAAAGCACAATGAAACATATTTTGCTCCCACTAACTTTCTAGTAGATAAATTGATCCATAACATTCTCTATAAAACCGAATGAAAAGATAACCTCATGGAATTTTAAGTACCATTGGCAGGATGCTTGTTTCAGGCCATATAAAGACATTTTAAGCTTGTATACCAAATGCTCATCAATACTAGAGAAGAATCTTTCTAGTTGTTTCATGTAAACCACTTCTTTTAATTTTCCATTGAGAAACGTCGTTTTCACATCCATTTGATGTAACTTCATATCAAAATGAGCAACCACTGCCAAAATAATACAAAGAGAATCTTTCTTGAATACAGGAGAAAACGTTTCTGTGTAATCGATTCCCTCCTTTTGAGTGAATCCCTTAGCAATGAGTCTGGTTTTGTATTTTTCAATATTGCCTAATGAATCCTTCTTAATTTTGAAGACCCATTTACAACCAATGGCCTTTGTACCATCAAGCAACTCAACTAAATCCCAGACTTCATTTGATACCATAGAATTCATCTCTTCCTTCATAGCATTGTATCATAAATTAGATTTATCACAACTCATGACTTGTGAAAATGTCTCGGGATCACTTTCAGCTCCAACATTATAATCAGATTCTTGCAGATACACAATGTAGTCATTAGGGATTGTTGATTTATTTATTCTACTAAACCTTCTTAATGTTGCATCAACATCCTCTTTAGGAGTTTATTGTTCAACTGGAAATTCAACAGTATATGGTAATTGCTGAACAGTTGGGTCTACCAGATCAATATCAGCAAGTTATGGATTTTCAATGATTGGTTGCTCAACGACCGATTGAATTGAATGGGTGTTGTAAACATCAACCAATCTAGTACCTGAGGTGGAAAGTTGAGTATCTGAATGATCTTCTTCAGGGACAAAGTCCCCGAATTGATCGCTCCCACTAATTAGGTCATTTTCAAGAAATTTAGCATTTCTTGATTCCACAAACCTAGTGATGTGAGATGGACAATAAAACTTGTATCATTTGAACTTTTCGGCATATACAACGAAATACTCACTTATAGTCCTTGAATCTAACTTCTTTTCCTATAGATTATAGACTCTTACTTTAGATGAGCATCCTAAAACACGTACATGTCGCAAACTCGGTTTCCAACCTTTGAATAACTCAAAAGGCGTCTTTGGAATAGCCATGGTTGGAACTTGGTTTAATATGTACATAGTAATTTTAAGAGCCTTGGTCCACAAAAACTTAGGAAGTTTGAAGTTGCTGAGCATACTTCACACCATATCCAGTAATGTTCGGTTTCTTCTTCCTGCGGCACCACTCCACACCATTCCAATAATGTTCGGTTTCTTTTTCCTGCGACACCATGTTGGTCTGGTGAACCAAGCATAGGCATAGTGTATTGGGCAATAATCCAATGCTCTTCAAAAAAAAACTTCGCAAATGGACCAGGTACTTGTCTATCTTCAGTGTATCTACCATAGTATTCTCCACCTCTATTTGATCTCATGACCTTAATTTGCTTGACGCATTGTTTCTCTACTTCGGTTTTAGATCCTTAAAAGGCATCTAGTGCTTCGTGCTTATTACAAAGTAAGTAGAGATACATAAATCATGAATAATCGTATACGAAAGAAATGAGATATCTCTGACCATTTGAGTCCATATCCGGACTACAAATATTTGTATATATGATTTCTAATATTCTTGTACTCCTCTTAGCACATTTCATTGACTTGTTTGTCTGTTTTCCCTTTATACATTTCACACAAGTGTCATAATCAGTAAAATCCAGAGTATTAAGTATTCCATTATTTACTAGTCGCTTAATTCTATCCATGGAGATATGTCCCAACCTCCGATGCCATAACATAGAGTAATCCTCATTCACAACATATCATTTTATACCAGCATTATTGTGAATGTGCATCACATTATTAATGTCATTATCTTGTAAATTAATTCGAAGGAGACCGTCAGACAAAATACCACTCCCAATAATTTCAGATTTATATGATAAATTGAATGTTGAATCTAAAAATTCAAAGGAGTATCCCAAAGGTACAAGCTTTGAAACTAAAATTAAATTCCTAGAAAAACTAAGAATATAAAAGGTCAGTCCCTAAATTAAAACAAAACCACTACTAAGAACTAATCTGCATGTCTCAATAGTTCCCACACACGAGCGCATCTTATTTCTTGAATAGATATTTTGTTCACTTCCCACTGGTTTCGCTGGTTCTGAAAACCCCGTAAGGAATTCGAAATATGGATTGTAGAACCAAAATCAATCCACCAAGTGTTGTAAGCCACATCGATCATATTAGATTCATAATAAATACATGAGAGTTGGTTACATTTCTTTTTGAGCTAGGCCTTAAATTTGGCCCAATTTATCACCCACATTTATTACGTGATATTCACTCAATACATACAGAAAAGTACAGCCTCTGAAAAAGGGCAAACAAAAAAAAAATATTAAAAGGTTTTTTAACTTTATCACTTTTAAGTCTAAAAATAACTTTCTTAAAATATGGGAACTGTTCTCAAAGAGTTGCCAAAGCATTTTTTTTTTTTTTTTTTTTTAATGATCAATTGCCTTTCGTTTTATAGATGAATGATTTGATAACTATGGCGGACCAAAATAGTCTTATGCTCTAGATGCAGCTGATTATCTATTCAGCTTTTACATTGTTTGTTTAACCAAATATAACTTATCAACTGAAGTGTTCTCTTTATGTTGTTTTTAGGATTATTTAGTTGGGGGGTTGGGATTAAATATGTTTGTCTTTCCAATTTTGCATATTAAGCTCAATTATCCTCGAGAGTATTTGACCTCATTTTCTGGTCACTTTGGATCTTATTTCAGGTATACTATTGTTTGCTCGCTCACATTTTTTAGCAATGAAAGAACTTATGAGCCATTCGGTGAGGAGGTCGGGGAGCACTTTCATTTTCCATCAATTGGTAAAAAGATCGTCAAGTTTCATGGAAGTTCTGGAGTATGGCTTGATTCACTTGGAGCATATTTTGAACCTTGACATGCTAAGTTCCACCATTATGTGCACCTTGTAGTTGATGTTTAAGTTTACATATAAATATGTATCATCTTGAATGTTGACATCTAAGTTTTTGCTAAATAGTACATAGTAAATTATGGATCAATTTGGTCTTAACAAAATGGATTTTTACATCAAGTAAGCACTATGAAAGGAGACGAAATATTGGAAGAAGATGGTGAAAATTTGCATTTGCATTCTATCTTCCGTTGTACATTTTTCCTGTAATTATAATACATAAATGATACAAGAAAGGGAAAAATACATTTTTGAAATCACAATAAAATCATAATCTAATCTCAATCTAATTTCCTAAATAATTTATGCACAATTATAATCAACCGAGATTCCAAGCATATCTTCGGGATCCGATCTAATGCATATCTTCCAACACTCCCCCTTAAGCTAGTAGCTGGTAGATGTCCAAGACACTGTCGCGACCAATTTTTCGGGTTTGGACCACCTAAAACTAGATCAATGGATTACTAAGTCTTTAAACTTAGCTCGGGCTCTCCCAAGCCCATACCAATTCACGACTTAGGTTTGAATTCTTAACATGCAAATGATTTTCAATAAGGAGTCGCCACTAATCTATTTTTGGTGGGTCGATTAGAAACCCAAGTAAAGTAACGGGAGAATTACTTTACTCCTACGAACTAGAGATTTATGAGTTCGGGGACTTGGTTACACCAGACTATCCTAGTGCCCTTTCGGTACCTTTTTATTTCATTTTCAAAAAAAAAAAAATGTTTGGCAATTGAATTGATTTTAATTTAACTTCCTAACATGTGGAGTGATCATACATGTGCGCATACCACCAATTTAACACTCAAGAAAGCAATTAAATAATGCAAAACATACCTAGAAAGAACGAAAGATCCGCATTGTTAAATCGAATTCGATCACCACCCTAGATATGATTTCTAATTAACACGCAATTTTAATTTTTGTTTTCACTTTATTTAATGAAAATCATGCGATGTATGCTAATAATCTAATATGACATGGCAGCACGACCTAAACTACATGACATGAAGAAATGCAATAATTAAATGCAATCTAAATGACTAAATTCCAATGAGATACAATGCGATGCAATGACATACAAAATTATTTAAACTAAAATGACATGCAGCATATAATTTAGTATGCCAGTTATATGTCATGCGACATTTATTTAATGACTTAGTCTAATGACGGGGAAGTTCTCATTAAATGAACTTAATAAAAATTAAATGACGTGCATTTGATATTTCTATTTTTTTAAAATGCAAAAATGATCTAGCTAGATTAAAATTCTATCTAATTTAAACTAAGGATCAAGTCACATTAAATCCTAATTTAAACTAAGATATTACTTTAATCTAACATGCAATTTATCTGAAAGATGATCTAAAAATGAAGCATGCCATTCTAACCTAATATGCTCAATGATTCTTTTTGTGATTTTCTTTATGAAAATTCGAAATTAAAATTAATACATAATTAAACATGCAATCCAAATGATAAACTAACAACCTAAATGAATGCATTTTTTTTTTTGTTTAGATTTTTTATTTAAAAATTCATAACAAGATTGCAATCCTAACATGCAAGATAACAAAAACAAACCTAATCCTTATTCGGATTTTTCTTTTTGATTTTCTTATTTAAAAATTCGAAATCAGATTGCGATTTTAACCCTAAGATTAAGACTATTCTAAAACATACTTAACCCTAATTTGAATTTTTTTGATTTCTTCTCTTACGAAAATAAAATTGATTCAAACACCGACATCAAATCAAACAAGACAATATTGATATCCAAAATTGGCGAATCATATCTCGCGTGAGATTGGGTTGGCTGACTAATTTTAAAATTAAATCGCGAATCAAATCTCTAGAGACGTGATTGTCGATTTTTATAAGTGATTGCGAGTCGGATTTCGGGCGCGAAAATCGGACTGTCAATCCCTAGCTTGAGGGACTATTTCATATTGGGATCCCAATCACATATTTAAAGGGAACAATCTCACTAAAATAATAAAATAAAAAGGAAAGAAAAAGAAAACAGTAAGTGAATAAATAAATAAAAAACTACCTAATTTTCCCTTTTCCTTTTTTTCTTTTCTTCCAAGCTTTGTTTTCGTGGCAAGTCAGCAAAGCAGAGGATCGGAGGTCCGGCAGGGGATTCGGCAAGGGCAGTGGCTGTGGTGGTGGGTCACCGTCAATGGAGGTCTTGGTGGTCGGAGCTCCGGCGAGGACGGGTGGATCGGTAGCGAGCGGTCCGGCGGCAGCAGCAGGTCGCGGGTGGCGTCGCGGTGTTGGCGACGGGAGGTGCAGGCGGAGGAAGACGCGCGATCGTCGGCGCTCGGAGTTGCAGCAGTGACTGGTATTGCAGTGGCGTCGGGACGAGCTCGCGGGTGCAGAGGGATTCCGGCGGCGTGGTGGGCGGATCGCGGACAGGGCAAGGGAAGCAGCGTCGTCGCGGATCGGCTCGGTGGTGGCTTCGTCGGGTTAGCGGAGCGGTTCGGCAGCAGCGTCGGAATCGTGGGTCGGCGCGGCACGGGGAGGAAAGCGGTAGCTTCACCGGACTCCGGGCTGGGCAGATTCGCGGTCGGATCAGGGGCAGAGGAGATGCGTGCGGCAGCAGCTCGGACCACCGGCGAAGGGCGTCGCGGGAGGAAGGGCTGCGCGGCGTCGACGCCCGGGTGCGAACGTGTCAGGGGTCACCGCGGGTGCGGCTGAGTCGCGGTGAGGTGTAGCTCCGTTGCTGGGGTCGAACAGCGAGGCGAGTGCAGCGCGTTTGAAGAAGAGCCGGCCGGTCAATTGCAGAGGTGGGGCAGCGGATTTGGGGAAGATATGAACAGTAAAGGTCAAATCACCCCTTTACTGTTTCAGCCTTTACGCTTCCCCCTCAAACTCACTTCTCTCTTTTACTTTTTCCTTTTTTGCCTTTTTTTATCAAAGGAAAGAGCCCCTCTACCGAAGGAAACAAAAGGAAAAGCTTTCTTTTGTGCTTTGATTTTCTCCACAGGAACAAAACGGAAGAAGCCCCCCAAAAGCCTTCCTCCTTTTTGCTCTTCGTATGCATCCTTTTATAGGCGAAACAAAACATGATCTTTTTTGTTAATATTTCATCTCACGAATATCGCTTATAATCTCTTGATCACAAAAATCCTTATCTCAAAAATATTCTCCGCCGATTTCATCATCTATTGATAAAGATAAGATTACAACGCGATTTTTTTAATTTCCAAAATCATCATAATATCGCATCAAATCTTAATTTTTCACAAAATAATTAATTAAACAACAACGGGCTTGGGTTAATTTTCTCATTTCGGGAGCCTAGCCCACCTCGCTAATTTAAAACCCAAAACCACTAATTTGACCCATCCGTCACCGGTCCAAGAAATAAATGTAAAAAAAATGCGAATTAAAAACAAATGCACCTAAATCTATATGTTATACAATTAATATTTTTTTTTAGGGGTTAAAATTAATCCCTAATTTCTTAATGCGACAAATTACTAAACGGGTAACTAAAATTTAGGTGTCAACAGACGCCTAGCTTGCTTAACAGATATGCATGTTGTCTTTGATATAGGGGCTTGGTAAAAATATCAGTAGGTTGCTCTGCTGTTCCAATTCCTTTTGTCTCAATTATCCCTTTCTGAATTTTTTCTTGAGTGAAATGACAATCCACTTCTATATGCTTCGTTCTTTCGTGCACTATGGGATTTGCTGCAAGTTTGAGTGCCGCATCATTGTCACAAAACAATCTCGTCGGACCCTTCGAATTTATCCCAAGATCCCGAAGTAATCCTTGTATCCATACAATCTCACAAGTAGTCTTTGCCATGGCTCGATATTCTGCTTCGGCTGAAGATAATGATACGGTTGCCTGCTTCTTGGTCTTCCATGAAATAAGAGATTCTCCAAGCTTAATGCAGAAGCCTATAATGGATCTTCGGCTCATAGGACAAGTTGCATAATCCACATCACAGCATGCCGACATTTCCATATTGCATTTCCTGGACAAAAGAATTCCCAGTCCTGGACACCTTTTCAAGTACTTCACGACCTTTAAAGCAGCATTCATATGAGACAATTTGGGACTATGCATGAATTGACTGAGAGTTTGTACCGCATATGATATGTTAGGTATGGTCATTGTCAAATATATGAGTTTCCCAACGAGCTTCTGATAACTTGAAGGATCATTGAGAATGGGGTCATGATTCTCGAATGTTCCAACATCATAATCTTTGGTGGTCAACTTTGTGTTTTGCTCAATTGGAATGGCCGAAGGTTTGCATCCCGATAAACCTACCTCTGATATAATTTCCAGCACAAACTTCCATTGACTAAGAGAAATCCCACGATCAGATCGAGCAATCTCAATTCCAAGGAAGTATTTTGGTGCTCCCAAGTCTTTAATATGAAAAGTAAAATGCAAATACTTCTTGAATCTTTCTATTGCAATGCTATCATTTCCCATGATAAGAATATCATTAACATATATCATCAAGTAAATAGATGACATACCTTGAGTCCATATGAACAAGGCGTAATCATATCTGGACTGGTTAAATCCTGCAAACGTGAGAGCATTGGCAAATTTGGCATACCATTGCCTAGAAGCTTGTTTAAGACCATAGAGGGATTTGCGGAGATGACATACTCTATTCTCCCCCTGTCTTCGTAATCCTTGAAGAATATCTATATAGATTTCCTCATCTAAATCTCCATGCAGAAAGGCGTTATGCACATCCATTTGATGTAATGCCCAATCATTAATAGATGCAACAGACAATAAGGATTTTACAGTGACATCCTAAGCGACTGGGGAAAAGGTTTCATGGTAGTCAAAACCTTCCCGTTGAGTAAATCCTTTCGCCACCAACTGAGCTTTGTAATGCTCAATGGACCCATCAGCTTGGTATTTAATCTTATAGACCCACTTGCATCCAATAGGTTTCCTATTCGGAGGTAGATTGACCAAATCCCAAGTTTGATTAGCAATTAATGCCTATAGTTTAGCTCCTATAGCTTCTTGCCATCGTGGATCACCAGTTGCTTCTTTATAGCTGGATGGTTCGATATCCTCCGATATTCGACTAAAACAACATCTATGTTTCGGTGAAAGTCTATGAAACGAAACATAAGATGAAATTGGGTAGTGAATACCTGGTGAGTTGTGGGATGCACAAACATAATCCTTTGTCCAAGCTGGTGGTCGTGTAGAACGACCAGATCGTCGAGGGAGATCTGCATGTGGTGGAGTAGATGATGAAGATCTTTCCGCAACACCAATCTTATTGGAAGGAACTTCTATTGCCTGGGAATTTTCTTCGATTGTATCCACAACGACTTCTGTTGTAGTATGCTCAGTAGAAATCGGACTCATCATTGGAACAGGCTGTTCTGGAGTTCCTGTCTGAAAATATCTAGGAGTCGGTTCTTCTATAGGTAGGGAGTTATCAAGAGGTATGAAATTATCTTGTATTTCTCCCGAAAACTCCTTTTCATGAAAAGGAAACGTGTCTTCACGAAAAATGACATCTTTGCTAATGAAGAATTCCCCAGTTGACTGATCAAGGACACGATATCGTTTTTGTAGGTTCGGATAGCCCATGAAGATGCAATGTTGAGCTCGAGGACCCATTTTGTCTCAGGGACCCAATATAGTTGCAAAACATAAGCATCCAAATATCCTTAAATGCTCCAATTATGGTTTCTTCTTGGAAAGCAGCTCAAATGGAGTTTTGCTATTGAGTACCCGAGTTGGCATCCGGTTGATGAGATAGGCTGCAGTAACTATGCATTCGCCCTAGTAAAGTTTCGGAATAGACGCTTGGAACTTCAACGCACGTGCAACTTCTAGTAGGTGGCAATGTTTACGCTCCACTACTCCATTTTGTTGTGGGGTATAGACACATGAACTTTCATGGAGAATCCCATGAGATGATAGGAGAAAATTGCAGTCATTGTTGAAGAATTCCTTCCCGTTGTTTGTTTGAATTCGCTAAATAGATTTCCCAAATTGGTTCTTTGATAGGGTGATAAAAGTTTTCAAATGTGAGAAAACTTGTCCCTTTGACTGCATCAGAAAAACCCAGGTGGCACGAGAATAGTCGTCCACAATTGTCAAAAAATAACGTGACCCATCATGATGTAAGGTATGATAAGGGCCCAAGACATCCACATGAATCAAGGAAAAAATGTTATTGGCACGGTTTTTGCTAGAAGGAAAAGGAATGTGTGACTGTTTGGCAAGGGGACATATTTGACACTTAGAGTAAGGAAATGAAGCACTATGGCCCAATCTTGAATGCATAAAATAGTCTTTATCATTGGTAGTCGTGTTACACAATGACATTTTATTTGAAAGAAACGACGACAAGTCAAGATTACTTGGAAAATTTGTCCAAAGAAATAGCCCTTCAGAAAGACTATCCAAGCCCATCACTCTGCCAGTTGAAAGGGCCTGGAAGAAGCAAGTGTCAGAACCAAACAATACACGACAAAAATTTTCCTTGTAGACTTTGGACACATAAACGAGGTTAAACCGAAATTCTGGGACATAAAGGACATTTTGGAGTATAATTTGTGGCTGAGTTTAACTGTTCCAATGATTGTAACATGAGTGATATTCCCATTGGGTAATTGCACAGTAATAGGAAAATCCAAATTCTCATGTATATCTGAGAACAATGCCCTTTCACAAACAATATGATTACTTGACCCGGAATCAATTATCCAAGATGTCCTCGAGATATTATTAATCAGGCAACAAGAAATACCTGAGAAATGTCCTCCCTTGCATGAGGTGTCTAATTTCTGTAGTGCCTGCATCAGCTATTGGTATTGTTCATGCGTTATAGACCGATCAACATTAGCACCACTAACTTGATAAGCTACAGAAATTTCCTTCCTTTTTCCTTTTTCTTCAGGTTTACCGTGCAGTTTCCAACAATTTTCTATTGTGTGAAGTAGACGTCTGCAAAATTCGCAATATAATTTACCTTTTGTTGGATTAAAATTTTTTGTAGATGCTGAGAAAAATCCACCACTGTCGGATCCTCTTCCATTGGACTCATCTCCACCGTTCGATCCACTTGAGTGGATAAACCCTTTTGAACTGTTCGATCGACGCGAGGGATCTGGTCCGCCCATTGCACGCAAGAGATCTGATCTGCCCATTTTGCGCGAGAGATCTGGACCGCCCATTCCTCCCCTTTTAAGCAAACAAGCATCGTCGGGCCGAAACCCTAACCCTTCCTCCCGTGCCCCTTTTTCGTGCGCTAGGGTTTTTGGTCCCGTGTCCCGCCTCTCGCCGCGGCTTGCGAGGGCGAAACTCTCTCTTCCTTTCACCGAGTCCGAAGATGCAAGCCACTGGCTTTCTTCCTGGACGATCAATTGAAAGATCTGTCCAAGAGGCGGCATCGAGTCCATGGCCAATATCTGTGATCGAAAAGTCAGGTACGAATCGTTCAAAATCAATAAAAAAACGGGTTGCCTTTTCCCTTTCTTTCATTGATCGGTATTGTGCGAGTGTCTTCTCTGGACCCTCGAGCTTCTCTTCTGCGGCTTCGAGATCATTCCACAGGGATGATAGTTTGTTGTAGCATGCTGAAATCGTCATGTTTCCCTGCTTTAATTCACTGAGTTCCTGCATCAAAGAGAAAATATGTGCCCGATCTAACTTGCTGTACATCTACTTGATGTTGTCCCACATGCTCTTCGAATCCTCCGTTGGTGGAAGGCCAGCCGCAACATTTGGGGAGATGTAGTTGCCGATCCAGGTTCGAACGAGCTGGTTGCATTTCCTCCAGTGTCGCGCCAGTTGGTCGTCAGCGAGGATCAAGACAGTTCCATCTAGGAATCCATCCTTGTCTTTCATCACTAGGGCTCGTCAGAAGTCTCAGGACCACTTGGAGTAGTTTTTCGGCCCGGTTAACTACAGGTTGATTAACTACAGGTTGATTAACTGCAACTCAGGACCGTCGGCTGTCGAGACGTACAGGGGGTCACCGAGCTCCGGTCGACCAGTGACGGCTCCGATTAGGAATGGCAAGAGACCAAGTGTGAAATTCGGGTAGGGATTTGTCCCTAAACCCTATTCGCCCAATCCGTATTAATCCCCGCATTGAAAATTCCCGGGTAGGGATTTGTGCCCATACCCGGTTCTCCCGACCTGCTCATTTGCTCCAATCCAGAGGTCGGGCTTGCCCCACTCACAGCTGGTGGGCTCCCTTTGAATTGGACGTGGGCTCCTTGGTGCCCTACATAGACAGGCAATGATGTATTTGGGCCTGGCCTAAGGTACCATGGGTAAGGTATCCACTGAAAAGGTTGGCGCGAAATGGGTTGCCCTAGACTATAAATTGAGCCTGTGTGGGTATCCATTGTATGGGCTGGGTTTGGAGTGGCTGTTGCTGTGTTGTTGCAGGTGGGCTTTGGATTTGCGACTACAATGGGTTGTCTGCGGTGGATTGTCGTCAGCCATTGAAGGTGATAAAAAAATCTACTCTTATCTTCTTCCTCAAAGATGATTCCTCTACCAGATGACAGTTTTGTTTTGCAGGTCGAACTCCTCTGGTGAGCAATCGAAAGCGAAAGCGAAGAAAAAAAAATCAGAAACCTGAAGGCTCTGATACCATGAAAGGAGACGAAATATTGGAAGAAGACGAGAGGAATGTGAAAATTCGTATTCGCATTCTATCTTCTGTTGTACATTTCTCTAATAATTATAATACATGAATGATACAAGAAAGGGAAAAATATATTTTGGAAAATCTCAGTAAAATCATAATCTAATATCAATCTAATTTCCTAACTAATTTATGCACAATTATAATCAACCGAGATTCCAAGCATATCTCCGGATCTGATCTAATGCATATCTTCCAGCACGCTATTGTTATTTGTATCAACTGAGCTTTATTTTATTTTTAACTTTATTATTGCATTTTGAGTAAATATAAAAAGTTATTATTCATTGAAAAATTCTTTTACAAGAACTGACACGAAATGGTCTCTCTCCCTTCGATCTTGTTCATATACACGAAAGAAGAGCAAGCGCTCTGCCCATGAAAAAAAGTGAAAATAAAAAATAAAAGAGAAGGGGGACTTGAGAAAGGACAAAATAATGAAAAAATAGGACCAAAGAAGGAGAATAAAAAAGGGGGAGGGGGAGTCATCTTCTTCGGCCCCCTCCCCTTTTCTCCTCCAACCTTCCTTCCTCCCTTCCTCCTCTGCAACTCACGCAAGCGCGAAGGAGAGGAGCAGCGTCGAGGCCGGCGAGAAACCCGGATGAATGGGGCGCGTCTTCAATGCCACGAAGCTACGAAGCAGGCGCCTTCAGTGCCGCGGAGCTAAGGAGCAAAGCAGAGCAGGTGGGGCGGTTGAGGGGACGCCGGTTCGGCCACACCAAGGCCGGTCGGCGCGCCAAGGACCGGCGGCCGGAGCTCCGATGACCGACCTCCTCTATATAGGACGTCCGCGAGCCAAGGAAAAACACACGAAGAGAGAGAGAGAGAGAGAGAGAGAGAGAGAGAGAGAGAGAGAGATCTGAGGGGAGGCCCTTGGAGAGACATCCGAGAGGCCTCGAGGGAGAGAGATCTGAGAGAGCGAGCCCAACTAAAGGTCGAGGGTGGGTGAGTGCTCTCCAGTGACGAGACGCTCAAAGAAACAGCCGGACTCACCGGCGTCACCTCCCTTCCCGAGCCGGCGTTTGGTGGGTGGTGCTCTGTTTTTTAATTTTGTTTTGTTCAAGTTCAGGATCGGCTCCCCAAGGATCTCGACTCGGAGGTGCGCGAGGCGGACGGACGCAGTTCGACCCTCGAGCTCGTCCGCCGTCCGACACCGCGAGCAGCGTAGGGGATCCGCGGCCGACCACCCTGTCTACGTGCTCTGTTTGCCCTGTTTTGGGCGACGCTGGACCGGCTTTCACGGCCGTCTGGCCAGCGCGAGTTCCGGTCCACATCGCCCCTGGTTTTGAACCTGCGATCTTGTATATCGATTGTCGAGAGTACCGATTCGAGTTCGAGTCTCGTTGGAGCCGAAAGCCTCCCATTCGATATCGCACATCACTCGTTCGACAGAACGCCCCAACTAGATCTGATTCCCTTTCCCTGTTGCGGCTGAAATCGAGCCAATGAAGGCGACGGCTGGAGGCGCCCTCAACCAGACGGAGGCGAGTTGCGCTGCTCGCCGTGGCTGACTCCTTATGGGAAGCGAAGATTTCGAGGGACGCATTCCATTTTCTTCCTCTTCGGTTCATCGATGGAAGTATGACGTGTTCGTAAGCTTCAGAGGTAAGGACATAAGGAAGACTTTCGCAGCCCACCTATTCCGCGCGCTGAAGCAGGCAGGGATCAACTACTTCAAGGACAACGACAAAGCAAAGACTGGAATTTTCATCGAGCCCAAGCTGCTCAATGCGATTCACCATTCCTGGGTCTCTCCCATCGAGTTCACCACCAACTACGCGGAATCGCGGTGGTGCTTGAACGAGCTGGTGAAAATCGTGGAGTGCTACAGGACGTTCAGAGATCATCAGGGTCACGTGGTTGTGCCCATTTTCTATGATGTTGAGCCAAGCGACGTTCGCAAGCAGAGCGGGCGATTTGGGGATGGTTTTCAAAGGTGATTGGCCACCCACACGGACGATTTGCTGGTGCAAAAGTGGACGGATGCGCTTAAAGAAGCCAGGAATTTATCGGGATGGCATTTGAATAATGATGCTAACGGGTAATGTACCGTCTTCCACAAGAAACTTATGTTCATTTTAGGCGTATCAGTTGTGCTTGATTGATTAGTTCGCTCACCACAAAAGCTCATATTGGTGCTTGATTTGAACTCTTCTGCTGATTGAATCTAGTTCATGGGTTTCTTGCTTATGTGTTGATGGCCTCTCCAGGCTATAGTTATTGATATTTGAACTTGGTCTTCCCATACAACTACAGGGATCAAGCGGATTTCATCGAGCAAATTGTAGGACGTCTCTTGAAGATTATTCCGAGAACAAGCTCCCCCTATGCTATTGGGGTAGATTCCTTTGTAGATGATGTGATATCGTTGCTGGAGATTGGGTCAGAGGATGATGTCCGTGTGGTTGGGATATGGGGAATGAAAGGAATTGGTAAGACAACGGTGGCCAAAGCCATCTACCATCGTGTTACTAGGGAATTTGACGGGGTTAGCTTTTGCGAACCACGATACTCTTTTTCGTCTTCAGAAGAGACTTCTCCATGATGTTCTGAAGGTATAAGGTCTAGAGTTGTATGATCTTGACAGCAACATCAACGAGATAAAAACTAAGCTCTGTCGGGAAAGGATCCTTCTAGTTCTTGATAACATTACTGAGAAGCACCAAGTTCAGTATTTAGGCGCTGGAGATCGAGAATGGTTCAAATTTGGGAGTAGAATCTTGATAACTACAAGAGAAGAATGGCTTCTGAAATATCTCAAAGTGGATGATAGGTACATGCTCCCCGGACTGGGTTCTAAAGAATCGCTCCAACTCATGAGTCTCCATGCCTTTGGCAAAGAACGACCAAAAGAAGGGTATGAGGAGTTGTTCAAGAGTCTTGTCCACTATGTAGGTGGCCTGCCAGCGTTTCTTAAGAAATTTGGTTCCTTTCTTTCTAGTAGGAAAAATCAGTGGCATGACATATTGGAGAAGTTGGTGAGGGATCCTCATCTTGATTCAATTGGATTACCTTTAGATCCATTCTCCTCTCTTCGTCCGTCTGTTGGGCCATTCGGAGGCCATGGTGGAGATTCTTTTGATGATCAAACATACAATGGCATAAGAAATATAGCAGTTGTCTTTGGAACAGTGATTGACTATGTTCAGAATGGGTGTTTTGTGCGCTCGCCAAGACATGGTGGATCTTTGGAAGGCCACACATATGATGTGAGTCCATCATTACGGTTCGCTTTGTTAATTTGCAATATTTACGTCTAATTATGTTATTCTCTATGAAATTGTCACTTACCGTTCGTTTGTGGAATGGGGGTTGAGAAAAAGTGGTGTCACAAAGTCATAAAAGACGGACTTGCTTGAAAATTTTCAACTGGGTACTTCCACGATACTTGATCGTCTCTCAATATGTTGATGGCTTTGTTGTACCTTGCTAAGATTATTATTATTATTTTTTAGGGTCCAAAAAGAAAAAAATTACACTAGCGTCATCTACCTACTCTGATGTTACAGTTAATCAGAGATTACTCCAATGCTTGTCATTGTCAATATAGAGCATCAAGAATGCCATTTAATTATGGAGCAAAGCATTGGGAATCTAGATGGAGTTCAATCGTTATGGCACAAGTCTAGTGAACAAGGCAAACTGTGCTACAAAATTAGAGAAGGAATCCAGTCGTCCCAATAATTAGATATCTTTTGTTTTGGGAAAAGTTAACCTAAATAATGCATCTGGAGAGCATAAATTTTTCCCCCCTACAAAGGTGATCGATACTCACTTTGCTCTTCTGCGATTGTTACAGGTACATTTAGATTATCCAACTGAATACTTGACTTCGGTGTCAGGCTACACTAGAGAAGATTCTTGTCATGTCATCAACTCTCTTACCTTCCACAGCAATAAGAGGGCACATGGGCCAATTGGCGAGGAGAAAGGGAAGTTTTTCAGTTTTCCACAAGTTAGTGGAAAGATCATCGGTTTTTATGGAAGGTGTGGCTATTTTCTGGATTCTATTGGAGCTCATTTTGGCCCAGTCGTTTATCCATATCCCTTCGAAGTCGTAGGGCCATTTGGAAATGGGAAAAACCGATGGGATGATGGCAAGCATGCAGATATCAGACAAATTGTTGTAGTCGCTGGTTCAGCAATTGAACCTGTTAGTTTTCCTATGAGGAGGGTCCTCCTTTCAGACACGGTACAACTCATGGTGGCAAAAGAAATATGGTCCACTACTCTAGTAGGAACTAGATGTTTGATAAACATTACCCCTTATTTTCAATGGTTCTTATCTTGCCATTGCTGAAGATGGCGTCTGGGTGAAAATGATAGACTGTTAACTTTGGAACTTAGGTATGACACCATCAACAGGAAGCAAGTTTTTATTGGAAAAAGATTTGTTAAAACAATTCGTCATAAAATTGAACACTTTTATTATTTTATTATTTTATATATTTTTTTTATATTTGTATTTTAAAACAGTCGGTAAGGGATATCTATGGACCTTCTGCATATAGATTTTGGTTGGTAGGATAACATCTAGCTATCCTCTCTAGGCATGGTTGTTCGAAAGAAGAGTTTTTTTTTTTCTTGACAAAGAGCACTGAAGAGATATTCGTTTAATGGAAAATCAATGAATTGAAAAATATTTTTCCGAAAATAATTGCTTGTATCACATAGAAACATTAATTAATATGTATCACCAACAACAATTTATTCCTAACATTTTCTTTAATGATGAAAATTCATTTGTTAATTCATTTTTGTAAGTGATACACTCAATCGATTCTAGTAAAGTGTTTTCCAAATCTTTTTTTTTTGGCAAAATAAATGCATTCCGGTTGTTGTCTTCCTTATTACATCTATTATAGTTAACATGATATTGAAGTAGGCAAGATAATCTACTATTTTCCAGATCATAAATTATCATCTCGATCATCAAGAGCATCACACGCTAGTCGTTGTCATCTACCATGTTTTTGCTTCTCAACTTGTTGCATTGACATTTCTTTACCGTTTATGTGTTTGGTACAGATAAATCTGGATTGGCTAACTGAAGTTCTTATTTCGGTTTCGGGATATATTGTGAATGATTTTGGTTCTACCGTCATCCATTCACTCACATTCCAAAGCAATAAAAGGACATATGGACCATTTGGCACTGAAACCAGAAGGAAGTTTTCATTTCCAGCAACAGGTCAGCTTATCGTTTTTTTAAAAAGCATCCTTTTCACCAAGTGTATCTCTATTGATATCCCACTGGACCGGACAAGCAAGTCATTCAATGTCCTTGACAAAATGCATGGACAAGCAAGTCATTCAATGTCCTTGACAAAATATCCTTGACAAAATGCATGGACAAGCAAGTTATTCCATGTCCTTGACAAAATGCATGGACAAGCAAATTATTCAATGTCCTTGACAAAACGTCCTTGACAAAATGTATGGACAAACAAGTTATTCAATGTCCTTGACAAAAGGTCCTTGACAAAATGCATGGACAAGCAAGTTATTCAATGTCCTTGACAAAATGCATGGAAAAGTGACGGTGTGGTTAGCTTATCGTCTTTTAAAAAGGGAATTAAATATGTACACGCAGCCGTGTAGATTGCACTTACGTCCACCGTCACGATCGAGTCTCGCTCGCCTGCTGGTGCGAGGATTCAATTGGAGAAGCAGAGCCTGTCCTCTCTGTCTCTCCCTCTCTCTCTTTCTCCGTGATACATACCTTCACCTGCGAGAAAAGTTTGCAGCCTGTTTTCCGTTCTCTCACTCAATCACGCACTGTCCCCATGGGAACCGAAGAGATCGGGCGACATCAATGGAAGTATGACGTTTTCGTGAGCTTCAGAGGTGAGGACATAAGGAAGAACTTCGCGTCCCACCTCTTCCGTGCGCTGAGGCAGGCGGGTATCTACTATTTCAGGGACAATGACAAAGTGGAGACTGGGATTCTTATCGAGCCCAAGCTGTTTGACGCGATTCGCAATTCTAGGGTTGCCCTCGTCGTGTTCACCACCAAATACGCCGACTCGCGGTGGTGCTTGAACGAGCTGGTGGAGATCCTGGAGTGCAACAGGAGGTACACTCACGTGGTTCTGCCCATTTTCTTTGATGTCGAGGCAGGGGACGTTCGGAAACAAAGCGGGCAATTCGGGGATGGTTTCGAAAATTTGGCCACCCACACTGACGATTTGCTTGTGCAGAAGTGGAGGGATGCGCTTATAGAAACTGGGAATTTGGCAGGATTGCACTTGGATAATGATGCTAACGGGTAAAGCATTTAATAAGTTCACTCTTGGAAAAAGCTCATATTAGTGGTCGATTTGAAATATGCTGTTGATCGAGTCTAGTTCATGGGTTTACCGCTCATCTGCGGATAGCCTTTCTATGCTATAGTTACTCATGTTGGGCTTGTTCTTCCCATGTAACTACAGGGTTCAATCAAACTTCATCGAGCTAATCGTAGGACATCTCCTCACGGTCACTCCTAGAGCAATATCCCCCTATTTGGTCAAAAATGTTATCGGGGTAGATTCCTTTGTAGAGGATGTGATATCGTCGCTGGAAATTTGGTCAGAGGATGATGTCCGTGTGATTGGAATATGGGGAATGAAAGGAATTGGCAAGACAACGGTGGCCAAAGTCGTCTGCGATCGTGTTATTAGGGACTTTGAAGGTGTTAGCTTACTTGAAAATGTCGGAGATGCCAACCAAGATAAGGCTTTACTTCTTCAGAAGAGACTTTTCCACGATGTTCTGAAGGTACAAGGTCTAGAAATGTTTGATCTTCACAGCAACATCAACGAGATAAAAGCT
Source organism: Eucalyptus virginea (assembly GCA_014182375.1). Lineage (NCBI taxonomy): Eukaryota > Viridiplantae > Streptophyta > Magnoliopsida > Myrtales > Myrtaceae > Eucalyptus > Eucalyptus virginea. The sequence goes on along the minus strand of CM024522.1, from coordinate 30,750,824 downwards.
AAGCTCCGACATAAAAGGATCCTTCTAGTCCTCGATAACATCACAAAGAAGGACCAAATTGAGTATTTCGGAGCTGGAGATCGAGATTGGTTCCAACCTGGGAGCAGAATTTTGATAACTACAAGAGATGAGCGGTTGCTGGAAGATATCCAAGTAGATAACAAGCACATGCTTCCAGGATTGACTCATAAACAATCGCTCGAACTCTTCAGTCACCATGCCTTCTGCAAAGACCACCCTAAAGAAGGCTATGAAGAGTTGTCAAAGAGGCTTGTCCACTACACGGGTGGACTTCCAATAGCTCTGAAAAGATTTGGTTCCTTCCTTTCTAAGAAGAGAGAAAATCAGTGGCATGAGATATTGGAGAAGTTGGTGAGAGACCCTCATCTTGACTCGGTTGGATTGCCTTTAGAACCATTCTCCTCTGTTCTTCCCTTTCAATCGGTGGGGCCAATTGGAGGTCCCGGTGGGAGTCCTTATGATGATAAAACATACACTGATGTTAGAAAAATAACTGTAGTCGTAATGTCAGGGATTGTGTCCTTTTCTATTGAGTATGATCAGGATGGGTGTTTGGTCCGCTCGCCAAGACATGGTGGACCTACAGAAGGCAGAATATGCACGGTGAGTCCACCGTTATGGTATGCTATGGCATATATTTGTAAATATTTTTGCCAAGACATGGTGGACCTTTGCCTATATATAAATATTTATTTCTACTAATGCTGTGCTCCACATCAAAATATGAGGTACTGTTCGGTCATTAGAATATAAGAGTCTACATCGAAGGTAAATTGCTTAAAAGGATTCAACGAGGTTGGTCCACAATGCTTCATGATCTCCCAAATTCTCGATGTTTGTAAAAAAAGAGAAAGAGTTGTGTTGGTTTTATATACTTGTCTTGATGTTAGATTTATCAAAGATTTTGATTTCGCTTCGATGTTCCCAACATAGAGTGTCATGAACTCCATCTGTTTATGCAAACATCAGGGCTAAGATGGAGTTGAATGAGTTGAATGAGTTTAGTGAGACTAAAAAATTGATTTTCTCAGTGCTCATGCAATATCCTCTTCTTGAAGTACTTTTTAAGTCCTCAAAAGTATCCACTATCCTTAGTTTTGGTAATATCCATTTCTTGAAGGTGATGGATGCAAGATTTGTGCTGCTGCCTGCAGGTAAAACTAGATTATCCAAATGAGTTCTTGACTTCAGTATCAGGCTACTTTATGGACGATCCCAGATTTGTCGCCATTCAATCACTTACCTTCCACAGCAATAGGAGAACATATGGTCCATTTGGCTATCAGATGGGGAAATTTTTCAGTTTCCCATCGGCTGCTGGGAAGATCATAGGATTCTTTGGGATGTGTGACAGTTGTCTGAATTCCATTGGAGCATATGTTTTACCAATCTCTCGTGCATATCCCTTTGAAATCGTAGGCCCATTTGGAAATAGTAATGATGAAGACGGATGGGATGACGGGAAGCATACAGACGTTAGACAAATTGATGTTGTCTCTGGCTCTGCAATTGAGTCGATAACTATTACTTATGAGCGAGGTCGTTCATTTGCACACGGTACAGGTTGGGGAGGCACAACGAACAAGGTACTGGTTCTACTCGAGTAATGAATTGTTGATCTTGGTGTTAGATGAAAGCTACTCTGTTTTATTTCTCATTCGTGCAGCCCATAATGACACGTGCTGAAGACGTGATGCAAGGATAGAAATCATTAGTCGCTATTTGCTAATGTTTAAAACTTGGCCAAGTTGAACCATAATTATAACTCATCTGGGAAATATAAAAGCAGGATGTATAACATAATAAAATTGAAAAACTATTCGAACCCGATTTATTTGTTTTTGAAAATTGGCGATTTCTATGCCTGTGAATGTTGTTTTGCGTACATGAGTTGTTTCCATAATGATTTATGGAATAATTAACTGTCCCTCTCGTATATCTATATTCTAAAGAGTTGTTTTATGAAACTCAAGTGATGAGTTAATCTCAGAATTACACAATATTACCAATGATATCTCATGTGCAATTCAAAGAGTGTCTACTTTTTATATGAGATATACGACATTACGGTGAATTACGAAAGATCATCTATTTTATATTTTTCCACTCATGCACATTTACCTACTATTTGGAAGTTGGTGTCACATGCTTGTTACTATCATGCATAATGTATTCATTTTACAAGTTGCTTCGCTATTCCTTACATTATAATGATTATTACAGATAAATCTGGATTGGTTAAGTGAGTATCTAACTTCAGTTTCGGGCTATATAACAAGTGATTCTAGCTCTACTATCATCCGCTCACTCACGTTTCAAAGCAATAAAAGAAGATATGGGCCATTCGGCAAAAAAACCGGAAGAAAATTTTCATTCCCCGCCACTGGGGGAAAGATCATTGGGTTTTTTGGGAGTTCCGATTCCCATCTTGAATCTCTTGGAGCATATTTCAAACCAATCTCTCATCTATATCCGATCAAGTTTATTGGACCATTTGGAGGCCAAGGTGGACACCGTTGGGACGATGGAAAATTTAATGGTGTAAAGAAAATAAAGATGATGTTGGAAGATGTTGTCAGCTGCATCTCCTTTGAATATGATGATAATGGCGAATCTATTTGGTCCTCTATCCATGGTCACAGTGGTAGCGGAGATATCCATATGGTGAGTTCATTGCATATTTTCTGTTCAAATTACAGTTCCCTTCTCTCTCACACGCGCACTTGCCCAAACCTCTTTATCGATTCTCGGAGAACTTTTGTGAAAGCCCTTCATTTGCTTTTCTTCAATCGGAAGTTTTATTTTCCTAGAATGTATCCTAATTTTTGCCTAATCGTTCCTCTGGTGATTGATCCAACCTCTAATGGAAAAAAAGAAAACGAAAGATATACCCTGATTATATTTTATCTCTTCCATAAGTTTAGTAACAAGCATAACAGCCCTATTGTTTCGATGGAAAGATGAACTTATGATAATCCTTTAAGAAAATTTGCAAACAAATAATTTCAATGAAAATTTTTAATTTCTTATTTACTACGTTCATGTTATGTATTCTCTATAAGCAAATTGAATGTACTGAAATGACTTTAATGAAGTTTTTCTTACTGATATTGACAGCTGCTTTAGAAGGAATGTTTTTATGTAGTTCGGTAAGGTACGGAGAAGATCTTGGACCGAAAAAACAGAAAAGATACGGAGAAGATCTTAGGCACCTCCCACTGCCCTACGCCTCTATTAGATCGAGTATTAGTTTTCTAATAAACTTGAGAACCTTTATCAAAGTAAATTATGAGTGATAATAACCTGTATACATGATGGACAATGATCAAGTATGGGTTGTGGATAGTTTCTTAGAGGGAAATGAAAACCGTCCAAATGAATTGAATGATTGAAATCGTCTTTTGACCATTAAAATTTCTTCCAGTAATTTATATTTTGTAAATTAGACAAAGTTCCATTAATATGCTTAATGCGAGATGGACTCCATGAAAGTGACCTTGTTCGATAAGTTTTTTCTAATACTAAGGAAAGCGAATTGGCAAAGCGCGCTAGAGAGCCCAATGGTCTATTATCTTCGATTGCTGACCCTAAAAGTATGACGTAAGAATAGTGGTCCATCCATACATTAGTTTTAAGAAATTCTTGGGTCTAAGTCTTAAATTTCTAGGTTGTTCGTGGATGAGATTTTTGCTTAGGCCACTGCAGTCCATCATCTTTGATATAGATCGATATGACAATTTATTGCTAATTCTGCAGGTTAAGTTGGACTACCCTCATGAGTTCTTGACCTCAATGTCAGGTTATATCAGACATGATAATTCTGTTATTCAATCACTCACGTTCGAAAGCAATATAAGAAGGCACGGACCCTTTGGTAAGGAAGAAGGAAGGTTCTTTAGCTGTGCTTTGGCATGTAGCAAGATAATTGGCTTTCACGGAAGGTCTGGCATTCAACTTGATGCGCTAGGAGTCTACTCTGAACCAATTTCTGATCTTCATCTCTTGAAATCCATTGGGCCATTTGGAGGACAAGGTAGCAATCTATGGGACGACAGAGATAGCACAGGTGTGAGAAAAATAATTGTAAAAGGTGGATCAGCTATTGACTCCATTACTATTGAGTACGACAAGAACGGGTCTGTGGTCCAGGGCCCTAAACATGGTGGAGATGGAGGACATCTAACACTCGAGGTATGGCCTTCAACATTCACTTAATCTTATGAACGTGCAAATTCTATGTCATTGCTAAGGTTTGGTGTTTAAGTGGTTTGGAGGTCACGTTTATGCACGAGTGTGATAGTATCTTATCAATAGAAGTTAAAGGTGGAAGTGAGATGTAAGAACAGTCCGTAGATTTTGAGTTTAGATTGGCAAATTATCTAGAGTGGGAACTTTTGAGAACGTCACTATTGGGGCATGATATAATATCAACACCAGAAAAGAAACCTCTCATCGGTTTTCCTGGAAAACTCTTCCAACCTTCCTCGGTTCCATTTACGATGAGATCACTCAATACATACAGAAAAGTACAGCCTTTGAAAATGGGCAAACAAAAAAAAAATATTAAAAGGTTTTTTAACTTATCACTTTTAAGTCTAAAAATGACTTTCTTAAAATATGGGAACTGTTCTCAAAGAGTTGCCAAAGCATTTTTTTTTTAATGATCAATTGCCTTTCGTTTTATAGATGAATGATTTGATAACTGTGGTGGACCAAAATAGGTCTTATGCTTTAGATGCAGCCGATTATCTATTTGGCTTTTACATTGTCTGTTTAACCACATATAACTTATCAACTGAATTGTTTTCTTTATGTTGTTTTTAGGATATTTAGTTGGGGGGGTTGGGATTAAATATGTTTGTCTTTCCAATTTTGCAGATTAAGCTCGATTATCCTCAAGAGTATTTGACCTCATTTTCTGGTCACTTTGGATCTTTTTTCGGGTATACTATTGTTCGCTCACTCACATTTTTTAGCAATGAAAGAACTTATGGGCCAATTGGTGAGGAGGTCGGGGAGCACTTTCATTTTCCATCAATCGGTAAAAAGATCGTCGGGTTTCATGGAAGTTCTGGAAAATGGCTTTATTCACTTGGAGCATATTTTGAACCTTGACATGCTAAGCTCCACCTTTATGTGCACATTGCAGTTGATGTTTAAGTTTACATGTAAAGTATGTATCATCTCGAATGTTGACATCTAAGTTTTCGCTAAATATTACATAGAAAATTATGGATCAATTTGGTCTTAACAAAATGGATTTTTGCATCAAGTAAGCACTATTGTTATTTGTATCAACCGCACTTATTTTTTTTTTTTTAATTTTATTATTGCATTTCGGGTAAATATAAAAAAGCTATTATTCACTGGAAAAATTCTTTTACATGAACTGACACGAAATGGTCTCTCTCTCTTCGATCTTGTTCATATACACGAAAGAAGAGCAAGTGCTCTGCCCATGAAAAAAAGTGAAAATAAAAAAATAAAAGAGAAGGGGGACTTTTTTTATCAGATGTCTCCGAAGAGACGAGAAGGGGGACTTGAGAAAGGACGAAATAATGAAAAAAAAAGGACCAAAGAAGGAGAATTAAAAAAAGGGCAGAGAGAGGGGGTAGTCATCTTCTTCGGCCCCCTCCCCTTTTCTCCTCCAACCTTCCTTCCTCCCTTCCTCCTCTGCAACTCACGCAAGCGCGAAGGAGAGGAGCAGCGCCGAGGCCGGCGAGAAACCCGGATGGATGGGGCGCGTCTTCAATGCCACGAAGCTACGAAGCAGGCGCCTTCAGTGCCGCGGAGCTAAGGAGCAAAGCAGAGCAGGTGGGGCGGTTGAGGGGACGCCGGTTCAGCCACACCAAGGCCGGTTGGCGCGCCAAGGACTGGCGGCCGGAGCTCCATTGACCGACCTCCTCTATATAGGACGTCCGCGAGCCAAGGAAAAACACACGAAGAGAGAGAGAGAGAGAGAGAGAGAGAGAGAGAGAGATCTGAGGGGAGGCCCTTGGAGAGACATCCGAGAGGCCTCGAGGGAGAGAGATCTGAGAGAGCGAGCCCAACTAAAGGTCGAGATTCGGTGAGTGCTCTCCAGTGACGAGACGCTCAAAGAAACAGCCGGACTCACCGGCGTAACCTCCCTTCTCCAGTAACTAACCTTGTAGCTTAGGGATGACGCCATCGACGGGAAGCAAGTTTTCATAGAAAAAGGATTTGTTTAAAAAATTTGTCATAAGTCGAACACTCCTTAAGTTTCGCATTTGAAAACGCTGGGTAAAGGAGAGTGAATCAACTGTTCTTCTCCATCTATGGACTTTCTACAGGTGGATTTTGGTCGGTAGGACTCAATCTAGTTATTCTCACTAGGCATAGTTGTTCCAACGATAAGTATTTTCCTTGACAAAAGAGCGCTAGCAAGGACCCGCCCAAGATATACCGTTAGCAACCTTCAGTGCATTTCTATAGTGGCAAATTAATGATTTGGAAATGTTCATAAAATAAACTATTTATATCGCTAATAAAAATTAATTGAAGGATTTTTGTTATCAATAATATTTATTTTTAAATATTTTCATTGACTATAGAAATATTTTGTTTAGTCATCTTTGTAAGTGATACTCATGATCAATTTTAGGAAAATATTATTCGAATCGTCGATTTACCACAAAATAAAAATTCATGGGTTGTTGTTTTCCTTATTTCATCTAATATATGTTGATATGATGCTGAAGTAGGCAAGATAATCTACTGTTTTCCAGATCATGCACTATCATCTCAATCATCAAGAGAGTGGATCATACACTAAGCATCGTCATCTCTCATTTTTGCTTCTCTACTTATTAGCATTTCTTGACACGTATACAAAATGTACAAGGACAATGTATGAGGCGTGGAAAGCATCTTGAGGGAAATCAAAGCCATTCAAATGTACTGAAAGATTGAAGTTGTTTTTTGATTATTTAGGTTTCCTTCCTTAATTTTTTTCTTATATAAGTGAACCGGTAATCCTAACACTTGTTGCTTTGAAAAGTATAATCAAGTCCAGATCTTGTCAATTAAGTATAATCAAGTCTCTTTGTTAGGGAAAGATCATCATTTTTCTATATGTAGTAAAAAATATGTACTATAATATTGTGATAGGGAAAAATCTTTTCTTTTCTCTCAAGAAACTTCAAGAGAAAACACTTAAAAAAATTAAATCAAATCATAAGTATCACTTATATATAGTAATAAGTTGTAAAAGTAAGCTCCATAAGAAAGAGAAAATAATTTTGCTTGTAAACATAAGTAAAATTGACATATTAGGTACGACATTTTATGTGGTAGAAAGAAAACAAATACGAATTAGGCACGGTATTTTATATGATAAAACAATGCAAGTTAGAGAAAAATTGATTTCGGGATGGTAATGGAATTTGTAGCGAAACAAAACCGATGTACATAAAACGATATATCAAGTATAGGAAAAAGAATTGATTATAGTATAATTGATCATACCATACACATTATGTTATGTGAGCAAACATAGATAATTATTAGCATGAATCAATATTAAAACACAAAAATTACTTTGGTTCAAGATTATACAAAATGTAGTAAAATACAGTGTTAGAGTTAATTTTACTTAATTAAAGAATGATGATTGATTAAAAATGACAAAATAGTGGTGTCAAATTAAAAAGAAAAACAGGGCATGATAAATTCATTTTAGTAAAATAGGACATACAAGATAGTTGATAAGTGTAAAATGATTTATATATGAGACAGTACAACCTACAACATTTGAGCGTATTATAAATGATACATATTGATTTCGAATAATATAATTTTTCAATTTTTAAAATTTGATGGCTACGGTCATTGCTATGGCATTGTAAAGATATTATATATTCATGCAAGTTGAATTTGTTTATGTGGAGAAGGAATTTTGGTAAATTTTCAGCAACCTCTGAAATATAGAACCTTGCAAACCATGTGCAGCCGCCATTGCTCTTGATGCAGCCCCGGCGGAGATGGCCGAGGGTACACCTTAGCAATGCCCTAGCTGCCACGAGTCAAAGCTCGAGCTCCACCTGGCTAGCCATTGTCACTAGTCGAGGCTTGGCTTGGCCATGACAGTGGTGGCTGAGGCGAGGTGGCGCAGCTTGTCCTAGCCTGGCGATTTGTACGTCACAGTGTCGAACGCCTAGACTGATAGCTCAACCCTCGCCTAGCCATCCACCGTCCACAGCTGGCCATTGCGACTCTCACCGCGGCTGCTGTACACTTGAACCCAAGGGAACAAAAAGTAGATTTAGTTCGGGCATTTTCTCATACAGGTGAAGTGCACCACTGGAATGGGATCTCGTGGCTTGAACAGGATCGAAATCGATGTCAGGACCCTCGTGAAGCGAACCAGGACAGGCATGGCGACCTTATAAGGACAACCGGTGGCCGGAGCTTGCGTGAGCTGGATGGCCACGAGCTCTGGTCCAATGTGCCAGAAAAGCAAGGGAGAAGATAGAGGAATTGGAGGCTCACAGTTCGGCTCAGGGACGCCGGCTAGAGCTCGCCAGACAAGGGTCATCGCAATCACGACGTCAGTTGAGGCTCACTCACTCTATCTAAACTCTCTCTCCCTCTCAAATCTGGCCATGTCTCTCTACCTCCGTAAAATCCCCACCTCCAACCGAGTTCATGGCTATCCTATTTATAGGCCAAGGAGGCTAGTCGATGGCAGCTTCAGCCGCCGATCCTTGGCATGCCAACCGGCCTCCGCCTTGATTACATCGACGTCCAATCGGCCGCCTTATCCATGCAACTGTTTGGGTTTCTCAACGCATTAAAGGCACATTGAAGGCGTCTGCGCCGTCGTCCCATCAATCCAAGTTTCTCGTAGGATTTCACGCTGCTCCATCCAGCAGCATTGATGGCATGTCCCCTTCGTTATGAGAAAATATTAGGTACGTCTCATTTGTCGGCGTGGCAAATAAGAAGGGTCTCTAAGAACACGACATGTGTCGCGATGGGCCAAATTGCCAGACGAACTCTTCTCTCTCTCTCCTCTCTACACGCGCTCTCTCTTCTACCTCCTACATGTTCTCTCTCCTCTGTCCCCATTTTTCTCTCTCTTCTCTCTCTCTCTCTCTCTCTCTCTCTCTCTCTCTCTCTCTCGTCCTTGCATGCTGTCTCTCTCCTCTCTTTTCTCTTGCCCCAATATTCTCTCTCTTCTCCTCTCTCTCTCTCTCTCTCTCTCTCTCTCGCCTCCTTGCATGCTCTCTCTCTCCTCTTTGTTCTCTCTTCCCAGCACATTTTCTCTTCGTTGGACGACCAATCGACCACCTTAACCTCTGCGGCGAACACCTCCTCCAGCATATCTGAGAAGGTGCACGAGTGCTCAATCTGCCACAAGAGCTTCCCCACCGGCCAAGCTCTCGGCAGGCACAAGCGGTGCCACAACAAGGCCCTCACTCCTGCCTCCTCGGCTACCACCGTCGCTGCCACCTCGGCTGCCAACGAGATGAGCCTCTCAGAGGGCGTGGGGTCCACCCACACGTAGAGCTAGGGGCAAGTTTGATCTAAATCTCTCGACACTCCCGAAGTTCTCCACCTAGTTCGTAGTCTCCGACAACTATAACCCTCCAAGAAGCCTCGATTCCTAGCGCTAGTGAAGACAAAAGTGGCCTAAAATGAATTGGATTGAAAATGCATAGAATGTGGCACCCCTAAACACCTAAGGTCGCCACAGGTACCTATCGCTCCACCTAATGAATACCAGTGACATCTCTTAGCGGAAGCACCGTAGTTCATAGGCATTTTTTTTTTTTTTTGTGAAAACGGTCCAAACGCAACTTATTAGCGGAAGCATAAACAAGTCTCACCATTTCGCCCTCCAATAACCATAATGCAATGCACACCAACTACGCATCATAAGAAAATATAAAGCCGAGCCACTTTTATTTATATTTTCATGATGGATTTCTCGGGTCGATACAACCAAAAAGAAAAGCCAAGACTTTTAACTACACTTGGCCATAGCTCAAAAGAGAGATCTTGACCCCTTATATCGATCACATGTCATCCTCCATCTACAAGTGTCGGCTATCCTCAAAAAGTGTCAGCTCCCACTCTTCACGCGGGCCATCACACCCACCCCGGTGCGTCGGGCGGTGGCGGCGGCAACATCCCCTGCATCACTCCGTTACGGCGGACGTGGACCAACAAGAACTCCTGGATGACCGGGCCTCCAGCCAGGCCCACATCATACATCACCAGCACACGAACCCGTATAAACATCAGACCAGGGATGGTGACACAATCGAGCTCCATACAATCGATCTCCATGTCAGATGGAAGGCCGTAAAATGTATCCCGCGTGATCGGAGGGAGAGGCATCTTTCTAATCTGAAATGTTAGTCCCCAAAGGGGTGAGTATAGCCACTCAGCAGGTAAAAGATCCATTAAACTACTCAATGCATCAAACAGAACAATCATGACATTATAGTAGAGTGCGTATTATTCATGCATCCAAGCATAACTTACCTTGCAGCCATGCATATGTCATCATACCATATGTGCATACACCATCATGCACTCATCATCAATCATTCATGCACATGCCATCATGTCATAGGTGCATATACAACCATGCACTCATACATATCATATCATACAGCCATGCATACATGTCACCATACCATGCATGATTCAATTTTAACTTTTTATCTTTCACTTAGATCACCACATTTTTCTTTCCTGGGACCAATGATTGCATCCCACATTTTATCGCTCGCACCCAACCTGGTATCACGAGGAACCTCCGACACACACCTCCGGGCATCCGGCACCTCCACATTGCAGGCATCTCGTATCCCAACTGGCATCACGAGGTATCCCCTCGGCACACACCTTCGAGGCTTCCGGCACTCCCACATCCCGGGCATCTCGAAACTCCTGAGGACATCCGGCACCCCCACATCCCGGGCATCCGGAACTCCCCTTTCCGGGCATCCTGACACTCCCGGGGCATCGTCGGCTCACCCCTTCGACGGTATCCTCATTTATCATAACTCATATTCACAATTTATGTCTCAATATCAACATGGCAAATGATGTGATGGCAACAAGGTCAATTTCAGCTTTTGATTTTATATGTAATGCCAAATATTATCACATGTGCAGCAAGATTCCATCACTTAAAACAATACAATTTATAGGGCTCATACAAAACAGAATAGGCCATGCATTACAGCTTTTGAAATTTGCGCAATCCAGCTTGCACAGTTTTAGAAAATTTTTTAATTAAATACCCAAATGACTTTCAAACATTATGAAATTCAAACATGTAATATTCAAGACATAAAGGCAGATATTTCATGAAGAACACTACACCAAAAGACCCTCATACAATTCGGTATAGACCATGCATTACAGCACTACTATTCTAACAATTCAACTTGCACAGTTTTTGAAACATTTTTGGTTAAATAGGCAAATTAACTTCAAAAATTACAAAATTTGAATATCTTGTAGGGAAGACATAAAGAGAGATATTTCATGAAGAACACATTGCCGAAAAAATCTCATACAAAACGATATAGTCCACGCATTGCAACTGACCAAGTCCGAACACATCGGATTGCACTATTTTAGAAACATTTCTGATTTAATACCCAAATGACCTTAAAAAATTATGAAATTCAACTATGTGATAGTCAAGACCCTAAGGTAGATTTTTCATGAAGGCATCAAAGTCATATTCGTCCTAGGTAATTAAATATAGGTGGTTAAAACTTCTGTTCCTAGTACCGAAATTTCCAGATCTAACTACCTCCGAAAAACCACGATTTCACCTACCTATTCTTGTTGTTTTTCCCTAAATTTTTTATATGTCAAACCTCAGGATTTCCTTTACATCTTTTGTTAAGAAATCGAAGTGAAATTTCAAACAAAAGATTGCCTTACAGTCCATGCATTCATCAAAGGTAGTTACCAAAATCTCCAGATCCAGTCCTTCCAAAGAATAAATATTTCACCCACTTATACTTGTTTTATTTGTCCCAAATTTGAGTATGTTATACTACAAGAAGTTCTTAACAACTTTCATTTAGAAGTAAAAATCAAAATCCAACTCAAACATCACATGCAAGTCACTAGAACATCCAAGGTCAAGCTGTTTTCTCGAGAACAGTTTACTAGCCTAAAACACCACTCTTAAAAACTTCAGTTTTTCACACCCTAGACATCCGAAATTTATCACCATTCAATCACACACACTAGGCACAACATGCAAGAGTAGATCTAGGATCCCACTTGCCTCTAAATCGAGCAAGCAGCGAGCACAACGGCGACGGGACATGACGGCAACGGACGGTGGACGCACAGCGGACGATCAACGAGCGGTCCTCCTCCTTCCTCTCTTCCTTTCTCCCTTTCTTCCTTTCTTCCTTCTCTTCCTCTCCTCTCTCTCTTTTCTCGGACGAACTCCCTCTCTCTCTCCTCTCTCTCGCTTAAACCGGCCATCATCTTCCTCTAATTTTCTTCCCCTCCATCATTAGCCATCAATAGATCATGCATGGAGGACACTTGGCCCTCACCTTGGGACAAATGGGGGAGGCATGCAACCGGATCCCCCCCTCCTTTGCACGTCGATAGCCCCTCATGGGCCGGGCAACTTCTCCCTCTCCTTGGGCTTCATGGGCCGGTCGAGCAAAAAAGGGGTGAGGCTATGGGCTGGTTTGGCCTTTAAATGTCCAGCCCACCCTCATCCTAATAATCCACCTAATCCTTAATTATATAAACACTTGATTGAAATTTATAATTCACAAAACTTTGTGACCTAATTTAATAAATTCCAATCCCTAATTCACATGGCCAAAAATAGAATTTTCCTATTAAATACTTACCCACCAAAAGCTTGGCCAAAATCTCCATGCAAGACATGAATTAGAGCACCTCTAAGAATTGACAAGAAATTCTAGGATGCCACAATTCTCCCCTCCTTAAAGAATTTCGTCCTCGAAATTAGACATCACTCATGCCTTTTGAAACAAGTAGGGGTACTTTTCCTTCATCTGATCTTCACTCTCCCATGTGGCTTCTTCCATATCATGATGTCGCCATAATACCTTAACCAGTGGGATTGTCTTGGTCCTAAGGACTTGCTCCTTTCAATCCAATACTTGCACAGGCTCTTCGATGTACCTCACTTTCTTATCTACTTCAATGGCTTCATGATCGAGTATGTGACCAGGATCCGACTGGTACTTTCTCAGCATCGATACATGAAACACATCATGTAAATTCCCTAATTTAGGAGGTAGCGCCAAACGATAAGCTACATCTCCTATTCTTTCAAGTATCTCAAAAGGTCCAACAAATCTAGGGCTTAACTCACCCTTTATTCCAAATCGAGATATTCCTTTCATTGGAGATACTTTAAGGAATACATGATCTCCCACACTAAATTCCAAAGGCCTTCTACGCCTATCTGCGTAGTCTTTCTATCTACTCTGAGCTGTTTTAAGTCTTTTCCTGATAATTTCGACAGCTTCAGTGGTAACTTGTACCAGTTCAGGTCTTGTCAATTTCTTTTCACCTACTTCATTCCAACAGACAGGAGTCATACATCTCCTTCCATACAATGCTTCATAAGGAGCCATGCCTATACTTTTCTGAAAACTATTATTATAAGCAAACTCCACCAACTGCAATCTTTCATCCCAATTCCCTTTAAAGTCAATCACACAAGCCCTTAACATATCCTCTAATGTCTGGATTACTCTCTCTATTTGTCCATCTGTTTGAGGATGAAAAGCAGTACTAAACTGAAGTTTAGTTCCTAAGGCAATTTGAAGACTCCGCCAAAAATTCGAAGTATATCTCGAATCCCGGTCTGAGGTAATAGTTACTGAAACGCCATGAGCGTACCACTTGACTTACATATATATCCGCATATTTGTCCATTGGATAGTCTATGCGAATTGCTAGGAAATGAGCAGACTTAGTCAAACGGTCCACTATTACCTAGATAGAGTCATGACCACTTGATATCATTGGCAATCCTTGTACAAAGTCCATTGTTATATGCTCTCATTTCCATTCTGGTATGTCTAATGGTCTCAAGAGTCCTGCAGGTTTGTGATGTTCCGCTTTTACCTGTTGGCACATCAAACATTGAGAAACATGCTTAGCCGTATCTGCTTTCATACCATTCCACCAAAATTGCTGACGCAAATTCCTATACATCTTTGTACTACCTGGATGAACACTGTAATTACTCCTATGTGCCTCCGACAGAATTTCCTTCTTTAATTCTTTGTTGTTGGGAACACAGAGTCGTCCCTGGCATCTTACCACTCCATCTTCAGAGATTCAAAATTCTAGTCTTTTTGCCAAAGACACCGCATCTTTCACTTTCATAATTTCCTGGTCAGACTCTTGCAAGATCTTAACTTTCTGAATAAGTTCAGGTCCAATCCTTAATGCACTAAGCATACCGGTAAGACAATCCACTTTTAATTTAAACTCTGAGTCTGTTACAGACTTTAACAAGCTCCATTCCGCCATTCTTAAACTGACCATCTCCATAGCTAACTTAGACTAAGAGCATCCGCTACCTTATTCGCCTTCCTTGGATGGTATCGTATCTCACAATCATAATCCTTTAACAATTCCATCCACCTCCTTGGTCTCATGTTCAACTCCTTTTGTGAGAATAGATATTTCAAGCTCTTATGATCTGTATAAATCTCAAACTTTTCCCCATATAAATAATGCCTCCATATCTTCAAAGCGAACACTATAGCTGCTAATTTTAAATCATGCGTTGGGTAGTTCAATTCATGGGGTTTCAATTGTCTAGACACATAGGCTATGACCTTACCATGCTACATCAAAACACATCCCAATCATTTGTGAGATGCATCACTATATACCTTAAAACCATCCGATCTTGTCAGTATAGTCAGGATTTGATGTGAATCGCTGCGGAAGGATCGTTCTACGAAGGCCCAGATAGTGCGAATTATAAACCTCGACCTCCAATCAAACCTGTGATTGGCAACCTCGGTATGAACATGACCTGTTGACAAACACGTGTCAACCAACCAACGTTATAGACGTCACGAGCGAAAGAATTCACTATCTCGCTCGATAAGTCGAATTGACCGCCATAAGAGAATCTTGATTAGGTCAAGTCCTCAAAGAACAGTAAAAGAGAACTTCTCAATTCTTTTCCTCCAAAAAAATAAAAATATATCTGTCCCCAAAGAAATTTGGCAAATCCTTTATATAGGCTGCCACACAAACCTTAAAAACCAACCCTAAAAATCTAATGCGTCATATTCTAGAATATTCCTATTCTAGAATATTCTTAAACAAGAATATATATAAATTGACTTGGTTAATTATTTGGTGACCAGATAACTAAATTGCACCAAGTTTTTCAAGATTCTTCAAGATATGATCCAAGGTCATCTTCACGCTAAAGATCACGAACCATGACGCCAATAGCTTGCCCGAATTGTTTGGCCCACGCTCGAGTAATCGAACCAATAGGAATAGACAATGGGTCTCTAGCACCATCTCCTCGATATGGCTCGATGTCCACATCATTCCCTCCCCCGTGCAAAGGATTTGCTCTCAAATCATCACTGGCATAAAAAAGAGTCAAGTCGAAAACATTAAATGTGGCACTAACATCATACTTACCTAGAAGATCAAGCTTGTAGGCATTATTGTTAACTCTTTCCAAAACCATGAATGGTCCATCCCCTCGCGGTAATAACTTAGAATGTCGCTGCTCAGGAAATCTCTCTTTGCGCATATGAACCCAAACCCAATCGCCGGGTTCAAACACCACTTCCTTGTGCCCTTTGTTGGCTTGCCTTGCATATTGCTCAGTCTTGCGCTCAATATTTGTGCGCGTCTTCTCATGCAACGCCTTGACAAATTCAGCTTTCTTTGCTCCATCTAAATCCACACGCTCATCAACAGGTAAAGGGGTTAAATCTAACGGAGTTAATGGATTAAAACCATAGACAACCTCAAATGGTGTAAATTTAGTAGCAGAATACATGCTCCTATTATATGCAAATTCAACATGTGGCAGACAATCTTTTCAAGATTTTATGTTCTTTTTAATAATAACACGCAACAATACCCCTAAAGTTCTATTAACTACCTCGGTTTGACCATCGGTCTGTGGATGACAAGTAGTAGAAAATAACAACCGTGTTTCTAGTTTTTTTTCCATAATGTTTTCCAAAAGTAGCCAAGAAATTTAGAATCTCGATCTGAAACAATCGATCTAGGCATGCCATGCAAACGTACAACCTCCTTAAAGAACAAATTAGCAACATGAGATGCATTATCAGTTTTATGACAAGGTATAAAATGAGCCATCTTTGAAAACCGATCAACAACCACATAAATGGAATCTCTACCGTACTTAGACCTAGGCAATCCTAACACAAAATCCATAGAAATATCAATTCAAGGATGCGTTGATATAGGTAATGGTGTATACAAGCCATGCGGTTTAGTTGTAGACTTTGATTGCTTACAAGCAATGCATCTCTCACAAACACATGTGACATCTCTCTTCATATGTGGCCAATAAAAATGTTCATGCAGCACTTCATAAGTCTTATTAATGCCAAAATGCCCCATTAAACCACCACTATGCGCTTCTTGCACCAACAATTCACGCAAAGAACACTTAGGCAAACATAGTTTGTTTTCACGAAAAAGATAACCTTCATGCCTATAAAATTTATCAAATGCATCGTGTTCACATGCTTCATACACTCTCCCAAAGTCATCATCATCAGTATATAAGCCCTTGATATGCTCAAAACCTAGACACTTTACTTCTAAAATAGTTAGAATCGCATACCTTCGAGAAAGTGCATCGGCTACCACATTCTCCTTACTATTCTTGTACTTGGTCACATATGGAAAAGTCTCGATGAACTCCATCCATTTGGCATGTCTTTTATTCAACTTTTGCTGCCCTTTCAAGTACTTCAAGGTCTCATGGTCGGTGTGGATCACAAACTCCTTTGGCCATAAATAATGTTGCCAAGTCTCCAAAGCTCGCACTAAAGCATTCATCTCCTTATCATAGGTAGGATAATTCAATGTTGCTCCACTCAATTTTTTGCTAAAATACGCTATGGGACGCCCTCCTTGCATCAACACGGCTCCAATTCCTGTACCAGAAGCATCGCACTCTATCTCAAAAGCAGCACTGAAATTCAGCAAAGATAACAAAGGAGCATTAGTTAACTTATCTTTTAGCAGATTAAATGATTTCTCTTGCTCTTCTCCCCACGTGAAACCCACGTGCTTCTTGATAACCTCAGTTAAAGGTGCGGCAATGGTGCTGAAATTTCTCACAAATCGTTGATAAAAACTCGCCAATCCATGAAAGAGACGAAGGACACAATCGGCGACGGCGACTCAGAGTCAGAGTTGATGACGAGTTCGTCGGAGGGAGGTAATCGGACGAAGGCCCATAAGTTGCCGAGAGACCAACGCAAGCACAAACCTTATGCTCGATCTCCGCATTCGAAACAGTCGGAGGTGAAGGGGGTCAGGAACCAGCTGCGATTGGCGAAGCTCTTGGAGGAGGCGACGTGCCAGAGGTAGATGACCGGCAAAGTCTTTTTGGGGAGGCGGAGGCGGAGGCAAAGGCGAAATGGGTGGGATGCACTGAGAATGAAACAGAGGAAGTGCAGCTCGTTCTCTGTCTGCTCTTCCACGAGGAGAGAGAGAGAGACAAAGAGACAAAACCCAGAAAATTCAAGTGAGGAGAGAGATTTTAAGCGGGAGTGTTGCGCATTTATTATTCATTGATCCGTCCTTTCTTTCGCCGCCGAGCGAGCCATCAGCTAAGAGTTATTTGGGAGAGAGTGTGAAGAGAGAGGAGAGAAAAAGAAGCGCTGAGTTGAAGAGCAGAAGATGGAGAGAAGGAAGAGCATACGTGGTGGGCCTGGATGATAGGTGTCAAAGCGTGAATGGTTCAGAACACAGATGATGTAACACTGTTAAGGTATGCAATATTTTCTTCTGCAAAGCAGTGCAGTGCAATGCGAAGTAACAAGGAAAGTCAAATATGAAGTACCCAATATCCTTTTCACCAAGGGTATCTCTATTGATATCCCACTGGACCGGACAAGCAAGTCATTCAATGTCCTTCACAAAATGCATGGAAAAGTGACTGTGCGGTCAGCTTATCGTTTTTTAAAAAGGTATCTTTTTCACAAAGTGTATCTCTATTGATATCCCACTGGACCGGACAAGCAATTCATTCAATGTCCTTGATAAAATGCATGGAAAAATGACGGTGCAGTTAGCTTATCGTTTTTCAAAAAGGCATCATTTTCACCAAGGGTATCTCTGTTGATATCATATTGGACCGGACAAGCAAGTCATTCAATGTCCTTGACAAAATGCATGGACAAGCAAGTTATTCAATGTCCTTAACAAAATGCATGGAAAAGTGACGGTGCGGTTAGCTTATCGTTTTTTTAAAAAGGAAATTAAATATGTACACGCAGCCGTGTAGATTGCACTTACGTCCACCGTCACGAGGACCGAGGTCAAGCTTTCAAGAGAGTACCAATCATGGAGGTTCACACCTAGTTGTCCTCGAGCGACCAAAGAGAAAATATTGGCTGGGTTTTACACTCCACATAGACATAGGGCAAGACCATTCAAAAGTTGAAATGTGGCTCCACATAGGCGACGGGGTCAGAGGTTCAAAATTTGCACGCGCCCTCCTCTGCTCTCTCTCTCCTGTAGACTTAGGGCCCACCACTCTAACGCGCTCTCCTCTGCAGAACGTGTCGACTCGTCCTCTCTCTCTCTCTCTCTCTCTCTCTCCCCGTTCTCCGTTCCATTGCGGGGAGAACAAAACTCGCAAGTGCGCTTCCATATGCTCTTCTTCTGCTCTCTCTCCTCCACTAGTTGCTTCCATCCCCCCACCTTGACGCCGACGCTATCCCAAAGTTCTTGGCGAACAAGGAATCTGGTCGCCATTCAATTCACGATTTTTACAAGACATCTAAAGCATAGAAGAAACCAAACCTATCTCTCTCATCACCTTTTTCTTTATTCCCAAACCCCTCCTTATCATATCACCGGAAAAGCGAGGCATCTTTTAAAAATGATTATACCTTTTTTTTGGCATCAATGGTGAAATGGTATAAATAATACCCATTTTCCCAATTGAAGAGGTTGCGGATGGATAGTCATAAATAATACTTTTTTTTTTTCCAAATGAAGAGGTTGTGGATCTTTTTAAAGTATGGCACAATAAAATTGTCAAATTATGTTGGATGTCATGCCATAACTCTTATCTTCTTGATGCAAGAGACAAAATCTTAGCCGACCTAACTTGTACTATCGTTTAAAAAAAAAAAAAAAAATTGTATTATCGTAAAAAAAAAAATGTATTATTATTATTTTTTTTTTGTTGTAAGATAAGAATATATTGAGCTTTAACCAAACTATACAAAAGGTCCGACACCAAAAACTTACACTCATAATGACAAACTAGTCAAAACTAGTGGAAGGGTGCCGACAGAAAACACCAACAGCCGTTGACACAAAGCAGCAGAACAACCAAACAGAAGCTAGAACAGCCTAAACAACGGCCACAAACCAACTAATCACCAAAAAGGATCCTCCACCCAGAGGCAGCTACAAGGAGGAAGAGAGGACCCAGACATCAGCCCGCAGGAGCCCCCACACCAACGACAGCAACCTCCAAGGACTGAACTGGCCCCCATTCGTACCACAGCCACAACAGCAAGACCTCCCAGGAAAGGCAATAACAAACACACCTTCGCCTCAAGAGATATACAAGCCACAAGAGAGGATGGTGCCCAACTCAAGAAGAGCGGAACGAAGAAGACTCCTGCAGCAGCATCAACAGCCAAGAAACAAAGCGTTAAAGAGGAGGCTCCGGGACCCTGAAGAGAAAATGGACGGGTCAATTCCCCAACTGCGCTGAAACCTCCTATTTCTTGATTATTATAAGAATTGTATTATTAATTATTATAAAAACGGCAAATAAAATGCCTTAATTATTAAGGATCAGAATGTATTAGTTTGTACTGGTTTGAGCATTTTTAGGTACGACCCTTGCTTTTAAGCTAACAAACAGTCAAGATAAAAGCTCTCCGACATTTTTTTTGTTCCTATTTTCTAGTTGGAATCGGGCTCAATTGTCTCAATTATGAAGAGAAAATCCACTGTCCTTATCAATTTTGTTTGAATTTGAATTGGTGCTTTTTAGCTGGTCTTAGGCATTAGAATCTACAAAAAGCGGACTGGAGAAGATCGGAACAATTTACCATTTTTGGGCAGGCAATAGAGGACAAGGGACTACCGCAGAAGTATGACTAGCTATTTTGCAAACTTGTCGTGGCTGAGTTGATCAATCTGAAATCTAAGCAATGGAATGTACGTAAGCTATCAATAATTTTTTAAGAGAATCTAGTGCACGAAATTCTCAGTGTTCCACTTAGCCCGATTGCAGGAACTGATAAGCAAGTATGGACTATGAAATCGGGATCTTACTTAGTCAAAAGTGGATATAACAAAATTTATACACCAGACACCCACAACAACAAAAACCAGGCCTCCACATTATAGCAGCCTCTAAAAACACTATAAAATATGGCATATCCATACTCACCCGAAGATCAGATTTTTCATGTGGAGTTGATGCAAACCCGATCTGCCCCGTATGCCATCGAGCGTTGGAAACTCTAGAGCATCTCTTCATCTTGTGCAACTAGATGAAAGATATATGATCAGATCCAAGACTTAAAATTGATTCCTCCCCTCAGCATCTAACTAGAATCGACAAATGGATACTAGATATTCTCATCGAAGGCTGTGACCCATCGTCAAAGGAGCTGCTTGCTAGGACCCTTTGGTTAATCTGGAAGGAGCGAAATACCATGGTCTTCCAAAACCGGCCACCGAATCCAAGGGATATAATAGAAGCAGCACGTGTAGAAAACAAACTATTCAGAAGGTGGAACCCAAAAACGAGAAATCAAAGAATAAAGGTAACCGAGCTACCTTTGTGATGGGTTCCACCTGAGAAGGGAATCCTGAAATACAATGTCGATGGCTCGTGGTCCGGCGACTCACTTGAGGGATCCGTAGTTGGAATTTGCAGGAACTCCGAAGGCATTGTCACCGATGGGTTTGGCCATGAAAGCTCACGCCTCTTCAGCACATGCAATCGAAACCCTAGCCCTCCGTGCGGTTTTGTCGAGGTTGGCAGAGACACACAAACTGAAGACTTTAGTTGACTTGTGCGTGAAAGTGGAAGTGGTTATCGATAGCTTATCAACCATGGAGTGCTTTGTCAAAAAAAAAAAAACCCATGGAGTGCTTATCAGGCCAGATTCAAAGCCCATGGACCGTGCGGACGATTATTAAAGACTGAAAATTTATTTTGGCCCGACTCAATAGAATTTCAATTAGGTGCGAGCCCCGCGAATCTAATCTAACTATGGATCGGATAGTCAAAGCCCATCGGAAAAATCAACTCCCCGTTAATTGGCTAACTAAGCCCCCTCGCCAACTGTGGGATTTATCACCGACCAAAAAGAAAAAAATAAATAAATAAATTCCGAACTTTGTTTCGCGCTTCTTTCGTTGTTCAGTAATGAAAGTTATTTCTTTGACAACAAAAAAGAAAAAAAATCAAAGAGTTTAGAGTGATGTTTTGCTATTGCACAAGGCAGAATAATGGTTACACGTGGGATTTGAACTTCAAATAGTCATATGAGGTCTCGTGACCGTAAATTCAACCCTAGAAGTAGTAGAGTTTAGGGAAAAAAGACAAAAACTAGTTTATGCTCGTAGTTTTCATCTGTTCGTGTGTAGAAGTTTTGTAAATGTGATTTTATTCTTTTGTAGAAGTTTGAGCATTTGTCATCAAAGAAGAGAGTGTTAATTGTCGTGGGGATTCCTTATAAGTTTAGAAGCAAAGCTCCAAGTAGAAGGAAGCGTCTTCAAACATTGTAACATCTCAAGATGTTAGTTTATGTTGGTTTATACGTGGGATTTGATGAAAGGGTTATTTAATTGATTTTGCCAAAGGGACAGATTGGTGGAATAGTTGGGGAGCGAAGGAACTAGTATTAGGGGAAATGACTTCCCAAGACCATGTGGAAAGAGATTTTTATTATCCATGGGTGTTACAAAGGGAAGGAGGGATTCTGTTACAAGGGAGACAGGAAGTTCATTAAGCTGCTCATTTCATGAAAAAATAACTTCTAAGAAAATATTTTTTAAATTTATCAACAGTCATCTTACAAAAAATGAATTAATTACGGAAAATATTTTCAGTAACGACTCAAAGGACAAAGTCTTCTAAAACAAAGGAAAATGAGTCTTCTAAAACAAAGGAAAATGATTTTTACTTTTCAAGTTCTCACTCACTGTCTCTTATTCAACGCTCTTGTGCAGTCCAGGCAGCTCCCTATTTCTTTTTTGGTCTTTTAAAAAGTCGAATTTTTAATTTTTCTTTTTTTTTCTTTCTCGACGAGTCGTTTACCGCGGCAAATATTGACTAACATCCTTTCTCACTGCTTCCGACGACAGGCCACTCTTCTCTTCTGGACCATCCGCCGCCTCAGACTTTCACAGCTGCCATTTCTTACTTCCCACCCATGACGAGAGACTTCAACACTATTTCTAGAAACTTTAAACTCTTTTACAATTCGTCGGTAGAAAATATTTTTAATGCATCCGCAAGATTGAACAGCACCAGCTCAGATTCTACGCACTCTGCATTATTTATTAAGGAGAAAGCTTCGCGTGGCTTTGACCAACGAATTGAAGGAGTCAAGTATTCTTTCAACCCTTTCCTTGATAATAGTCAGACTTGGTGTTCCTATCCTGCATCCTAATGGTGCCTGAGTCAATGTATGGTTATAGACATATGCTCGGAAACAAACACGTTAGCCGGCTTCACTATAACTCTGCAATCTCCATTGAGACGAGCAAAGCCTGGATCATTCTTTTTCCCGCTCAATGGAGAACGAAAGTGACCAACTTCATATATCCTTTCTGCCAGTACCGGTTCAAGGCCACATGATACCGATGATGGACATCGCCAAAGCCTTTGCGACTCGGGGCGCAAAAATCACCGTCATCACTTCCCCTGCTTTTGCGGCCATTTTTTTGAAGCAGATGGAAAGAGCCAATCAGTTGGGTTTGGAATTCCACGTCCAAACCGTCAAATTCCCATCTACTGAGGTAGGGATGCCAGAAGGTTGGGAGAATACTGATGCGGTCGCTTACAGCCAAAATCTGCCCAAATTCTCTGAGGCCCTGAGCTTGCTCCGGGAACCGGTCTTTCATATCCTGAGCGACTTCCCCTGCAAGGTCCTAAGTACCAGGAAGATAGATGTGAGAAAAAAGCACTCGCAATAATGAAAGAAAACTCTAATTGTCCAATAATATAAACTATTATACTTGGGCTTAAAGTATATCACAATTTGATCATCTTTCGTCACATTTTAGCTGGGCCATTTCAAAGCACAAAGTCTATGGACCATGCTATCTTAAATATATTCAACTAAGTAGCATAATTTCTCTCTTTGCTTGGAGCAGCTATTTATCTATCAAATAGAGATCAAGACTTAATTCTCTCCCGTTTTTTGTGACTATGCTTCTGCAGAGATTCAGGTGGAACTCACAGCATACAAAGTGCAACTCATGTCGATTTTATTATTCATCCAACATCACTTGAGATGCTAATTATATCTCATACGCAACTTAACTGATCATTGGCTGTGATCTTTATTTAAGATGAGAAGCATTTCATTCGAATAGACA
The DNA here is from genome assembly GCA_014182375.1 of Eucalyptus virginea. Lineage (NCBI taxonomy): Eukaryota > Viridiplantae > Streptophyta > Magnoliopsida > Myrtales > Myrtaceae > Eucalyptus > Eucalyptus virginea. The sequence continues at coordinate 30,726,962 of CM024522.1, read as the reverse complement.
CAAAGCAAATGGACTAACCCTACTATAAGCATATTATTATATCAATTAACTAGATTAAAACATTCTATACAGACCCCGACATTCTCGGTCAAAATATGACAATTCATTGGGGTCAAATGCACTCACTGTAACAAATCAGAATGCCTCTGAACTGCTGAACTGCAACAGTAGGTAGGGAGCCAGGAGTGCGCAAATTTTGAACCTCTGACCCTGTCGCCTACATGGACTTCTGAATGGTCTTACCTACGCCTAGGAGTGTAAAACCTTGCCAATATTTTCTCAGCCACCAAGTCCTCCTTCAGTCCTTTGAACGAATCGAGTCTCGCTCGGCGGCTGGTGTGAGGATTCAATTGGAGAAGCAGAGCCTGTCCTCTCTGTCTCTCCCTCTCTCTCTCTCTCTCTCTCTCCGTGATACATACCTTCACCTGCGAGAAAAGTTTGCAGCCTATTTTCCGTTCTCTCACTCAATCACGCACTGTCCCCATGGGAACCGAAGAGATCGAGCGACACATTTCGTCTTCTGCTTCGATCCATCAATGGAAGTATGACGTTTTCGTGAGCTTCAGAGGTGAGGACATAAGGAAGAACTTCGCGTCCCACCTCTTCCTTGGGCTGAGGCAGGCGGGTATCTACTATTTCAGGGACAATGACAAAGTGGAGATTGGGATTCTTATCGAGCCCAAGCTGTTTGACGCGATTCGCAATTCTAGGGTTGCCCTCGTCGTGTTCACCACCAAATACGCCGACTCGCGGTGGTGCTTGAACCAGCTGGTGGAGATCCTGGAGTGCAACAGGAGGTACAGAGATCATCAGGCTCACGTGGTTCTGCCCATTTTCTTTGATGTCGAGCCAGGGGACGTTCGGAAACAAAGCGGGCAATTCGGGGATGGTTTCGAAAATTTGGCCACCCACACTGACGATTTGCTTGTGCAGAAGTGGAGAGATGCGCTTAAAGAAGCTGGGAATTTGCCAGGATGGCACTTGAATGATGATACTACCGGGTAAAGCATTTAATAAGTTCACTCCTGGAAAAAGCTCATATTAGTGGTCGATTTGAAATATGCTGTTGATCGAGTCTAGTTCATGGGTTTACCGCTCATCTGCTGATAGCCTTTCTATGCTATAGTTACTCATGTTGGGCTTGTTCTTCCCGTGTAACTACAGGGTTCAATCAAACTTCATCGAGCAAATCGTAGGACATCTCCTCACGGTCAGTCCTAGGGCAATATCCCCCTATTTGGTCAAAAATGTTATCGGGGTAGATTCCTTTGTTGAGGATGTGATATCGTCGCTGGAAATTTGGTCAGAGGATGATGTCCGTGTGATTGGAATATGGGGAATGAAAGGAATTGGCAAGACAACGGTGGCCAAAGTCGTCTGCAATCGTGTTATTAGGGAATTTGAAGGTGTTAGCTTACTTGAAAATGTCGGAGATGCCAACCAAGATAAGGCTTTACTTCTTCAGAAGAGACTTCTCCACGATGTTCTGAAGATACAAGGTCTAGAAATGTTTGATCTTCACAGCAACATCAACGAGATAAAAGCTAAGCTCTGCCATAAAAGGATCCTTCTAGTCCTCGATAACATCACAAAGAAGGACCAAATTGAGTATTTCGGAGCTGGAGATCGAGATTGGTTCCAACATGGGAGCAGAATTTTGATAACTACAAGAGATGAGCGGTTGCTGGAAGATATCCGAGTAGATAACAAGCACATGCTTCCAGGATTGACTGATAAACAATCGCTCGAACTCTTGAGTCACCATGCCTTCCGCAAAGACCACCCTAAAGAAGGCTATGAAGAGTTGTCAAAGAGGCTTGTCCACTACACGGGTGGACTTCCAATAGCTCTGAAAAGATTTGGTTCCTTCCTTTCTAAGAAGAGAGAAAATGAGTGGCATGAGATATTGGAGAAGTTGGTGAGAGAACCTCATCTTGACTCGGTTGGATTGCCTTTAGAACCGTTCTCCTCTGTTCTCCCCTTTGAATCAGTGGGGCCAATTGGAGGTCCCGGTGGGAGTCCTTATGATGATAAAACATACACTGATGTTAGAAAAATAACTGTAGTCGTAATGTCAGGGATTGTGTCCTTTTCTATTGAGTATGAACACGATGGGTGTTTGGTCCGCTCGCCAAGACATGGTGGACCTACAGAAGGCAGAATATGCACGGTGAGTCCACCGTTATGGTATGCTATGGCATATATTAGACATGGTGGACCTTTGCCTATATATAAATATTTATTTCTACTAATGCTGTGCTCCACATCAGAATATGAGGTACTGTTCGGTCATTAGAAAATAAGAGTCTACATCGAAGGTAAATTGCTTAAAAGGATTCAACGAGGTTGGTCCACAATGCTTCATGATCTCCCAAATTCTCGATGTTTGTAAAAAAAGAAAAAGAAAGAGTTGTGTTGGTTTTATATACTTGTCTTGATGTTAGATTTATCAAAGATTTTGATTTCGCTTCGATGTTCCCAACATAGAGTGTCATGAACTCCATCTGTTTATGCAAACATCAGGGCTAAGATGGAGTTGAATGAGTTGAACGAGTTGAATGAGTTGAGTGAGACTAAAAAATTGATTTTCTCAGTGCTCATGCAATATCCTCTTCTTGAAGTACTTTTTAAGTCCTCAAAAGTATCCACTATCCTTAGTTTTGGTAATATCCATTTCTTGAAGGTGATGGATGCAAGATTTGTGCTGCTGCCTGCAGGTAAAACTAGATTATCCAAATGAGTTCTTGACTTCAGTATCAGGCTACTTTATGGACGATCCCAGATTTGTCGCCATTCAATCACTTACCTTCCACAGCAATAGGAGAACATATGGTCCATTTGGCTATCAGCGGGGGAAATTTTTCAGTTTCCCACCGGTTGCTGGGAAGATCATCGGATTCTTTGGGATGTGTGGCAGTTGTCTTAATTCCATTGGAGCATATGTTTTACCAATCTCTCGTGCATATCCCTTTGAAATAGTAGGCCCATTTGGAAATAGTAATGATGAAGACCGATGGGATGACGGGAAGCATACAGACGTTAGACAAATTGATGTTGTCTCTGGCTCTGCAATTGAGTCGATAACTATTACTTATGAGCGAGGTCGTTCATTTGCACACGGTACAGGTGGGGGAGGCACAACGAACAAGGTACCGGTTCTACTCGAGTAATGAATTGTTGATCTTGGTGTTACATGAAAGCTACTCTTTTTTATTTCTCATTCGTGCAGCCCATAATGACACGTGCTGAAGACGTGATGCAAGGATAGAAATCATTAGTCGCTATTCGCTAATGTTTAAAACTTGGCCAAGTTGAACCATCATAATTATAACTCATCTGGGAAATATAAAAGCAGGATGCATAACCTATGTAGCACCGACACAGACACGCGACACGCGACACGACACGACACAACACGCCGACATATCATTTCTTAAAAATAGAAAATTTGACACGTTCCGACATCTTATATATTAAACATATTTTTATATATAAATACATAAATAAATCATAATTAAAATAGCCTAGAATTAATTTACACGAAAAATATTAAATAATATCGTTCATTATTTTAATTAGTTACAATAATACATAAAACTTAGAGGAAAAAAACATTATTTAAAGAAAAATGCTGAAATGATATTTTTAAATTTATTTATTTATCATATATAGCATTTTTTATTACTTCTTTCATAGTAAAAGACTTTTAAAAAAACTAAAACAATTCTAAAAAAAAAATTGAAAAAAAAAAAAATTGACCCCTTGCATGTTTATTTATAGCATTTTTTATTACTTCTTTTATTACTTATTTTTGTATATTTATATTTTGACCCCTCAAGTATTAGAAATTTTTAAAATTGACCCCGTGCGTGTCGAAATCGCGTGTCGGAATTCTGGACTCGCGTGTCGGAGAGAATTGACCACGTGTCGGATTTTTCGACACTTGTTGACCGCGTGTTGGAGCGTGTCCGGACGTGTTGGAGTGTGTCGGACACGTGTCGGAGTGTCGGACATGACATGAAAGCTCCCGGAGAGTATTAGTGCTACATAGTGCATAACATAATAAAATTGAAAAACTATTCGAACACGATTTATTTTCTTTTTGAAAATTGGTGATTTCTATGCCTATGAATGTTGTTTTGCGTCAATGAGTTGTTTTCATAATGACTTATGGAATAATTAACTGTCCCTCTCATATATCTTTATTCTAATCAGTTGTTTTATGAAACTCAAGTGATGAGTTAATCTTAAAATTACACAATATTACCAATGATATCTCATGTGCAATTCAAAGAGTGTCTACTTTTTATATGAGATATACAACATTATAGTGAATTACGAAAGATCATTTTTTTTTTTTATATTTTTCCGCTCATGCACATTTACCTACTATTTAGAAGTTGGTGTCATGTGCTTGTTACTATCATGTATAATGTTTTTGTTTTACAAGTTACTGCATTGACTATTCATTACATTCTAATGATTATTACAGATAATTCTAGACTGGTTAAGTGAGTATCTAACTTCAGTTTCGGGCTATATAACAAGTGGTTTTGGCTCTACTATCATCCATTCACTCACGTTTCAAAGCAATAAAAGAAGATATGGGCCATTCGGCGCTAAGACCGGAAGGAAATTTTCATTCCCCGCCACCGGGGGAAAGATCATTGGGTTTTTTGGGAGTTCCAATTCCCATCTTCAATCTCTTGGAGCATATTTTAAACCAATCTCTCATCTATATCCGATCGAGTTCATTGGACCATTTGGAGGCCAAGGTGGACGTTGTTGGGACGATGGAAAATTTAATGGTGTAAAGAAAATAAAGATGATGTTGGAAGATGTTGTCAGCTGCATCTCATTTGAGTATGACGATAATGGCGAATCTATTTGGTCCTCTACCCATGGTCAGAGTGGTAGCGGAGATATCCATATCGTGAGTTCATTGCATATTTTTTATTCATATTACAGTTCCCCTTCTCTCTCTCGTGCGCGCCTACCCAAACCTCCTTATCGATTCTAGGAGAACTTCTGTGAAAGCCCTTCATTTGCTTATCTTCAATTGGAAGTTTTTTTTTCCTAGAATATATCCTAATTTTTGCCTAATCCTTCCTCTGATGATCGATCCAACCTCTAAGGGAAAAAAGAAGAAGAAAAGAAATACCTTGATTATATTTGATCTCTTCTATAAGTTTAGTAACAAGCATAACAGCCCAATTGTTCCGATGGAAAGACGAACTTATGATTACCCTTTTATAAAATTTGCAAATGAATAATTTCAACGAAATTTTTTAATTTCTTATTTGCTACGTTCACATTATGTATTCCTCTATAAGCACATTGAATGTACTGAAATGACAATAATGGAGTTTTTCTTATTGATATTAATAGCTACTTTAGAAGGAATGTTTTTATGTGGTTCGGTAAGGTACGGTGAAGGTCTTAGGCACCTCCCACTGCCCTGCGCCACCATTAGATCGAGTATTAGTTTTCTAATAAACTTAAAACCTTTATCAAACAAAATTGTGAGTGATAGTAACCTGCAAACATGATGGACAATGATAAAGTATGGGTTGTGGACAGTTTCTTAAAGGGAAATGAAAACCGTCCAAATGTACTGAATGATTGAAATCGTCTTTTGATCGTTTGAATTTTTTTCCAGTGATTTTTTTTCTACATTAGACAAAGTTCCATTAATATGTTTTATGTGAGATGGACTCCATGAAAGTGACCTTATACTATTAGTTTTTCTATTACTAAAGAAAGCGAATCGGCAAAGTGCGCTAGAGAACCCAATGGTCTATCATCTTCAATTGCTGAACCTGAAAGTATGACGTAAGAATAGTAATCCATCCATACATTAGTTTTAAGAAATTCTTGGGTCTAAGTCTTAAACTTCTGCATTGTTCGTGGATGAGATGTTTGCTTAGGCCACTGCAGTCTATCATCTTTGATATTGATCAATATGACAATTAATTGCTAATTCTACAGGTTAACTTGGACTACCCTCATGAGTTCTTGACCTCAGTGTCAGGTTATATCAAACATGATAATTCTGTTATTCAATCACTCATGTTCGAAAGCAATATAAGAAGGCATGGACCCTTTGGTAAGGAAGAAGGAAGGTTCTTTAGCTGTGCACTGGCATGCAGCAAGATAATTGGCTTTCACGGAAGGTCTGGTATTCAACTTGATGCGCTAGGAGTCTACTCTGAACCAATTTCTGATCTTCATCTCTTGAAATCCATTGGGCCATTTGGAGGACAAGGTGGCAATCCATGGGACGACGGAGATAGCACAGGTGTGAGAAAAATAATTGTAAAAGGTGGATCAGCTATTGACTCCATTAATGTTGAGTACGACGAGAACAGGTCTGTGGTTCAGGGCCCTAAACATGGTGGAGATGGAGGACATCTAACGTTCGAGGTATGGCCTTTAACATTTACTTAATTTTATGAACGTGCGACTTCTGTGTCATTGCTAAGGTTTGGTGCTTATATGGTTTGGAGGTCACATTTATGCATGAGTGTGATAGTATCTTATAAATAGAAGTTAAAGGTGGAAGTGAGATATAGGAACAGTCCGTAGATTTTGAGTTTAGATTGGCAAATTATTTGGAATGGGAACCTCTGAGAACGTCACTGTTGGGGCATGATATAATATCAACACAGAAAAGAAACCTTTTCAGTTTTCCTGGAAAACTCTTCCAACCTTCCTCGGTTCCATTTACGATGAGATCACTCAATACATATAGAAAAGTACAGCCTCTGAAAAAGGGAAAAATAATATTAAAAGGTTTTTTAACTTTATGACTTTTAAGTCTAAGAATAACTTTCCTAAAATATGGGAACTGTTCTCAAAGAGTTGCCAAAGCATTTTTTTTTTTTTTTTTAATAATCAATTGCCTTTCGTTTTATAGATGAATGATTTGATAATGTGGCGGACCAAAATAGGTCTTATGCTCTAGATGCAGCCGATTATCTTTTTAGCTTTTACATTGTTTGTTTAACCAAATATAACTTATTAACTGAAAGTTCTCTTTATGTTGTTTTTAGGATTATTTAGTTGGGGGGTTGGGATTAAATATGTTTGTCTTTCCAATTTTGCAGATTAAGCTCGATTATCCTCGAGAGTATTTGACCTCATTTTCTGGTCACTTTGGATCTTTTTTTGGGTATATTATTGTTCGCTCACTCACATTTTTTAGCAATGAAAGAACTTATGGGCCATTTGGTGAGGAGGTCGGGGAGCACTTTCATTTTCCATCGATCAATAAAAAGATCGTCGGGTTTCATGGAAGGTCTGGAGTATTTCTTGATTCACTCGGAGCATATTTTGAACCTTGACATGCTAAGCTCCACCTTTATGTGCACCTTACAGTTGATGTTTAAGTTTACATGTAAATATGTATTATCTCGAATGTTTTTTTTTTTGGTAAAGAGTATTATCTCGAATGTTGACATCTAAGTTTTTGCTAAATATTGCATAGAAAATTATGGACCAATTTAGCCTTAACAAAATGGATTTTCGCATCACGTAAGCACTATTATTATTTGTATCAACTGAGCTTTATTTTTATTTTTTATTTTATTATTGTATTTCGGTAAATATATAAAAGTTATTATTCATTGAAAAAATTCTTTTACATGAACCGACACGAAATGGCCTCTCTCTCTTCAAACACGAAAGAAGAGCAAGCGCTCTGCCCATGAAATAAAAATAAAAATAAAAATAAATAAAAGAGAGGGGGGCTTGAGAAAGGACAAAATAATGAAAAAACGGATCAAAGAAGGAGAATAAAAAAGGAGAGAGAGAGGGGGGGAGTCATCTTCTTCGGCCCCCTCCCCTTTTCTCCTCCTTCCTCCCTTCCTCCCTTCCTCCTCTGTAACTCACGCACGCGCGAAGGAGATCCCTTCCTCCCTTCCTCCTCTGTAACTCACGCACGCGCGAAGGAGAGGAGCAGCGCCGAGGCCGGCAAGAAACCCGGATGGATGGGACGCGTCTTCAATGCCGGGAAGCTACGGAGCAGGCGCCTTCAGTGCCGCGGAGCTAAGGAGCAAAGCAGAGCAGGTGGGGCGGTTGAGGGGACGCCAGTTCGGCTGCACCAAGGCCGGCCGGAGCCTCCGTCGACCGACCTCCTCGGTCTATATATAGGACGTCCGCGAGCCAAGGAAAAACACACGAACAGAGAGAGAGAGAGAGAGAGAGATCTGAGGGGAGGCCTTTGGAGAGACATCCGAGAGGCCTCGAGGGAGAGAGACCTGAGAGAGCGAACCCAACTAAAGGTCGAGGGTCGGTGAGTGCTCTCCGGTGACAAGAAGCTCGAAGAAACAGCCGGACTCACCGGCGTCACCTCCCTTCCCGAGCCGACGTTTGGTGGGTGGTGCTCTGTTTTTTAATTTTGTTTTGTTCAAGTTCAGGGTCGGCTCCCCAAGGATCTCGACTAGGAGGTGCGCGAGGCGGACGGACGCAGTTCGACCCTCGAGCTCGTCCGCCATCCGACACCGTGAGCCGCGTAGGGGATCCGCGGCCGACCACCCTTTCTACGTGCTCTGTTTGCCCTGTTTTGGGCAACTCTGGACCGGCGCTCGCAGCCGTCTGGTCAGCGCGAGTTCCGGTCCACATCTCCCCTGCGTTTTGAACCTGTGATCTTGTATACGGATTGTCGAGAGTGCCGGCTCGAGTTCGAGTCTCGTTGGCGCCGAAAGCCTCCCGTTCGATATCTCACATCACTCGTTCGACAGAACGCCCCAACTAGATCTGATTCCCTTTCCCTGTTGCGGCTGAAATCGAGCCAATGAAGTCGACGGCTGGAGGTGGCCCTCAACCAGATGGAGGCGAGCAGCGCTGCTCGCCGTGGCTGTGTCCGTCGCGGCGAAGCTGCTGCGGACGAGAGGAGAGAGGCACGATGCCAGGTCGTGAACCGGGTCGGGCACGGGTCGTATTCGGGTAGCGTCTTGTTCGTCCGGGCCGCCTGGGTCTGGGTGTGCATGGGCTTGTAAGGTCATAGGCCTGGCTTTTCTTTCAAGAAAAATTTGGGCCTAAGAAGAATTAATTCGAACTGGGCTCTTGATGGAGCCCGGTCCGGCCAAACTCAAGACATGGGCCCAGTGTGGTAGGCCCTGGTCAGTCCGGGTCGGGCCTAGCCAGATCGGGCTTGGTAGCCCGACCCGGGTCCGTTTATTTTATAATTTAATAATTTTAGTATTAAAAATTTTAATAAAAAAATACAAAAATGATTTACATTTTCCAAAAAGCCATGAAAGATGGTTTTTATTCTCCACAAATTAATGGAAAATCCTTCAAAACCAAAACACTTCAAGGTTTAAACAAGATTAGGTACAAAAGAGCATTACTTATTAACTAATGTAATCAAGTCTTTGATTTTAATTTCTCCATTAGCACTTGAGTTTCACTTGGGTTTCTAATCGACCCATCTCAAATCGATTAGAATAACTCCTAAATAAAATTGACTTGTAAATTAAAACCTCGAATCATAAGTTGTGAATTGATGGGCTTGAGAGTTCGGCCAGTTCTAACACTTGTGAGCAATTAGTCTTCGCATGCACCCATACATAAGGGCGTTGAAAAGAGAGGTTGCGGTATCGGACATCCTCAAAACTTTAGGAACATGAATAGGTCTATTTGATGTATCCTCTACAAATAAAGTGTGTTAAAGCTTTTATTCCGGTGAATCAAATCTTCATCAACTAATCTTGTGGCTTAGGGATGACGCCATCAATGGGAAGCAAGTTTTTATAGAAATAGGATTTGTTCGAAAAAGCCGTCATAAATCGAACACTTTTCAAGTTTTGCATTTGAAAACGATGGATAAAAGAGAGTGAATCAACTGTTTTTCTCCCTCTACGGACTTTCTGCAGATGGATTTTGGTCGGTAGGACCAAATCTAGTTATTTCCTCTGGGCATAATTGTTCCAACAATGAGTTCTCCCTTGACCAAAGAGCACTAACAAGGACTCGCCCAAGATTTTCCGTTAGCAACCTGAGTGCGTTTCTGTCGTGGCAAATTAATGATTTGGAAGACATGTTCATAAAATAAATTATTTATATCTCTTATAAAAATTAGTCCACAGATTTTACTATCCATAAAAATTTATTTCTAAATATTCTTATTGATGATGAAAATCTCTTTGTTAATTCATATTTGTAAGTGATACTCTTGATCAATTTTAGGAAGATATTTTTTTAATTATCAATTTGCCACAAAATAAAGATTCGCGGGTTGTCGTTTTTCTTATTTCATCTAATATATGTTGAAATGATGCTGAAGTAGGCAAGATAATCTACTGTTTTCCAGATCATGCACTATCATCTCAATCATCAAGAGAGCGGATCATACACTAAGCATTGTCACCTCTCATTTTTGCTTCTCGACTTGTTGCATTAACATTTCTTGACACGTATACATAATGGACAAGGACAACGTTTGGGGCGTGGAAAGCATCTTGAGATAAATCAAAGCCATTTAAATATACTGAAAGTTTGAAGTTGTTTTTTGATTATTTAAATTTCCTTCCTTAATTTTTTCTTATATATATGAACCGGTAATCCTAACACTTGTTGCAAGTGCAATCAAATTTTAGAGCTTTTGAAATGTGCAATCGAGTCTAAATCTTGTCAAATAAGTATAATCAAGTCTCTTCATTAGGGAAAGATCATGTGATAGGGAAAATCTCATGATTTTTCTCTATGTAGTAAAAAATATGTACTACAATCTTTTCTCTCAAGAAAACTTTTAAGACAAAAAACTGTTGACACCTAATTTATTTATTTTCAAATACATATTAAAAAAAAAAGGGGTCGAGAGAGGCTGGGTTGGGCTTGATCCGCCCTTGGCCCGGCCCGCCTCTCCTTCCCTTCCCTGCGTGGGCCCAGGCCCTTTTCTTTTCTTTCTTCCTTTTTTCTCGCGGCCCAGCCTTTCTCCTTCAGCCCAACCTCACCCCCAATCTGTTTTCTTTCTCCCTGGTGTCCTTCGCATGCCCGACCTGTAGAAAGAAGAAAAATGACAGCAGCGGATGAGCGGAGGGAATGATGGAAGGACAGGAAGGCAAGGGGATGTCGAGCGGCTCACGAGGCAAGGACGGCGAGGACGGTCGCCAGCAAGGACATCCTTGCCAAGCGGAGAGAGGGAACGGGATAAGAGGGCTAGCTCGTTATTGGGAGAGGGGAGAGAGAGAAACAGGGAGAAAAACGGGAGGAAAAGAGGGGAGAAAGTTTGTGGAGGTGAGCCAAGGAGACGAGGAGCCCCCAGAACGTCTAGCCATCGCCGGTGAGCCGCCTAACCGACGTCGACCACCACTGTCTCCCAGGAACTCAGGTACTAGCCAATTCGGTTGCCTTTTGTCGATTGTTGACACGGCGAAGCAGAAATCCTCGATTCACACTCACGCGAAAGTCAAGATGGAGAATGAGGACACCAACACGTGCATAGCCTAGATGGAGGACTAGTTGGCCCAACTTACCGCGATAATGCTCTAGATAAGCCAAAAGCTATTATTATTAGTATTATTACTATTATTATTACTACTATTTTTACTACTACTACTACTACTACTACTACTACTACTATTATTATTATTATTATTATTATCATTACTATTACTATTATTACTATTGTTACTATTATTATTATTATTGCTATTATTACTGTTATAGATTCGTTCGTTGACCCTTGATTATTTCAAATTCACTCACATTTCCTGCAAAATGTCGGTATGGTTTTAAGAGAACATTTACAACTATTTGAGTTTGTGCCGTATCCGCAGACCATTAGCTCCCTAATAAATATTAGTCTGTAAAGGAAAAAACGTATGCTAGCTGATGAGCCACATCCAATTCCGCTCAGGGAGTAGCACAGAAATGATATAAAAGGAAAGCAGAACTAGAAAGAAATATTAGAAGGCGTTGAGTTAACCACCAAGCCCGTACGACGCGTTCCTGAAGGCCAACTGTCAACTGTCAATATCCTTTTTGCAGCTCTAACTGCCAAGCCCGTAGGACGCGTTCCTGAAGGCCAACTGTCAACTGTCAACATCCTTTTTGCAGCTCTGTTTCAGCCCTGTCAATTTCCGTGCAAATATTCTACATTTGATTTAGTAATATTCTAAGTTGAACGTCCAAGCTTCGGTAGACATACCAAACTATCACGTGGGTTTGAGAGAGAGAGTGTGTGTCTACACCTGCCATTCAATCCATAATTTTTTCTTGCAAATGTCAGCGGGAACCGAAAAAATTTGTCAAATAAATCCGAGCCGGAGACTCGACATTTCCTTAAAGCAATCATGAACAATGGTCAACGAAAAGCATCCCACCAATCAATTTCTTTACCCAGTAAATTATTGTTCGAGAAGGAGATTTCAGAAAAGAAAGGAAAAAAGACGTTAGTCGGACAAAAACATCAGGGATTGGTTTCGTTGGTAGAGCCGGGGACAATAATTCACCATAAACTAAATCCAATATAGGATCAATTTCTCTCCAAAACTAAATCATCTGAAATTCTTTTAATTCTCAGCAATAACCAACAATATAACATCACAATATACGAATGATAAATAGACAAAGTGAATAACGACACAAAGGATTTACATGGAAAATCCAATGCGGAAAAAATCACAGACTGCTCAAAACATCCACTAATTGTCAAGAATAATAGGATATATAAAATATTCTTCTCTAATTACACATTAGAGGCACAACATCAACATTATAATAATATTTTCTCACCACAATAGTGGATAAACAAATTCAAAGCAAGGAACCATAATCATGACCAGAGAATTCAAAGGCGGTTCTCGACAAACGAAAAGCCATCAACTCATAGCCCTCAGTCTCTCGAACAACATATTCAAATTTGAACCAATTCCGTCAATGTTTCACCTTCGAATCGGGACCACAAAGATTCGATCCTTTTTCTTTCTCTTCTCCGTGAACACCTTCTAGAGCTCTCTAGTTTCTCTCCTCTCTCTCCTCTTGTCTTCACATTATGGGCACCCTTTTTCTCTTCACTCTTATCTCTTCTCTCTTGCTGATGCACCCACACGCACAAAGCTTTTCTTTCTTTCTTTTTTAACTTTTTGACTTTTTCTTCTTTTTGTTTTGTTTTCTTTGGTTTGTTTTATTTAACCTATTGATGGGCCCCACAATTGAGGTGGACCCAGCCAATATATCTCCCCCTCTGCCTCATGTAGGAAGATCCATCATGCGCGCTTTTCTTTTACAAAAGTCAAGCTTTATCATGGGCAATACTTTGGTCCATTGTTGTCGATGTGGACTTTCTTAAGTAAGAAAAGTTTTTCTTCTAACTTCTCTTGGATCCAATGATACTTCATATCAACATGCTTCGATCTTGAATGCAATATCGGATTCTTGCTAAGATAGATAGCACTCATGCTATCGCAATATAGAACAAACTCCTTTTACTTCAAGCTCAACTCTTGTAGGAATTTTTGCATGCACAAGAGTTCCTTACCTCCTTCAATAATAGCAATATACTCCGCCTCAGTTGTAGACAAAGCAACACATTTTTGTAATCTTGATTGCCACGAAACAACTCCCCTGCAAAAGTCTTCATACAACCTAATGTGGATTTTCGAGAATCAACATCATTAGCATAGTTCGCATCCAAGTAGCCATGCAACTTAGACTTTCCGTTTCCATAACACAAGCAAAGTCTGGAAGTGCCTCTAAGATAACTCAGAATCCATTTGACAGTAGTTTAATGTTCCTTACCTAAATTTGAGAAAAACTTATTCACAATACCAAGTGCATGAGCAATATCAAGTTTTGTGCAAGCCATGTCATACATCAAACTATTTACGGCTAATGCATAAGGAATTTTCTTTATCTCTTCCTTCTTTTTTTCACTTGTAGGACACTCATTACTACTCAACTTGAAATGGCATGCAAATGGAGTACTTATTGGTTTATATGTGCTCATGTTGAATCTTTCAAGTACCTTTTTAATGTACCTCTCTTGAGATAACCAAAGTTTATTGTTCTTTTTGTTAAGAGTAATTCTCATGCCAAGGATTTGCTTGGCTAGTCTAGATCATTCATTAGAAAAGCTTTACTCAACTCATTTTTCAAGCTCTTGATTTTCTTAGCATCATGCCCAACAATCAACATAAGATGATAAGAAAATCATTATTTGAGAATATTTTCATAGATAAAAGAATCGAAGTTTGTTTTATTGTATCCATGCTCTTCCATTAATGATTCAAACTTCATGTACCATTGCTTTAACGCTTGCTTGAGACCATATAAGTTTTTTCTCAATCTACATACAAGATGCTCTTTACCTTCAACTTCAAAACCCTCTAGTTGCTCTATACATATTTCTTTTTCGAGGTTTTCATGAAGAAATGCTGTCTTTACATCAAATTGTTTAATTTTTAAATTTAAATTGGCAGCCAACCCAAGAACAACTCGAATAGAACGCATCTTTACAATTGGTGAAAAAATCTCTTCCAAGTCAATGCCTTTCTTTTGGTGATAGCCCTTCACAATAAGCCTAGCCTTGTATCATGGTTGAAAACTATTTTCTTCCATATTTAACTTGTATGTCCACTTATTTGTGAGTGTTCTCTTACCCTTAAGCAATTTCATTAACTAAAATGTGTGGTTCTCATGTAAGGATTTAAGCTTCTCTTGCATGACTTTATGCCACTCATTCTTTTGATTGCATGACATAGCTTCTTCATAAGTTTTTGACTCTTCTGCATTAGTGAGTAACACATACTCATGTAGCAAATATTTTTGTGAAGATCTACGTTCTGTCTCAGATTTTCTAACTAAATGTAAAACCGGCTGTTCTTGCTCAATTAGCTCAACTTGCTGCACTTGCTCAACTAGTTGTTTTGGCTAATCTAATTCACCTGTTTCAACTGAAGAATTAACATTATGTGAGGATTCACCATCTTCATGATTTTCATGCACTACTCCCCCATAATTTCTAGCCATGGTAGAAGGATTTGGGCTGAAACTAACAGAACGTTAAGTTATATTCTTTGGTTTCCCTAGCTTATTGATGTCTTCAATAGTTTGATGCTCACAAAACACCACATCTCAGCTCTTAATGACTTTCTTTGCAACTAGATCTCATAACCTGTGACCAAACTCTTCATGTCCATAACCTAAGAAGATACACTACCTATCGCCAAGTTTGAACCTTTCATCTCTTAGAACATGTATAAATGCTCGGTAATCGAACACTTTTAGGTGATTGTAGGAAACATCATTCCCACTCCAAACTCTTTGCGGAATATCCCCTTTAGAGGAACTGATGGAGAAAGATTTATCAAATCTACTGCTGTTCTCATTGCTTCACCCCAAAATGACTTAGGCAACTTCGCATGAGAAAGCATACACTAAATCCGATCATTAATTATCCGATTCATTCTATCCACTGCTCCATTTTGTTGTGGTGTTTTTTGGAATAGTTTTCTCAAGTTTGATACCATAATCCCTACAATAGTATTTAAACTGGCCTCTATATTTATCATCGTTGTTAGCTCGAACATATTTCAGCTTCTTCCCACTTTCTCTTTCCACATTGACATGAAATTTTTTGAAAACAACAAGCATATGATCTTTAGATGTCAAAACAATAGCACATACTTTTTCTAAAATAATTATCAATAAATGTCACAAAGTATAATGCACCACCAAGGGTTCTAACATCCATACAACAAACATTAGAGTGAACTAAATGAAATAAATTTGATTTTGTGTGTAGAGATGAAGTATGAAATGAGAATATATATTGCTTAATTGTCAGGCAGTGTATACATTCCTTCAAATTTCTCTCCTTGAAAGGTAGAATGTTCTTTTTAGCAAGAGTGTCAAACCCCTTCTCGTTGAGATGATCAAGTCTCATATGCCATAGGTCAACTGTGAAGTCCTCCACTACATTTATCTCTTCCTTGATCAACTTGACTTGCATGTTGTAGAGAGAACATTTCTTCTTACCCTTAACCACTATCATGGAACTTTTAGTCAATTTCCAATTGCCATCAAAGAAAGAATTGCAATAACCATCATAATCTAAAGCACCCGTGGAGATCAAATGAAGTCGAATATCGGGAACATGTTTCACATTTTTCAAAAACAAATTACATCCAACATTAGTTTCTAAATAAATATCTCACATGCCAATAACCTTGGAAACACCACTATTTCCCATCCCAACACAACTAAAATCATTTCTACGATAGGAAGTAAAGTGGTCAAGTCGTGAAGTGACATGAAAAGAAGCCGTAGAATCAACAACCCAGCTAGAATCTTGACATGTAAGGTTCACACAACCATCGTCGCATATGAAGATCACCATTGGAAGCAACCGCCGTGATAACTTGCTCCTCTTCTTTCTTTCGATCTTCATTTCTATCGTGGGATTTATTTTCTCTTTGGTAACTTGCATACTATGGCATAATGTTCCATCTTACCACAATTATAGCACTTTATACTCCTCATCGACCTTGATTTCAACCTTCCTCTTGACTTGCCCTGGTTGTCATTTCTTTGAAACATTTTTAATTGACTTCTCATCCTTTTTTCTATGAGGAACATGCATTTTCTTCTTGTTTCTTCATTGAATAAGCTTTCTTTAACAATGCCCATAGAAAGCACACCATAAGGAGCTAAATTATTTAACGCCACAACAAAGGTGTCTCAACTATCTGAAAGAGTACCAAGTAAAAAGCATGCTTACAATTCATCACCAAGGTCAATCTTAAGAATTGTCAATTGATTTACAACATCTTGAAATTCACTTAAGTGTTCTGACATGCTACTCCCTATTTGTATCTCAAATTTACAAATCATATAACTAAAAATCTTTATTTTATGGAGTTCTCATCTCATAGAGATCTTGTAATTTCTTCCATAAAGTGTCCGCTTTCGTTTCTTGAGCAACATGATGAAACATATTATCATCAATCCATTGTCAGATAAACCCAACTGTTTTCCGATTCATTCACTCACATTCTTTGTCTTCCTTATCTTCTTTAGCCTTGTCACCCTCAATGGGATCAAACAAATCTTTACAATATAACATGCATTCCATTCGAGATTTCCAAATAGAATAATTCGAGGCATTTACTTAAATATGATGTTGCTAGTTTCTTCCATTTAACACTAGAATTTCAACCTTAGCTCTAATACCACTTTGTTATGGAGAACTGGTGACAACAATTTACTACAAACTAAACTAAATTTAGGATCAATTTCTCTTGGAAACTAAATCAACAGAAATTCTCTTAACCCCCAGTAACAACCAACAATATATAACCTCACAATATGCAAATATAATGCCAAAATGATAAGTAGACAGAGTAAATAACGACATCAAAGATTTAACATGGAAAAACCAATGTGATATAAACCACGGACCCCCCCAACGTTAAGAAAACATTCCTTAAGTGGTTTCGATGATTGACAAAACTTAGAGACTTTGTTTATGATAAAACGTATTTTCAAGTAGAAAGTCTGATGGGATATGATAAGATGATATCAATTAGAATCAGAGTCGTGGTTTATTCATCATTCCTTACATATTCTGTCAAATCATTAAGAAGGAGTCAAATACAATCGCGTAGTGGCTAGTGGCGATTGGTTGGATTTCTTACCATACTTATAAAGAGTTTCAAAAGGAAAGTCTTCCTAATATCTATCGAAGATTCAACCTTCCTAGTACTTCTTACTAGAGGCGAAACATTCTTTCTATTCGTAGACACTCAACTTTTGGAAACCCGAACTATTGTATGGGCGGTAGAACATATGGGAAGCTTCACCCTCAGAGATCCTGAAGCACTCAACCAGATCTAGCGCCAACATGTAGATTAGCTAGATGATCCTCCTAGAGATATGTCCAACGGTTAGCTTGGACTAAGAGGAATATAAGATAAGGTCTTGACCCTGAATGGATATAACTCTCATTTACGAGAACTGAAGTTTTTAATTCCAAAATCTAAAGAGTGTTTTGATCATACACATTCGTCTTGCCTGAGCGATATTGTGTAACCCTTTAGAGGTTAAGAATGTGAGGAGTTGTTCACACAAACTTGAGTACTTGTAGCTTATGACTTGTAACCTTTGATAAGTTCTTATTAGTGGATTCCAACTAATAGGTTATTGCATAGGAGAGTAGATGTAGGTTTACAAAAGCCGAACCACTATAATTTTGAGTGTGCAATTCTCTATCCCTTACTCTTTTATTTATTGTGACATAATTGTGTACTGGTAAGATCTTACTACTTCATCATAAGTTGTCTCACTGTAATATTTGTTAAAATTCTTTTATTTCCGCACAATCATCTATTCACCCCTTTAGGTGATAGTTATAGCCATAACACCCAAAACATCTACTAATCATTAAGAATAGCAAGATACACAAAGTATTCTTCTCTAGTCACATATTAGAGGCTCGACATCAATATTACAACAATATTTTCTCACCACATAGGTGGATTCGAAGCAAGGAAATCCTAACTACGATATGAGAACTCAGAGGCGGTTCTCGACAAACTAAAAACCATCAACTTGTAGCCTTGGTCTCACGGACAACATACTCAAATTTAAGCCAATTCCATCAATGTTTGACTTTCAAATAGAGACCACAAAGATTCGGTCCTTTTTCTTTCTCTTCTCCACGAACACCTTTGGAGCTCTCTGGTTTCTCTCCTCTTATCTTCACTTTTTGGGCACCTTTTTTCTGTTCTTTCTCCTCTCTTGCTAACTACGAAGCACAGACACGTTCTGAGACCTTCCATGTCGTGTCAGACATTATGACATGTGTTCGACATGCTCGAACTTGCAGTTAACACGTGTCGAAAAATCCGACACGTGTTCAACTCTTCCCAACACGCTTGTTCGGAATTGTGAGAGCCACGGTGGGTTTCTAGGGCAGGTCCGCAACTGTGAAGGGAGAGAGAATCGTTGAAGAAGGCGATGGAAGGTGAAGGCGAGGGAGAGAGAGCGAGGTCACAAATGACGATAAGGCTACGACTGCAAGTGAGGGCTAGAGGAAGAGCAGAGATTGAGACGACCGAGAGGGCTACAAATGTGGTGTTGCGATAGAGGCCAGGAGGTGAGGCTACAATTGCGAAGGAGGGAGGGCCAAAGGTGAGGTGGCAAGTTATTGTGATGAGGCGACTGAGAGAGAGCGGAGATCGAGAGGAAGAGGATCATGCGAGGAGGAGGAGGAGGAGGAGGAGGAGGAAGTGGCTAGCATTTTTGGGTTTCTAAGGTTGTTCTTTTAGTTTTAGGAAGAAGAGTAGAAAAAAAATTAAAAATGGGGATGCCTTGCAAGGAGGAGGAGCCCGGGAGAAGCAGGAGGAGGCGGCTAGGGTTTGGGTTTCTAAGGAAGAGCAGAAAAAAAAAATTAATAATGGGGATGTTGTGCAAGGAGGAGGAGCCTAAGAGGTGGAGGAGGTAGCTCGGGTTTGAGTTTCCAAGGAATAACAGAAATAAAAAATAAAAAAATAAGGATGTCGTGCAAGGAGGAGGAGCCTAGGAGG
The DNA here is from genome assembly GCA_014182375.1 of Eucalyptus virginea. Taxonomy (NCBI): domain Eukaryota; kingdom Viridiplantae; phylum Streptophyta; class Magnoliopsida; order Myrtales; family Myrtaceae; genus Eucalyptus; species Eucalyptus virginea. Next base: position 30,707,430 of record CM024522.1, on the reverse strand, counting down.
TGGAGGAGGCAGCTAGGGTTTGAGTTTCTAAGGAAGAGCAGAAAAAAATTAAAAATGGTGTGTATCCATCCAATTTGGCAAGATTTTTCCATTTTCTTTCATTTTTGGAGGGATGGGAGGATGAGGGGTGATTTTAAAAAGGAGGTGACGGGTGGTGATGGGGAAGAAACAAAAGGGTGAAATAAATGATGAGGCTAAAAACGGGAAATAAAAGAATTGAATATTGAATAATGTTAAATTCTGGTCATAGTAGAAAATCATGGATTTATTTAAATAAATTGACTCTAGTCTCTATTTTTGAAATAATCATAAAAAATAAAAATATTTATTTAATATACAACGCGTTTCAACGTGTTAGAATTTTTTATTTTTCGAGAAATAATGTGTTGACGTGACGCGCTACGTCAGTGTTGTGTTGCGTGTCGCCAATCCGTGCCGGCACTGCGTAACTTGCGGGCACATCCACGTGCACGAAGCTTTGCTTTCTTTCTTTTTCTACTTTTTGACTTTTTCTTCTTTTTGTTTTGTTTTGTTTGTTTTATTTAACTTATTGCTGGGCCTCACAACTGAGGCGGACCCAGCCAACATTTTTTAACAACATCCGTGTTCAAATTGATCTCATTGTAAAAAATGTGCATTATTTCCTCGAAGTCATCATGAAGTCTCCGCTTAATGTCTTTTTAACATATATACACAACACCTCTCAATCTAAGTTTCGCCACCACATATCAACAAGACAGATCCATGTGTTCTCATCAATGGAAACACGATGTCTTCGTGAGTTTCAGAGGACAGGACCTTAGGAAGAACTTCATATCACACCTCTTCCACGAGCTGAACCAGGCGGGGATTAACTACTTCAGCGACGAAGCTAGAGAGGACACTGGAAAGGAGATCGACGAGAAGCTCTTGAGAGCGATCTGCCACGCGAGGTTCGCCCTTGTCGTGTTCTCTGCGAACTATGCTGATTCCAAGTGGTGCCTGAATGAGTTGGTGGAGATCCTCAAGTGCAGAAGGCAACTCAAGAACCGTGGCCACGTGGTTATTCCCATCTTTCATGGCGTGGACACAGCCGAAGTCTCGAAGTTGACAAGCAACGGCAAATTCGGGCAAGCTTTCGAGAGGTTGCGTGAGAAAGCCAAAGATGATAAGCAGATAAAAATATGGAAGGATGCTCTAGCCGAGGCTAAACATATTTCAGGCTTCCATTTGCAGAACGACGCCAATGGGTACGTACCTGTGATTCTTGCTCCATGTCGAAGCTTAGTATTCCCATCTGTGATTTTTCCCTTTTTGATGATATTTCTTTAGTTTGTCTGCTTTGTAGATGGAATTTGTGTATAATCGACGGAATTGGTTTTTTAAGGGAATGCAATAAATAGAATTCCCATTTAACTTTCCTGAAAATTCTTTTGCCGATTTCTGAAAAATTTAAACTGAACCCTCTCTGCATCTCTCTTTCTCGCAATGCTTTTCGGCATCTCCCTCTTCTCGGCCATGGTCAGCATCGAGCTCGACTCAGATTAGTCAAGTTGGGGTCAGATCTGACTCGGGCAGAGCTGGACGGGTCGTGGCAGGTGGCGACGGCACTGCGGTCGTTGATGGGAGGAGCTGAGCATTGGGTGGGTGGTGGGTTAGGGTTCTGGGCTAGTGAGTTCTCATTGTTGGTGAATTTGAAATGGTGGGAGGGACAAAATGGAAAGGAAATGACGAACTTGTAAATAGGACTGGATGGTAGATGCAATTGGAATGCTAATTGTAGGGTTGCAATACTCTAGGTGCAAATTGCAAATTGACATAAGATTGAATTGTGATGCCTTTAAGCTGATTTAAATTTCCCCAAGTTTGTATATGCATTGTTGAGGTTTCATACCATCTTTGGGCCAAATTTTGGAGTTTCAAACTTCAAATCATGATAACATAATAAAATCGGGGAAAAGTATTGACGGAGAATTCTTTAGGCGACGGCCTAATACCGAAAAGAATTATGAGCATTGGGGAAAAGTAAGATCAATGTATATCAAGTATTATGAACGTTCTTCATATTTGCTTTCAAATTAGCACTCTTGTCATTGGCTTCGGTGAATATCAATTGTTGAAGAAAAGTAAGATCAATGGCATAAAACTTTGGACAAATTGGTGAGAAAGAAGCCCTTATGGGAAATATACAGATGTGAGGGAAATCCACATAGGCTTCGATTAAGCAATCATGTATATCTCCATTTTGTGCTATAAGTATGGACGTCCAGTTGGTCCCTTCACACATGGCACAAGTGGAGGAAGTCAACAGGGGAGGACGCGGCCCTCTCCTGAATTCAAGCAAGGGCATAGAGGCCCATGCCCAAACCTCACCTACGGCTAGCGATCTAAATGTCCCAACTGAACAAGAAAGGAAAGAAAAGAAAAATAAAACATCAAAGCAACTAGGAAAAAAACATCAATAGGGTGGGCGGTGACGAGAGCGAACGATGAGAAGAGATTTCATTTTTCACTTTTGTTTCAAAAATAGAAAAGCTAAAAATTTTAGCTTATAATTTATGCTTCAAATCTACTTTTGGAATTGAATTTTGTTTTAGAAAAAAAAATGAAATTGAGTTACCAAACGGATTTCTATTTCAAATATATTCCGTGGAACAGAAAAACAAAAAAAATAAATAGATAGAAATTTTGTCATGCGCGCCCCAAGCGTCCATGTCAGAAATTTCCAACTAAAATTGATCAGATCAACTATATTGGCAAATCGTCAAAAGGTTTATAACTCAATTGACATAATTTAAAGGTTTATAACTGAACTTGTGCAAGTATAATTGGTTTAGGAATTTTTTTGTACTATCCCCCCTTTTTTTGGAAAAATTCTAAAAGAAAAGATGTGATTCTTCATGTTAATTTCAAGATTTCATATTTAAAATAGCAATAATTTAAAAATTATTATCTTCACTTTTCATTCCAATATCAGTTTGCATCACCAATTTTGAAAACTTGCAATTTGCATTTCCCAACAGAATTCCCAAATTCAAAAAGACCAATGTACCATTGGACTCATCCAAACCTTAAACCATTTCCTTTCTTCCTCTTTATCGAGTCAAGAATTGAGGCCTTACAATCACTATCTCTCACCCCTACTCTCCCTCTCCAGAGTGGGCTCCCACCATCAACGCTAACTAATGCCGCACTGCCACTAGCTCTTATTGAGCCCTTCTCTCTCTCTCTCTCTCTCTCTCTCTCTAGGCATGGTTCCAAAGTAGAACTTGGAACTTGAGAACCGAACCGATAAGAACTTATCCGTTCTAGATTCTAGGGTATGTAGGATAAGTTTTAGATTTCAAAAATTGGAGAACTTATTTTAATGGGTAGGTTTCAGATTCTAGGTATGTGAAATTGGAAATTGAGAACCCGGAACAAGTATTTTTTGTGGTATATGTTTTCGCAATATCCTGCGATACTCCATGGTGTAGAATTACTAGTCTGAACTTTTATTTTATGACTAAAACTTTTATTTTATTAATATTTCATATTTTTCATGTGTATAAATATAAGTTGTGGTCAATAGATTGAGTAGTAAGTAGTGGTCATTAAAGGTAATAATTAACTGCCGTTGTTCAATTAACAATACAAATAAAAACTGGATAGACCTTGGAATCTCTTCTTGGCCATGGTTAGTGTTGAGCTCAACTTAGAAATATAGGCTTATGTTTGAGTCAAACTCGACATATCTGAATCGAGCTGGACGTCGGTGGACCTCCATAGATCTATCTAGTCGAGGTCAACGAATCATGGCTCAGCTGGGTTGGTGGTCGGTGGCAGGCATCTCCGATGCTGGAAGGGGAGGGGTTAAGCAGTGGTCGGGTGGATGAGGTTACTATCGAAAATAAAGCTTCGTTTTCTTCTTCTTGTTTTTGTCAAATGAAAGTAAAACTTAGTTAATCACTATTCTTGGTTACACATGCCAATGTCTATGGTTATTTTGTCAAGCTCCATTTCTTCTATTGTTATACCATAGAGATTTAAATCCAAAGTTTGTCGTATGTTGTCTCTTGGGGAATGTGTATGCTTATTTTATCATACATATCACTCATAATTTTTGTACTGACATGTAACATCAGTAATGAATCGACGCTCATTAAAATAATAGTCGAACACCTTGCCGAGAGGATTCGTCAAATACGGCCTCCCTACTTTGTGAAAGATGCAATTGGAGTAGATCATTTGGCAAATGACGTGATTTCCTTGCTAAATAATGGCCATGAAAAGGATGTGCGCATGATAGGTATATGTGGTACAGCTGGAATGGGTAAGACAACAGTGGCTGGAGTTGCATTTGATCGAATTCGTGGCAAATTCGAGTGTTCTGTCTTTCTCCCTAATATTGGGGAAGCGAATTGGAGTGATATTCCCGACTTACAGAAGAAGTTACTCCAAAATCTCATGAAGAAAACAAGACAGGAGTGGTATGACGTCATCGACACCAAGACCAACAAGATAAAGGGAAGCATGCGTCATAAAAAGATACTTCTTGTTGTTGATGGTGTTACTGAGAAAAAACAATTGGACGATTTCGGCGCTGGAGAGCGAGAATGGTTTTGCCCAGGGAGTAGAATCTTGATCACGACGAGAGATCAAAATTTACTGAAAGTTCTGAAGGTAGATGAGAAGTACATCCTCAAAGGATTGAGTCCAAACGAAGCACTTCAACTCTTTTGTCACCATGCCTTCAAGAAATCAGAACCTACACAAGGTTATGAGGAGTTATCTGAAGGTCTAATTCATTATGCAGGAGGTCATCCATTGGCCCTCAGAAAATTAGGTTCCTACCTTAGGGATGAGTCAAAAGATCAATGGCATAAAACATTGGATAAGTTGGTGAGAAGCCCTTATCTTGATTGCATTGTTGGAGTCGGTAGTTCACTGGGCCTCCCAATACAATCCGTCGGGCCATATGGAGGCCAACGTGGCGATGCTTACGATGATTGAAGATACACCGGTGTAAGGCAAATTAGTGTCCGGGTTGAGTCGGTTATCAATTCCATTACCATTGATTATGATCAACACGGCTGTATGGTGCGTTCTTTCGAGCACGGCAGATGTCCTTATGGTAAAATTTTTACGGTGAGTATCCTATTAGTCTTAAAAGTTTCCTCGGTTACTATTTTTATTTTATTTTATGCTGGATCATCATGATTAAGTGATGGATTAGAAGTAATTATGTGCTCAAATCACACATTAGCATACCACGCAAGAACCAAAAACCCATCGTATGATTTTTATAAACTCTCACATGGTATTGTTGATAAGAAGTCAAGTAGGTGGAGCGATAGATCAGAAGGACGGAAAAGATATAGAATTTAGGTTCTACATATAAACAAATGTAATCCTTAATCTTGAAAGACAACGTGACTTACAAGATTCTTGCACTTGTTGCAGGTCAAACTAGATTATCCAAATGAGTACCTGACTTCAATCTCGGGCCATATAAGTGACTACCGAAATTCAATGGCTATTCATTCTCTCAAATTCCATAGCAACAGAAAGACATATGGACCAGTTGGCTCTGAAAACGGGCAATCTTTTCGTTCTCCACAAGTTGATGGCGGAAAGATTATTGGGTTTCATGGAAATTGCGGTGGCCATCTCGATTCAATTGAAGCATACTTTGGGCCAATTTCACATGCATATCCTTTCGAAGTCGTGGGACCATTCGGAGGTGATTATGGTACAGACATTTGGGACGACGGGAGACATACAGATGTGAGGGAAATCGTCGTAGGCTTCGATTCAGCAATCACGTATATTTCTGTTTTGTACGATAAGTGGGGACATCCAGTTGGTCCCTTCACACATGGCACAAGTGGCCGAAGCAAAACATTTAGGGTAATTCCTCCTCCTCGTCCTCGAAAATTTTTGGATTGAATAGCCCAGCCGCAGTTGTTTAAGCTATCGGGAATAAATGGGGCCAAAATGAGTAAAAGGAAAATTCAGAAGTAATGAAACACTCACAAAACCAAGAAAAGTGAATATAACGGTCATCCCTAGAGATGTGTTAATATATTAAATGTCGTCTCTTGAGTTATAGTCTTGCTTTTGTGGCCCCTTCTTGAGCTTTGATTTTTATTTTTGTTTCCAGATTAAACTTGACTATCCCTATGAGTATTTGAGTTCGGCCTCGGGCCACACGGAAAAAGTTTCTGGAGTTGTCATTCTTCGGTCATTAACATTCCATAGTAACGTAAAGAGTTATGGACCATTTGGAACAGCAGAAGGAAGGCGTTTTTCATTTCCATACACCGGCGGCAAAATTATCGGGTTTCATGGGAGTTGTGATGGCCCTCGTCTCGAGTCCATTGGAGCTTTTTATGAGCCAATTCCTCATACTCATCCTTTCAAGCTTTTTGGGCCTTTTGGAGGTGATGGTGGAGATCCTTGGGATGATGGAAGATACATTGACATAAAGAGGATTGTTGTTCGTTACTCAGACTTCATTTATTCCATCGATTTTGATTATGTCAACATGGATGGTTCTATTCGATCCACGACGCATGGTCAAAATCTTGGGGGAAACATCTATGAGGTTGGTAAACCAATTTCCTATGATCTTTCAATGTAAGGATCAGAATCATAAAGGTTTCAATAAGTGAATCTAATTATTTTGATTGTCGAATGAAATCAGTCCCTCGAAGATAATGCCACCTGAGAAGAAACTTCTATGAATTATTTTCCTTTTCTGTTCGAAATAGAGGATGTAAAGTCTCGGCCAGGAAAAAAAAGGTTGATGATGATCTGTATAACCTTTTTTATTGACTATATAGATTTGCCTCACGTTTCCCTAGAATAATAAATAGCCAATTTACTGGTTAAAATTGAAATACAATGATTCATGTCCACAACATGATCTTGTTTAGTGACTTATAATTTGCAGGTTGAATTGGGTTACCCAGATGAGTTTGTAACCTCATTTTCAGGTTTCTTCACCGGCATTATCAACTCGCTCACATTTCGAACCAACAAAAGAATATGGGGACCCATTGGTAGAGAGAAAGGGGAGTACTTCTCCTTACCATCAGAAGTCGGGAAAGTTGTCGGTTTTTTCGGGACTAGTGGTGATTTTCTTGAATCTATCGGAGCACAAGTCGAGCTTTACTCTAACAAGCTCTATCCCTTTAAGTCTGTGGGGTTATTTGGGAGTTCGAATGCATCATTTTGGGATGATGGCAATAAGCATACCAATGTAAGGAAAATCATTGTTGAATTTGAACCAAGTAAAGGGCCATTGATCCAATCAATCGCATTTCAGTATGAAGAGGAGAATAGAGAATTGTGGCAATCTGAGACACATGGAGGCATTCATGGAAACAAGTTCCATATAGTAAGGGACATCAAGATCCATACTGTAGGTCCCCATACATACGTATACTTTGTAAAATCATTTTGAAATTACAATGCCCATGCTGACAGGACTCTTTGTAGACTTTAAATCATGAGTTTGGTGGTTGTCTATAATTGCAGATCAGAATAGATGATCCGGATGAGTATCTAACTTCTATATCAGGTTACATTATGGGCGGCATTACATCTCTCACATTTCAAACAAACAAAAAAACGATCGGACCTATTGGTGGTGAATTGGGAAGGCACTTCTCATGTCCTGCAACGGGTGGGCAAATTGTTGGATTTTACGGGTGGAGTGGTGAACATCTTGAAGCAATTGGAGCGCATTTTGAACCGATCTCGCATCTCCACCCAATCAAATCAATTGGGCCATTTGGAGGCCTAGGTGGATGTGCTTGGGACGACGGGAAATTCAACGGTGTGAGGGAAATTAAGGTAATGCACGACAACGTTATCCATTACATCATGTTTGTATACGACAAGAGTGGTGAACGAGTTTGCTCAGTTATGCACGGTGGCCACTCAGGAGAATACATGGCCAACATCACCAAGGTTAGTGTTTTTCTCCCTCTCTAATTCGTGACTATTTAATTACTTATATCTCACTGATCGAGATGATGTTAATATGTGTCTGGTCTTGTGAAGTAGTAAATTAAACTCAACAAATAGGTCTTGTTTACGCCACTCAATCCAATTTTAGGAGATACTTTTGAGATTGTGCAGGTTAAATTGGATTATCCACGAGAGTACCTGACATCGATCTCAGGTTACAAGCGTGCGAATGGGGATGACGACATCAATAATGCTATTGTTCAGTCGCTCACATTTCACACTAATAAAGGGAGACATAGTCCATTTGGTAAGGAGACGGGGAAGTACTTTTGGTATCCATCAACGGGAACCAGAATCATTGGCTTTTACGGAAGGTGCAGGGAGACTCTCAACTCCATAGGCGTGTACGCGGAGCCCATACCGCACCTGTATCCTTTCCAAACCATCGGACCCTTTGGAGGCTCCGGGGGAACCGAATGGGATGATGGAGTGCATACTGACGTGAGGGCATTTGATATAACCGTCGGCGATGTAATTCAATCCATCGGGATTACGTACGATAACAATGGTTCCCCGGTCGTACGCCCTCCACATGGCGGAACAAAAGAGCCTTCGTTCATCCGGGTTTGTTCCATATATCTCAATCCACCCCCTCTCTATTTTACCTCTTTGATCCTCTTTCTGTCTGTAAGTCGTTTATGTATACAAGGTGCTTGTCCTAATGTTCTTATCTTCGTGTAGCAACCGTTTCTTTTCATCGAAGACTGGGGGAGGCCATATTTTTGGCGTCCTATATCTCGAAATTTCTCCATAAGTTTTCAAAAGTAAAAACACGTTTCGCTTTGCTATTCTTGCAGCTCTTGCTGGATTATCCCAAGGAGCGTCTAGTTTCGATGTCAGGCTACACTAACGGATATGGAAACAATCCCGACAACATCATCCACAGCCTCAAAATACATACTACAAAAACCACTTACGGCCCACTCGGATCAAAGGATGCTCGTGGAAGGTTAACGGAATTTCATATCCCGTCAGCATCAGGTGGTGGTAGGATTGTTGGCTTTTTGGAAGGGCAGGATCGCATCTTAATTCTATTGGAGCACGTTTGGAACCATATTAAAATCAACACCCTCCCATCCCCTAAGCTTTTTTTTTTTTTTTTTTTTTTTTTTATCTTTTTCCTTTGTTTTTGGCTTGTGATTGTAAGAATCTTCTTTTTAATTTCCTCTTTTATGTTAGAATATATAAATATTAAGTCATGCCTTTTACCAAAAAAAAAAAAAAAGTCATGCCTCAATTTAACAATTTAAACTTTAAAAATAATTAACAATGATTTCACAAAATATTTTATGGTATTAAAATAGTAGATTTTGAGTTGAAATTTTTTCAATCCCCTATTTGCAGCCCTTTTGAGAGAGAGAGAGAGAGAGAGAGACGTCACTTTCACAAAATCACTCGGTCCCTTTCCCCTTTCAAGTCCCTCCCTTGTCTGTTCCAAGAGTTGAAATGCTCTTGACTAGGCATTTGGGTCAAAGAAGTACTCGGATTAGTGACCGTCTTAATGGACAGCGAGAAAGCCCATATAGGCCGGCTTTAATGGGCTAAAGTGATCCCAAATGGCCGGCCTTGATGGGCTTACCTGGGCCGGTTAATGACCGGCCCAAGCTCTTCTCAGTCGAAATTGTGGTCGTTGGACCCGAGGTTTCGAAATTATGACATCCTTGGTTTGAAAATACAGAAGAAACCTAGTAATGCGGGGTTCATATAAAATGACTGTTTTATATCAATGGTTGAATTTCGTTATTATTGGTGAATTCGATCTCTAGGAATTTTTTAAAAATGTAGATATATGATGGATCCATCGGCAAAATTTGAATGTCGGCAGGTATGTTGAATTTATATCAAATTCCACGCTTAGAGTAACCTATGCTAAGATTTGCGCCTGAAAAAGTTGAGTGTAAATATTAACATAAATGCTGTAGTTATTTTTCTCCTTTAAAGCCGCAGGTTTTTATTATAGAACTCCTTGAGAGTTAGATCTGGCAATTTGACCTCACATGAGCTCTAAATATAAGGTTCATATGAACATCATGAGATGGGCCAAGTCCGTGGATGTGGCTTCTAAACAAGTTTTTCTATGCCTAGAGAGGGAGGAATAGGCGACTTGTTTGCGTTAAATAAAGAGAAAAAGTGTACAGTGGCCGATGAGCCGCATCTCATTTTTCTCACGAATTCAAACAAAAAGGATATAACAAGAAAGAACTAGAAAGAAATATTAGAAGGCCTTGAGTTGTCCACCAAACCCGGATGACGCGTTCCTGTCAACTGTCAACTGTCGACATCTTTTCTCACGCTCCGGTTTCAGTTCTCTCAATTTTTCTGCAAACATTCCATGTTTGATTCTGCATACGGAGGTTGTAGTACTACTACTTGTAGGGGAGAAAGAGAGAGGGGGAGGGAGAGAGGCTGCTTCTGCCATTCAATATTATTTCCTTTTAGAAAATTTCAAATAAATCCAAGTTGCAGACTCCAGATTTCCTCGAAGTAACCACTCGAATTAAGTTAGCTGACTATTTTCGTCGTCGAAACGCATCCCACCAATGGTAAAATTATTGAACGACAAGGAGACGCGCGTTCAAGTTGAATTCAATTATGTTCCGGAGAGAGAGAGAGAGATAATTTCGTCGAAGTCGTCGAGAAGAAGTCTCCGCCTAATGTCTTTTTAACATAGATACAAGTGGCCTCTCAATCAAAGTTTCTACACCACATATCAACAAGACAGGATCCATATCTTCTCATCAATGGAAGCACGAAGTCTTCGTGAGTTTCAGAGGCAAGGACATTAGGAAGAACTTCATATCACACCTCCTCCACGAGCTGAACCATGCGGGAATTAACTACTTCAGTGATGAGGACAGAGAGGACGCTGGGGAGGAGATCAAGGACAAGCTCTTCAGAGCGATCTGGCATGCGAGTTTCGCCCTCGCCATGTTCTCCGCGAACTATGCTGACTCCAAGTGGTGCCCGAATGAGCTGGTAGAGATCCTCGAGTGCAGAGGCCAGCTCAAGAACCGGGGCCACTTGGTTGTCCCCATTTTTCATGGCGTGGACGTGGCTGATGTTCCGAAGTTGACGAGCGGAACCAAGTTCTCGCAAGGTTTCGAGAGGTTGTGTATGATCTGATGCGCAGACAACAATATGGAAAAATGCTCTTGAAGGCTTTATTAGTATTGGGCTTAAGGCCCGTCCGCCCAAGCTGGGCCCAAAAAGCCCGGCCCACGGGAATAGGGCCCGTGGAAAGAAGGGGGTATAAAAGGGAGGAGAGAGAGAGAGATTGCACCTGTTGGAATCAACGTACGTACGTTCTCCCCTCTCCCGCGCGCTCTCTCTCTCCAAAAAGAAACAGTAAGCAAACGGCGACACTGTCTTCCCTTCAAGGCATCATCGGATCGAATAGGGTCAGATTTTCTTCCTCTCTTCGGCATTGGTGTTTAATCTGTGGCTAACAAGGTACGCTCGAATCCGTGGTGTGCTTTACGATCGGTGATACGTGAATTTCCCGGGCTTCGCTTCCGCATTCGATTTAGGGGTTCGATTCAGTGTCGAATCCATGTTTTTGGGGATCCGTTATTCCTAACATTGGTATCAGAGCCCTAGTTCAGGTTTTCCCGACCTGTTTGACGTTTTTTTCTTTGATTTTTCGCAAAAAAATTTTCAGCCATACGGATCGGGGTGTGAAATCTCGACACCCGAGCGCTGTTCGGCCATTTTTCCGAGTTTTCATAAGTCGAAATCAAATTATGATGGCATAGGAAGAAAGGCGACGTCGAAACGAGTCTGGCGATATCTCGAGCGCCGCCGGGCGACGCCGCCCGTGCCCACACGCGCGGCCGGAAGGCGCTGCGCGTGGGCGCGACGCGCCCGGAAGCGCTGGATCGCCCAACGCGTGCGGAACACGCGCCAGTCGGCGAACCGGCGCGTGCGCGCGCGCCGGCCGGCAAACCGGCACGCGCCGATCGACGGACCGACGCGTGCGGACACGGCATGACGTCACCCAACGGTGGTAATCTTCGGGTGACGTCATCGATGACGTCGCATCGTCGACGGTTGGCTGGCGGTCACCGGCCGGCGACCCGACCGGCGACTCGACCCGACTCGACCAGCGGACGCTCGGCACGCGCGTGGCACGTGCCGGCTAACGTCGCGTGACGTCGGCTCGCGCACGCGCGCGCACGTGCGGCCGGTCCGTCCGACCCGGTCCGACCGGTCTGTCCGGTCTGACGACCGGCGACCCAACCGTTGACGACCGTTGACCGTTTGACCGTTGACCGTCTGACCGTTTGACTGTTGACCGTTCGACCATTAACAACCGTTGACCGTTGACTTTGACCGTTGACTGTTGACCCGGAAAAAAAAAATGTGTTTCTTTTTCAATTAAGTCTATGTGGATTATATGTGATCCCTTATTTGTTCTGCATTTGTTGCGGGAACAATGCCTCCCGAGGTTGTGCACACCTATTCGCGCGATTCTGATGAACAAAAGGATAGGGTTTGTCTAAGGCGATAAATGCGGGCGGACCGATCATCGATGGAAGAGAGGTGACTTAATTTATCACGTCCTTGAAGTCAACGGAAAAATTCAACAGGTCATATGGAATGATCGTCCTATGTCACAGTCAGAGATGGTGCGATTTTTCATAAACACTCTTCCACCTAAATGGCAAGATGTGTTGAATCGCATATGGGATGTCACGGAGCTGCTTCCTATAAGAAAATTGTAATGGATTTTATAAATGAATATTACTGTATTATGACAAGGGAAAAGATTAAGAAATTGAACAAAAGATGATCTTTCCCAGTTCGTGTGCTGACTTTGTGTTAGTTGTATTGGCTGATTTTTGTTAAGTGTGCTTTGTTTACATATTATGTAATGATTACTACCTGATTGTTGTTGATATAGCAATTTATATCTTGTTTGTATTAGCTGAAAGTATTATTTTTTTATTGGATATCATTTATCTGTTGCTTTCATTATTATTGTTCTTTGTGGGTAATTAGTCAGGGGTAGTTTTAGAAGTTTTTGTAACTTCATAAAATTGATTTTGCATATGACAATCATATTAATGATAGTTTTAAGTTAGGATTTTTGGAGGATGATTAGAAACATAGTGACCTTTTGATTCTGAAGCCTTACTTGAAATTATTCATTAATATGTTGGGTCTATGCAAATAGGGATGCATAAATGATAGGCATTAATTATTCGTGCATGTATATCTGATGTGTTCAGATCAATAGTTTAAGCAATTAAGAACGTAATTGCTGATATGAACGGCAACAATTGTGAAATATTGAATATGAAGATTCAATATGTGCTGGAAAAGCAAGAAGCACTAGAAGCTCTTGACCATATTATGGAAGATCTTGAGGATGCTGTGCGCCACCTTGAGCTAGTAGAGGACCGCCTAACGGCATTTGAGCCGAGAATGGACATTTGCAATGCTGGTTCTAGCTCAGAAAGGGCTCTGAGCTCTAAGCGCAAGCGTATTGATTCGTTCAATATGTGGGAATGCAAAGGATCAAGTCCTTATTGCAAGAAATCAAGAGTTAACCAACACAAGAGAGGAATACGTCCTCAAGTAAAGAAAATGTCAAGGATGAGATGTTACAATTGTGACAAGAGAGGTCACTATGCTCGCGACTGTTGTGAGCCAAAAAAGATAAACACCTCTTGTACATTTGAGAACTTTGATTATGTGTCAAGTTCTGAATTATTGACTGAATCCAATCCTTTGTGGACTATAGATTCAAGAGCGACAGACCATGTAGCGAAGGATAGAGGATTCTTCGTGGAATTCCGACAAATACCAACTGGAACTAAGTGGATCTATGTGTGATATAACTCCAGAGATGAAGTTAAAGGGATTGGCACCTGCCAATTGAACATGCGTGGTAGACGCACCTTGTTCCTACATGATGTTCCATATGCTCCAGAGATTCGTCGAAATTTAATGTTTATTTTGATGTTGGTTAAGCTTGGTTTTAATGTGAACTTCCATAATAGAGGTGTAGATTTGTATTTGAATACAAACTACTATTGTTGTGGTCACTTTCTGGATGGTTTCATTGTACTATATGTTGACTATGGTAATGTCAATATTTGTTATTCCCTTGTTTCACGTCTTCTACTTCATATGTTAATGATGTGAATATGTGGCATGCTAGACTTGGTCATATGAGCCAACAACATATGAATAGACTAGCCAAAAAAGGGCTTGTTTGGCAACATTGAAAAAGTCAATGTGTCCATATGTGAGCATTGCCTAGTAGGGAAAATGACAAGGAAACCATTTGGAAAAGGTAAAAGAGCTGAATTTCCTCTGCATTTAAGTCCATTATGACGTCTGTGATTTGATGACTGTTAGAAGAAGGCATGGGACTGTTTATTTCATTACTTTTATAGATGACTATACTCGATTCGGATATGTCTATTTGATTTCTCATAAATCTGAAGCATCAAGTTGTTTCAAAAGGTTTATGAACTTGGAAGAAAATCAATTAGACAAGAAAAAAAAATAAAAGTATTGAGATCCGATCGAGGTCGAGAATATTTATCTGATAAGTTCAGAAAATTAAGTGATGAAAAAGGAATAGAAAGATAGTTGTCTATTCTATATACTCCTCAACAAAATGGTGTTACGGAGAGAAGAAACAGAACCCTACTGGAAATGGTTTGGTCCATGATGGCGCATGCTAACTAATCTATCACTTTTTGGAGTGATGCGTTGTTAACTGCTGCATTTATACTTAACCAGATGCCTTCCAAATCAGTTACTTCCACTCCATATAAGTTATGGACAAGTAGCAAACCGAATTTAAGTTTTCTTAAGCCATGGGATTGTGCTAACTATACACATGAGTCCTCTCACAAGTTTGGGAAATTGGGTCCCAAAGGAAAGAAGAGTATTTTAATGAGATACTCTGAACACTCGAAAGGGTATGTGTTCATAGGTGAGCAGGAAAGTGGGAGTATAACTGAATTTGAATCACGAGATGTCACATTCATAGTGGATGAATTTCCTAAGAATGGCGAAATAGGGGAAGATTACTCCCTATTTGAAACCTTGGATCAAGACAATGATATTAGTGGAGTTCGTCCAAGTGGGAGTAATATGAGAAGTGATGAATTGAATTCAACTCATTCTCAGTTGCAACCACATGATGAGACGACATCATCATTATCTAATCCAAGTGGGAGCATAATGGGGAATGATGTGCTAAGTGTACAATCTCCCATACGGCGAACAAGTTGCCAAAGTATTTCCCGTCGACGTTTTTGACATTGAAGGGGAAACTTTTATGGTTGCTCCATAAAATGAGGATGAGCCAAGAAATTTTAATGAGGCTCTGAATTGCCCTAATAAGGAAAAATGGATTCATGCAATGGAAGAGGAAATTGAGTCAATGAAGTCAAACCATGTTTGGAAACTGATTGATCTTCCAAAAGGACACAAAACTATTGGGAACGCGTGGGTTCTCAAAATAAAGCGAAAGGCTGATGGCTCGATAGAAAGGCATAAGGCTCGCCTTGTAGCGAAAGGGTATAATTAACAGGAAGGAATTGATTATGTGGAAACATTTTCTCCTGTACTCGATTCGCATAATTCTGGCACTAATGGTTAGTATGGATCTTGAGTTACATCAAATGGATGTAAAGACTGCTTTCCTCAATGGATAATTAGAGGAAGAAATATATATGGAACAACCTGCTGGTTTCATAGTGAAAGGCCAAGAAGGAAAGGTATGTCGACTTTGGGGGTCGATATATGGCCTTAAGCAGTCGTCGAGACAATGGTATATACGTTTTCATAATGCCATAATGGCATATGATTTTACAATGATTGACGAGGATCATTGTGTATATATCAAAAGATCCAAGGATCAATTTGTGATCATATCATTATATGTTGATGATATACTAATTGTCGGAAGTAATATGGAGTTTGTTAATACTGTGAAGAATTCGTTGTCTTCCAACTTTGAGATGAAAGACATGGGTGATGTTATATACATTCTTGGAGTTAAGATTTCAAGATTGTAAACCCATTGATACTCCTATTGCAAAAGGTGAAGGATTGAGCCATAGACTGTGTCCAAGGACTCCACAAGAGAAGGAACAAATGAAACATGTTCCTTATGCTAGTGCTGTTGGAAGCTTTATGTATGCTATGATGTGTACAAGACCTGACATATGTTTTGCAGCTGGAATGGTGAGTAGTTACCAATCCAATCGAGGTCAAGCACGTTGGAAAGCCGTTAAGAGAATATTGAGGTATCTAAAGGGAACTGCTGATTAGATGCTGAGTTATTAAGGAAAGGATCTGCAACTCTAAGGCTATTCTGATGTTGATTGGGGAGGAGATTTAAATGAAAGGAAATTTACCTTTGTGTTTGTTTCTTACCGAATAATTGCACCATATGTTGGAGCAGTAAGAAAAAAAAGTGTATAGCCTTGTCCACGATGTAAGTTGAGTTCGTGGCATTATCAGCAGCAGTACAAGAAGGAGTTTGGCTTAAGAGATTCTTGGATCATTTAGGTGTTATTGAAAAAGCTGCAAATCAATTATTGGTTAACTGTGATAGCCAAGCAGCTATAGCATACACCAAAGATCCAAAGTATCATGGCAATACCAAACATATAGATACCAAGTATAACTTTGTAAAAGATATGGTTGCACGAAAGGATGTGAACTTGCAGTACATATCTACGCATAGAATTGTAACAGATCCTATGACAAAGCCAATACCTAGAGATGTGTTTTGTGGTCATGTAAAATCTCTAGGATTGCGTAGAGTCTGATGTACTGGATTGTAATTTCCCTGAGTTGTTCACATTTATGAAATTTTGTTTTTCATTGATTAATACCTATGAATCTTTGTATGATCTTTATGCATCTTAATGCTCAGTGCATTACTTTAAGTTAAGAGAAGTATGTCGGACAGATATAAGATTAGCCCACTCACACGGGTAATCGCCTCTATTTACTGTGTGATAAATAGAGATGAGACTGTTTTTAAGCTTATTATCTAGGTGATAATCGAGAGCTCAAGCTTAAAACACGTATGTCGCCTTAATCGAGTGTTAAGATGAGGACATAATTCTTACGATGTCCGAAAGTAAAATACCCCACATATTTTACTTTATCTGTCTAAGATGCCAGATGTGAGTTCTGATGAATTTTGTGAATGAGTAGATACGTGAACTCAAGTTAGACATTGGGTATGTCTGAACTATTATCTGTACGGTATTGAAAAGTGTAGACATACGCTCCATGGGAAAGGAGTTAATACCGTAATACGTATTTCATACTACGTATGCATATGACAATCAAGAAGAATGGCAAAAAGTTTGATCTCAACTTTTATGACGTGTGAGACTCTTGAGAAAAAGAGTTCCTCAATTTAAGTCCCCTCATGACTCTTATTTATTCTCAAGATTTCTATTCAGTGTTTGCTATCTTAGGATGTTGCCAATGGTCATGAGTTTGATTTGATATAATGGAACATTTCTAGAAAAACAAGCTAAATTGAGAGTTTAAAGGAAAGAGGAAGATCGATTTTGGAGAATCACATTGTAGTTTTGTATTCACTGGTCGACCAATTATGACTATCTTTGTGATAATTATAATTGTGAATACAATATATATCATTGTTTAAAAGAGATCAAGAGAGATATAAATGTGATCGATCGATCTAGGGTACTGCATACTAGATCTACTCAGAGTGTGACGCCCAATTATGAGCTGCTATATATTCCTAACAGATGTATAGCAACGAGCTCTCAAAGTATGTTGGTCGCACGGATTATTCACCGGTATGAATGTTGAAGAGAGGTAAAGAGAATCATGTTCGGCCCACCTTGTGCGAGTGGGAGATGAAGGCTTTATTAGTATTGGGCTTAAGGCCCGTCCGCCCAAGCTGGGCCTAGAAAGCCCGGCCCACGGGAATAGGGCCCATGGAAAGAAGGGGGTATAAAAGGGAGGAGAGAGAGAGAGATTGCACCTGTTGGAATCAACGTACATACGTTCTCCCCTCTCCCGCGCGCTCTCTCTCTCCAAAAAGAAACAGTAAGCAAACGGCGACACTGTCTTCCCTTCAAGGTGTCATCGGATCGAACAGGATCAGATTTTCTTCCTCTCTTCGGCATTGGTGTTTAATCTATGGCTAACAAGGTACGCTCGAATCCGTGGTATGCTTTACGATCGGTGATACGTGAATTTCCCTGGCTTCGCTTCCGCATTCGATTTAGGGGTTCGATTAAGTGTCAAATCCACGTTTTCGGGGATCCGTTATTCCCAACAGCTCTAATAGGGGCTAAGCATATTTTCGGCTTCCATTTGCGAAACGACGCCATTAGTGAAGTACCCGTGATTCTCACTCTATGTCGAAGCCTAGTATCGCCATCGTGATTTTTCCCTTTTTGATGTCATTTTTTTGGTTTGTCTGCTTTATAGATGGAATTTGTGTATAATCGACGGAATTGGTTTTCTTAAGGGAATGGTATTAGCAGAAGTCTTATTCCACTTTCCTGAATTCTTATTGCCATCTTTTGAAGAATTACGACTGAACCCTCTTTGCATCTCTCTTTCTCACAATGTTTTCGGCCTCTCCCTCTTCTCAGCCACGGTCGGAGTCAAACTCGACTCAGATCTGTCGAGTTTGAGTTGGATCTGACCTGGGCTGATGGTGACGGCGAGGCGGTTGTCGAGGGAGGGCCTGAACATTGGGTGGGCGGATGGGTTAGGGGTTTTGGGCAAGTGACTTTTCATTGTTGGTCAATTTGAAATGGTGGGAGGGACAAAACTGAAAGGAAAATGATAAATTCGTAGACAGGATTAGATGTTAAATGTAATTGAAATGCTAATCATAGAGTTGCATAACTCAAGGTGCAAATTGACATGACATTGAAATGTGATAATGTTTTAAATAATTTCCCCGTATGTCCTAGCGACCTAATCAGCCACCTGATTAAATTGTCTATGTTCGAAGCAGATGGTAACTCCCTTCAACTGGCCCAAAAAAGCGGTGCAGTCCTGGATTATAGATCATGCGGCCCATGGCGCTTCGGGCAAGCTCAAAATGCAATTTACCGCAGCTAAATTGTCTGAAGTCAAGACCGTGCACTGTTAAGGAGACAAGTACATGTGTAGATCAGCTGAAACTCCTTCAGCTCGTGCCATTTGTGCGTCCGATTTTACCTTTAGCTAGTTCATTGCCTTCCTAATAGTTAGGGTTTCAGCCACAAACAAAGATGAGGCGCGAATCCTTTTCACGAAGCCATCAAGAAGCACTCCATCTTTATTTCTCCATACCCCTGCTGCCAATTCCTCTAGATCTGATCTGCTCCAAGCGCTGTTCACACTAATCTTGCAGAGATTGAGGTTCAGCGAGGTGGGTGGCGTTGCTACTGAAGGCTGCTGGTTTGCTCGGTTTGTGCTTCCTTTCGTATACTTTGCTTGTAGTTGTTGCAAGTACAAAGTTTCTTCAACTATTAGTGTTGTTGGCAAGTGAAAGTTGAAAGGACTTTGAATTGGCTAATTATGTAGGTCAAGCTAGATTACCCCAAGGAGCATTTGATTTCCATATTAAGTTACACAAGAGAAAGCGGATGCTCTCCACCTACCGTTATCCAATCTCTGAAAATACGTACCACTAGATGCGCCTATGGACTGTTTGGCAAGCAAAAGGGCAAGAAATTTCATATTTCTATCATATACTATTGGTGGCAGGATCATCAGCTTTTATGGACAGTCTAGATCACATCTTGATTCAATTGGAGCACGTTTGGAACCATATAATTAGGCTTAAGTTATAGGATGTTAATATTAGTGATTATCGTTTCAGTGGAATTTTTGTGAAATAATCATAAGTAGTTGCTTTGCACTCAATGAACCGCATTGCAATGGTTCATTGTGTTGAAGGGGGAATTACAAATAAAATCATGAACTTATGTAGTCCTAAACTTCCTTTTTTGGTCAGTTCAGTTCTAAATATTTTATATTTGCACTAATTTAGTCCATCCGATCAATTTTGGTTGCCCAACAATGGTGTGGTGCTACTAGTGCTAATGTGGCATTTTTTTATAATTTTTTCTTTATTTTCTTTATATTTTTTCCCCTCCGGCAAAGGCTGCGATGCCGTCACCGGCGGAGGAACTACCGGACTAACATTGAGGGACGAGTCACGTGGGGCCCATCCTATGTCTCTGTTCCTTCAAGAGGAAGCTGACAATTTTTGGCAGCTATTTACTAACTTCCAAAATTCATCAGCATATCACCATCCACACTCCGAGGCAAAAAAAAAAAAAAATATATATATATATATATATATATATATATAGGAATATACGAAAAACACTATACATTAATACTGTAATATAATTTAAAAACATTCTCCTTACCTGCCTATAATACTGCTCATCAACGCTTTTTTCGTAATTTGAGCTCGAAATTGACAAAGGTTAAGAATTAACCCCATAGAAAGATGAAAATCCAGAAAATTAGCTACTATCGTATCACAAAAAAACTGATTTTTAGTTCTTAACCATGAATTTTCAAATAGCTAGCAATTGCGATAGAAATATATGTGGGTGCAAAGACAGCAATGCAGGCAACAAGAGGTTGCTATATGTATTAATCTATGCTTGATTTTTTTCATCCATTTGGATTTATTTTACCCATCAATCGCATAAATCTAATGGAAATGGCAAAAGTCTTTTAGCCACAATGCAGATAGAAAGTATATATATGTTAATATTGAGAAATAATAATACATTACTTCTGTTTAGACATTGATGCGTCAAAATTACACGATAAGATTATACTCGCTCTCGCTTCTACAGTCCGATTTTCCTACTCTCGAACAGCTGTCCCTCGCTTGCAAATCCGACATTTTATTGTACGGTGCACTTAACCATGACCTTCTAATTCATGAGACTCTCACCGCTTCCCACACAGACAAGCACACTCCCCACTTCATTCCCTCTGTCTCTCTCTGTTACTTTGATAGGCGTGGATTCCATCTAGGCGTAGAGTCCAGTGATTCCAGCGACGTAGTCTAGAGTTCCGGTGAGGATGGCATGGCTCTCAGCTCTCGCAACAGAAATCGCTGTTAAAATATGTCTCGAGTTTGAGTCTAATGCGAAATTCCAAATATTCCGAATTAGATATATTGCAAACGTTCAAAATTGAGCAAAGAAGATCAAAAGATCAACTCCCCAAAATTCCGAATCTACGTTGGAGAGTTTGGCCACTAAAATAGGAAAGTCCAACTTTCACTTGAATTTGGATTTTGTTTAAAACATACAGAGATATGTTTTGGATAAAATCGTTTAAGATAGGAAACATAATCCTATGAGAAGTTGGTAAAAGAATAAGGGTTTCACTTATTTATAGGTTTGTGGCCGTGGGTGGCAAGAGGTTGATCATGAAGAATTGGTCTTGAAGTGCCGTCTCATCGTCAAGTGCTTGGGAGGGATTTTCTTTGTCGTTCTTGTCCATGAATTACATCCAAGAAGATTTAGTGTTCAAGCCAATTAAATCTCATGGTAAGATTTACGTGTAATTCCTTCGTGAGATTGAGAGATTATTTATTGAGGAATTTCGAGGCTAAACACTACGTGCGTTATTAGGTGTAATTGGAGCTTGGGAAACACCAAGATAGTGTTTGAATAACTCGAGTGTGTAATCTTCTTGTATCGCTTGATCTATAGTGAAATCCGTCGCTGCTCTCCCCGTTGACGTAGATCTTTACGACCGAACCACGTAAATCTAGTGTCCGATTTATTTTCTTCTTCTGTCTATATTATTGTTCGATCACTCGCTTTTCGCAACAATTGGTATCAAAGCCAGGTTTGGCTAAGTTGAAGCGAATCGATGGTGACAGAAGAAATAAAAGTGAGAATTGATGGATTTGATGGGAAGGATTTTAGTTTCTGGAAGATACAGATTGAAGAATTATTTTTACCAAATGAAACTACACTTGCCCTTATCTAGGAAAAAATCAGAGTCGATGAAGCAAAATGATTGGAATTTGCTAGATAGACGAGCTATGTGTATTATTCAGCTAACGTTGGCTCGTAATGTTGCGTTTAATATCTTGAAAGAGAAGACCACTACTGATTTGATGCAAGCCCTATTGAATATGTACGAGAAGCCCTCTGCAATCAACAAAGTCTATTTGATGCGACATCTATTTAATTTGAAGATGAGTGAAGGTAAGTCAGTTGTAGATCATATCAATAAATTCATTGCGATTGTTAGTCAATTGAGTTCAGTTGAAATTGACTTTGAAGATGAAGTACGTGCTTTGATTCTGTTATTTTCATTGCCTGATAGTTGGAATACTACTGTTACTGTTGTTAGTAATTCCTCTGGGTCAATAAGTTTGACGTTTGATGGAGTTCGAGATTTGATTATGAGCGAGGACATTCGTAAAAGAAAATCTGGCAAACTTGTATCTGCTGCTTTAATAGGTGAAAATAGAAGAAGATCTAAAACACGTGTAAGTAAGAATAGTACTAATATAAACAGGTGTAGTCAGTCTAGGATTGGTGATGTTGTCTATTTGAGCTGTGGCAAGAGGGGGCATCTTAAAAGTAATTGCCTTAAGTTGAAGAATGAGAAGGGTAAGGGAATTATAGTTGATTCTGCAGATAATGTTGCAGTTGTAGCAGATAATGTTGATTATGTCTTGTCTGTTACTAATGAGTCATCGTTTGATGGATGGATTATGGATTCTATTTGTTCTTTTCATGTTACACCAAATAGAAACTGATTTACTACTTATCAATGCATGGATAATTGCAAAGTGCAATTGGGGAACAATACTGAATGCAATATGATCAGTGTTGGCAATGTTAAAATCAGAATGCATGATGGTATTGTGAGGACATTAACTGGAGTAAGGCATGTTCCAGAGTTGAAAAAGAACTTAATTTCCTTGAGTATCCTGGATTCAGCTGGGTATCGATATATTTCAGAATGTGGTATTCTAAAAATTGTTCAAGGTGCTTTGATAATAATGAAAGGAATCAAGCACAATGGCCTATATGATCTTCAAGGTGAGATAGTGACAAATTTCGCTACGAAGGCGTCGGGTGCATCTGTTTGAGAGTCTGAACTGTGGCATATGCGTTTGAGGCACATTGGTGAGAGAAGCCTGAAGGTTTTAAGTGAAAGAAATCTGCTACGTGATTATGTTTCTAACGAGCTGAATGTATGCAAGTGCTGTGATTTAGATCAACGGCGGAAAGTGCATTTCAGTATGACTGTCAAAGAAACCATGAAAATTGTAGAGTTAATTCACTTGAATGTTCGCAAGTTGTCGCGGTTTCCTTCGAGGAAGAGTGCTAGATATATGCTAACAATTGTTGATGACTACTCGATGAAGACGTGGGTATTTGTGCTTAGGCACAAGTTTGATGTTGTTGTCAGGATCAAGCAATTGATAGCGTTGATCGAAAAAGAGACTCATAAGATGATCAAGCAGGTGCGAACTGATAGTAGCATGGAGTTTTGCTAAAAGCTGTTAAACGAATTCTACATGAAGGAAGGTATAGTGAAACACCGCATTAATGTTGATGAACCACAATATGTTGCGGAATTAATGAACAAAACATTATTAGAGACAGCACATAAAATGCTCTCTAGTGCTAGTATGGCTAGGAGATTCCTAGCGGATGCATTAAGTACGGCGTGCTACCTAATGAATAGATCCCCATTGACTGCGATTGGATATAGCAATGTTTAAATGGATCTGAACGGTGTTCAGCTTGAGGTGGAGTTGCGACTAGAAACTCCTACGGTAGCGAGTACGAGTACTAGCAAAGTAATCCACACGAATGGTGCTTGTAGCAAGATGGAGCCTATAGAGCCAATGGTTGCTATATTGCTAAAATTAACAAGGTACGTATTCGATCTCCTGACAGATATGGATGCAACAATGGTCTTGCTTTATCTGCAGTTAAAGAGGTTGTGTCGGAAAATCCTTGCGGAGCAGTTAAAGTTGCATGTGGAGTTGGTATTTTGATGAGGTTCTCGATTATGGTGAAGTTCAAGCAAAACTTAGACTTGGATAATAGCTGTGGCAGTTGAGCCCATTGAGGGCTATGGGAAAGTAGCAGTAGGGTTTGAATTTTTGCAAAACGATTATAACTTGGCCTAAATATCGAGCCAAGGTGGAGATTGTTAAAATATGTCTTGAGTTTGAGCCCAATACGAAATTCCAAATATTCCGAATTTGATATGTTGCGGACGTTTAAAATCGAGCAAAGAAGATCCAAAGATCAACTCTCCAAAATTCCGAATCTATGATGGAGAGTTTGGCCGCTAAAATAGGAAAGTCCAACTTTCATTTGGATTTGGATTTTGTTTAAAACATACAGAGATATGTTTTGGATAAAATCATTTAAGATAGGAAACAAAATCTTATGAAAAGTTGGCAAAAGAATAAGGGTCTCACTTATGTATAGGCTTATGGCCATGGGTGGCAAGAGGTTGATCATAAAGAATTGGTCTTGAAGCGTCGTCTCATCGTCGAGTGCTTGCGAGGGATTTTTATTGTCGTTCTTGTCCATGAATTATATCCAAGAAGATTTAGTGTTCAAGCCAATTAAATCTTGTGATAAGATTTGCATGTAATTTCTTCGTGAGATTGAGAGATTATTTTTTGAGAAATTTCGAGACTAAACACAGAGTGCGTTATTGGGTGTAATTGAGGTTTGGGAAATACTAATATAGTGTTTGAGTGGCTCAAGTGTATAATCTCATTGTATCGCTTAATATATAGTGAAATTCGTCTCTACTCTCCCCGTGGACGTAGGTCTTTACAATCGAACCACGTAAATCCGTTGTTCGATTTATTTTCTTTTTCTATCTATATTATTGTTCGATCGCTCGCTTTTCACAACAATCGCAATCCTGTGCGCTGTCATTAAGGTTGCATACTCCTACTACTTGGTGAGGTGGCTCAACGTTGTGCGATAGGGGCAACCTCAACGAGCAAGAGCTAGGCATGATCAACGAACAGAGCGTTGAGCGTGCCAGGTGCGCTGAGATAAAGAGTGATGTCTATAAAGGTGACTCTACACCAGATCCTATAGCTTCACAACTTGTCGGCTTTATGGAACTTTTGCTTTTTGCTGCACTCGGGACTGATAGTCCTACATTCAAACAGTTTAGATATTTTGGTAATGAAATTCTATTTTCGCGCTTTCCAATAAAGCTCGTAAGCTGTGTTGGAGAAATCTTTCTGGAATATTTTGAAGCTGACAAAATATTTCCATCAGTCTAGTCTGAAGATTTGCAGACTCTACTATTTAAAGTCTGAAGACCTCCGGACTGCCAGACTCAAGACTCAAAGTCTATTCTCATTGACGCTTTCTAATCCGTTGAAGAAAGGCTATCCAAAACGAGTGTTTCATTAAGGATTTGACCTTATCGACTGGAGAAGATCTCTTGGCTAGATATGACATAACGGATTCCTTTATTCGAATCAAGATTGATTAAGGATCCCATGATTGGCGAAGTATACTTGGAAGGTTCTACTTATGGAAACCGAGATCCTGATTGTATGGGCGAGCAGGATTGATGGGCTATCGACATGTTCCTTAAATAGCTCAAATGATCTTCTTATTTGATTTTGTCCAACGGGAATGTTAGAAGAATTCCTTTGGTAAGTGCCAACGGGTATGATGGCATGAAAGAGTATATAAGGAAGACGTTCCAGTTGTTCGAGTGTGTGCACGATAGAAGAATTCCAAAGTCTGAAGCTCCTTGTTCTTAGTCAATTCATTTACTAAGCGAAATCTTGTACGCAAAAGAGAGTTTATATTTTGAGATACCTTGAGGAAGTGTGGTAGAGTATCTACACTGTGGAATCAAGGGAAAGCATTGCTGTAACATCTCTTTTGTTCATAGTGAAATCCAGCCAATGGGCTGTTAGTGCGGAAGAGTGGACGTAGGCTTGAAATAAGCCAAACCACTATAAACCTTATGTTCAATTTTCTCTTCCCTACTCTCTGCTTTACTTTGATCATAATTCATTTTGTTAACCAAATGAGAACTTCCTTTCTATTGTCTGCCTAATATTGTTATCTTATCTCGAGAAATTATTTTTACACCTATTCACCCCCCTTTAGGTGCTTATACTAGCTATATCAATTGGTATCAGAGCCTGTGTACTCACTTTGTTTGAAGTGTTTTACTTCAGAGTTAAAGATCCATGGCTAGTATGTTAGCTCCAGGGCTGGTAGAAGGGCAAAGCAATACCAGACCACCTTACTTTGATGGAAATGATTACAACATATGGAAAAACAAGATGAAGGCGTTCCTAAGATCAAAGGATCCTCTGGAATGGGACGTTGTAGAAAAAGGAATTATTCCTAAAGCTGCACCTGTCTCAGAGAGAGAAAAAAAAGATGTTGAGTATAGTGAAATGACTTAGGAAGAGATAATCAAGACACAAGCTCTTGATGCAAAAGCAATTTATTCTTTATATTGTGCTTTGTCACCTACTGAATATAACAGAATATCTTATTGTGTTACAGCAAAAGAAGTTTGAGATAGATTACATATTACCTATGAAGAAACCAATCGAGTGAAAGAGACCAGAATCAACATTCTCCTCGGTCAATACGAAGCCTTCAAAATGAAATCAGGAGAATCTATAACTGACATGTTTAGTCGTTTTACAAAAATCGTGAATGGTCTTGAAAATCAAGGTCGACCAATTTCTGATCCCATGAAGGTAAACAAGTTACTGCGTGGACTCTCCAAAGATTGGAATCACATAAAGACCTCAATAAGAGAGACACAAAGAATCATGCCACTATCTGTTGATAAGTTGGTTGGGACTCTTCAGTCTTATGAAGTGGAACGAATAAATGAAGACGAAGATCCTAAAGGTAAGAAATCCATTGCATTAAAATCCAATGATGATTCTGATGTTACAGATTTTGAAGACGATATGGATGATGAGGAGCTTGCTCTCATGATAAGAAGATTAAGAAAGCTGAACAGAAAAGGAAGAAGATTCAATCCAAAGAAACAGAGTTTTCAAAAGCAACAGACTAAGTCTGTTGAGGATGATGAATCAAACAAAGATGTAGTCTGCTTTGAATGTAAGAAAAAGGGACATATCAGACCCAACTGTCCTTTTCTGAGGAAGAAGAAAGGAAAAGCTGAAAAGTATCAAAAAGCTCTTAAAGTAGAAACCTGGAGTGATACAGAGTGTGAAGAAAGTGATAATGATTATGCCAATATATGTCTGATGGCGCAATCGGATTCAGATTCAAACTCCGAGACAGACTCAGATTCAGACAGTGAATTTGAGGTGAGTAACTTTAAAACTCCTATTAAAGTTTCTAAAAGGATTTCCGAACTTAAAAAGGAAAACTCGCACCGAAACAACAGGAAAATATTTTGAAAGAAAATGTGAAATGTTTAGACATGAATGTTTCTACTCTTAAAGAAAGCGAAGATAATCTTTTAAAAGAAAATGTATTTTTAAAAAAATGACATATCAAATATTTCAAAAAGATTTTCAATAGGATATGAGAAACTTGAAAAAATTCTTTCAGCACAAAGATCTTATTTCAATAAATCTGGTTTGGGAATGACTGTGGAAACCATTCTTTTAATTGATTTTCCTAAAGTGAAGGAAAGAATTAAGCAAAGACCCACAAGAGATGCTTACAAAAATCATTTTAAAAGATCTTTGTAAAACCCAGGTAGGTCGCAATGCTCTCGATGTTCAAAGTGCAATAGTGCGAGATCATTTTGAAAAAGAATGTCCTATGGTTTGGAAACCTCGTTAAGAAAGTATGGGCAAAAACTGCATATCATACTAACACCAATGGACCTAAGAAAATATGGGTACCAAAGAAAGTTTGAGTCTCTTTTTTAAATGCAGGTCACTATCAAGAAAAAGGTAAAATAGTATCTGGATAGTGGATGCTCAAGACATATGACAGGATATTCAAATTGTTTCATAAAGCTCGTTCAAGTAAATGGTGGAAAAGTCTCATTTGGAGGAAACAAAGAAAAGGAAGAATTGTGGGATTTGGAATCGTAAAGATTGGAAACCTCACAATAAGCAATGTTTCCTTAGTGGAAGCACTCAACTACAATCCGCATCGGGCCACTGTGTGATACTGGTTTCAAAATCAACTTTCAAGAGGGAATATGTTCAGGAACCAGTAAAGATTCTACTAAGTCATTCATGGGTCGAAGACATGGAAATATCTACCTCTTGGATGTGAAACCAGATGAATCGTAATGTCTAATCTCAATTCAAGACGAAGCGAACTTATGGCACAAAAAGCTTGGGCACATCAATATGAAGCAGATAGCCAAAATTTCAGCAAAGAAACTTGTTTATAGTTTACCCAATCTATCATACCAAAAGTCTAATCTATGTACACCATGCGTATTGGGAAAGCAGGTAAGAAATTCCTTTAGACCAATAAATCAAGTTTCCACTAATTGTGTACTGCAGCTTCTACATATGGATCTCTTTGGACCAACCAGAACTCAGAGCATTGGAGGTGAGAAATATTGCCTGGTAATTGTGGATGACTACTCACGATTTACTTGTGTATATTTCCTGGCAAGTAAGTCTGAAACCTTCTCTTACTTTGAAAAGTTTTCTAAAAAGGTTCAAAATGAAAAAGGGTATATAAGAACAGACCATGGAGGTGAATTTGAAAATCAAGATTTTACAAAATTTTGTGATGAATCTGGTTTTCAGCATGCGTTCTCTTCTCCATATACTCCAGAGTAAAACGGAGTTGTGGAAAGAAAGAATAGGTCGCTTCAAGAAATGGCTAGAACTCTTTTAATTGTAAGTAAAATCTCTTCACAATTTTGGGCTGAAGCAGTTTCAACAGCATGTTATATTATTAATAAAGTTTTTCTAAGGCCTATTCTGGAAAAAAAAAAAACCCCTATGAGTTATTCAAAGGAAAGAAGCCTATTATTTCATACTTTCATGTGTTTGGATGTAAATGCTTTATATTGAAAAATGCAAATGATCGAGTTGGTAAGTTTGAAGAAAAATCAGACGAAGGCATCTTCCTTGGATATTCTACCTCAAGCAAAGCCTACAGAGTCTACAACAAGAAGACTCAATCTGTGGAGGAATTAGTGAATGTCAAATTCCAAGATTCTATGCAAAGTGAATCTATTCAGACTTATCTTGAAGAATCTGAACCTGCTCTAGACTCTACAAAGTCTAAATCTCGAGAAACAGCTCAGACTTTGAAAGACGAGCAACAAGTGGTTATTGAATATTCAAATGAATGAAGTGATCATCAACCTGACAAATCAACCAATAACTGAAAGCATAAGTCTAGTCATCCCAAAGATCTCATTATTGGTGACATTAATGAAAGAATTCGCATAAGATCCAAAAGGCGCGAAGAGTCTAGTGCTGTGGCTCTTATTTCTGAAATAGAACCCACAAGCATAGAAGAAGCTTTATCGATGAAAGCTGGATTGAAACTATGCAAGAAGAACTCAGGCGATTCAGCATTAATGATGTCTGGGAGTTGACTCCTAAACCAAAAGGTAAATTTATTATTGGAGCTAAATGGGTTTTTAGAAACAAGATGAACGAGAAAGGAAAGGTCGTAAGAAACAAAGCAAGACTCGTGGCCAAGGGATATACGCAAGAAGAAGGGATAGACTATGACGAGACTTACGCACCGGTAGCAAGGTTAGAAGCAATTCGATTATTACTTGCTTTTGCTTGTTATAAGAATTTCAGGTTATTCCAAATGGACGTCAAAAGTGCTTTCCCCGAATAGATTTATCCATGAGGAAGTTTATGTGGAACAACCACCCGTATTTGAAGACCCAAGGAAACCGGACTCGGTATTCGGGACTGAAAAATGCCTTATGTGGTTTAAAGCAAGCACCTCGAGCTTGGTACGACAGCCGAGTAAGTTTTTAATTCAAAACGGCTTTGTCAAAGGTAAAGTAGACACTACTCTGTTTATCAAAAGAGAAAGCAAAAGTTTTCTGCTTGTTCAAATATATGTTGATGATATTATTTTTGGATTCTCTAATGAAAGTTTGTGCAAGAAATTCTCTAAATCTATGCAGGATGAACTTGAAATGAGCATGATGGGTGAATTAACTTTCTTTCTTGGACTTTAAGTGAAACAATTGAAGCAATGGACTTTTATTCATCAAGAAAAATATGCTAATGATCTTGTTAAAAAGTTTGGACTGGAGAATTGCAAAAAGACTGATATACCAATGTCAAGTTCTTTGAAGATAGACAAAGATGAAGGAGGAAAGAAAGTTGACCAGAAGCTATACAGGAGTATCATTGGTTCACTTCTTTATCTTACTACTTCTAGACCTGACATTTTGTTTAGTGTTTGCATTTGTGCTAGATTTCAAGCAGACCCTAAAGAATCTCATCTAAGTGCTGCAAAGCGTATTATCAAATACATTGCATCAACTTCGAGCCTCGATCTTTGGTATCCTAAAAAGGGAGACTTTACTCTTCTTTGATACTCAGACACAGATCTAGCCGGTCGCAGAGTTGATAGAAAGAGCACCTCGGGTACCTATCAACTACTTGGAAGCAGGACAGTGTCTTGGTTTTCAAGGAAGCAAAATACAGTAGCTCTTTCTACAGCAGAAGCAGAGTATGTAGCTCTTGGAAGTTGTTGTTCACAAATTTTGTGGATAAAACAACAGCTAAGAGACTTTGGAATTGAAGATTCATGCACGGAGATTAACGTGACAACACCAAATAATCAATCTCACCATAAATCCAATTCTTCACTCAAGAGCGAAGCATATAGAGATTCGACATCACTTCATTAGAGATCATGTTCAAAACGGAGAAGTTTCGATTCAGTTTGTTGACTCAAAGAAACAACTGGCGGATATATTTACAAAGCCTTTGGAGAAAAATCAATTTGAAATTATCCGTTCCAGACTCAACATCTTGAAGTTTGAAGAAGTTAAAGTCTAAAGACTCTCAGACTTAGACAAACAAGATTTTTTACTGTAAGTTATTTTATTGTCTCTCATATTAAATCTCGGAAAGGTACATCATCTATCTATAATTGATTTTTGCTACTTTCAATTTCTGTGATAAGTGCAATTTCTCTTTTTCAAAAAGGAGTTAATTTTTTAAAAATGGCAGTTATCTATTTTTGAAAAAGGTAATTATTTTTAAAGGGCATCTTTTACTTTCCATTACGACGTTTAGTATGCCTCTCTTCGACTGACTTATATACAGTCGATTCCTCTTCATTTTACTCCAAAAACCCTAAAAAGCATCGATCTTCCACTCCTGTCTTCTTCTCTTGTTTAATCTTCGAAAAAGTTGTCATCTTTCTTGGGAAAGTCAAGTTTGGAATCTTTCAAAGACTGTGAAAGATGTCGTCTTCAAGGAAGTCTTCAAGGATCGTAAACAGGGGACCGAAGCAAATCCGTGAGGGGCCTACGCACTTTGATCTCACCGAGGAAGAAGAGTCTCCTAGTTAGTAGCAGAGCCCACAACATTCTCAGCAGCGTCCATCTCCTCTATCTAGTCCACGGGATGTTGCTCATCGAGAAAATGAAGAAATCATCGAAGGCGCAGATCCTGTAAGAGTTCATAAGCCATCTTTTACTTATAAGCTTTATCGTGCTTTAAAGAGGATCGGTACTCCATTAAACTACATCGATGAGTTTCTTAAGGACAAAGGGTATGGTAATGAGTACATCTTCTTACGAAATATGGAACGTTTGGGAATTGCCCCTGCGAGGTCGGCAGAAGACACCCTTGCTAATATCCCAAGTGATCCGCGTGTTGGAGGGCTGAATCAGATAGATGGGAATGATGATGACAAGTTGTACAGTCAGTTTCAACAGAGAATGGGTGTTGCGGCAAAAATTCGGGGAAAAAGGACAGACTTGTTTCGATCGAAGGAACAAAAGGATCTATACTCTAAGTTGTTGAAGCGTGGGGTGATAAACCCTAGGAGTGTGGATTTTGATTTCCTTGATGCTGTGAATGTTAATTTGAGGGAAAAGTTCAGTCTTCTTCAACTTGAACAGTTCTGTTCTGACTCTACAGAAGCCTATGCTGAACGCACTGCATATTTCTATTCGAATATTAGTTTCTTAGATGCGAATAAATTCTCTTTTAGTGTCTGAAATCAGGACTATGTGGTGGATGTAGATATGTTGGCTGATGTGATTGGGGTTGAGAGAGAAAGATATCAACCTATCAATGTCTCTATTGCTCGTGCTACGTTGGAAATTGTTAGGGATAGAAGGACAGAGGGAAAGGTTTCCTACTCAAAGATGAGTGCATTCAATATTCTACTTCACAAGATTGTGATTAATTGCCTCAGACCAAAATCTACTTCAAAAACTAATGTTTCAAATTCAGAGGCAAAGCTGATGTATGCCATCAATGCTGGGAAAAAGTTTTCTCTTCCTCACACTATTATGTTCCACATGTATAAAGTAATGATAAAGGATAAGGGTCAACTTCCTTATCCAGCTCTTGTGTCAAAGTTATTCAGACATTTGAATATTCAGCCTCCACGAATTCTCTGTGTTCGATCGTGTGATCAAATGGTGGTGGGACTGAAAATGGTGTCTAAAATGCGTCTGAATGAACTTAACAAGGCGTTGGAGAAATTCAAGGAGAAAACCCCTGTCAAAACTCATCAAGTCTCTTCAGCAGCAAAAAGAAAAGGGAAGGAGCCCATGGTTGCTCCATATAAGAAGAGAAGAGCTCTCATCGTTGAGGATGAAGATGATGAGGAAGACATCACCATTTTTGCTATGGCATTGAAAAACCTGAGTCGTTCTATTCTAGAATCAATGGAACGACAAGAGAAAGAAACAGAATAGAGGACTGGAGAAAGAGAAGATTTGGAAGCAGAAGAGAGAGAAGCTGAAGAAAGAGATGCAGAGAAGGAAAGATTTGAAGAAGAAGAAGAAGAAGAAGAGGAAAGAGGAAATCAAGAGGAAGGAGAGCATGAGGAACACTCTTCTCCACCTGAAGACATGGAAACAGGGGGAGATCGTGAGAAAAGAGGAATGTCCTCATATCCTACTACTAGTGAAGGAGTCAGCCGCTCTCCAGCAGATCCAAAGGACGTCTATGCCTCTCAATTTCCTGAGGAGGAACATGATGTTTCATCGCCCAATCTGCGTGATTATGCTGATTTGCCATCATCTGTCTTTACTCCATCTGATCGTGCTGAAGCCAGTACGCAGACTGATAATTCAGCAAATTTTCGCAGAATTCTTGATGTTCTCTTGGAAATGCGGGGTCAAATATATGCTCCGGGATGCGAAGTTCAGAATTTGCAGACTGCAAGTTAAGCTTCTTCAGTTTCTTTGAATGAACAGATCCAAGCACTTGCTCTTCAGATTCAAGCAAATGCTAAGGGTGAAGAGGTGGCTCAACTGAAGGAAGAGTTGAAAAAGCTGGAAGGCATTGTCCAGTCAATGGGAGATTTCCAGCTTATTCGTGTTCCCAAGCATTCCTGATTCCATTCTCTTTCCATCTCAACCTTTTTTATGATGACAAAAAGGGGGAGAGATGCAAAATTTGAAACTTTGAACTTGAACTACTGATTTATTTTGTTTTGATGTTTGACTTGACTTTTGTGTCTTTTGTGTCTGGATGTGGACTGAATTTGGGATTTGGGTTTGATTGCTTATATTAAGTACTACTGATATCTTATGAATGGCTTTACTCACATGCAAGACTAACCTATTTTCTGTGGTTGCAGATTCTAGTGTTATCATTAAGCCATTTATCTTTATGAGATATTTATATTTGCTTGAGTAATGTTTTGCAGGTCAAAGTTATCCAAATCTGCAGGAAAGTTTTGTCACCATCAAAAAGGGGGAGATTGTTGGAGAAATCTTTCTGGAATATTTTGAAGCTGACAAAACGTTTCCATCAGTCTAGTCTGAAGATTTGCAGACTCTACTATTTAAAGTCTGAAGACCTCCGGACTGCCAGACTCAATTTCTAATCCGTTGAAGAAAGGCTATCCAAAACTGAGTGTTTCATTAAGGATTTGACCTTATCGACTGGAGAAGATCTCTTGGCTAGATATGACATAACGGATTCCTTTATTCGAATCAAGATTGATTAAGGATCTCATGATTGGCGAAGTATACTTAGAAAGGTTTTACTTATGGAAACCGAGATCCTGATTGTATGGGCGAGCAAGATTGATGGGCTATCGACATGTTCTTTAAATAGCTCGAATGATCTTCCTATGTGATTCTATCCAACGGGAATGCTGGAAGAATTCCTTTGGTAAGTGCCAACGGGTATAATGGTATAAAGGAGTATATAAGGAAGACGTTCCAATTGTTCGAGTGTGTGCACGATAGAAGAATTCCAAAGTCTGAAGCTCCTTGTTCTTAGTCAATTCATTTACTGAGCAAAATCTTGTACGCAAAAGAGAGTCTATATTTTGAAATACCTTGAGGAAGTGTGGTAGAGTATCTACACTGTGGAATCAAGGGAAAGCATTGCTGTAACATCTCTTTTGTTCATAGTGAAATCCAGCCGGTGGGCTGTCAGTGCGGAAGAGTGGATGTAGGCTTGGAATAAGCCGAACCACTGTAAACCTTGTGTTCAATTTTCTCTTCCCTACTCTCTGCTTTACTTTGATCATAATTCGTTTTGTTAACCAAAGGAGAACTTCCTTTCTATTGTCTGCCTAGTATTGCTCTCTTATCTCGAGAAATTATTTTTACACCTATTCACCCCCCTCTAGGTGCTTATACTAGCTATATCAACCTGTTGCCTCATGTTCGTGTCCGCGAGAGAAAAAGGCAAAAACTAAGACAGGGAATGAAGTACATTTGATTTTCTGGGTTGCGAGTCTTTCTTTTTCTGGGCAAACAAGGGTTGTAGTTCAACCCCCTTCTTTCTCTGTCTCACTCACTGTTCATCAATAGATTTTT
Source organism: Eucalyptus virginea (assembly GCA_014182375.1). Lineage (NCBI taxonomy): Eukaryota > Viridiplantae > Streptophyta > Magnoliopsida > Myrtales > Myrtaceae > Eucalyptus > Eucalyptus virginea. The sequence goes on along the minus strand of CM024522.1, from coordinate 30,672,483 downwards.
TCGGGTCATTCTCGCATCTGCCTGAGCAATAGCAACAAATTCGAGTCTTGTAATCTGATGATAGTTCAGCGACATATCTTAGCACAGGACTATAATATTTACTCATGCAGATCTCTTCTTGGGAAGATGGTTGGAATGATGTGCCGTGTTCTTTGTAGTATCTGAGCGATGTATGGAGTGTTAACTGTGTAGTTCATCTTTTCGGCTTTTGCCACTCGTCTTCTCAACAACTTTGCGCTTTGTTTGGATTAAGTAAATGCACGTGTTGTGCACGTGAATGTCTTCGTCTCTTTACTGACCAACTTAGCTCCAGGCTCTCACGGGACTAGGAGGCACTTTATTTTTATGGCATTACACGACAAGAATGTTCATAATAGGGCCGTTTAAAAAGTATATTTGATTAATGTCAGGAAAATTACAAAAATGTCAATAAATATATATGCACCTGTACTAATTCAATCTTAAAACTTTTGTGCTAATTGAATTATAAATATTTTCAAACTTTATCAATTCAGTCCATCTTGCTAATTTTGATTCGAAACCATTGATTTGGACATGTAGCATCTTATATAATATAGATGATTTTGATAGGGAGATTTTTTAACAATATTTTTATTTTTTTCAGCGAGGGATTCACGACCCATGCCCAATGGCCAACGAGGCCCCTGCGACCCTCGCCAGCCACAAGTAAAAATGAAAAGAAAAAAAGGAAAAGAGAAGAAAGAAAAAATCAATTAAAAAATTGAAAAAAAAATTAAAATTAAAAAAAAATTGTCATAACATCAATCTTGGTCAACTAGTGTCTACATTAACAATTTCCTACCAAAATTGATTGGATTACTAAATTAACAAAACGTAAAAATTTAGACTTCAATTGGAACAATAGAAAATTTTAAACCAAATTGGCATAAATGTAATTAATTTTTAACCATTTTGGTAATTTTCCCAATTAACATCTAGGGATAACCTACAAATAATTACATGTCTTAAAAGATTAATTGATTTATTTACATTTGATGATGAGCTAGTCGTGAAAAAGAATTTTCCAATTTTTGGAACGACCAAAATAATAAGAACTTCAACCAAGTTTAGAGCTTTGATGAAGCTCCCCAGGGCAATCCTTATTCGCTTTCGGCATTCGTTTTCTGTATCCTCGTTGATAAATCCACAAGTCAAATTCTCATTTATTATAAAGTAATACGTTGAATTGATGATTAATGTCAAGTCACGTAGGCTTGGGTACCCAACTGCCGTGCTCGAGGCATCTAGACTCGAGTTCATTGAGCCAGGCCCAGGTCTCCAGTGCTTGTGCTCAGATTTTTAGTGGCTAAGCCTGAGAAATCCGAGCTACTGCGATCGGGACCCCGGCTGCTGGGCCCGAGTCCCCATAATCCCCAATGCTCAAGGCGAGGTCTTCTTCTCTTTTAACCTATAGCATGTACACTCTGCTATCCTTCACAGAACAGTGAACACCATCTGAGCATTGAGCAAAGTGAAATCTAATTAAAGGTATAACGACTCCATCTGAGCAATTCAAGATCAACCCCCATCTTCTTTGTTTTCAAACAGACGGTGTGTATACTCTGCTCCCTCTCTCGTTCCATTATTGAAAGGTCCAGTAAATAAATAAATAAAAATTCAACAAATCCAGTTTTATTCTAGACAACGACCACTCCCCAGTCGCCCACAGATACAAAGTAAAGAACAAAATGAAATTCTTAAAAAAAGAAAAGAAAAAGAACAAAGTGAACCAGCACTGGGACTGTTAAATGGGTGAGTTGGGTTGGACTCAGGGCTAGGCCGCAAATAATCCGACCTAAATTGATCCATTGAATCCGTTTTGACCAATTTATACTCAATTCAAATTTAACAACTCATATTCGATCCAATCCGCACCCAACACATATATTTACTATTGCGTATGATAATTATGATTATTTTCAAAATATAAATTTCAGGATTGTGTGCACCAGGCCTGCACGAAAAGCTCATCCAGGTGTTACAAGTACGAAGCTTGTCAAACCCATACCCGAACACTATCAGAAAGACAAATCATAGTAATTGATGTTGCTTATTTCCACAAGGAGGAACAAAAGTTTGGTCAAAATAAGTGGGAATGCCTGCTCAGTTGAGCAATTTATCAAACAGACGGGGGTGGTAATGTAGTCCAATCCTAATAACACAATCTCGAATAGCACATTAACACCATCATCGAACCCAACCAAAATTAACAGCAATTTCTAAAACACTAGACCTTGAGACACTAACAAACAACCAAGCTAACAAATCAATTCGTATTCAACCTTGAAACTTCACCAGACCTTGAATATATCACGGAACCCCAATAAGGTCCCACCTAGCCTCCGAACCTGTACAGAGTTAAAGGATAACTTGGTTGGAGAAGGTGAGTACGGCCACGTCTACGAGGGCCGGCTCAAAGATGGTCAAGAGACTGTGGCAAAGGTGTGGAAGGAGGCCAACGCGCATGGGTTCATGAAGTTTGATTCCGAGATACCCCTGCTGAATTTCACACGAGTACAGTCGGTGGAGGCACATCAGCCAAAAGTCAGGAAACGCTTTCTTGGTGAAGAAGAAGAAAGAAATGACGAGTTCGAAGCGAAGACAAACAAGCCTAATTTGAGTGGATGCAGCTTCAGCCATGGATGCAGTCAGCGGTGGCGAGTACAGTTGGCGGATGCCTGTTGGCTATGGATGCAGCAGCTTCCTTGGCTGGAGGGGAGGCGGCGACGGCGGGGGAGGCGGCGGCCACTGTGGTAGAGCAGGACAAAGTGGAAGAAGAAGAGGAGTAGTGGACGACTAAATGCTTGGGGGCGAAGGAGTGGACGAGGATTTGCAGGTAGGTTGGATTGGGTAGAAATGGAGACCCATTTAGAACCACGACAGTTCATGTCCAGAACAACCCATTCATTGAAATTATGGCAACCCATTTCTAGCCCATTTCATCAAAGATGGTTTAAAAAAATGGGTCATCAACATTTTTTGACACCTAGCATAGGAGCATGCACTACCATTATTGTCGTAATTAATTTTCTCGTGCAAGGGATACATAATCCTTCGCTTCAATCTATTCCTAATGAAGGGCATCAGCAGAAATCAACAAGTGTTTTCAATTCAGCACAACAATATTCCTAACTAATTTCATAGAGTCAAACGCATGAGCCATAAGATTCGAATATATATCAAAATCGATATCCTCAGAGATTAACTCTGAAGCCAATGGATTTATCCAACCTACGAATCAAAGAGGCGGAAAAGATGTTTTCGCTCAAATCTAAGACTATGTTCATACTAGCGTGGTCCTGGCATTTCAGCGAACAGATAATATGCACTCGATCCGAGAGAACAAACCCTCGGCAAAATAGTGAGGATCGCAGCCAGTTTCAAGCTCGCAAGAACTAGCTCCGTGGCCGCTGCTTTCATTCTCATACATCTAAAGCAGAGGATATGGTTCTATCTAGCAAACGGTGATTACCTACAACGATGACCGATCAGCATTGAACAAAACAGTCGCGTAATCCATTTCGAGGGCTGGAATCTGTGAAGGAGTCAACCGTGGCCACTGGCGCCCGAAAAACAGGGGTTGCAGGGCAAACTTGGAGTGGCAATGGAAGTGACGGAAACCAGCGACGGCGATGTTTCTCCGGCAATTAAGGACGATAGCCTCTGAAAATACTGAGGAAAAAAATCAGCGCAATTAATTGAGTCAAAATCGGAAACTAAGGAAAGAGAAAGGACTCAGCTTAGAATCAGTAGCAGCGATCAAGTGATGCAGAGCGGGAATTTGGAATCCGAGTTTGGCCAGACTCTACTTGAAGCTGTTCTCATTTCTTATTCAATTCTTTCTATGATCGGAGCTCTAAGAAATTCGCTCAACTTCTTCCTCAATCAGACGAACCGATAGTATTAGGTTTGCTGAAACCGTCGAGATGAAGATTCGATCGTCGAAATCCTTGAGCGAGGAAGAGCCAAAGATCAGCTTCGATTCTGCAAAGGTCGAGTCGAGAAGAAGGAGATGCGCAGGACTGCTTCAGAGAAAACTCCAGGTTCAGAGCAGGCGATGGAGGAGAAGAACAGCGCCTCCAACGACTTCAGCAATGGCGTCCGAAAGACGGAGCGTAACAGAGCACCACAGCTCGGAGTCGGGAAGCGGCCAACGGCGGCGGTTGGCGGTCGCCAGGGAATCCTTCGCTTTGACCTCATCCAGATGGGCCCTCTGTTTCACGGACTTAATTATTCTTACGGGCTTTTGGGCTGCTGGGTTTAAATTGTTGGGTTCATTGATGGACTGAAGTAAATGGTTTTGAACTTTGGGCCGCATGCGAATCTGGGCTGTGCGAACTGGGCTTGAACGATCTGGTTTAGTGGGCTGACGTCTGATGGGCTTAGTTTGAATGAACTGGACAGCACGAATGGGCTTCACTGCATGGATCTGGGCCGCAGTCCAGATATCTAATAAGCCTTTCCTTTTTCCTTTTTTTTTTTTTGGGTATTTCGCAAAATATGTGTATTTCGCATATCAACAAAAATTCACGTGTCAAAAATACAAAACTATGTCTGCAAAAGGTCGTGGAATGTCGTCTTCTGAAGTCGTGATTTATTCTGTTTGCCTATATGTTCTCCATTTTTGTTCATTGAGAAGGGTTGCTCATCTAGCGTAAATTTTTTTATGACCATCATTTGCTAGGCTCTCTGCTACAGGCAGTTGTTGCCCAATATGGCCAGACGGCCTTCTTAAATCACATTATTACAGGAGGTATCATGCTGATTATGATGCACCAGATCACGATGGAAGAAGTCCTCTTCATTGGTGTGTCAAAATTGCTCTATATGTTTAGTCGCACAAACGTCATGAAACTGCTTTCACAAAGTTGGCGGCACTCATCCCTAATTTTCTATACGATTTAAATCTTAATATTTAACCAAAATTTAGGTGTCGATAGATATGATTAATGATTATTGTTTCAGTGGCATTCCTATAAAATTATCATGAGCATTGCTTCGCATTGCAATGGTTGGTTGAATTTAACAGTGTCCAACCTAATGTCTCCCATGAAGCAAAAGAAAAAATGTGATTCCCCTGTTCCTTTTTATTTGCTTGCTCTGTGCATCTCGAATTATTTCCCATAATCACTTTAGAAACTATACCTTATGTTGGGAATAACGGATTCCTGAAAACCGGATTCGACACTGAATCGAACCCCTAAATCAATGCGGAAGACGAAGCCCGGGAAAAACCACGCATCACCGATCGTAAAGCACACCACGGATTCGAGCGTACCTTGTTAGCCAAAGATTAAACACCGACGCCGATTGAGGAAGAAAATCCGGTCGAATTCGATCCGATGAAGCCTTGAAGGGAAGAATTAGAAGCCGTATGCCTACTGTTCCTTTTTGAGAGAGAAAACGCGCGGGAGAGAAAAGACGTGCGTAATTTCTGATTCCAACAGACGTCTTCTCTCTCTCTCTCTCTCCCTTTTATACCCCCTTCTTTCCACGGGCCATATTCTCGTGGGCCGGGCTTTCTGGGCCCAACTTGGGTGGACAGGGCCTTAAGCCCAAATCAAATAAAGCCTTCACCTTGTAATGTAAGAAAAGCATAAATGACTAGAATATGTTCTTGAAGTTTCATTTTTTCCCCTTCACTTTAGTTTGATAGTACAAAGATGAGATTGTAGAGGACACTTTCGCTTTTTCTTCTCTCATTTTCTGGGTTTGAGTTCTTTTCTTCCAGCAAAGAGGTTTCTTGTTCCAAGTGTTTTTTTACCCTGGCCAATAAAACTTGACATGCTCCTCAGCTTGGACTATGCTTTCTACGACAAGCCTGCCTTCACTTTAGACCAGAATCGCCATGTTTTATCCTCGGGATAGAAACTTTTGAAGAAAATCTGTCTTCTTCTTAGTGTTCAGTGCTAAAAAAATGATTTTTTTTTGTGTTCTACTTTGAGAGCAAATTCGATGTCTCACTAAATGCATTTCCTATTGTGTTTGTCTTCCACTGAGAAACATGTAATCGTAGTATATTCTCAAACCAAATAGGAAACTCATTTTTCATTCTTATTTCACTAAAGATAAAAGTAAAAATAGTTGGGCTACATTTTACTGCCAACATGATGTAAAAATAATAAGCGTACCCCGGAGTTTGGCCTAAGATTAAGGGTATAAACAGATAATAAGGGAGACAAAAAAGGGGCTAAGTAAAATTTTGTGTGATCACTGGTAATTATTTAAAAAATTAAATTATTATATGAATGCTTAGTTCAATATTTAAATCTTTTAACTCATGATTGAGGGATCAGTCGACCAATTTATAGAATTGATGGTAACAAATGAAATCAGATTTGTATGGATAATTCCGGTCACAACCGAAAAAACTTAATATCATTTCTCTCTTTCCCTTTCTAGCTAAGCTCATCCACCTCCGCGATCGCTCCGCCATGGCCCCCGCTGACTTCTCTGATCGTTATCACCATCATCATCCGCGCACCACTACCTTGCAATTCATACATGACACATACTTGCTTGGAGGAACCCATGAGAGGAAAACATGGTCTAATTTCTTTTTCTGAATGCCAAATAGATCATCGGTCTTTAACTTACTCTTCAAGTGAAAGAAATGGATCACAATAATCAATAATTCCCTTTTCCTCGAATAAATTATTGCAATAAATCTGAACATGAATTTGACAATCCGACCAGTTTATTTAGGTCCGAACACAATTTGAGCGAGGATGAGCAAAGCATATTTCTTTTTCATCCCAGATCAAGAAAATTTAAAATTATCATGCCTGAGCCTGGGTAAGGATTTTAAGCTCATTACCGAATGAAAAAAATAATTCAAAGACAATGCTGTTGCTGGTGAAAAAAAAAAAAAAAAAAAATCTTACAAAATTGACACACAAAATAGCACGTAGACTACACTGGATGATTAAATGATCAAGTACACAGATTTTGTAAATTAGTAGCACCGTTGGAATCTGCGTAGGATGCTTCTTAAATAAGTCTCTCTCCAATGTCTTGATCAAACTTACCTTATTTATAGCCCCTAACTACATAACAAATCATCGTAGGAGCATCGAATCAATGTCTGAAATCATGTATCCTTACCCTTCTGCTCCTCTACCACCACGACCAGCTCCTCCTCGCCGTCCTCCTCAATGGAAATATCATGTCTACGTGAGTTTCCGAGGCAAGGACCTGAGGAAAAACTTCATGTCACGCCTCTTCCATGCTTTGAATCAGGCCTCTATCCAATACTTCAGGGAAGCAACTTTTTGGTCCGCTTGACAATGAAATAAAATGAAAAAAATAGAAATCTATTCGGACCACCTAGTGTCTCTCTCTTCCCCTCCGTCCACACCACCTCTGAGCTTGACCACTGCCATCGCCCGGCGCCGCATCCAGGCCAACACTGCTAGGTGTCCAAACTGAGCCACTCCCTCTATCATGTTCGTCTTCCTCCGAACTAGGCCTGGAGCCATGATGACCATGTCCCTCCGTCATGAGACGAGCACAAAGACTGGGACTTCCAGATTTTGAGCTTGTCCATGGCCATGAGCCTTGATGGTGAGGTCCATTCGTCTTCGGCCACCAGCCAGATCTGGTTGCTTCGCCTTCTTGCCATCACCATGGCTCATGATCTGGTCTTCAGCTTCGTCTTACTCAGTTTGTCTTTGGCGTCGCAGTCCTTTGTACGTCTGCTTGTCTTCAACTTCGGTTTCCACTGTTTTTGTTTTGAGCTCATAGTGTAGCAGTGGCCCATTCCGGTCGTAGCAGCCAAGGAGAGCAAGGCTCGTGTCTGTGGACGAACCCCCTCACCGATCATGGACCAGCAACGTCATTATTCAGATTTGGTCGGCTCCGTCTTCCGCCATGGTTCCAAATCTGCTTGGAGCAGATCCGCGGCAATGAAGGTAGAGGGTGTAAACTTGCCGCTGGGTGTGATGGCCATGACGTCGCGAAAGGCTCGGGGATGGAGGTGGTGACAGCTTGAGCGGAGGCAACGGTACGGCGATGCCTGTCATGGTGGACGAAGAGAGAGAAATGAAGTTTTTAATTTTTATAGGGAGAAGAACACTATAAATGCATTCACTTATGTACTACCCTCATTTTGGTGCCACAATTTTTCACCGAATCACTTAAATGTCACTTAAAAAAAATGATCATAGAAGTGTCAACTTCGACATGAGTCGCTAAAAATCTGACATGGTTATATCTTATTAATTTATCAATCCTACGTGGCTTGCCATCATGTCAGTCAATATATAATCTCTAAATAACATCGTGTAGCAAGTTAGAAAATGATTATTTCAATGCTGTCAATCATTATAAAAAAGTGATCACTTTAGTGTTGATTGTTGTTGTTAAAATAAAGTGATCATTTTAGTGCCAAAAAAACCTTTAAACGACTTCGTATAGTAAGTTAAGAAGTGACTACTCCAGTGCTAGTCATTGTAAAAAAATGATCACTTCAGTGTCTATCATTGTTATAAATTGATTCCTTTAGTGTCAACCTTGACGAAAAAATTATCACTTTTTTTTTTTTTTTTTTTGGCCGGGAAAAAAATTATTACTTCAATGCCAAAAAATGCCACATTAGATAAAATTTTCAATTATAAAAGTTACGTAATTTCTATAGTCAAAATTTTTGTTAGAAAGACTTAAGTAATCATTTTTCTCCGATTTTGGCATTTAAGTGAGCTAACAAAAAGTTGTGATATCAAAGTAAATGCCGTACACAAGTTAATGCACTTTTTGTGTCATTCTCCCAATTTTTATATGTGTCTATGCTTCAAAGACAACACGAGAGAAGATATTGGGGAAGACATGGAATCCAAGCTTTTCAAAGCCAATTGGCATGCAAGGATTGCCCTAATCGTGTTCTCCAGGAACTAGGCCGACTCAAAGTGGTGCATGAACGAGCTAGTCGAGATTCTAGAAAGGTTCTTGGGTAGCTTGATATGATACCATCTTGTATGTTAGTACACGTCCATCACTGGGGTGGATCTATTTGGAATTTTGGACCCTGGTTGGAGGCCCTTTGCAATTGTGGCAATTAGATTTGTATGTCATTTGTATTATCAACAGTTATGATGGCTTTGATCTATTTGGATTTCTTCATTTGTGAGAGGGCACATTATGATTACGGGCCTTCTACTTTAATTTTTTGCTTTTCCATATATTTTACACAATAAATATTTTCACCAGTATATAAATTGGAACATTTTGAAATCTTCCCCAAATTAAAACACTGCCCCTCAAAATTATTTCAATTTTTGCAAATTCAACCGATACTTTCTTTTATATAAGTTGCGATGAATCAAAACTAGCTAATAAGTAAAGTGTGACTAAATTGTTAAATTTTACTTTTTCTATTTTGGAAAAGTAAACAAATATAGATCTATACTTATTCGTATGTCTCGTGATAATAGTCACAACGAAAAAGACTTTTTTTTTGTCGTTAGTACATTAATGGTTGTATATACCATTACACATATTAATGGGGAACGTTTTTCCTTTCATCAAAATTCACTAATCATTTCTAAATAATTATGTGTGCAACAAGTGTTTGCACACATTTTCTAAAAGTTACTAAATGTTTCAAAACTAGTAATTTCATAGCCTAAGCATTCTCATTTCTCAATGAAGAAAAATTAAGATTTTTACTGTGATCAGAATTCATTCACATGATGATCGGTAGTCGACTTTCACACAACACAGAAACAATCTTGGAGCCGCACTCAGTCGATTTTCCCCTCCCCAAATGCTCCTTCCCGACCGTCGTCCTCCATTCGAATCCTCGTCCTCTCCGAACCAGTCCGACCCTCCAATGGCGCTGAGAATCCACGTCCTTCCCCTGCACGCCCTGCCCCGGCCCCCGAAATCCCGCCTCCTCCCCCTCCGTTTCGACCCCCGCAAGCCGCTCCCCGCCTCCGTGTCGTGCGGGGCCAAGAGGCCCACCGGCGACGCCGAGATCGCGTCCGCCTTGGCGGAGGAGGTCGCGAGGGTGCACGCCCGAAAAAAGCGAAGGACAAGGCCCCGAGGAAGGGCCGGGCCCTCCTGTTCGCCGAGCTCTGCGGCTACTTCTCCCCGAGGGAGGACGAGCTGAGGAGGAGGTGGGAGAGGATGGAGGACGGCGAGCGGAGGGATATGGCGGCGGAGTTCGTGTCGAATTGGAGCGCCGATTTCCATCCCCTGTCCCCGAGGTCCGTCGTGGAGATGGTCGAGGAGCACCTGCGGCAAGAAAAGAAGCCGTCTTTCTCGGACGATTCGGCGTTTTTTCCTAGTTTGAAGAGATTGATGGGCTTGGGCGAGAACAAGTGAGCGTGTCTTGGGAGGGTACGGTTTTGTCGGGGGTAAGTGCTTACTCGCTTTGCATTTTCTTCCTTCTTGTTCGGATGGGAGGAGCAAAGTAGTGAGTTTTGATCAATTGACTGTACATGTTGTTGGAAGATATGATTATGTAATTTTGTATGATATTGAATCTAGTTTATTTTAGGATTAGAAAGATAGGAAAAGATAAGAGAATATTATTTTTCCTTTATTATTTCTTTCTTTTGTAATTAAATACACGATACTTTTGTACAGAAATTACATTCAATTTGAATGAAGAAACAATTTCTTCCTTCTCGTCTCTGGTTCCTCACGAATCTAGTAGCTACATCTCCTTTTGTGACATGGTATCAGAGCCATCTGTGGTTCTGAACTAATCTTTTTGCTTCCGCTCCGATTACCTCGCGAAGGAACTCCAAATTCCAGAGAAGTGTTGCCATAGGAATCAATCTTTTTGATTGCCTAATTGAGGAACCACATCTGCAAAAGAGTTACCGGAGGAATCATTTTTTCTTTCAACATGACAAAGCCGCAAGACCTTACCTCACCTCCAGTCGACCAATCTGCAACAGGAGCTTCGCTGCAAGCCGAAGGAAACCAAGACTCATCCACTGTAATTCCTACATCAGAACAACAGGAACAACAGATCCAGACTCACGCGCAATGGCAACAATAGGCTCAGGCTAATCTGGGGCAACCTTTCGCAGGCTACCCTTACCAATGGATGCCGTATCCATGGTTCCATGGGCCGATCCCCAATGCATCATCGCCTGGTTATCAAAGCAGCGCGCGAGCCGATGGAAGTCTACCAACCGATGAAGGGGCAAATTCAACCATTGGCCCGGAGCAGACGGGCGGAGCGATTGGACCGGGTATGGGAACGAATCCCTACCCGGATTTTCACAATGCGGGTCACGGATTTGGGTTCAGCCGTCCGGGTCAGGGAACAAATCCCTACCCGAACCCTACGCCCAATTTCTTTCCATATCAAATTCTTGCTGCCAGTAGCCGGCCGGAACCCGGCGATCCTCTTTATACAACAAATGGCGACGGACCAGAGTTAAAGATCATCAGTCAGCAGCTAACGGGTGCTGACAACTACTCGAGTTGGTCGCGCGAGTTCCGGCGGGCACTAGTAACAAAGGATAAAGAGGTTTTTATAGATGGAACATTCCCGACTCCGTCCGACGAGCGAAGGGCACGGCTTTGGAGGCGATGCAACCAGTTGGTGAGGACCTGGATTGGTAACTGCATCGCACCCGAAGTCGCGGCCGCACTTCCCCCGACGGAGGATTCGAAGAAAATGTGGGAAAATATACAAGAGATGTTTGGAAAACTTGATCAAATTAAACTTTTCTCGCTTACCCAACAAATTTCAGATCTGAAACAGGGAAATATGACCGTCGCAACGGTATTCAACAAACTTTCGGCGCTGTGGAACGAATTGGAAGCAGCCGAAGAAAAGTTCGACTGGCCCGATTACGTCCAGCAACAGTATAAGAAAATGCGAGAAAGAGAGAAGACGACGCGGTTTCTCCTCATCCTCAACGAAACGTACCTGGCTTTTCGATCTCTAATACTCACCATGGAGCCCATGCCGAGTCTCGGCCGAATCTATCAACTCGCCATACAGGAGGAAAGCCAACAAAGATCAGCGGACCATGGCAAGGGAGGAGACGGAATCGCCCTAGCGGCAAGGAGCCAGATCCGTCACTCGAAGAACACGGGGAGAGGAAGAGAGGCGGATCTAGGGTTAAGCGAAAACCCTAGATCGTTTATAAGGAAGACAGCGGATGGTGCGGATTATTTCCAGCAATCGGACGGCCACCATTTCTTCCTGGGAGCGACAGGATCCGACGGTGCGCGTGGCTTCAACGTGGCTGGATCAGACGGCTCCCGATCAGCGCACTTCCATGGGCCAGATGGGCCTATTTCCCACGGAAGTTTCTTCGCCGGATCAGATGGTCCGTATGGGCCCATTTCGGCCCAAGCTCTTCAGCCCACGACCAGGGCTTCATTTGGTGCGAAAATTAATGGGCCAAAAGGGAAAGGTAAAATGTATTGTGATTACTGTAAACGACCGCACCATACAATTGAAAATTGCTGGAAATTACATGGAAAACCAGGAGAAAAAGAAAAAGGGAAATTTTCATCAGCTTTTCAGGTGTCGGGTCAATCCATGGGAAAGTCAATTACCCATGAGCAATATCACGAGCTGATGGAAGCGTTGAAGAAATTGGATGCTACGGATAAGGGTGGCAGTTTCACAGGTGCGTCTTATTGTCTGATGAATTCAATATCGAAGAATGCATGGATTATTGATTCGGGTGCTAGTGACCACATAGTCTGTGACAAAGCTTTCCTTTTCAATATTACTAAGCTGTCTTTCCCCACATCAATACAACTTCCTAATGGACACACCACTAGGGTCACCATGACTGGCACTGTGAAACTTAGCTCCTTTATTACCCTTCGAAATGTGCTTTATGTTCCTGATTTCCAATTCAATCTAATCTCAGTTGCCCGAGCTTGTCAAGAAAATTCATGTCAAATCATTTTCCACTCTGATAAATGTTTCTTTCAGGCCCCTTCAACTGGCAAACTGATGGGCTTGGGTAGAGTCATTCAAGGATTGTATTTTTGGATGGAATTTCCACATTCTTTTAATTTATCTCCTGTTGAATCATTGTGTAATGCTACTACCAATGATATGAATTTCCTTAATCATAAGAGATTGGGTCATAGTGCATCCTTTCCTTGTCCTGAATGTCCCATTTGCCCCTTGGCAAAACAAACACGTGCTCCTTTCCAAAATAGCACTTCCCGAGCAGATGACATTTTCTCTTTAATTCATGCTGATGTTTTGGGGCCTTATCACACCTTGAATCATGATGGGTCCCGATTCTTTCTTACAATCGTAGATGATTACTCTCGTGCAACTTGGATATTTCTCATGCAATCCAAAAATCAAGTCTTTTCTCACTTAAAGACTTTTCTTTCCTTATCCAAGACCCAATTTCGAAAAACAATTCGTCGAATACGCACTGATAATGGGAGAGAATTTTTCAATGCTGAGTGTGCATCCTTATTTTCTCTATATGGAATCTTGCATGAGAGTTCCTGCACATACACACCACAGCAAAATGGGGTTGTTGAAAGAAAGCATCGTCATCTCTTAGAAGTAGCAAGAGCACTTAAATTCCAAGCTTCCATTCCTGAAAATTTTTGGGGAGATTGTGTGGTCACAGCAGCATATCTAATCAATCGCATGCCATCACGCATTCTAAAAGGGAAGGCACCTTTCGAGTTATTATATGGGAGGAAACCGGTTCTGAGTCATCTCCGAGTTTTTGGGTGCTTATGCTATGTGACTACAATGGGACATAGAGATAAGATGGCACCTCGTGCTAGACAATGCATATTCATGGGTTATCCAACATTGCAAAAGGGATATCAACTCTATGCACCATCTACAGGAGATTTCTTTGTAAGCAGGGATGTTGTCTTTCATGAGGATGTTTTTCCTTTTTCAAAATTTACTTCCTTATCTGAAGATGAGAAGACAGTACATAGACAATTCTTATTGGAGGAGGATTTATCTTCTGGAGGAACGTTGATTATTACTTCTCCTCCAAAACCAGCTGAAATCTTGTCTCCAATGCCTCCTGAAAATGCTATAGAAGAGCCAGCACCAGCAGAACCAGCACAGTTGGGGGATATTCCAGAAACCAGAATCACTGATGAATCATCCTCAACACCACATGAACCACAGCGACGCTCAAGTCGAGCTACTCGTCCACCTACTTGGACGAAAGATTATGTATGTGGCTCTTCAAGATCATCAGGTACTCGTTATCCTATCTCATCTTATATTTCCTTTGATCGGTTATCATCAGAACATCTCTGTTGCATAAGCCGCATTTCTGAAGATCGAGAACCTTCTGGTTATAATGAGGCCAAAGATGATCCTCGTTGGCAGAAGGCCATGGAATTAGAATTGCATGCCTTGATGGAGAATCATACTTGGGATGTTGTGTCTTTACCTGCTACTCGCAAAGCAATTGGCTGTAAGTGGGTGTATAAGATTAAATATAGAGCAGATGGATCTGTAGAAAGATACAAAGCCCGGTTGGTAGCTAAAGGCTTCACACAACAAGAAGGTTTTGACTACCATGAAACCTTCTCGCCTGTCGCAAAGGATGTCACAGTTCGTGCCTTTCTATCTGTTGCTGCATTTCGTGATTGGCCACTACATCAAATGGACGTCCATAATGCCTTCTTGCATGGTGACCTCGATGAGGAAATATATATGGAGCTTCCACCCGGATTACGGAGACAGGGGGAGTCGAAGGTATGTCGTCTCTGCAAATCTCTTTATGGATTAAAGCAAGCATCTCGACAATGGTACGCCAAGTTCACCAATGCACTTATGGCCGCTGGTTTCAAGCAGTCCAAGTACGATTATGCCTTATTCACTTGGACAAAAGGTATGTCATCTATTTATTTGATGATCTATGTTGATGACATACTTATCATGGGAAATGATGATTCTGCTATAAAGAAACTCAAAGAGTATTTGCATTCCACTTTTCATATCAAAGACTTAGGCCCACCTAAGTATTTTCTTGGAATTGAGATAGCTCGTTCAAATCAAGGGATCTCATTAAGTCAGCGGAAATTTGTAATGGAGATCATATCAGAGGCAGGACTATCAGGCTGTAGACCATCAGTTATCCCTTGTCGCGACCTACCCTCGGGGGGAGGGAACAGGTTTAGGGGTATTGCCTCAGGACGGGCCTAAGGCCCATAATTAGGCGTGAGCTCTCCCAAGCTTATACCCCGCGTGATGTTGGGATATATTTTAGGAATTTTGCACAAAAGGAGTCACCACTAGCCTATTGGGGTCGGCTAGAAACCAAGTGAGGCATGGGAGCGTGCCTCACTTCCTACGCAACCGAGAGAATCTAGGTTCGGGGACTTGTTTACACTAATTAACCAATTAGTGTCCTTTCGGTACCTAATCTTGTTCATTTTAACAAAATGATTTTTCACGGCAGTTTGAATTGATTTTATACTTATCCACTAACATATGAGGTGATCATGCGGGTGCGCAATCATTAAAGTAATAATCATAACTATCAAGATCTTAATTGCCATAAAATTAAACACATGCAATCAAACATAATTAGATATGCAAATTAAACATGCAACATAATCAATATACGAGCACATAAAGGTCTAAATACGCTAAAATGGCAATATATGGCAAGTCCTAATCAAACCCCATCATTTTTGGATTTTCAAAATTTTTGATTTTTAATTTTTAATTTTTTAAAAAAATTAAAGAAAAATAACTAATTTCTAATTTTTAAATATTTTTTTGGATTTCCGAAATTGTTTTAAATTTTTAAATAATTTTTTTAAAAAAATAATTTTTTAAAAGAAAAATAACTAATTTCTAATTTTTAAAATTTTAAATTATTTTTTTTATTTAAAAAGGTGAACCGGGTCGGGTTCGGTTCGACCCGACCCGGTCAACGCTCCGACCGGACCCGAGTTCGGTCCAAAGGGGCGGCCCGACCAGCCTTGGTCGGGCCTTTCTTTGGTTCGGATCGGGCCCAACCAAATGGCCCAATCTCTTTTATTTAAAAATGAAGCCCACAACTCCCTAAGCCCACAAGCTCTTAAATCCCTAAGCCCGCAAGGAAAACAGCCCAAGCCCAAAAGCAAAAAAAAAACTAAACTTAGCCCAAATCGTTCAAAAAAACCCTACCCGTTTCACCTTTGCTCGACCCGGCCAAGACCCGGTTCGCCTCCTCTCACCCCCCCGCTCTTTTGCGGCGCCGGAGGAGGATGGTCGGGACGCCGACGACTCGGCGACGCGGCGCGGTGGGCGGCGAGACGACAGCAGCAGCAGGCAACGGGGACGGCGATGCGTCGCGGGCGGAGACACTTTGCGGGGCTGCGTCGGGTTGCGGGCGAGGAGCGGCGTCGGGCGGCGGGAGCTCGAACGGCGTCGAGCTTAGAGGGCGGCGGCGAGGACGGCATCGGTTTGAGGCGACGAGAATTGCGATGGCGGCGTCGCGGCTTCGGGCCGCAAGAAGCGGCGTTCGGAAGGCGGCGGCACGACGGCGTCGAGCAGCAAGGAGGCGACTCGGGGCTGGTGCTGCGTGTTGGACCGAGGCGGAGGCGTGCGGTGACTCGGTGACGGGGGCGGGATGTCGGCTTGGGCGAGGGCTGCAACGGCGACAAGCGTCCCGAAGCTCCGGCCACCGCGAAAACAGCAACTACGGTGGTGGAGTCCCCGGCGTCGCTCGAAGGGTAGCAGCTCGGACAACGTCAGGGACAAAGGAGGGGCGACGGAGCTCGATTGATTCCAGATCTGGCCTTTGCCCGACCCCCGTCCTCAGATCTGGGTCTCCAGACCTCCTCCGATCTCCTTCCTCTCTCAGTTGGTCAGCGTCAGGACTACATTGTAGCAGATAGTGGTGGGCGACAGCGACTCGGCAGAGATCTGGTGCGCGGACGGCGACAAAGGGCGGGGGACGGGGCGCGAGCTCGCAGGTGAAGCAGGGGCGCGAGCTCGCGGGAGGGGATGAACTCCGGCTGCTGGCGGAACGGCGGCCGACTCGGGTGGAGCGGCGACGACGTGAGGAGGCTCGGACGGCGTCGGAGACACCTCCTCCTTCCTCCCCGGTTTTTCCCCCGTCCTCTCTCCCCCGTTCCTGTCTTCTTTTATTGCTAGGGTTTCACCGAAAATGGAGGAGGGAGAAAGCGGCATGGGCCGGGCCAAGGCGAAATCCGGCCCGGCCCCTTCCATGTCTTTTTTCTATTTTTTGTTGTATTGTTCTTTTTCTTGTTTTGTTATTTTTCTTTTTTTTTTCTTTTTCTCTAATTTTTTATGTATTGGAAAATAAAAATTAGGTGTCAACAACTGCCCCTCTTTGAATGTAGCCTCGAAGGGGTTGCAATCAAAGACAGAAGACACCTAATTATTTGGGCAATAGAAAGACCCCAGGTGCATATGCACGTATTAGGTCGACAAAAATGACTCATAACTATAGAAACGCGTCTTGTCAATAAGGTGAAGAAAGACTTCGAGCTATAGAAGCCCACCGAGTCATAAAAAGTGAGGAAGACTCCAGGATACAAGGCTTTCCGGATCATAAGAAATGAGAAAGACTCAAGGATACAAGGCTTTCCGGATCATAAGAAGTGAGGAAGACTCCAGGATACAAGGTTCTCCGGGTCATAAGAAGGGTGGAAGACTCCAGGATACAAAGCTCTCCGGGTCATAAGACGGGTGGAAGACTCCCGGGATACAAGGCTCTCCGGGTCATAAGAGGTGAGAAAGACTCCGTGGATACAAAGCTCTCCGGGTCATAAGAAGGATGGAAGACTCCATGATACAAAGCTCTCCGGGTCATAAGAAGTGAGGAAGACTCCGGGATACAAGGCTCTCCTAGGTCATAAGAGGTGAGAAAGACTCCGGGATACAAAGCTCTCCAGGTCATAAGAAGTGAGGAAGACTCCAGGGATACAAGACTCTCCGGGTCATAAGAGGTGAGAAAGACTCCGGGATACAAGGCTCTCCGGGTCATAAGAGGTGAGGAAGACTCCGGGATACAAGGCTCTCCTGGTCATAAGAAGTGAGGAAGACTCCGGGATACAAGGCTCTCCGGGTCATAAGAGGTGCGGAAAGACTCCAGGATACAAAGCTCTCCGGGTCATAAGAAGGATGGAAGACTCCAGGATACAAAGCTCTCCAGGTCATAAGAAGTGAGGAAGACTCCAGGATACAAGGCTCTCCGGGTCATAAGAGGTGAGAAAGACTCCAGGATACAAAGCTCTCCGGGTCATAAGAAGTGAGGAAGACTCCAGGATACAAGGCTCTCCGGGTCATAAGAAGTGAGGAAGACTCCAGGATACAAGGCTCTCCGGGTCATAAAAAGGGAGGAAGACTCCAGGATACAAAGCTCTCCGGATCATCCAGGTCATAAGAAGTGAGGAAGACTCCAGGATACAAGGCTCTCCGGGTCATAAGAGGTGAGAAAGACTCCAGGATACAAAGCTCTCTGGGTCATAAGAAGTGAGGAAGACTCCAGGATACAAGGCTCTCCGGGTCATAAGAGGTGAGAAAGACTTCAGGATACAAGGCTCTCCGGGTCATAAGAAGTGAGGAAGACTCCAGGATACAAAGCTCTCTGGGTCATAAGAGGTGAGGAAGACTCCAAGATACAAAACTCTCCAGGTCAATAGAAGTGAGGAATGATTGAGGTCTCATCGTGTAAAAACGAGTTTTGACTAGGTATGATAGACTCATCGTGTACAAATGGGTTTCGACTGGGAGGCGGACAAGCGTGGTTTACAGATGAACCCACTAATCTTGGAAATGACATGGTTTAAGGTTAACCATAAACCTTTGGAGATGGCATGGTTTAAGGCTAACCATGAACCTTTGGTTTTTAGGGAAGCACCTGCTAACCCCTTAGAAAACTGCATGGCTTCACTGATGAATCCTGTTAAACTCAACTTGAGCAAATGTCATTAGAGACATATTGACAATATTGCAGCAATAATTGAACAAAATAATCAAACTAAGTCCGACTGCTTTAGAAAAACATTCGATGTCCATCAGCCTCATATGGCGCAAAACTATCATCTTGCTCGTGGATATATCATTAATCATCAAATTCTCTAGGAGACAAGTTCTCATCAGAATGGCTACGACTCGAGAAAAAGGTTCATTAAGCATG
This sequence comes from Eucalyptus virginea, assembly GCA_014182375.1. Taxonomy (NCBI): domain Eukaryota; kingdom Viridiplantae; phylum Streptophyta; class Magnoliopsida; order Myrtales; family Myrtaceae; genus Eucalyptus; species Eucalyptus virginea. The sequence goes on along the minus strand of CM024522.1, from coordinate 30,653,377 downwards.
CCAAACTAGAGCTTCTTAGTCAGAAAGGGTTTCTCACGCACTCTCAATAAAATGGCTACTTGATCACATCCATTCATGTGGGAGATAATTGGTTGCTGAAGGTATCTGACATAACCTACGTTGAAGGTTTCCGGAAACATTCGCAATGAGCACAATATGATCAATCAAAAAGGTCTTTTGAAAGGACCGCAATATAGGCTCGGTTAGGGCTTACACAAAGGAATTATTGCTTTGAGGCCAATAAATGAACATTTGTCATTATCTTCATTGGGTTTACAAGTCGAGAGCTTAGAAGATAAGACAAGATAGAATTACTTCCACTCCTTCAAGCAGTAGCTTCTTTGTGGTATTCTCATTTTCACTCAAATTATCCCAATCAGAAGAGGCTTCGGAAAAAGGGTATATAATGTTGGCTCGGGAAAGGCTCGAAAGGCTTAAAACTTTCAATAGGGTCTTTAAGAGTCGGTGATCATCATGGCATCATGACCAAGTCACTTGATCTTTCCAAATCATCTGGCTTTTGAAATACAACGCATCTCGAAAGTCCATTGGCTAATCACTTATGCATGAGAGCTTTGCTCTTTTCTCTAATTTCCTTTGTCCTTTGAAATGGATTTTTTCGCAGGCACTTGGATTTTGATAATTTTTTTTCACAGAAGATGCGGCCTTTTGGCTCTTTTTCTTAACGGGCATTGGCCTTGCTTTTACCAGGCACACTGCTTTTTCATGCCCCCTAGTTTGTCGAGCTTTTTGCTCTTTGAACTTTGGTAGCTCTTATGACTTTCGAGATGCTTTTCACATTTCCTCGTGATTGCCAATTATATTTGGTCAATTCTTATGCCTTGCCCCAGTGAAGGGAGATGACCACCGCTCGGGGTTCGGAAATGAATAATCAGGCCCAAATTGGTTAAAGCAATGGATATTAGTGTTTGGGTAGAGAAGGAAGTGCTCTTCTTCACCTTGGGATAAGTCAAGCTCTAATGAGAATTCCTCTGAAGCTATCACTAGAAGATTGATGCAAGTGAAAGTAATAGAATCTTTCTCAATCTTTCGCTCTACAACATGATCATAACCCTCTATGCTGCTGCAATGTAAGGTCGTCCTCGACAAGGGTACTTTGAAGGATCTTTTTTTTTGGCCCAAAGGGATAGCAAGAGATTAGTGCAATGCTTGGGATTGATGAAGGAAACACCTTTATCATTTCGATCTTTATGCTCAATGCGAATGAATCATTCGTCCTAAGAGAAGGTCTCTTTTCACTCAACTCTCAAAAGTGTTTGAAGGACGTGTTTGGAAATGAGCTTGCCTTTCTTCATCCTAAGCACTTCTTGTTTGGCATGGTTAACATTTCCATTTCACTCTGCCGAGATCATCTGAGTAGATCAATCTCCATAAGGAAATTTGATTTTAAATGAATAATCCTCAAGACGAGAAAACAATTTTGAGATAAAAGAATACTCGAAAAGTTTGTAGAAATTTTTTCTTTTCTCATTTTTGTGCTTGTCTCTAAGAAAGCGCCTAAGGTTTTTTTTTTTTTTTTTTTTTTGTAATGGAAATTTTCCGTTTTTTGTTACTTTAAAAGAAAAAAAAAAGGATTGAGAAGAAGGGTACTTACCTGCGGCATGGCGACCCGATAACCCTGTAAAGAATGTAAAAGAATATGTTAGTGCAAAAATCTTTAGGGAATGAAATATTGGAAACGATACATTATTACTCTTCATTCGCTTTCATCTTTTGGGCACTAACATCTCTTGGATTCACATTCGTGGATATTTGGTAACTTGACAATACCATTCCCTTGCATTCGCCTTTAAGTGCTTGATGTTTTCCTGATTCCTTGGTAGAAGGCACCACTTCTATGGTCAGGTGCAACCCTTTTTATTTATTTATCACCCTATAAGAAAGGGAGATGAAATGAGTTATCTCTATTCTTAGTTAGGTTCAACTAAGGAACGATACATCCTTCTTGATGAATTTGACAATGTTGTTCCAGCACACTTTGTTTGTGGGGAGATGAGAGATTTTTTTTTTTTTTAAAATCAAACGTTGCTCCGCCACTCTTTATGTGACAAACATTTGTTCTGTTCGAGTCTGTCCTGTACCAAAGAAAAGGACATATGTCATTTTTTATGCTGAAGAGAAATCAAGTTTAGGAACGAGATACAATCTTTTCAAAGTCAAGCGTTCAACATCCTGATGTATCTCTCATGGAGGAAAGGATAATATTGCCCATTTGTTTCATCATTCGAATATTTCTTTGTTTAAGATGAACATGACTCAATAGTGCTCCATTGCGTTTGTTGGGAACGTTACAAAACTTGGCACTCTTGATATCTCCTTGACAATGAAAAGAAAATCATGTCAAAAACGGTATCAGAAAGGAATAATTGGAATCGATACAGTTTACTCTTCCTTTGATTTCACCCTTTTGGATGCTTGGCAACTCCCTTCATTTGTCTCATCATGCAGAGTGAACGAAATTGATGGGCTATTTTGGTTCCTAAGACATTTGCAAATAACAAAACTTCCTAGAATGGAATTCAACATCGCTCCGCCTTTATGGAAAATTGGCACCAACAATGACTCAACGCATGCTTGCTTCTCGAGTTCGATGAGCCTAAGAAAACAACTACAAGAAGAGAGGGCCTTAAGCAAAGTTTTCTTGAAATTCGTTTTGGAAGGTAGACATAAAGGTTTGCTTGAAACATTTCTGAATTTGTTTTTTCTTTTCTTTCTTTCTTCCTTTGTTTTTTTTTTTTTTTTGTTTTTTTTTGTTTTTTTTTGTTTGGATGATTTTCACGAAATTGAATTCCATCATAAAAAAATGAGTCACATGATTTACCAAAGCATCAATTGGATTTGCAAATCAAAACCCAAAACGGAAAACATGTTTCTTAACAAGAATAAAGACTGATAGAATACTTTTGGAGACTCTTTTACGGATGAAAGTAAAAAAAAAAACAACTCTTGTCCTAGCTCTAGAATTCACTTCCTTGAATGGTCACCATGAGAATGTCAAAGAGCATCCGCATAACCTACAAAAAGACGACAATGTCAATATGTGGATAAGAGAAATGATATTTTAATGACGTTGCTTCTTACAATAAAATCGAGGCGACGATACGTGCCCCACAATCCTTATTACAGGACTTTAATATTTCGCCAAGATTTTATCATAAGAGAAAACATCATTAAAATTATCAATCAACGGCCATCAATTGAATGTCCACTTTTATTCCAAAAGTTTCATATGCAAGTGTCATTAATTTTTGAAAGATTGATTTGTGATTTTACTCCTAAAAAAAAACGAAGTGATTTCTATTTTGAGGAATTTGTACACAATGATTTGCATTATAGTCCCAAAATATGAGAACGAGAAAATTTGATAAAAAACGCAATTTCAATTTTTGTGCCCCAATATAAAATCACAACTTGAAAGTTTTTTTTTTCTTTTTTTTCAAAATGATTTCGAGCCCATAACTAGAAATTTAAACAAACCATGTGTTCAACAGGGCTAAATCAAAATGCTTAGAACTTGCATTCAAATGCTCACTTGTCAAAAGTGATTGCCAATTTTTCAATCATATAGCTTGCATCACCGAGGGCATTCGATTGATTTCCGCGAATTTCAAGATGAAAATGCAATACAAAATGAGCAAATAAAAAGGGAAATGACACTTACAATGGGTGCCGACCTTTGTCTTTTTTTTTTTTTTTTTTTTTTTACACAAACATGCACATGGGATGTGGTTCCATTTATACTCTAAATGGCTCAAAATGAAGCCATATGATCACCGGACTGAACCAACAAGATCGTGGCTGGGTCGGGTTACCCATGACTCCGGCTTCGTCAAAGAACCGACCCGTGTCGCATGCTCGCAGACCGGGGTGGGTACCTTCGACGTGAAGAAAGAAATTTCGGGGTAGAGGTGGGCGACTCGTACTACGCGGTTGTAGTCGGAGTGGTATCCACCTCAACACCATCCTAAGTAATCCTATGCGGCCGGGTCCTAAGAAGCGGGTTGTGTGTGACATGGTGTAGTGCAATGCAGAGAATACATGCACAACAATTTATAGGCAAACAACACTCCGTACATAAAAATAAACCATACATTCCTACACCTCCCTGCAAGACAAAGGTGAGCAAACGCTTCCCCTTATACCTCTCATTCTGTAAGAACATTTAACACCTTTCATGTTAGGGGCGTACCTCGAATCCTCGCTGCCAAACAAAAATATTTTTGAACAAAATTAATTTTGGCCTAAGTCCTCTAAGGTTTAAAACCAAGTCCCCAGAGTCGCCAAGGCAAGCGCGACCTACCCTCGGGGGGAGGGAACAGGTTTAGGGGTATTGCCTCAGGACGGGCCTAAGGCCCATAATTAGGTGTGAGCTCTCCTAAGCCCATACCCCGCGTGACGTTGGGATATATTTTAGGAATTTTGCACAAAAGGAGTCGCCACTAGCCTATTGGGGTCGGCTAGAAACCAAGTGAGGCATGGGAGCGTGCCTCACTTCCTACGCAACCAGAGAATCTAGGTTCGGGGACTTGTTTACACTAATTAACCAATTAGTGCCCTTTCGGTACCTAATCTTGTTCATTTTAACAAAATGATTTTTCACAGGCAGTTTGAATTGATTTTATACTTATCCACTAACATATGAGGTGATCATGCGGGTGCGCAATCATTAAAGTAATAATCATAACTATCAAGATCTTAATTGCCATAAAATTAAACACATGCAATCAAACATAATTAGATATGCAAATTAAACATGCAACATAATCAATATACGAGCACATAAAGGTCTAAATACGCTAAAATGGCAATAAATGGCAAGTCCTAATCAAACCCCATCATTTTTGGATTTTCAAAATTTTTGATTTTTAATTTTTAATTTTTTAAAAAAATTAAAGAAAAATAACTAATTTCTAATTTTTAAATATTTTTTGGATTTCCGAAATTGTTTTAAATTTTTAAATAATTTTTTTTTAAAGAAAAATAACTAATTTCTAATTTTTAAAATTTTAAATTATTTTTTTTATTTAAAAAGGTGAACCGGGTCGGGTTCGGTTCGACCCGACCCGGTCAACGCTACGACTGACCCGAGTTCGGTCCAAAAGGGGCGGCCCGACCAGCCTTGGTCGGGCCTTTCTTTGGTTCGGATCGGGCCCAACCAGCGGGCCCAATCTCTTTTTATTTAAAAATGAAGCCCACAACTCCCTAAGCCCACAAGCTCTTAAATCCCTAAGCCCGCAAGCAAAAACAGCCCAAGCCCAAAAGCAAAAAAAAAAAAAACTCAGCCCAAATCGTTCAAAACCCTACCCGTTTCACCTTTGCCCGACCCGGCCAAGACCCGGTTCGCCTCCTCTCACCCCCCGCTCTTTGCGGCGCCGGAGGAGGATGGTCGGGACGCCGACGACTTCAGCGGCTAACGGCGCGGTGGGCGGCGACGAGCAGCCGCGGCAACGGGGACGGCGGTGCGTCGCGGGCGGAGACACCGCAGGGGCTGCGTCGGGTTGCGGGCCGAGGAGTGGCGTCGGGCGGCGGGAGCTCGAACGACGTCGAGCTTAGAGGGCGGCGGCGAGGACGGCATCGGTTTGAGGCGGCGAGAATTGCGATGGCAGCGTCGCGGCTTCGGGCTGCAAGAAGCGGCGTTCGGAAGGCAGCGGCACAGACGGCGTCGAGCAGCAAGGAGGCGACTCGGGGGCTGGTGCTGCGTGTTGGACCAGAGGCGGAGGCGTGCGGTGACTCGGTGACAGGGCGGGATGTCGGCTTGGCCGAGGGCTGCAACGGCGACAAGCGTCCGAAGCTCCGGCCACCGCGAAAACAAGAACTACGGTGGTGGAGTCCCCGTCGCTCGAAGGGTAGCAGCTCGGACAACGTCGGGGACGAGGAGGGGCGACGGAGCTCGATCGATTCCGATCCGGCCTTTGCCCGACCCCCGTCCTCGGATCTGGGTCTCCGGACCTCCTCCGATCTCCTTCCTCTCGCTTGGTCGGCCGGGACTACATTGTAGCAGATAGTGGTGGGCGATATCGACTCGGTGGAGATCTGGTGCAGCGACGGCGACAGCGTCGGGGACGGCGGCGCGAGCTCGCAGGTGAAGCGGTGGCGCGAGCTCAGGAGGGGATGAACTCCGGCCGCCGGCGGAACGGCGGCCGACTCGGGTGGAGCGGCGACGACGTGAGGAGGCTCGGACGGCGTCGGAGACACCTCCTCCTTCCTCCCCGGTTTTTCCCCCGTCCTCTCTCCCCCGTTCCCCGTCTTCTTTTATTGCTAGGGTTTCACCGAAAATGGAGGAGGGAGAAAGCGGCATGGGCCGGGCCAAGGCGAAATCCGGCCCGGCCCCTTCCATGTCTTTTTTCTATTTTTTGTTGTTTTGTTATTTTTCTTTTTTTTTTTCTTTAATTTTTTATGTATTGGAAAATAAAAATTAGGTGTCAACATCCCTATTAAGCAAAATGTCAGATTGACATCCATCGACTATGATAATGGCATATCTTCCCCTTCTGATGATCCATTATTAAAAGATCCCTCAGGATATCAGAGGCTCGTAGGGAAACTAATATATCTCACCATGACTAGGCCAGACATTTGTTATGCAGTGCAGACTCTTAGTCAATTTATGCACAGTCCGAAGCAATCTCACATGAATGCAGCCTTGAAGATTGTGAGATACCTGAAGACATGTCCAGGCTTAGGAATACTTCTCTCTCGGAAGTGCAACATGGAAATGACAGCCTATTGTGATGCAGATTATGCCACATGTCCTATGAGCAGGAGGTCTATCACTGGTTTCTGCATCAAATTTGGGGAATCATTACTTTCCTGGAAGACAAAGAAACAATCTACTGTGTCCTTATCTTCAGCTGAAGCTGAATACCGATCTATGGCCAAGACTGTTTGTGAAGTAGTCTGGTTAAGGGGTCTTCTACTAGATCTCGGGGCACAAGTTAAAGGACCAACTTTACTCTTCTGTGACAACGATTCAGCACTCAAACTTGCAGCGAATCCTATACTGCATGAGAGGACAAAGCATATAGAAGTCGATTGTCATTTTACTCCAGAAAAGATTCAAGAAGGAATTGTCGAGACAAGGGGGATCAGAACTTCTGAGCAGCCAGCAAATATATTCACTAAGCCTCTTTGTCAAAGACAGCATACATATCTTCTGAACAAGCTAGGCGTCTTGGACATATACAAGCCACCAGCTTGAGGGGGAGTGTTGGAAGATATGATTATGTAATTTTGTATGATATTGAATCTAGTTTATTTTAGGATTAGAAAGATAGGAAAAGATAAGAGAATATTATTTTTCCTTTATTATTTCTTTCTTTTGTAATTAAATACACGATACTGTACAGAAATTACATTCAATTTGAATGAAGAAACAATTTCTTCCTTCTCGTCTCTGGTTCCTCACGAATCCAGTAGCTACATCTCCTTTTGTGACACATGTTTATACAGGAATTATCATGGCAACTTGAGTTCGGTTAATTTGTGTTTTCTCTGCTTTGCTCTCGCTTTCCCTTCCTTTTTCCCTGACCCTCTTTAAAAAATGGAGTTTTGTTCGTTGAATTCTGTTGATTGGCAATCGTCATTGGTAAAACGAACCATAATTAGATTTGGCAATAAATTTTGTTTTTTGATTGGGTTCTATGCCTATAGTGTTTGATGGGTATTGAATATGAAGCAAAATGAATCATTTGGAAACGGTTCAGATGTTTAATGATCCCCCTGGCCCCTGAGAGGTTTGATTTGAGCGGCTAATAAGTGAAGCATTTGACCTCTGCTTCCTGTCATGCTTGGATCATCGACCCGACAACTCAATCAACTTGAGGAAGACTTGTGGGAACGACCAGAAAGGTGCTCAGAGGAGGAATCCCCGGTTTGGCTGTTGTGGAAGTGGAGCTAACATCGTACTAAAGCAATAATGGAACCAGGCAAAGATCTCCACCTTACTTAATTGTGCCATCGTCGGTTGTACTTTCACTCTGTAATTCGCCATTTGGGCCGCACGGTCTATTTATCCGATCGCAATTGGCTTCAAAGCTATGTACTTCGGTGGCGACCTCTTGCTTTCTTGGTCAGTGTGGATTCCCTGTGTTGCGACGGTAATTTCAGTCATCTTCTCCGTCAATTTCTCAAATGACTTCTGCAAGAGAAGAATGGCACAATCCATTCATGAAAATGCCAAATTGGATGCACCCCAAGTCAATAGCGACTTGTCTGTAATGCTTGTCCTAGTAAATAGCAATTTGTGCGTCTCTGCTACACCAGGATATGATTATGAGGTTTTCTCTAGCTTGAGGGGATCAGATACGCACAAAGGGTACCCTGATTTTCTCTATGATGGCCTTTTAGATGCCGCTGTCATGGTCATCAAAGACAATGAGGAAGCTCCGTGCAGGAGAAGAGATTGCCTCTGATCCTTTAGAAGCCATCAAGAAAGGATCTTCGTACCCATTCTCTCTAAAAGAGTAGAGAATATCTTTCTAGTAGAAAGTGGCCCAAGGAGTTGGAGCAAATGGTTGAATGTAGGGAAGAAAGGAAAGAAATAATCTTTGCTATCTTCAATTACACTCCATGATTTTGGCGCTGATCTGGACCTTATGCAAAAGGCCTTCTCACAGGACGAGAAGCGCTATGACTGTGAGACCATCCAAGGATGGAGAAATGATCTCGATGTGGTTGGATCATTGAAAAGTGGGAGCTGAAGAACATTGTTGATGGGTTATTTGTTAACTCATGAATTTGCGTGACTTATGATGTTTTGGATTTCTATTTTCTGGCCTTGTGAACGCATGCTTGGTTTGCTTGAATGTATTTAGCAAAGAGATCCTTGTCATTGTAAATTAGTAATCTAGTAATATCGTATAGAATCTCATCCCATTCAACTATTTAGCAATATAGGAGCTTTAATCTGCATTTGACATGTCGCTATTATCAAGTACGACTAAGTCATTTACACGGCACATCATCGGTGGTTTATCACTGCTTTAACCACACCGCGAGCTAGCCTATCACGTCCCAACTCGGCGAACATGTGACCATCCCTGGTTGGTCAATATAATAGCGATGTCCTAGGACGCATCGTCGACCTGTTACTTTTAATATGCGCATGCGGAAGCAGATATAAATCCCTAGACAATAAAACAATGGGATAGGAAAGCAGGACCTTAAAATCTTAAACCAACACGGCCACATTTCTATACATATATACATAGCAAACCATGTCATATATTATACAAGTGGGTCTAGGTATATAAAAACATATACACTATAGCAAGTTCTCAAACAGGGGGCGGGGTTTAACACTCACGGCTACTCATCATTACTAAACTCTTCCTGCTCCACATCCTCGTCTTCATTGGAGCCATCTACCGAGTACACTGGGGAATCAGAATCACCCTCGAGTTTGGGATCTTTCGCGTCCTCGACTGCTCCATCTTCAAGGTCTGCTATATCCTTACCAAAGGCTACTTCTAAAATGTACCGAGATACATCAAATTCCGACACAGAACCCTCCATTTGCCCATCATGGTAGTGACGATACCGTGACCGGTACTTATGAGGCACATGTTCGGATCCACCCACGTCAACCCAGACGATGGATTTCACCAAAACACACTCCAATCCTTCAGGGTGGTGATGTATCGGAATGTTATATGCTATTTCTACCAAAATGTTTGGGAGGAGCGGGAGGCACTGCCATCTACGGACTTGAAATGTTGTTCCACAACGGGGTGAGATTACGTCTCAGTAAGTTCTACTCCCTAAGACTTGATTAGGAAGCCAATTACGCCATAAAGGCTACCTAAGCACAACACGAGTCAGATAGCTTACCTTGGTCTCAGTTTCTTGCTGCAAGTCAGTCAATTTATAAATACTAACAATCACATCATCCCATCAGACAGATCGACTCATTGATCAATCGATTCAGTTGATTATATGTCATCAATACCATTATATGGTCATTTCGATTAATCAGTTTTAACTCTTGATTGCGGCCCAATGGGCACAACCTAAATTAAGTGGTATTCACGGCCACATTGGCAACTTTTCTAGGTTTAGTGGTAATCACGGCCTCACCGAGCAATTTTCTTAGATTTAGTGGCATCACGGTCTCACTCAGCAATTTTCGATATTTAGTGGCATCACGGCCCCACTCAGCAATTCTTAGATTTGGTGAGATTTAGTGGTATCATGGCCCCACTCGCCAAATTTTAGATTTATACCACATTAATCAATTTTTGGGATAAATCCTTGTTGACACCTAATTTTGGAAAAATAAAATTGCATTTTGAAAAGAAAAAATAAAAATGGGGAAAATTGATTTGATTGATTATGCATGGAAGTTTGAAATTCTGATGAGCATTCAGATTTTGATAAATGCAGAAGCAATTTAAAAATCAAGTGAATAAGAGGCAAGAATTTTGCAAAATGGAAGAAATCTGAGCAGGATCGAGCTGATTGCAAAATCACGTTCCGATTTGCAGGCTTGATTTAATGCAATAGAAGATGGAAAATCGAAAGTTGCTATAAAAATGGCCATCTGAAAATCACTATAAAAGGAACCATAATTTTCGGGAGCCGATGGAGAAAAATTTTCAGAGCAAAAAAAGTGAGAGTGGTTCTTTTGTTTCGTTAGAATTCGAAATTCAAAGAAAAAAAGAAAGAGAGTTATTTTGTCTTTGTTTTCGTGAAAAAGTCAAGCAAAAGCTTATGTAGAAAAGAAAAGGGGGGCAGAGGGGAAGTGACGTCAATCAGCAAAAAAAAAAAAAAAAAAAAGAGGAAACGCTACGGTGTCGTCTTCCCCAAAGGGGCCTCCCCGATCGCTCCGGGCGTGACCGCGCCGTCCCGTAATGCCGGCCCCCTCCGCTAGCCGCTACCGCGCCTCCGCCACCACCGCTTCGCCGGTCTCCCGTGAAGCTCGCTGCGACGACCCAACGTCACGCCTTCCTCCGACGCTCCCCGCAACCCGCCGATCCGCCGCGTAGCTACGGCCCGCAGCGGCGCGACCCGATCTCTCGTATCGCAGAGCCGCCGACCACCGTGACGCCGCCCTCTCTACTCCACCGCCGCTTCGCCATCCTCCCCGTGAAGCTCACCCCGACGCCATCACCGATTTGCAGAGCCCGAGCTCTCTGTGGTAACCGCGACCCGAGCGCCTCAACGCCGCCTCCGCTGTCGGTCTTGCAAACCACGACGCCCACTGCTGCTTCCCCCGCGCTCGCGTTGCACCTCTCGCACCTGCACCGCGCCTGCGTCGCTCCGCCGGACTCGCCACCCTTGCACCGCCCGTCCCCTCGCGCCATCGCGCTGCCGCTCGCCGAAGTCCCGACGCCGCCACCGTCCGTCCGGCACCCCACCAACGCTGCTGCAGTCTCTACCTTTAGGTAGTTTTTTTTTTAGTTTTATTTTTTTTTCTTTCTTTTGCCTATTTTATGTTATTTTATTGTGTTTTAAATTTTGTTATTATTGTTTAAGTTAGAATATGGTTTGTCAATGTTAATATTTGTGCATTTTGTAGGCATTATCCGCTAGGATTTTGTCCGGAATTATTATAATTATAGATTTAATCCGAGAGACATCGGATTATTATTTTTTAATTATATTAATTTTTGGGCTTTTGTGGTAGAATTTTAATTGTTAAATCATTATAATTATTAATTTGATCCGTAAGACTTCGGATCAGATTTTTAATTATTTTGATCTCTTTGTCGTGATAATTAGGGTTAAAATAATCGTTAATTTGACCTGTAAGACAACGGGTTATTTTTCCGATTATTTTAATCCTTTATTTTGTTGATAACTTAGATTTAATATCTATTTAATAATTACTTATCTTTTAAAAAAAACTAAAAAATAAAAAATCAAGAAATCAAAATTCTGCATGAGCATATAGGTTTAGTAAATCAGGCATGTAGGTTTAATAAATTAGAATTTCTTTAGGATTACATTTTAGGATTGCATTGGTAAAAATAAGTTAGGGTTGAACCTAAATAACTTTTTTTACAAAATAGGGTTTTAGATAATGTTCGCACATCTCAAATCTCATTTTAAAACAATAATTTTCTAAGATAGGATAGGGTTTAAGTCAAATTAATCCCTAGAATAAATTAGAAAATTATCCCTTTTTAGATAGATTAATTAGGATCTTTATAAATTATTAATTTCAATTAAAAAAATTCCAAAAATACTAGGTGCATATTAACTGGTTTGCATAATAGGATCATTTAATCAGAATTTATTTACTAGTAAAATTAGGTCATGAGGTGCATGTTAACTAGTTTGCATAATAAGCACATTTAATTAAAATTTTCATATTAATAGGATTAAGTCATTTAGTTTAAAAATGCATTTTTATAGAAGAACTCCAATTTTTAAGAAAATCCAAAAAAAAAAATGATTGCTTGCTTTGTGTGATGCAATTTATTTATTTGAATGTTTTAAACAATGGATGAGCACCCATGTAGTCACCACATTTGCATGATAGTAATTTAGGTTAAAATAAATCAGCTGCTTGCAAAAACATTTTGAAAAATTAAAAAGAAATGGTACCGAAAGGGCATTAGAAAATTCTAGTGTAACCAAGTCCCCGTACCCTTAGTCTCTGGTTCGTAGGAGTAAAATAAATCTCCCTTTATTTTACTTAGGTGTCTAATCGCCTACCATAAACCGCTTAGTGGCGACTCCTAATTAATAACCTCTTGCATGTTTAAAAATTTAGACTTAAGTCGCGATTTGGTATGGGCTTGGGAGAGCCCGAGCTAAGTTTAAAAGCTTAGTAGTCCATTAACCTAGTTTTAGGTGGTGCACCCAAAAAATAGGTCGTGACAGCTTGGCGACTCCGCTGGGGACTTGAGTTGAAACTCTTAGTGGACTTAGGCTAATTTTTCTTTTACTTTCAAAATGAAAAAAATGTTTTGTTTGGCAGCAAGGACACCAGGTACGCCCCTAACATTTCTAAGGTGTTAAATGTTTTTGCAGATGGGAGGTATAAGGGGAGTAGTCTATGCTAACATTTGTCTTGCAGGTTGGAGTGTGGAATTAATGATTTATTTTTCCATGATTAGAAGTGTTGTTTGTATTTAAACTGTTGTGCATGTCTTATTGTTTTTAGCACTACACTATTGCACACACAAACTGTGGCCGGACCTGGGCTGCGATAGGATTTCTAGGATGGTGTTGAGAAGGATACTTCCTCCAAAGCGAGACTGCTATGTAGAGGTTGACCTTCTCTTCCCCGAAAGTCTTTTCATGGTGTCGAATGTGTTTGTCCATATCCGCGAGACTGCGTGACTATTGGACATTCCATTCGACTAAGCCGGAGTTAGGGGGACCTGACACGTTAATGCGAGACTGCAACGGTCAGATCATCCTCTTAGCTTCACTTTATTAAGCCATTTAGATAGAAATTGAGCATCACATTTCATGTGTGTGTCTATGTGCTTGTCATCCCTTCCGGTGAAAGTAAGTTATCTAAATTCTTACTTTGCAATTTACTTATTTTATTGCAATTTTGCCGGTCCATGACAATAGGTTTCGTTGCCGGTCTTGTTTTATATGCTATGGGGAGGACCGACGTACAATTCATTTCCACTCCCAAAAAAGAGCTCAAGATGTGGCTGGATCGGTTAGATCAAGAGGGCCGAGGTATGTGAAGACTAGGATTGCCCGACTTCTCCCACTATTGAAATCAACATCCACTCTAGTGTGATACAAGCACTCCCTCACTTCGGTGTCCACAAACTTCCACATTCATATTTAGTGAGTACGAATTGACTCCAACACTAGAAGAATATAGTGTTGCCATTGGAATGCCCCTGGAAAATGAACTTGTTAGACCACCTATCGGTATAGATTCTATTTCTGAATTATCATAGTTTTTAGGAATCGAAGCCGAAAGAGTAAGGAAAGTTGTCAAGGCCAATTGTTTTGCATGCCCCTTTTCGTTTTTGAAAGGCTGTTTTGAAAGTCAATCAATGGTGTCAAAAGCTAGGATCTTCATGTTAGCATTTTTCGGGCTAATTGTTTTTCCTTATCGAAGAAATGCCATTAATCCTTCAATTTCATGGGTGGTTAATCGTGTTTGTGACGGGTTAAATTATGTCAATATGGTTTTAGCTGAAACATTTTTGTCATTAAACCGTTTCAAACAAAATGAAGAAAAGACCATGCGTGCCCTCCCTGAACTTTTACAAATATGGTTTTTTTCCCACATAAGAGGATTTGGGCACCTCATGAAACAATTTAAAATTGACGATTTTAGGCACCCCATACAAAAATTTGCGGTCTTAGAGCGTTTTTCTCCAAATAAACAGTACGCTCGTTGGATTAATCTTTTGAAAAATCCTAATCCTAAGGCATTCCTATGGCATACTAAATGGTTCCGAGTTGGAGAGGCTCGTTTCTCACACAAGCATGATGAGCCAATCCCGTTCTTGGGTCTTTCGGCGCGACTTCTTATTACCCATATAGGGTGGCCCGTCAGTACCAAGCTCTTCAGGAAGTTCCTCCACCACTCAAGACAGAGATGTTCCAATTTCGTTTTATTCGAACAGATTATAACTACTTCAACGAGATCCAGGTGATCATTACCGCATGGAATGAATGCCACCCAGAGAAGATTTTGGTGCCCAAAAGACTGAAAGGCGAAGAGGAAGTCCACCATGCGTCGGCATTCTACATTCAACAACACCGGATTCCTACGGCCTTACGTCCAGTGGTCCCGGATGTGACTGAGAAGCCCATTCAGCGAGCACAAATTGAGCATCTTAAGCGGAAAGTGGAAATGATTGAAGCTGAAAATAGGAAGCTTCGCAAGGCGTTGAAATCCCGAAAGCATATAAAATGAGATCTTTTGAATTTTGATTCTTAGTCTAATGTCTAGGGAGCTTGATTTCGATTTTCAATTCAATTTTTAGTTCAATGTTTAGGGACTTGAATTTCAATTCTTAGTTCATTGTTTGGTTTAATGTTTATAGTGAATTTTGAATAAAAATCAGGCGATTAGACCATTGTCATGGGCCTTTTTCTATCTTGTCATTAGTTCTTACATTACCTTTTTTTCTTAGGTAACAACGGATCCTCCGCGCTC
The DNA here is from genome assembly GCA_014182375.1 of Eucalyptus virginea. Classification (NCBI taxonomy): domain Eukaryota; kingdom Viridiplantae; phylum Streptophyta; class Magnoliopsida; order Myrtales; family Myrtaceae; genus Eucalyptus; species Eucalyptus virginea. Next base: position 30,638,271 of record CM024522.1, on the reverse strand, counting down.
TCCCATTATTACACGATCAAAGGCTAAAATGGTGGATCAAAATGAGGTGCTGGACCATATCATCGTCAATATAAACAAACGAATTACGTACCTCCAAAGTCAAGTCGATGAATTGTCTGCTACTGTGGCTTGTTTCATCAAGCAAAAGGACCGTGATGATATAGGTACTCTATCTTCAGTAAGAAACTATGACTCGAAGAAGAGAGCCAAGAGGACTTTCGAACCGTCCTATTTTCCTGAGGTAGTTGAATTTGATGCCACTATGGAGAGACTAGTGACATATCTAGAAGGAATAATCTCTGACTTGAAGGATTTACATCACAAGATCAAGGAGAGTGAAGAACTCAAGCACACATGATTCATGATCCTAAGTAGTTTGCTTTCCTTATTTAATTAGGGGCATGTTCAATTGCACCTTCCCCTGTGTGGGAATTTTTATTGCTTTTTAGGGATTGGTAAAAATTTCTTCTGTTTTGCTTTAGTGTTTGAATATCACATTGTCGTGACCTCCTCGAAGCGGGTTAGACCACCTCAGGGTTCGGCTAATGGATTACTAAGTCTAGACTTAGCTCGAGCTCTCCCAAGCTCCTACCAATTCGCGACTTATGGTTTGAGTTCTTAATATGCGAATGATTTTTATAATGGAGTCGCCACTAATCTATTTTTGGTGGATCGATTAGAAACCCAAGTAAAGTAATGGGAGAATTACTTCACTCCTACGAACCAGAAATTAAATGAGTTCGGGGACTTGATTACGCTAGATTTCTCTAACGCCCTTTCGGTACCTTTTCTTTTTTTATTTCAAAAAATATTTTGCAGGCAGCTTGAATTGCTTTTAATTTATCTTCCTAACATGTGAGGTGATCATGCGGGTGCGCAAACCACCAATTTAACACCCAAGAAAGCGATGAATAAATTGCAGGACTTACCTCATAGCAACGAAAGCATCTGCATTGTTAGATCAGAATTCACATCAATAGACCTAGATATGATTTCTAATTAACAAGCAATTTCCTTTTTTTTTTTTTTGGTTTTCACTTATTTAATGAGAATCATGCTTTATGCAATGCATGCTATTAATTTAACATGAAATGATATGACATAATAACATGGCCTAAGCTACATGATGTAAATGCGATGTTTTTGTGTTTTCTTAATAAGCATGCAATATATCCTAGAGAATAAAATTAATTCTAAGACAATTCTTTTTTTGGTATTTTTCATGCAATTCGAAATGAAAATTGTCCAATGATTAAATGTGCAATCTAAATTAACCAAATGGCCTAATTCTAATGACGAGCAATTTTCAATTAAATGAACCTAGCGATAATTACTAAATGACGTGCATTTCATGAACCTAATTCTACATGACACGCGCATGATTTTTTTTTATGAAAATTCGTAATTAAAATCACTAAAAATAAAAATCTAACTAAAGCGAGACATTATCTATTTTAAGTTAGGATTAGAGTAATCTAACTCCTATCTCAACTTAGAAAATTATCTCATCATGCAATTTAATTCAAAAGATTTTATCTAACCTATATGCCATCTAAACATGCATTTTAAAAAACTATCTATTTTATCATGTGATTTTATCTAGGAAAATCAATTCTAATCTACATGAAATGCAAATGCAATTTTTTTGTATTTTTGAAATATATAAAGCAATTAAAAAACACAAAATCCTCCATGATTGTTTCGCTAATAAAATCAATAAATTGATCTTAAGCCTTAAAGATCGAAGATATCAATTTTATTCCTCATACGTGATTAATTATTCCATCTAAAGCCTTATAGATGAAATAAAAAATCATTGTGCGGTTGCGAATTAGGTGATAGCCGGGGATTTTCAAACATGCATCAAGAATTAATTCAAATAAAGAACGAAAACATAAAATAACATAACATAAAAAACGAAATATTAAAGATAAAGTAACATAAAATAAAATAGATCTACCTAATAGAATAAAATAAACTTACCTAATTTGGACTTTTTCCAAATTTGCCTCAACAAGTGGTGCTTTATGGACCACGACAGGGGCTCAGCTCGTGGCCGGGGTGGCTGCTGTTGCGACGGGCAACAGTGGGCGGTGGACAAGGTCGTCGGAGGAGCTCCGGCAAAGGGGCAGCGAACCCGCGGCGAGGGAGGAGCAGGAGTCGCTTGTGGTTGCTGGTGCGAGGCCGATTCCGAGTGAAGCTGCTGTGGTGACAGACGAGCAGGGGGCGTCGGGTCTTGCGAGTTGCAGCGGCAGCGAGCAGTGGCGGAAACTGGCGGAGGCGCGAACTGTGGCGTCACGGGCGAGGGAAAGCAAGGCGAGCCGCTGCGTGATGAAGCAGCAGCAGGGCGGCCGGCGCGGAGGACAGCAGACGGGGCACGGTGATGCTGTGCGGGGGTCGGTCACAGCGCGAGGGGGAGGCCGACGCTCGGAGGAGGGTGCTCACGGCATTGGACGGAGTTACAGGCGCGGGCTGCGGGTGCAGGCGTCGGGCGGAGGTGCAGACGCGGTGGCGAGCTCGGAGCTCGCTGGAAGGAGATGCTGACACCGGGCGCGGGTTGCTGCAGGAGACTGATGAAGGTGCTGCGGTGGTGCGGCGACAAGCAGGTTGAGGGCTGCAACAGCGACGGTGTTCGGAGACGGTGGTGCAGGAGCGGCGCTGGTTGCTGGGCGTTGGGTCGTCGCTGGTCGGGGCGAGTTGCAGGCGGAGGCTGGCGGGCGCGATGGAGGCAAGCGACGGCAGCAGTGGAGGCAGAGGGGGCGTCGGGCGCTGCGGGTGGAGACGCGGTGGCGAGCTCGGAGCTCGCTGGAAGGAGATGCTGACACCGGGCGCGGGTTGCTGCAGGAGACTGATGACGGTGCTGCGGTTGTGCGGCGACAAGCAAGTTGAGGGCTGCAACAACGACGGTGTTCGGAGACGGTGGTGCAGGAGCGGCGCTGGTTGCTGGGCATTGGGTCGTCGCTGGTCGGCGCGAGTTGCAGGCGGAGGCTGGCGGGCGCGATGGAGGCGAGTGACGGCAGCAGTGGAGGCAGAGGGGGCGTCGGGCGCTGCGGGTGGAGGCGAGCAGGTCGTGGGTCGTCGGGTTGAGGGTCTTCAGTTCCGGGCAGCGTCGGCGTGGGCTCTGGACGCTGGGTCGCCGGTGGGGCTTGGGGTTGCAGCGGTGACCGCGTTCAGAGCTTGCCCGAAGGAGGGAGGCTGCAACAGGTTGCTGTGTGGTTGTCGCGACCACAACAGGGGCGACGAGGGGCGGTGCGAGCTAATGGGTGGTGCTCGCACGGGGGCGGCCGGCGGTGCGGTGGCTCAGCTGCTGGTGCACCGGCGAGCGCAGCGGCACGGACGCAGGCGGAGTAGCAGAAACCGGTGGAAATCCAGCAGCGAAGAACCCCTGGAGAAGATGAACAGTAGGGGTCTTGTCTTTGCTTTTTGCTTTACTTTTTTTTTTTCTCTCTTTTCCTGTCTTCAGTCTCTCTCTCTATTTTTTTTTTTCTTTTTTAATCTCCTCCCCCTGACTTCATATTTTCTTTTTTTGGTTTTTCTCTGACACACTCCTGTATTTCTCTTCTTTTCACCGAAGGAGAAGCCCCCCTCACAGTGAAATTTCTTTTTACTTTTTCGCTCCCCTCCCCAAACCTCTCGACTGAATTTTTTTCTCTTTTCTCCTCTCTCTGTCCGTCCCCCACGTCTTCCCCCTTTGTGTATTTATAGAGTTCTTCAGTGTGAACAGGAGGCGGCCGTAATTTTCCTCGCTATTTACGTCCGGTAGCTTTTTTCAAATATGGTGGCTACGTTAGTCCATCTTCTTGCAGGAGAATTTTCAGTCCCCCATTAATGCGTACATGTGCTTGCATTAATGAGGGAAAAAAAATGCACGTAAGCACTCTTCTTTCTTCATCATGCTTAAGGCTTCTCTAGAAATTTTAGTCCGCTGAATTTTGTCCGTGCATGTGCATGCATTAATGAGGAGGAGACAATGGACGCGCAAGAACTTCCTGGCGACTTTTTGACTTTTGCTCTTTTGTGTGCTCAGACCAGTGGAGAGATACCATCCATTCGTGCATGTAATCGACTGCGAGCCGCTGCGTCTTGTCGCGCTTTTAGTACCAATGCAAATACAACTACATGAAATGCAATTTTACTATTTTTATTATTATTTTTATTTTTTTTATTATTATTTTTTTATTTTTTATTTTATGCAACTAATTACTAAATGATTAGGTAAAATTTAGGTGTCAACAGTGCCCTCTTTGAAGGTGAACTCGCAGAGGTTGCATTCAAAGATAATATGATACCTAAATTTTGACCATGAACATGCAATGGAAGATACTTTGGCGAGACTATTTTTCTCTTTCGTTTTTTGTTTTTATTTTTGTTTTGTTTTATTTATTTATTTATTTAATGCAATGTCATGAAAATGGTAATGCAAGTGTGAGATGTTGAAAAGGAGAGCATACCTGTAATTACTTACCAGTCAGAGCGTCCTGAAGTACGGGATGAATTTTCGTTTGCTCGGCAAGTGTCCAGGTTCCTTGAAAAGTCTACATGAATCTATCCAATAGACACTCAATGTTAGGTGAGATGCCTTGTTGAATTCAGATGACTCAAAATACCTAGATTCACACTCAGGTATAGCGAATAAGATTCGACGAGATTTGAGACATTCAGATCCAAACTGAGATGTCAAGAAATTTGGAACTTAACCAATAGTCACTCAATGTTAGGTGAGATGAATATTGGATTAAGAGGATTCGAAATACCTAGATCCGGACTAAGGTATAACGAAAAGATCGAAAAACATTCACATCCAGTGAAATGCTTGACGAAAAGTTTCGAGACATCCAGATCCCGGACGAGATGACAAGAATTTTGAAACTTAACCAATAAACACTTAATGTTAGGTGAGATGAATATTGGATTAAGAGGGTTCGAAATACCTAGAGCCAGACTAAGGTATAACGAGAAAGATCAGAAAGCATTCATATCCAGAATGAAATGCTTAATGAACAGTTTTGAGACATATATCAAGAATTTGGGAATACCTAGGACAAACCTGGGATATTCGTGAAGGTCACTTACCTCTTGGTAGAAATAAGTTTTGGGACATCGAGGATGTACTTCAAATATTCATGGAGGTTTCTCACCTTGAGGCTTCTGAAAGGCAACATAAATGTCAGGAGCTCTTGGGTCTTCAAGGAAACATTACCTGTCAGACATTATTAGAGCAAAAAAGCATGCATTCGCCAAAGAAGTAAGCAATTCAGCACACTTGAAAGTCCACTAAAGCTTTTATGCATTCAATCAAGATTTATGCATGATGGTTTTACCATATTTGCACCACCAAACTTCCACTGGGGAGAATCATCGTTTATGACAATTTTCACTCATGACATGGATTTTCAAGAATACCAAATGAGAGACTTTCTGTTAGAAAGGACTTTCACTCACTCTCATTAAGAAGGCTATTTTGTCCCGACCATTAATGTGGGATCACAGGAATCACTCCATCTTACTTTCATCATGTCAATAAGGGTTCGAGTATTCTCGCAAGCGGTACGACCTTGTCAATCTGAGAGGTCTTTATCGGGACTGTAGTGTAGGCTTGGTCAATGGCTCAACAAAGTGGGACTCTTCAAGTCAAGGCTAATCAGAGAACAATACTTCGCAATCATCTCCGGGTTTACAAGTCAAGGAACCTGCGAAATGAGATAGAAATGGTCTTGCTCGCACTTCTTCAAGTGATGCTTTTAAGCATATGAATTCCTACGTTAATTTCAGTGCCCTAATCTAAAGAGACTTTGTAAGGGACGTAACGTAGGTTAAGTTCATGGGTTGAGAAGTGAATGGATCATTAGGCTCAAAATGTGTATAGGGGGATGAGAATTGGTGATCATCTTGGCATTGTCACCGGTCTCCTTCTTCACCCTTGGGATTTTCCTCATAGGTACTATAAAAATTTGGCATTTGAGTTCTTTGTGTACCACTCCATTGGGAATACACCCTTTTACAATTGATAATCATTTATCTTGACTCTTTCTTTCATTTTTTTTTTTATGGGCATTGGCCTTGCTTTTACTGTGCACACCTGCTTTTTTCATGCCCCTTTTGTTTTTTTTTTTTTTTTTTTTTGAATAACCACGTAATGCTTTAACATTTGAGTTCTTAAGGAGTTTTCATTTTTTGTCGGTACTCAAGATCTTGCTACTTGAACATTTGCCTTTTGCCTTGCCCCAGTGTGGGGGATGATCACCAATTGGGTTTAAATGAAATGAATTTACAGGCTCAAAGGGTTATGCAATGGATAAAGTGTGTAAAATAGAGAAAGAATTGCTCTTCATCATCCTAAGGCACTTAAATTACCGTATGAATTCAATGTAATAGCAATACCCGAAGATTGATGCAAGTGAGAGCAAAATATTCCTATCAATTTTCTCACCTCATGATGTCGTCTTACCACCAGCTTGCCCCAATATGGGGTGGTTCTTGACAGGGGTAATTTAAAAATTATTTACGTGTGGGCTCAAAAGGGTTTAAACAATGGATGATCACGTAGTGTTTGGGATAAAGAATGAACCGCCTCTCATCATTTCGATCATCGTACCTTTCGCGAGAAAACTCTTTACCTTAGAAACATGGAATTTCCTACACTCATCTCACCAGTATATGAGCAAAGGGACTGTGTATAGGATAAGGCTTGCCTTTCATCATCCTGACATGTCTCATTTAGCATGTTCAATCCATTCCACATCATTCATTAACTTGATTCGCGGTGATAATCTTCAGTGGAATTGGTAATTTAACAGGTAAAACTATCATGCAAAATTCTCATTTGGAATGTCACAATCACTTCATGAACTTATTAGCTTTGAGCACAAAGAATTGGTAGCTCAAAAAGAACGAAAAGGATTGAATAAATAAAATAATAATAAAAAAAATGTTTTTTTTTTTGTATGGCAACCTTGTTGCCGTTTCCAAGGATCAAACCCTGGTCGTTCTCGGACCCTTTCATTCCCCATACCACCAGGCCGAGGCGCTGGATAGTGTTCACAGGGCATTTCTTTTTTAATTGAACTGACTCGGGTCAACACGTCTGTCGTATCAAATCAGATGAATTTGATATGCATATGGAACAGGGCCTGCTTTTCATCTCATTCATTCCATTCCCACACAAAAAATGAAGAAATGAGTACCTTCGATTTACAACAAAGTCTATCAAGGGTAATACTTCTTCACAGCATCAGAGTTAACAGGATTAGAAAACTCACGGCCATCCATTTCTGTAAGGATTAAGGCACCTCCATGAAGTACCCTCTTCACTATATACGGGCCGCTATAATTTGGAGCAAATTTGCCTCCAGTATCAGGAAAAATCGGCAACACCTTTCTTAGAACTAGATCATTCACTTCGAAGTGTCTTGGCCGTACCTTCCGATTGAAAGACTTGGCTACTCTTTGTTGATACGTCTGACCATGGCAAAGAGCTTTTAACCTTTTCTCATCAATTAGGTTCAATTGCTCGAACCTTTGTTGTGTCCATTCTGCCTCGGACAATTCCACTTGGGATAAGACTCTCAAAGAGGGGATTTCTACTTCCATAGGCAAGACTGCCTCCATGCCATAAACTAGGGAGAAGGGGGTTGCCCCGGTAGATGTTCGGATCGATGTCCTATAGGCCATTAGAGCAAAGGGTAACCTGTCATGCCAATCTCGATAATTCTCAGCTTTCTTAGCCAGGATCTTCTTGATGTTCTTATTAGCTGCCTCAACAGCTCCATTCATTTGTGGGCGGTATGGTGATGAATTCAAATGCTTGATTTTGAACTCACTGAACAACTCATCAACAAATTTGTTATTCAGATTTGTCCCATTGTCAATGACAATTGCTTCAGGGACACCATAACGGGCGATTATGTCACGCTTGATAAACTTCACAACATTTCGGGCCGTGACATTAGCATATGATGCGACTTCAATCCACTTTGAAAAATAATCTATTGCCACCAATATAAACTAGTGTCCATTTGAAGCTTTGGGATTTATTGGGCCAATCACATCGATCCCCCACATTGAGAAAGGCCATGGCTCAGATAGCTGGTGCAACTCCGTTGGAGGAACATTTATTTTATCTCCATGAATTTGGCAACAATGGCAACTTCTAACATGCTGTATGCAGTCACTTTCCAGTGCAAGCCAATAGTAACCTAGTCTCATGATCTTCTTGGCTAACATGTGCCCATTCATGTGTGGGCCACAAATTCCTTCATGCACTTCTTGCATGATTTGGGTGGCTTCTGCTTCATCTACGCATCTCAATAAAACTGAATCATAAGATCTCTTGTATAAATTCTTACCACTGACAAAGAACTTTGAGGCCATCTTCATTATGTATTTTCTATCGGCTGGAGTGCTCCCTTCAGGAAATTCTTGCTTTTGAATATAGTTCATGATGTCGCAATACCATGGCTTCTCATCAAGCTCTTTATTCACGAGCATACAATAAGAAGGTTTGGCTAGAACCTCAATTTTCAAAGGCTCAACTTCTAAGCCATCAGTAACTTGCAACATAGATGACAATGTTGCCAGGGCATCGGCAAACTGATTATGAGATCTAGCCAAATAGTCAAACGAGATTTCGTCAAACTCCTTCACCAACTCTTCGAGGTACTTATGATAAGGCAATAATTTGGCATCCCTAGTCTTCCATTCACCTACAGTCTGGAGTATGATCAGTGCAGAATCTCCATATACTTTCAATTTGGCCACTCCCATTTCAATTGCGGCCTGAAGTCCGAGAATACAAGCTTCGTATTCAGCAATATTGTTGGTGCATGGAAATATTAATTTCGCGGCTCTTGGGTGGTGTTGTCCGTGCAGGGATATTAGTACGCCCCAGACTGAACCGGACAAGTTCACTCCATCAAAGAACATAGACCATGCATCTTCATTTATGACCAAAATACGATCATCCGAGAGGACAATCATCATCATTCAAGGTTCTAGGATTCTCAGCCAATATATCGGCAATTACTCGGCCTTTAACTGATTTTTGTGGCATGAACTGCACGTCGAATTCCGAAATCAAGACCTGCCATTTGGCTAGCTTACCCACCAAAGCTGGTTGATTAAATAAATACTTGATGGGATCGTTCTCGATCACGAAAACGTCTCGGTAATGCAAGGTGTCTTGTCACGTCTATGCAATACCCATACTAACGCAGCACAAGTTTTTTCAGCATCAGAATATTTTAGTTCCGAGACAGTGAACTTTTTACTGAGGTAATAAATGGCCCGTTCCTTCTGATCCACGGGACTTTTTTGAGCTAACATCGCGCCGAGTGACTCACTATGGATTGTGAGGTACAGAATCAAAGGATGCCCTGATATTGGTGGGACAAGAACTGGGGGATTCATCAAATATTGCTTCAGCTTATCGAACGCCTCTCGACATTCCTCATTCCACTCAACTTGTACGTTTTTCCTCAAGAGTTTGAAGAACGGCTTAGCGGTCACGGAGAGTTGGGAAATGAATCATGCAATGTAATTCAGTCTCCCTAGGAGACTCCGGACCTCCTTCACTGTCGACGGAGGTTGCAGCTCACATATTGCCTTGGCTTTAGATGGGTCAATTTCGATCCCTTTACTACTCACAATAAACCCAAGTAATTTTCCTGATGTTGCCCCGAACACGCACTTGGCAGGGTTTAAACGGAGTTTGAATTCACGGAGCCGATCAAATAACTTCTTGAGGGTTTCAACGTGACTTTTCCCAGGTCGGGTTTTTGCAATCATATCGTCAACATATACCTCGATTTCTTCATGCATCATGTCATGGAACAACGTAACCATGGCTCTTTGGTAAGTTGCCCCCGCATTTTTAAGTCCGAAGGGCATGACCTTATAATGAAAAGTTCCCCACGGGTTAATAAATGCTGTCTTCTCTTTGTCTTCATCTTTCATTCTTATCTGGTTGTACCCAGAAAAACCATCCATGAAAGAGAATAATTCAAATCCGGCAATACTATCCACGATAACATCAATATGTGGCAATGGGAAGTCGTCTTTTGGGCTGGCCTTGTTCAAATCCCGGTAATCAACACACACTCGGACTCGACCGTCTTTCTTCATGACTGGTACTATGTTGGCCACCCATTCAGGGTATTGCGAGACTTCGATGAACCCTACTTTGAGAAGTTTCATTACTTCCTCTTCTATTTTCTTCGAGAGCTCCGGTTTAGTCCTCCGAAGCTTCTGCTTCTTTGGACGTATGTCTGGATTAGTGGGCAAACAATGTTCCACAATTGATGGATCTAAACCTGGCATATCAGCATATGTCCAAGCAAAGATATCCTGATATTCTTTTAGTAACTGAGTCAGGTGCTCGGCCTCATCTTTGGGAAGATTTGCTCCAATCTTTATCTCTTTGGGATCCTCAGCATCACTCAGGTTGATAATGATGGTTTGTTCGGAGGTGAGAACTTCGGGTTTTTCATGTTGCTCCCAATTTTGTTGTACTTCAGTGGAGTCACCATTTGGATCATCAGGGTCAGCACCATCACCGCTCATGGCATTGGATTGGACCATTTTCACCTCCTTGCCTGCCATAAGGCTGCTCCTGAAACATAACATGGATAGTTTAGAAAGACAAACAGGGCTAAAAGGCGTGGATTTTTATTTTTTCAAATTTTCCTTCCTTTCGAATTTTTTTTTTTTTTTTATTTTGGCAAAACATTTTGGAAAAATTTTTGACACGAGGAAGCATGATGAAGCCCAGGCCTCGGGAATTCTCCTTGGATTTTTCTTTTCTTTCATCGGTTGGATATCATCAACGGGCTGGTTTGGTATACCCCATCATGCCCTCAAAATAAAACTTGTAATTGTAATTGACATTCATCAACCAAATTACATTTATTGGATTGAAAAGTACGACAATCAAAGTGAAATGAAACCCTAACAATCAAACCCTAGCAAACATCCATTCCTGACAGACGATATGCAAAATACGATAAGCAAACCCTAGAAAACATCAAATCTTAAAAGCGATAAGATTCCCGCGCAAGGGAGTGCAGAAAAGTAAATGTGTTACTCTTGTGGGCCAGCACCCATTTCCTCCGATGGTTCTTCGTCAATGGCACCTATAAGGAGATCATCGAATAGGGTCTTGATCCCTTCCATCCCATTCTCTGGATCCTCTGTCTTTGAAGTTGTCGGCTCATCCATGCTACTCCATCCATCGGGCTCGATACCTCGGGTGGCGATCGCTCCTCCTTCATCATGCATCATTCTCGCAGGGCCAGGGAATGTCTCGCGGATATCGAGGAGTAATGAGTTTTTCCTCTCTTGCTCACGTCCTCGACCTTTTCCATGGTACCCTAATCTGGCGGAACGAGACCTTCGAGGGGCTTCAATAGGATTCCGGATACCTTGCTCTTTTTTACCAAGTCCACGACCAGGAATAAAACGATTTCCAACCATCACTCTTGCTACCATAACCGTTGCATTTGACACATTAGGGATGGGTGCTGTCGATCCTCGAGATGCATGAATAGTGGATACAAGTTCGAACGATTGGTAACTTGACTCCTCCCTACGCTCCGGCTCAACATAGGGGATGGCCGTCTCATGATAAATCCGATGATCTTCTTCGCCATGAACAGTGACTAGCTTTCCTTTGACGACAAATTTCACACTTTGGTGGAGACTTGATGGCACAGCTCCTGCAGTATGAATCCAGGGACGACCTAATAGGAAATTGAATGCTGTAGGGATGTCCATCACCTGGAAAAGGACGTTGAACATCACCGGCCCTATTTGCAGATCAAGGTGGGTCTCCCCTATCACCTCCTTTCTCGTACCATCAAAAGCTCGGATGGAGGTCTTTGCAGCATTTATTTTCGAAGGATCTATTTTAAGGCGGTGAAGAGTCGCCAATGGACAGATATTCAAGGCAGACCCATTATCAATGAGTACTCGAGCCACATGGGAAGCCTTGCACTTGACGGATATATATAACGCCTTAGTATGTCCCCCCTCAAGAGGGAATTCTTCATCGAAAAGGCTATTAAATCCTTAAGAAGAATCGACCCTACAAATTCCTCCAACCTGTTTACCTCGATCGTCTCTGGTACACGAACTTCGCTCAAAACCTTCATTAGAGACTTTTGATGTGTAGGAGATGTTTGCAAGAGTTCAAGTAAAGAGATTTGAGCGGGCAATTTCCGCAACTGGCCAACCATGTTATACTCACTTGCTTTGATTATAGCCAGAAATTCTTTGGCCTCTTCGTCGAATGGCGGCTTTGCAGGTTGGGCATTAGCTTGAGCATAGGTCCGACCAGACCTTGTAATCAGGTCAACATCTAACTCGTATGACCAGGGGACTGCTTTGTTATCCTTGTACTCATACAGCTGGGGCATCTCAATAATTATTTCTTCATCAGTTGAAGGCACCTCCACTATCAGTCCTTCATGGTCAGAGGCGTCCTCAAGTGGGGGCATGTCCTCGATCAATGGATCTGGTTTACTCTTTTCAGCACTTAGCTTAGCAAATTCTTTCTCCCAATCAATGACGACTTCGGAGATAGTTGACACTATTCCAACTTGGTCAGCATTCACGATCACGCCAGCCTTAACCATTTCTTGAACCCTTTCCTTCATGGTAGGCAAGGGAGGATTTTCATATGTCGGATAGTAACCAACTTTAACTAATCCGCTATAAATATCTTTGACGTGACACCTTCAAGTTGATCTTTTTGCCAGCATTGAACTTGAAGATTGCATTCACGCTTCCCTGATGTTCCGGCAACGGATTCTTCTTGACATTTGGTTGGGTGGTACGGAAAGAAAATGCCTTAGTATCTAATAAATTTTGGATCTTGTGCTTCAAAGTCAAACATTCATCAGTTGAATGGCCGACCTCTCCCATATGATACTCACATTTTTTGGAGGGATCATAATTGGAGAATTTTTCAGCATTGGGTCGCTTTGGTTCATGGGAGATCAATCCCTTCTTTTGGAGTATCGGCAAGACCTGAGATAGAGGGCCAGGAAGAGGAGAGAACTGCCTTTTGGTGAATTGCCGCGGTGCAGGCATTCGGCCTCCATCTTGCTGATTCCCAGGGATACGAACCATCTGAGGCTTACTAGGGGCTGGTTGCGCATATGCAACATTAATTTCAGTGGCTGGTTCTTTATCTTTCTTCATGGTGAACCTTTTGCCTTGATGAGTCGGTTCATTGAACCATCCATCCCTTAGCCCCATCTCGATTTGTTCACCCACTGGGATAAGTTGGTTGAAGTTCTCAACGTATGTGCTAGCCATCCGGTTACGGAACTCATACGGGAGAGTCTTGACGAACAACTTCATCAACTCCTTGTTTGTAGGCTCGGGAGTGATTTGAGCTGCCAAGTTTCGCCACCTTACAAAGATACTCCTTAAATGACTCACTTTTCTTCTTTTCCATCCGCTCAAGATCCTCTCGGGAAGGTGCAATGTCCATGTTGAACTTATACTGCTTTAGGAAAGCATCAGCCACATCATTCCAAGTGTCGAGAAGGTTTACATTCTTCATTATGTACCGTTGAGTGCGGGTCCGTCAAGCTTGCATGAAACGATTGGATCATGAGAGGCTCGTTCTTGACATATTGGGCCATGCGTACGTGGTACATCTGCAAATGAGCTTTTGGGCAGGAAGTACCATCGTATTTTTCGAACTCCGGCATCTTAAACTTCTTCGGCATTTTGACCTTCTCATAAACCGACAAGTCAAACGGGAGTGAATTCTGCGAATCTTGCAATTGTTTCAGTTTTTCTTCAAGTTTGGCGAAGCGTTCATCTTGCTCCACCTTAGGGACAGTGTCGGGTTTAGCTTTTTTAGCAGTGACAAATAGTGGGTCATCCTCCAGCTCAGGCATGTCGTCATCATCCATTTGGGCCTTGTTCGTCTGCTTTGGGACTACTATCTCGGGGAGAGTGGGTGCAAGAGTCTGATTCACTTGGAGGGATTGCATTTGATCTGTCATAAGTTGCATAGAGGTGAGCAAGTTGGAGTTGGTTTTCCATAGCGGTCATACGATCACGCATTTCGGTTTGGTCGGCCATTTTTGCTCTTGATCGTGTAATGATAGGCGAACGTGGAGGATCCGTTATCACCTAATTGGAAGAAATGAATACACATAAGCATTTCGTATAAAACATGCCGGTCCATGACGAAAGTCTAACTACTTTTATTTATTAAGGAAATTGCTTGACATTGACAATGTAAAAACTTGAAAGGCCCTAAACAAAAAAACTAATCAAGTAAAAAGACTCAACTTCCTAAATATTAAGCTTAAAGTAAAAAAGACTAAATAGATTCAAGCCACTTTATTTGGCCCGATCTATAAACAATCGGGAAGCCAACGCTCGACGTAATTGCCTCTTTTCCTTAGCGTCCTTCTTGGCTTGCTTCTCAAGTTCTTCAATCTTCCTTTTGTGACGATTAAGCTCTGCTTGTCGAGTGGGCTTTTCAGTCACATCTGGCACTTGTGGGAGAAACTCAGTCGGGATCTTGTGCTGACGGATGTACCGAGCCGTGGCATAGTAAATCTTTTCCCTCCCCTCAAGCTCATCTTCAGGCAAGCTCAATTTTTGTTCGTGACATGCGAGCCAAGCTTGCTCTATATAGCGAAGTTCCTTTTTGTGATCGTCATCCTTGGCAGTGAATCGGACTTGGAACAAACCCGGCTTAAGAGGGGGTGGTAGATCCTGCACAACTCGATATTGACGGGCCACTCGGAGTGGGTAGTAGGAAGTGGCACCAGTGATCCCCAATAGCGGGATCGGCTCATCATCGCCATGAGAGAGACGTGCCTTGGAGACTTGGAACCATTTAGCATGCCATAGGAAAATCTTGGTATTCGGATTTTTCAATAATTTGACCCATTTTGAGAAAGAAAGATCAGGTTCGATCTTGATGATTTTTGAACACCTCGATGGGATGATGAGAATCAGTAAGATTAATAATTTTCATGCGAATATCGATCCTACTCATATGAGAAAAGAACCAGATTTGTAAAAGCTCAATTGGCGCACGAAAAGTTTTATCTTCATTTTCCTTAAATCGGGTGAGTGACAAGAATGTTTCAGCTAAAATAGTATTGACAAAATTAAGATAGAAGGATTAATGGCGCCTTTACGAAGAGGAAAAACAATAAACCCGAAGAAGGCTAGAAGGAAAATCTTACTTTTTAAAAGAGTGTCAGCATTAACAAAACTCTTATCTAGGAAGGAGAAAGGACATGCATGACAATTATCTTTTAACACTCTTTTTATTTGATTCTTATCCATCCTAAGAAAGTCAGACAAAATTGATTCAGGTTCTAATCCAAGGGGTGGGTTTATTAATTCCAATTCCAAAGGTTTTCCTATGGCAATGCTGTATTCCTCCAAAGTCGGAGTCAACTCGTGCTTACCAAATATGAATGTTGATGTTTGGGGGCACCAGAAATGAGCAAGTGCTTGCATGACGCCGCTTTGGACATCGATGTCGAGGAGAGGAACAAGGCGACCAATTCTACTTTCCACATAGCTTTGACCATCATTGCCGAGACGATCCCACCATGATTTGAGTTCAACCTTTGGTGCAGGCATGAATCGAATGTCGGACCTTCCCATTGTTTATAGACCAAGACTCAACCAACCTAGTGTCATGGACCGACCAAAGACATAATAAGGTAAGTAAATTGCAAGAGTAAAGGGTAGAGAACTTACTTTACCAGGCAATTAAAACAATCACATAGACAAGCGCATGAAAAGTGGGGTTCGATTTCTAACTAGGAAGGCTAAGCAAAGTGGAGTTAAAAGGATAGGATGACTAGTCGCAGCCTCGCGTACTAAATCAAATCCTCTTAACTCCGGCTCAGTCAAGAATGATACCCCAATGCGGCGCGATCTCGCGGGCGAGAGGTAAACATTCCTAACACCAAGGAAGAAGCTTTCGGGATTGAGTTGGGCAACCTCTACTACGCGGCCTCGCGGTCGAAATCGTATCCAACTCAATACCATCCTAAGTGTCCTAGTGCGGCCCAGGTCCGGCAGCGGGTTGTGCGTGCAAAAGTGTAGTGTAAATGCAAAGCATGCACATCAGTTTATACTAAGCAATACTGCATATGTGAAAGTAAACCATACATTCCTGCACCTCCCTGCAAAACAAAGGTCAGCAAACACTTCCCCTTATACCTCCCGTCCTGCAAGAACATTTAACACCTTAAATGTTAAAGACGTACCTGGAATCCTTGCTGCTAAACAAAAACATTTTTCAAAAAAAGAAAATTAACCTAAGTCCACTAAGAGTTTTAACTCAAGTCCCCAGCGGAGTCGCCAAGCTGTCGCGACCTCCTCGAAGCGGGTTAGACCACCTAAGGGTTCGGCTAATGGATTACTAAGTCTAGACTTAGCTCGAGCTCTCCCAAGCTCCTACCAATTCGCGCTTATGGTTTGAGTTCTTAATATGCGAATGATTTTTATCATGGAGTCGCCACTAATCTATTTTTGGTGGGTCGATTAGAAACCCAAGTAAAGTAATGGGAGAATTACTTCACTCCTACGAACCAGAGATTAAATGAGTTCGGGGACTTGATTACGCTAGATTTCTCTAACGCCCTTTTAGTACCTTTTCTTTTTTTATTTCAAAAAATATTTTGCAGGCAGCTTGAATTGCTTTTAATTTATCTTCCTAACATGTGAGGTGATCATGCGGTGCGCAAACCACCAATTTAACACCCAAGAAAGCGATGAATAAATTGCGGGACTTACCTCATAGCAACGAAAGCATCTGCATTGTTAGATCAGAATTCACATCAATAGACCTAGATATGATTTCTAATTAACAAGCAATTTCTTCTTTTTTTTTTGGTTTTCACTTATTTAATGAGAATCATGCTTTATGCAATGCATGCTATTAATTTAACATGAAATGATATGACATAATAACATGGCCTAAGCTACATGATGTAAATGCGATGTTTTTGTGTTTTCTTAATAAGCATGCAATATATCCTAGAGAATAAAATTAATTCTAAGACAATTCTTTTTTGGTATTTTTCATGCAATTCGAAATGAAAATTGTCCAATGATTAAATGTGCAATCTAAATTAACCAAATGGCCTAATTCTAATGACGAGCAATTTTCAATTAAATGAACCTAGCGATAATTACTAAATGACGTGCATTTCATGAACCTAATTCTACATGACACGCGCATGATTTTTTTTTATGAAAATTCGTAATTAAAATCACTAAAAATAAAAATCTAACTAAAGCGAGACATTATCTATTTTAAGTTAGGATTAGAGTAATCTAACTCCTATCTCAACTTAGAAAATTATCTCATCATGCAATTTAATTCAAAAGATTTTATCTAACCTATATGCCATCTAAACATGCATTTTAAAAAAACTATCTATTTTATCATGTGATTTTATCTAGGAAAATCAATTCTAATCTACATGAAATGCAAATGCAATTTTTTTGTATTTTTTGAAATATATAAAGCAATTAAAAAACACAAAATCCTCCATGATTGTTTCGCTAATAAAATCAATAAATTGATCTTAAGCCTTAAAGATCAAGATATCAATTTTATTCCCGTGATTAATTATTCCATCTAAAGCGCTATAGATGAAATAAAAAATCATTGTGCGGTTGCGAATTAGGTGATAGCCGGGGATTTTCAAACATGCATCAAGAATTAATTCAAATAAAGAACGAAAACATAAAATAACATAACATAAAAAACGAAATATTAAAGATAAAGTAACATAAAATAAAATAGATCTACCTAATAGAATAAAATAAACTTACCTAATTTGGACTTTTTCCAAATTTGCCTCAACAAGTGGTGCTTTATGGACCACGACAGGGGCTCAGCTCGTGGCCGGGGTGGCTGCTGTTGCGACGGGCAACAGTGGGCGGTGGACAAGGTCGTCGGAGGAGCTCCGGCAAAGGGGCAGCGAACCCGCGGCGAGGGAGGAGCAGGAGTCGCTTGTGGTTGCTGGTGCGAGGCCGATTCCGAGTGAAGCTGCTGTGGTGACAGACGAGCAGGGGGGCGTCGGGTCTTGCGAGTTGCAGCGGCAGCGAGCAGTGGCGGAAACTGGCGGAGGCGCGAACTGTGGCGTCACGGGCGAGGGAAAGCAAGGCGAGCCGCTGCATGATGAAGCAGCAGCAGGGCGACCGGCGCGGAGGACAGCAGACGGGGCACGGTGATGCTGTGCGGGGTCGGTCACAGCGCGAGGGGAGGCCGACGCTCGGAGGAGGGTGCTCACGGCATCGGACGGAGTTACAGGCGCGGGCTGCGGGTGCAGGCGTCGGGCGGAGGTGCAGACACGGTGGCGAGCTCGGAGCTCGCTGGAAGGAGATGCTGACACCAGGCGCGGGTTGCTGCAGGAGACTGATGAAGGTGCTGCGGTGGTGCGGCGACAAGCAGGTTGAGGGCTGCAACAGCGACGGTGTTCGGAGACGGTGGTGCAGGAGCGGCGCTGGTTGCTGGGCGTCGGGTCGTCGCTGGTCGGCGCGAGTTGCAGGCGGAGGCTGGCGAGCGCGATGGAGGCGAGCGACGGCAGCAGTGGAGGCAGAGGGGGCGTCGGGCGCTGCGGGTGGAGACGCGGTGGCGAGCTCGGAGCTCGCTGGAAGGAGATGCTGACACCGGGCGCGGGTTGCTGCAGGAGACTGATGAAGGTGCTGCGGTGGTGCGGCGACAAGCAAGTTGAGGGCTGCAACAGCGACGGTGTTTGGAGACGGTGGTGCAGGAGCGGCGCTGGTTACTGGGCGTCGGGTCGTCGCTGGTCGGCGCGAGTTGCAGGCGGAGGCTGGCGGGCGCGATGGAGGCGAGCGACGGCAGCAGTGGAGGCAGAGGGGGCGTCGGGCGCTGCGGGTGGAGGCGAGCAGGTCGTGGGTCGTCGGGTTGAGGGTCTTCAGTTTCGGGCAGCGTCGGCGTGGGCTCTGGACGCTGGGTCGCCGGTGGGGCTTGGGGTTGCAGCGGTGGCCGCGTTCAGAGCTTGCCCGAAGGAGGGAGGCTGCAACAGGTTGCTGTGTGGTTGTCGCGACCACAACAGGGGCGACGAGGGGCGGTGCGAGCTCGTGGGTGGTGCTCGCACGGGGGCGGCCGGCGGTGCGGTGGCTCGGCTGCTGGTGCACCGGTGAGCGCAGCGGCACGGACGCAGGCGGAGTAGCAGAAACCGGTGGAAATCCAGCAGCGAAGAACCCCTGGAGAAGATGAACAGTAGGGGTCTTGTCTTTGCTTTTTGCTTTACTTTTTTTTTTTTTTCTCTCTCTCTCTTTCCTGTCTTCAGTCTCTCTCTCTGTTTTTTTTTTCTTTTTAATCTCCTCCCCCTGACTTCATATTTTCTTTTTTGGTTTTCTCTGACACACTCCTGTATTTCTCTTCTTTTCACCGAAGGAGAAGCCCCCCTCACAGTGAAATTTCTTTTTACTTTTTCGCTCCCCTCCCCAAACCTCTCGACTGAATTTTTTTCTCTTTTCTCCTCTCTCTATCCGTCCCCCACGTCTTCCCCCTTTGTGTATTTATAGAGTTCTTCAGTGTGAACAGGAGGCGGCCGTAATTTTCCTCGCTATTTACGTCAGGTAGCTTTTTTCAAATATGGTGGCTACGTTAGTCCATCTTCTTGCAGGAGAATTTTCAGTCCCCCATTAATGCGTACATGTGCTTGCATTAATGAGGGAAAAAAAAATGCATGTAAGCACTCTTCTTTCTTCATCATGCTTAAGGCTTCTCTAGAAATTTTAGTCCGCTGAATTTTTTCCGTGCATGTGCATGCATTAATGAGGAGGAGACAATGGACGCGCAAGAACTTCCTGGCGACTTTTTGACTTTTGCTCTTTTGTGTGCTCAAACCAGTGGAGAGATACCATCCATTCGTGCATGTAATCGACTGCGAGCCGCTGCGTCTTGTCGCGCTTTTAGTACCAATGCAAATACAACTACATGAAATGCAATTTTACTATTTTTATTATTATTATTTTTATTTTTATTTTTTATTTTATGCAACTAATTACTAAATGATTAGGTAAAATTTAGGTGTCAACACACATTTTTCATTCCAATAAATGTAATTTGATTGACGAATATCAATAAAATTACAAATTTTATTTTGAGGGCATGATGAGGTACACCAAACCAGCCCAGTGATAATATCCAACCGATAAAAGAAAAGAAAATTCAAGGAGAATTCTGAGGCCTGGGCTTCATCATACTTTCTCGTGTCAAAATGTTAAAAAAAAAAAATGCTTTTCCAAATGCTTTTCAAAAAAAAAAATTCAAAAAAAATTCAAAAAAATAAGACTTGATTTACTATGTTTGTCTTTTTTAACCATCCACTTTTTGTTTCAGAGACAGTCTTGTAACATGTGAAGGTGTGGAAATGGTCCAGTTCAATTCCGGAGCCTAGGGGCAAGTTCGCTCCAAATTACAATGGCCCATATGTGGTAAAGAAGATACTTCCTGAATGTGCCTCGATCTTGGCAGAAATGCATGGTCATGAGTGTTTCACTCTAGTTAATTCTGATGTTGTCGAGAAGTATTATCTATGATAGAATTTGTCATGTCATGTTTTGAACTGCAAGCATTTCTATGATGAGTAAATTACTTCAATGAGTTGAATCGTTGCAAATTTTGCATATTTTCCCTGATGAATTATGTGAGATGAATTGAATGTGTCAAATGGGATACTTTGGAATAATGAAAGGCAAGCCTTGTTCCATACACTGTTTCATACACTAACCCCTAGTGAGTTGTGTGAAAAATTCCATGCCCGCAAGGAAGAGGGCTATCTCGCAAAGGGTACGTCAACCAAGGTGATGAGAGGCATTCGTTCCTCTATCCCAAACACTACAGGTGATCCATTGTTCAACCCCTTTGAGCCCCATACACTTATGGAGATTTGTTTAAAATTATCCCTGTCAAGAATCATCCCACACTGGGGCAAATTTAAAATGAACAATAGGAATCTTTTTGCTCACACTTGCATCAATCTTTGAGCATCGCTTTTGCAGTGTAACTTACGCGGTAATTCAAGTGCCTTAGGATGACGAAGAGCAATTCTTTCTTTATCCTACACACTTTTGACTATTGCATAGCCCACTTGAGCCTATAAATTCATTTCATGTCAAACCCGAGTTGGTGATGATCCCCACACTTTGGGCAAGATGAAAGACAATCATTCAAGTAGCATGGTCTAAAATGCTCATAAAAGAAGACTGTGTAAGTCCAAAGAGAAGAAGTGCAAAATAAGGGCATGAAAAAGCAGTGTGCTTGGTAAAAGCAAGGCTAATCCTCAAAAAAGAAAAATCAAACACTTGAGTCGTATCCCCAGCAAGGTGGTACCCTAAAAAAAAAAAAAAAAAACCTCTCAAATGTTGTTGCAATCAATGGAGTTGTGATAAAAAGTCTTCGACAGTGGAGAAGGAAACTGGTGGAAATGTCAAGATGATCACCAACTTTAACCCCCCTAAACACTTTTTGAGGCTAATGATCCTTTCATTTCTCAACCCATGAACCAGGCTTATGTTACGTCCCTTGCAAAGTCTCTTCAGATTATGACACTTGAATTAACCTAGGGGTTCACATGTTTTAAGCATCACTCGAAGGAGTGCGAACAATATTATTCCTTTCTCATTTTGCAGGGTTCTTGACTTGTAAACCCAGAGATGATTACAGAATATCACTCATTCTTTCAAAAGCCTCAACTCAAAGAGTCCCTTTTGTTAAGCCGTTGACCAGGCCCACATTACGGTCCATGTTAAAGACCTCTCAGATTGATAAGGTCGTACTACTTGCGAGATTGCATAGACCCTTGTTTGGTATGAACATAGTGAGGTAGAGTGATTCTTATATGCCCGCATTAATTGTTGGGGTGAAACAGCATTTTCAATAAGAGTGAGTGAAAGTCCTTTCAAATCGAAAGTTTCTCATTTGACATTTTCAAGATGTCTTCATTACAAGAGTGGATTTTCTTGGTTATAACTCTCCACTTGGAATTTTGGTAATAATAGAAACGAGTGATGAATGCATCTACTTGTTATTACTGACCATGTTTGACAGGCAAATTTCTCATGAAAGTCAAGCAACAATTAGCCCTGAAGCATTGGGATTCGTCCAAACTGTTTGGTAACCCAATCAATCAAGCCTACATGAATGGAGCCCCGGGTAAGTATCAAATCTTTCAAAGTACTCAAGGTAAGACTCAGGTAACTCGTCTTCCAATGTGGATCTACATGCTTAAAAAAAAAAAAAAAAAAGAATTTGAGCATCTCCTCCAATCTTCAGAAATTGAGAGTCTATGAATCTCACCAAAATCTTTCAACCCGATCTTGACATCTCGGTCTAATCGAATGTCTTAATTCTTTTCGTTGAACATTCCACTACGGACGTGAATGTTTTCAATTTCTCTTGTTATACCTTAGTTTGGATCTAGGTGTTTCAAGTCCTAAAATCTTGACATTTCGGTTTGGACTGGATGTCCTATTCGTTGAACATTTCACTCTGGATGTGAATGTTTTTCGATTTCTCTTGTTATACCTTAGTTTGGATCTAGGTATTTCAAGTCCTAAAATCTTCACATCTCAGTTTGAACCTGGATGTTTTATTCGTTGAACATTTCACTCTGGATGTGACTGTTTTTCGATTTCTCTTGTTATACCTTAGTTTGGATCTAGGTATTTCAAGTCCTAAAATCTTGACACCTCAGTTTGGACCTGGATGTTTTATTCGTTGAACATTTCACTCTGGATGTGAATGTTTTTTGATTTCTCTTGTTATACCTTAGTTTGGATCTAGGTATTTCAAGTCCTAAAATCTTGACACCTCAGTTTGGACTTGAATGTCATATTCGTTGAACATTTCACTTTGGATGTGAATGTTTTTTGATCTTTCTTGTTATACCTGAGTCGGGATCTAGGTATTTCAAGTTCTAAAATCTTGACATTTCAATATGGATCTGAATGTCTTAATTCTTTTCGTTGAATATTTCACTCTAGATGTGAATGTTTTTCGATCTTGCTCGTTATATCTTAATCTGGACCTAGATATTTTGAGTTCCAACATTTATTCCCCGTTTAGGCGACCGTAGAATGGTACGGGTCCTAGACACAACCAAAAAATGCCATACTGGGCGATCGTAGAATGGTACGGATCCCAGGAAGCCGGAAAGCAATCACTTTGTGAAGTCATGTTACTATTCAGGCGACCATAGAATGGTACGGGTCCTGGGCATGTAACACTAATCCATCTTGAGTTACTCTACTATCTAAGAAGGTAAGTAATTCCAGGTAAGTTCCTTTATCATTTGCATTTGCATTAGCATTTCCATGCATCATATAAATTTCATTTCAAAATGGGATTCATTTTAAAAAAAAAAACAAAAAAACAAAAAAAAAACAAAAAAAACAAAAACAAAAGTCATTTAGTGCATGTGCATAATTAAAATTAGGTCTCAATTTGTCTTTGAAGGCAACCTCTACGAGCTCACCTTCAAAGAGGGCGGTATTGACACCTAATTTTGGAAAAATAAAATTGCATTTTGAAAAGAAAAAATAAAAATGGGGAAAATTGATTTGATTGATTATGCATGGAAGTTTGAAATTCGATGAGCATTGATTTTGATAAATGCGAAAGCAATTTAAAAATCAAGTGAATAAGAGGCAAGAATTTTGCAAAATGGAAGAAATGCGAGCGGGATCGGCGATTGCAAATCGCGTTCGATTTGCGAGCTTGATTTAATGCGATAGAAGATGGAAAGTCGAAAGTTGCTATAAAAATGGCCATCCGAAAATCACTATAAAAGGAGCCATAATTTTCGGGAGCCGATGGAGAAAAATTTTCAGAGCAAAAAAAAAGTGAGAGTGGTTCTTTTGTTTCGTTAGAATTCGAAATTCAAAGAAAAAAAGAAAGAGAGTTATTTTGTCTTTGTTTTCGTGAAAAAAGTCAAGCAAAAGCTTATGTAGAAAAGAAAAGAGGGGCAGAGGGGAAGTGACGTCAATCAGCAAAAAAAGAAAAAGAAAAGAGGAAACGCTACAGTGTCGTCTTCCCCAAAGGGGCCTCCCCGATAGCTCCAGTCGTGACCGCGCCGTCCAGCACGCCGGCCCTGCCTCCGCTAGCCGCTACCGCGTCTCCGCCACCGCCGCTTCGCCGGTCTCCCCGTGAAGCTCGCCGCGACGACCCAACGTCGCGCCTTCCTTGCCGACGCTCCCTGCAACCCGCCGATCCGTTGCCAGAGCTACAGCCCGCAGCAGCCGTGACCCGATCTCTCGTATCGCAGAGCTACTGACCACCGTGACGCCAGCCCTCTCTACTCCACCGCCGCTTCGCCATCCTCCCCGCAAAGCTCGCCCTGATGCCATCACCGATTTGCAGAGCCCGAGCTCCCTGTGGCAGCCGCGACCCGAGCGCCTTGACGCCGCCTCCGCTGTCGGTCTTGCAAACCACGACGCCCACTGCTGCTTCCCCCGCGCTCGCGTTGCACCTCTCGCACCTGCACCGCGCTTGCGTCGCTTCGCCGAACTCGCCTCCCTTGCACCACCTGTCCCCTCGTGCCATCGCGCTGCCGCTCGCCGGAGTCCCGATGCCTGCCACTGTCCGTCCGGCACCCCACCAACGCTGCTGCAGGTCTCTACCTTTAGGTAGTTTTTTTTTTTAGTTTTATTTTTTATTTCTTTCTTTTGCCTATTTTATGTTATTTTATTGTGTTTTAAATTTTGTTATTATTGTTTAAGTTAGAATATGGTTTGTCAATGTTAATATTTGTGCATTTTGTAGGCATTATCCGCTAGGATTTTGTCCGGAATTATTATAATTATAGATTTAATCAGAGACATCGGATTATTTTTTTTAATTATATTAATTTTTGGGCTTTTGTGGTAGAATTTTAATTGTTAAATCATTATAATTATTAATTTGATCCGTAAGACTTCGGATCGATTTTTAATTATTTTGATCTCTTTGTCGTGATAATTAGGGTTAAAATAATCGTTAATTTGACTTTGTAAGGCAACGGGTTATTTTTCCGATTATTTTAATCCTTTATTTTGTTGATAACTTAGATTTAATATCTATTTAATAATTACTTATCTTTTTAAAAAAAACTAAAAAATAAAAAATCAAGAAATCAAAATTCTGCATGAGCATATAGGTTTAGTAAATCAGGCATGTAGGTTTAATAAATTAGAATTTCATTAGGATTACATTTTAGGATTGCATTGGAAAAAATAAGTTAGGGTTGAACCTAAATATCTTTTTTACAAAATAGGGTTTTAGATAATGTTCGCACATCTCAAATCTCATTTTAAAACAATAATTTTCTAATATATGATAGGGTTTAAGTCAAATTAATTCCTAGAACAAATTAGAAAATTATCCCTTTTTAGATAGATTAATTAGGATCTTTATAAATTATTAATTTCAATCAAAAAAAATTCCAAAAATACTAGGTGCATATTAAGCTGGTTTGCATAATAGGATCATTTAATCAGAATTTATTTACTAGTAAAATTAGGTCATGAGGTGCATGTTAACTAGTTTGCATAATAAGCACATTTAATTAAAATTTGCATATTAATAGGATTAAGTCATTTAGTTTTAAAATGCATTTTTATAGAAGAACTCCAATTTTTAAGAAAATCCAAAAAAAAAAAAAAAAAATGATTGCTTGCTTTGTGTGATGCAATTTATTTATTTGAATGTTTTAAACAATGGATGAGCACCCGTGTAGTCACGCATTTGCATGATAGTAATTTAAGTTAAAATAAATCATTTAACTTGCAAAAACATTTTGAAAAATTAAAAAGAAATGGTGCAAAAAGGGCGTTAGAAAATTCTAGTGTAACCAAGTCCCCGTCTTGGTCTGCAGTTCGTAGGAGTAAAATAAATCTCCATTTATTTTACTTAGTTATCTAATCGACTTACCATAAACCGATTAGTGGCAACTCCTAATTAATAACCTCTTGCATGTTTAAAAATTTAGACTTAAGTCGCGATTTGGTATGGGCTTGGGAGAGCCCGAGCTAAGTTTAAAAGCTTAGTAGTCCATTAACCTAATTTTAGGTGGTGCATCCAAAAAATAAGTCGCGACAATCCTCATAATTACCAATTTCACTCAATTATCACAATCCAGTACTCAAATAAATAAACATAAAGCACCAACGAAATTCCGATCACCGACCATCCCAATTGAATTTCCGCAAAATAAATAAATAATTAATTAAATAATTACCGAAAATATTAAATAAATGCATTAAATCCAACTTAGGCCTGTTATAGCCTAATTGGAAGCCGAAATAGGCCTAGAAAATTACCGAACCACTCTAGTTGAATACTAGAACTTGTGTAGGCTCTAATTGCAATAACTAACCACCTAACATGCATTAGTAACTAATTTAAAATCACTAATTAAACCTAACTAACCACCTAATCTATCTTAGTCTAATCTAATTAACAACTAAGCATCATTAACCTACTAAGCGAGGTTTAGTGAGTTAAACTCACCCGTTTATCGAACCACTTGGTTCAATTCGACAGGGATGTAACAAGGGATGATTCTTCTCAAAGCGGGCCTAGGTTTCGAGGCCCGGAACCACCTCAAAACGGGCCACAAAATTGCTAGAAACCCACTGCACTTTGCCTCTGTTTGAGCTGCAAAAGAGAGAAACAAAGCTGGTTGGGGGCGGCAAGGCTCGGGGAAGGCTAAAAAGAGCCAAATCGGGCCTTGACGGGGACTCACGGAAGTCGGAGGCGGGCCAAACTATTTGACACCGGCTGAAATGGAGGCTGGAATGTAGGGACGGGTTGGATGGGGGGTCAAGCTGGGTGGTGGTGCGTGACATGCGTGTAGGTGGACGGGTGTCGCGACCAATATTTTTCGGGGTGTGAACCACCTAGGCTTTGGCTAATGGATTATTAAATCTAGACTTAACTCGAGCTCTCCCAAGCCCATACCAATTCGCGACTTAGGTTCAAGTTTTTAACATGCAATTGATTTTCAATTAGGAGTCGCCACTAATCTATTTTTGGTGGGTCGATTAGAAACCCAAGCAAAGTAACGGAAGATTTACTTTACTCCTAAGAATCAGAGATTTATGAGTTCAGGGACTTGGTTATGCTAGATTTCTCTAACGCCCTTTCGATACCTTTCTCTTTTATTTCGAAAAATATTTGGCAGGCAGCTTGAATTGATTTTAAATTTTATTTTCCTAACATGTGAGGTGGCCACGCGGGTGCGCAAACCACCAATTTAACACCCAAGAAAAGCAATGAATAAATTGCAGGGCTTATCTCATAGCAACGAAAGCATCTACGTTGTTAGATCAGAATTCACATCAACAATCCTAGATATGATTTCTAAATAACACGCAATCATTCAATTTTTGTTTTCACTAATTTAATGAGAATATAATCAATATGCAGTGCAATGCTTTCAATCTAACATGAAATTATATGATATAGTAGTATAGCCTGAACTATATGAATGAGTAAAGTAATTTTTTTTTATGTTTTCTTAATGAACATGCAATAATTAAATATGCAATCTAAATTAATCAAAATGACCTAATCCTAATGACGGGCAATTTCTAATTAAATGAACTTAGCAACAATCACTAAATGACGTACATTTCATGAACTTAACGCTATATGACGTGCACATGATTTTTTATTTTCTTAATAAGCATGCAATGCATCCTAATGTGCAATGATGTGCAAAGAATGCCCTAATTCTATTTTTTTCCTTTTTATTATGAAATTCGAAATTTAAAATTGCCAAATAATTAAACGTGTAATTTAAATTAATGAGAAGAAAATCCTAAATTAATGTTTTTGGTCTCTTTATTTAAGAAATTCAAAATAAATAAATTTCCTATTCTAGACATGCAAAATAACCTTAAAACAAGTAATATTCTAACATAAACCTAATCTAACTCAAATAAATATTTTTGGGTTTTTCTTTTATGGGAGCAATTAAATAGAGGCATCAAGAAAGCACGGCACCAAATCTAGCAAGATATCATCCATGTCCATTTAATTTTGGGAAATAAATTGATGAATCGTATCTTGTGCATGAGATCGGATTGACCAATTTTTAAACAAAATTACGAATCGCATCTTGAGCGTGAGATCGGATTGTTGATTTTTCCGTGCGATTGCGAGTCATATTTCGAGCATGAAATCGAACCATCAATCATATGCACGTTGCGAAATTAGGAAGATTTCCTAATTTAGAAGGCTATTCGAAATTACGGATATCATAGCATATTAGGAATTTCCATCATGTGCATCAACGGATATTTCAAATAAGGAAACTGAATGTTCGGAAATCAAATAAAACGAAATTTTTACCTAATCTGATATTGATTTCCAAATTTGGACTTTGCGCAATCGAACCAGGATCGCAATCGGTGGGCAACAGGGTGGTGGATCGTGGTGGTGATCCGCTGTAGACGGTGGTTCAGCTTGGACAGCAGCCGAGATGGTGGACTCACGGTGATGCCTCGATGATTTGAGACAGGTGATGGCTCACGAGGCGGTGGGGAGGTGCACGGCTAACTCCCAGCCTTGCAGAGACTTCTCGAAATGCCTGCAACACTAGGAACTTGCAAAGACAATTAGGAGCAGGTGTAAACCTTTCTTTATTTTCTTTTTATATATATGCACCATGGTGGAGGATGATGACTCAGTGGAGATTCCCTTGCTACGTGTACCCTCCTCAAGGTCTAGACGGTGGAGAAATTTTGACTGGCTTCGCTCGCTGGATTCGGATGAAATTCAATGGGAAATCTAGGTCCGCTGAGCAGTGCTTGACCCTTGGAAATTGCTCACCGGCCTAGAATTGCTGGAGATTCTGGTTTCGCTGCAAGGACTGACAAACCAAGCCAAAAATCACCGCTCTGCTTCGTCTCTCAGGATATCGAGTTCCCTTGTATTGATCTTCCATTGACCTGCAAAGAGAAAAAGAAGCAATGAACTTTTTCCCTTTGTTACGTCTCCACCCAATTGTGGCTGTCGTTTTCTTTATCAGGGAATTCAACCAACATTAGAATATTTCAAGGAATGGCAACATAATATATGGGAACCAAATTGACCAAAATTCTTAGCTAACTCTTGATGTCACTCGGATGTGTTTCCAAATTTGCACTTGTCGGACGGCAGGAGTGGGGATGGTCACCGTGGGATGCTCATGAACACAGTGAATAATGGCTATAGACGTGACCGACGAGGACTAAGAATTTGGCACGACCAAACAAAGAGGCTTGACGATAGCGTGCAAGCACGGATGGGACTTATTGATTGCAGCTCTGGGGGCAATCTCCCCACAAGGTTATTCTGAATATGGTGAATGACCTGCAGAATAAAGATTCAGCTCGAGAACATGACCGTGGACTAGAGATGTCGTAGGGATGCTTGAACGCTCTCCGGAATTGCAGGAGCTCGTCTAGAATCGCTGGGCGTTCGTTGGTGGGACTCCTGGATCACTGTGACACTCGGCATGGCGGTGCATGGCTTGTGATCTGGTCGATGCTCGAATTGTTGAATCCTTGCCATGGTCCGCAACTCGGACAAACCAGCGGGTTGTCCTGTGGTGCAGGAGACAACAACTTCTTCAAGGCTGCCAGCGTTGACAACTTGCTAGAAAATCCGGAAATAACCTGTAAAATAGAGAGAATAGAAACACAGGTCGTGGGACCAAGAGGAAGCAGCAACGTCAGGCTCAATTCGGCTGAGGAGACGCGCTTGAGGAAGAAACACTTCCTCTCTCTTATTTCTCTTTTATAGTCAGAAGCTCCCTACGGATGATAGAAAAATTCTCCCTCTCACACACTCTCCGTATCTCTGAATGTGGCCGTATGTGTCGATTGTGTGGCCTCCTCAAAACCCTACACGTATTAATCTATTTATAGGCCACGGATTAGGGTTTTTAATTTTCCAAAATCATATCCACAAAAATTTCTTTTCCAAACGCAATATTTGCTTTTGACTTGAAATATCACAAAGATAAATCTGTAAAATCTCCCAAAGGATACGGGCTTGGGCCAATTTGCTCTCTTCGTGGGCTTAGCCTGACTCATCAAATTAAAGTTTCTGAAGCATAAATGTGAACCCATCCGTCACCGGCCCAATGTAAATGCAAATTCAAAATAAATGCACCTAAAATTATATGCTATGCAATTAACTATTTTTTCAGGGATAAAATTAACCCCTAATTTTTAATGTAATAAATAAATGACCAAATCGCCAAAATTTAGGTGTCAACAGCGGGGCGGCATTTCGACGCGACGGCAAGGGCATGTGACGGGCGGGACTCCTTCGGCAGGTGGCTAGCTTCGGCTGTCTTCTTCAATAGCTATGGTGGTCGAAAATGGCAAGTGAAGGGGAGAAAAGGATGGCCGGCCAGCTTGAGGAAGATGGAGGGGGACAAAGGCCCTACCTTGGCCAATTTCTTCTCTCCAATGGTCTCCCTTGACCATCCTCAGCCACCAGCACTTCATTGGCCCTCCATAAGCCACCAATGCTCATTTTAGGACTCTTGAAATGGTCCAGAATCATAGGCAAATGGGGAGTTACGAATTTCCAATATTTGTCCTTCAATTGGACTTAGTTTCATTCTTGATTCAATCCCATCTGGCCCCAATAAATTCTGTTATCGAGTCAATAATCAAATTGATATTTTTCCTTACCAATTGAACCATCTTAAATCCCAAATGCGCGATCAAAAACGGTCCCTGGCTTTTTCTGGACAAAAATGGTCTTAGGACAACTTATTCCCAAAAAGTCTCGGGTTGCAGAAAAATCTTTTAAGACTGAGCCGACGTTCCTAGAATTTATTGTGACATGACATAATCTTCAATTTCTGAAATCGGATTCAAATTCACGGTTGATTTCACTCCGGCACATTTTTAGTGTGACCTAGACTATCGAGTAACTTTCAGAACTTTTTAGAGAAAATGACCCGTGGTCGATTTTTTTCGAGTCACAATGAACCCCTTTGACACATTGGTGACTCTTGATGGTCGTGAAAATCTCAAGATTTCATATACGAATACAGGTTATCAAAATGATAGAAAAATCATACTAGTGCCGGTTGATGAGAATTTTCCAATTTAGTGTGATCACCCATGTTTAACCACTTATCCCAGTCGAACCGACCTACTTTGATCTCTAATCGATTTATATCTATGCCGTAATGATCTCGGCAGATGAGCATGGTCGAGCAGCCGATTCCTGGTCGAATCCTCAAGTCTATTTGCCTTAAAATCCTTAATAGCTTCTCTAAATAATCTAGTTATCCCACGAGTGATCAGCTATAAGAACAGCACTATAGGCGCGTCAATGAAATGCTCGACCAATTCAATTGAAAGCAGAAGTGAAAATTCCAGAATGTCACATAACCAATCTAGCGTGCTGTACTGCTATTGCCTCCACAACCACCACCAATAAGGTAAGACTAATAACAATTAGGTAAGACTAATGTTGCCAAGGTCATGTTACAATCGACTTCTTGAACCATTTGCATACCATATCTTTGTCAGAGACATATGAGAGCCATTGCTGCAACACTAGGATCTTAGAATATTTACAGAATTTACTGGTCTTTAATATCCTAAATGATGATCTTTCTAATTTGCAAGTGTCGATGGGGGTATCAAACAGCTTGAGCAGATATTGGAGAATGATAAGAGTTCTCATTCTTCGTTATGAAAAGCTGGAGGAATCTTGAAAGTTGCAGAAGTCCACGTGAGATTGAAGGGTCCAAAGAGATGGAATCATTGGAGTAGCGGAACATTTCTTGGTGCAAAGACATTGAAAAACTTCCAAACCTTTCAAAACTGCAATGGTTATGATATCTAGAAATACGAGCTTCTGAAAAAGAGAGATTCGGGGTCTTGTGGGACTTCAGTCTCTGTACTGTTGAACATTATAGGATGTATACTTGTACAGTGCTTGGAAATGCACCTGATTTGCCGATTGTTACAATTAAGCATTAGATGCAGTTATTTAGTAAAGATGGAGGTTATTTTATTTTATTTTATTTTTTCGGTAAGAAGTAAGAGATTATATTGAGCTTTAACCAACTATACAGGAGAAGGTCATGGCACCAAACTTATACTCAAAATGAATAGAAATCGTAGCGAGTGGAAGGATGCCAAGACAAGAAAACAGCTTCCAGCAGCAAACAAAACAAGCCACAAGAGGCACCAGGACAACAAAGAAAGCCTAAACAGCGGCAGACAAGCAAACAACAAAAAACTGAAGAAGGCAGGGCCACGGACGTCAGTCAAAGCCACCCAAGCTAGACTTCAACGGCTACATAGTTTCGAAAAACCAGATTCACGGCCCACTGAAGGATGCGGCCAAGAGACGAAGGAGGCGGAATCTCCGAGCTTCCAGCTTATCCCAAGGAGGTGGAGGCACAGCCATCACAAACTACCCACCAACCGCCAAAGCAATGCAGCTCAAGCATAGCATTAAAGAACGGGTGGAATGGCTTCACCAGAAGAGAAAATAATCGGATCAATGCCCCAAGCACGCTGGAATCTCCTGTTCCTTGCATTGTCTTCAACATTCCTGAATGTCACAGCCTTATCTCTTACAACCTTAAAGAGGTGGTTCTTCAAGGCCGGGACCGCAAGAGTTTGCTCTCTAAAAAGAATGTCATTCCTATTCTTCCAAATGATATGACAAAGAGCTCCAAGGGAGAATTGGGCCATGCATTTATAGAATTCTTTACCCGAGAGTAAAGTCATAGTCCACCTAAGATTATCTGCCCAAGGTCTATTACGCCATGGGAGATTGCACCTAGCAGTCTAAAGGAAAGCAAGGCCGGCAGTGATACGACAACCAAAGAACAGGTTATTTAATATGCCTAATGTTACAAAACACCTTTGGCAAGAAGTTTGATGCGATAGCCATTCCACGCAACCTCCAACATGTATTTAATTCAATTTCATGTTTCTGTCCGCATAATCATCGGAGAAATTGCTTAATCCTGATGAACTTCTTTCCCAACATCCAAAAACATCATTGTCAAATCAAACTTCAACAGACAACATCCTCATATTTCCCTGCATGTTGAATTGGCAAATACCTATCATACTAACTACCCTATATTAGTTCTTAAATATATGTCGAGCCTTTTTTTTTGGTCGAAATATGTCGAGCCTTTGAGAAGTGTACTTTCCTCACCTTTTTGTCCTCATGCAGGCTGACAAAACAAATAACCACCCGAGCTAAATGCGCCATTTCCATGCATGCTTCCGTTGGCAAGGAGGATATACCGTCGCTGTCCATCTGCTGCGGGCGACGATCTCCTGAATTTTGGCTTCATACATTGCACTGAGTCATATGTCATGCTGACTGAAGCCATTATATCCTTCAGTAGGAGCACATGTCGCTTGCTGGTATGATATCAGCAATCTAAGGGACTTCTTAATGCAGGGCGTTTCTGAAGATGAGAAACTTAAGTTAGTGCTCCACATTTTTTTACCAGATTGCTAGGGGAGGGAAAAAAAGGGGATATCGTTCCGTGCTAATAAAGAGAACCCGTATATTGTTTTTGGAAAGTATAACATTTGTTTATACTCAAAAAATTATGAATTGTTTTAGTAATCTATCAAAAGATATTTGTGGAACTTATAAATTAAAGTCATATTATGGACATTAGCATGGGAGTGATGCAGAAAGTGCAAAAAATAGATCAAATGACCACATCTGGTTTAATATCAAATTTTCCTGGAAATTTGCAACTTAGAGTTGACTCGTACAACAAAGTTGGGCAAAAGAACGCTTCAAGTGCCATAACTTTGGTCAAAAGGACACTTAAGTGTCATAACTTACGAAAGGTATACTTAAGTGCCATATTCGAAGAAAAACGGATCACTTGAGTGCCACTTCGGCCAAAACCCAGCCAAAACGCCAACGTCGCGTTTTTCCAGCGAAGCGCGCCCAAAACGATGTCGTTTTGCATGCGACGTGGCCAAAACGGCGTCGTTTTGGGCCGACGTGATAAAAAAAAATTAATTAAATTAATTTTAAAATTAAATTTAGTTAAAATATTTAAAAATAATAATTTTAAAATTAAATTTAGTTGAAATATTAAAAATTAAAAATTAAAAAATTAAAAAAAAATTAAAAAATTTAAAAATTTAAAAAAATTTAAAAAAAAAAAAAAAAAAGGAAAAGGAAAGGAGGGGAGGCGTCTAAGGGATTAGCCCTCAACCGTCGGGAAGGCCGACAACGGCGGGGGAGGGTCGGCCGGGGTCGCCGGGCCACCGGGCTAGGGTCGGCGACCACGGCCGGCCGGCGGCCGAGGGCTCGCGAGCCCTCGCCCCAGTCCGGAGAGGGTTGGCGGCCCTTGCCGGCCGGGCCAAGGACCACCGCCCGCCGAGGCGGCTCGCGAGCCCTCGCCGCTGGTCGGCTGGGGTCGCCAGCCCAGCCGAGCCTCGGCAACCCCGGCCGACCCTCCCCCACCGTCGCCGGCCCTTCTCGGCGGCGGGCGAGGGCTAATCCCTCGGCTGCCTCCCTCCCTTTCCTTTTTTTTTTTAATTATTAATTTTCTAATATTTCAACTAAATTTAATTTCAAAATTATTAATTTAAAATATTTTAACTAAATTTAATTTTAAAATTATTATTTTTAAATATTTTAAATAAATTTAATTTAATTAATTATTTTATTTTATTTTTTTGCCACGTCGGCCAAAACAACGCCGTTTTGGCCACATCAACGTGCAAAACGGCGTTGTTTTGAGCTCGGTTCGCCGGAAAAGTGCCACGTCGACATTTTGGCCGGATTTTCGCCGGATTAGCACTCAAGTGATCCCTTTTACTCCGATTTTGGCACTTAAGTGTATCTTTCGTAAGTTATGGCACTTAAGTGTCCCTTTGACAAAGTTAAGGCACTCCAGGAGTCCGTGCGTCAACAAAGTTGTCTCGATGTTAAAAACTAATGCACAAGACTAGACACGCTGAAATGTTCTATTCGGATATTGTGCCTAGTTAATCTAACTCGGTTAATCAGTGGAGTTTTGTTTGTGGAGATTTTTACTATTCTATAGTGAAGAGATTGTGATTAAAATTTCTCCCTTTCAATTTTGGCAGATTAAGCTTAATTATCCTAGATAGTATTTGACTTCATATTCTAGTTACATAAGAGATGAATTTGGACATGTCGTGATACGCTCCCTCACATTTCAGAGCAATGAAAGAACTTTTGGACCATTCGCTAATGAGAAAGGGAAGTACTTTTCATTTCCTTCGACTGCCGGAAAGATTGTCGGATTTCATGGAAGGTCAGGAACCTTTTCACGGTGCACATGTAGGGCACTAGTATTGAGAGCTACCCATGTGTGCTTGCGCTTGTACGCGTCGGGTATACTTGCAGATGTGCTTGCCTTCAAGTGTGAATCATCCATCACTCTTTAAAAATGCCAGTATATGTAATGGTCATTGTCACGTCGCTTGACAGTCTTTGCTATATTGCCCCTAATTTGGGAGAAGTAAATGTCGTATATAGAGCACCCCTTGGTTTGGTTCGTCACATCTTCAAGCCCCAGCTAATTATATTTTTGTTCTTCAGGACCTCCTTATCTACATCTCGCATTGTTCCAAACCCTCTCTAGGCAAGACATATAAAGTGCGCGACCTCGAGTCAACGGATTGCCAAGTAAATGCGACCGATTCCTCTTATGAGGTGGTGCTCACATTTGGCTCGAATTCTCCTAAACCCTGGCGATGGCAGCGGGAGTTGATTTGGTTAATTACGAAAATTTGTTCCTCCTTTTGGGAGCTGCCATTAACCAATTATGGATTTTAGAAACTTGAATAAGATGGGAGACTCTGTCTAATTTCTATAAAGAAGAGGTTCACGAGTTCAGCGACTTGGTTATACTTGGTTAATCTAGCGCCCCTTCAATACATTTTCATTGTATGAAAGCATTTTACTTGCGGTCTTCAATAATTTCATAATCCTAGACTTCTAACATGTGAAAGGCAATTATGCAAGATTGTGCAAGCAGTAAAGATAAACGACCTGCAATCAAAACAGTACATAAGCATAACTAAATAAGTGAACAAGGCACGGGAAAATAAAATCCGGGTAAAAGTAAATAAAGCCTTGTTATTAAGCACCGCACTGGATCACATGAGTTAAGCCCCAAACCAAACGTGTCCATGTCCCTAACTAAAGGATGCATGCCCCCTAAAGAAGACTTAAGTGGTGAAATATTTGATGAAAAAAAAATATGCTATGGTAAAGTAACGAATTAAACTAACCCTAATTAATCCAATTTTTATAATTTCTAAGGTCTAACATTTGATGCAGCCCTATCGTGAAATGTCTCTACATATGAAACGGAACAATCCTAAAAGCGTATTTTTTTATTAAATGCCATCTTTACCCCTTCTCTCTTTTTAAGATTCTTTTTTTTTTTGGGTCGTTTTTCATTTCTATTCAAAATAACATTTTCCAAGACCTATATTACGCTAAAATAAACCGAATGCTCATGAATTCTACTGTGACAATATGGAGCTATACATGGATTTAAATTTTGCTAAAGATACGATTTATCACTAAAATTATATTAAAAATAAGCCCAAAAAAAAAAAAAACCCAAAAAAGAAGGAGGAAAACTCAGGCGATGTAGGGCTGCGCTGACCCCCACCACTCCGGCGACCCTCACCCGATCTGTCCACATTCACATGGGATTGTGTTGCAGAGAGTGCAAGAAGTAGATCAAGTAAATGTTAATTGAATACAACAAGTTATGGATTTCTTTTTTCTTTTTGCTTCTCCGTTGTGATTTTTCTAGATTTTAGTTTAGAGTCCCGATCTTCTCAGATGCAGTATCATTTCAATTTTCTCAATAGTCACATTACTAAATTTGGTTCAATATCAAACTATACTGGAATTTTGCAACTTAGAGTTAACACGTGCAACAAAGTTGTCTCACTGTAAAAAACTCATGCAAAAGATCAGACCGCTTAGTGCACTGAAAGCTTCTACTCTGGTCTTGTGCTGTGTTAGTCTAACTCGGTTAACCAGTGGGTTCTGTTTGTAGACGTTATTACAATTCTACAGTGAAGAGATTGTGATTAAAATGTCTACCCTTCAATTTTTGCAGATGAAGCTTGATTGCCCCAGAGAGTACTAGACTTCGTATTCCAGTAAGAGACAATTTTGGATCTATTGTTATTTGCTTCCTCGCTTTCAGATCAACGAAAGAACTCATGGACCATTTAGTATTTGAGAAAGGAAAGTACTTTTCATTTCCTTCAATAGGGAGAAAGATCGTCGGATTTCATGGAAGGTTTGGAAGTCATCTCGACTCGCTTGGTGCACATATAGGACAGAGCTGACCATGTGTGCTTGCGCATTTTCTTGTCCTGCATATTTCGCAGGGGCGCATGCTTTCAATTGTACATCATTCTCTGTCATATTGCCCCATAATTTGGGATAAGTTGATGTTGCATGTAGAGCACCCCTCCGTTTGGTTTGGGATATCTTCAACCCCTAGATAATTCCATTTCTGTTCTTGAACACGACCTCATCTCCATTTGGTATTTGGTCTCTTTATAAATATTGCCGAATGCATTAGGAGCCAGACCTGGCCATTGGGTCTCACGTGAGCTATAAATAAAAGGTTCACATAATCAATAATTGAGACAAATCAAGTCCACTCGATTGGGATTCAGTCAAATATTTGTATGACCATGGGAGGAAAAGGTGACTTGTTTGCATTATTCTCACCCCGGCGTGGATGGGTATAATAATTTAATGTTTCTTCTTGTACTCGGATTCTGTAGCCCTTAATTGCTTGACAAATCACTCACGTTCAGTGCTAAATGTCGGTATGGTTTTAAGAAGACATTTAAAATGATTTGAGCACGCGGGGAAAATTACTAAAAAAATTTTCAATTTATTGTAATTGTGCAAATTTAAAACTTTCTTTTAACCAATTGAGTTCTAAACCTTCTGCAATTATATTGATTCAATCCATTCAGATAATTTAGCCAAAAATTGCTGATATAAACGTTGGCAATCCTACATGACTTGGCTAGCATGGGAGTGGATAATTTTTAATAACATTTTAATATTGTTTCCAATTATTTATTTATTTATTTATTTTATCTTTTTATTCTTGTCATTCTCTTTCATTTTTTTCCTTGCCTTCTTCTCCTTAGCGTTCTCCTTTGTGACCAGCCAAAGGTAAGGGCTAAGGACTTTGGCCTTGTCGGTCTCGAGCAAGCCTTGCCATAGCTAGGCAAGAGCTCCTCGCTAGAGGCCGCGAGGGTGTCCTCGCCCAAGCTGCTCGCTAAGCTAGCAAGGGTCGAGCCTCGCCACCCTCACCTCTAGCCAATTGCTAAGGTCTAGCGATCAGCTAGAGGAAGAGGAAGAATGGAAGAAAAGAAAATAAAAGAGAAAGAAAAGAATAAATAAATAAATCTAAAAATATTAAAATATTATTACAAATTTTCTACATTTACACCTACCGGGCAATATAGGACGACTAGCATCCATATCAGCAATTTTTTTTTTTTTATTGAAATTGGTATAAATGCATAAGGTTTAAGACTCAATTAGCCAAAAAAAATTGCTTAGGACCGAATAAACACAATTAGACTAAATTAATGATTTGTTTGGTAATTTTCCCACGTTAGACACCATATCCCAAGACCATTAGCTACCCTTGGTCCATAAAGAACCCTAGTGCACTCCACTTTGAGGACGAAAATATTTAACAATAAGCCACATTTAATTCTACACACAAGTTTCGAACAAAATAGATTTAAACAAATATTGACTGAGCGGGTCTTTAAACTTAAAAAAGAAAGAAATAGGCGGGATAACCGCCCTAGGGTGGAGTCCTCGTCTTTGTTTCCGGTAAAGGCGGTTGGGGCCTTGAAAAGATTCCCAACCCATTGCTGGTCCAGCCACAAAGCCCTTCAAAGAAGGTGCTACGGTTAGCACACCTGATCCTCGTGAAGCTAATCCCTAGGTAACCAATCCTGGGGTAGGTTCAAGGAGAAAATAAAAACCAGTAGGAAATATTAGAAGCCGTCGGCATGTCCACCAAACCCGGACAATGTGTTCTTGGAGCATCTCTAGTCTTGTTTCTCGTTTCAGTGCCTTCAATTAACGTGCAAGTATTCTATAGAACTTTGTTAACAAAACAATTTTGTGCTATCGTGAGAATAATAGTTTATTATAAACCATAAATTCTTGAATGAGTGGGCTCTATAATAATTTATAATTATTTGTTATTTGATTTTTTGTGATATAGAATAGATTGTTATTTTAACAGTAGATTAAAAATTGTCATGCAATTATTTCTTTATTCTATATTAGATTTTGCATGCTACGAAGCCGAACGATGAATCTTAGGAGATGAAGAGACTTCTGCTCTTGCGATTCAATCCATTTTCTCTTACAATTGTTAGTGGGAACTGATAAGATGTTATCGAGATAAATCCGACTTGCGAATTCGACATTGCCTAAGACCATTTAGGAACAAGTCTCTAAGGGTACATTTGGTAACGAATCTATTATGGAGGACAATTTTTTTTTTCAGAAACATTTTTTGTTTGTTTTTGTTCCTAGGAATAGTTTCGAGTATTTGTGGTGCCGAGATCCCCTACTATACATTTGTTGGTTAAAGTCTATATAGTACTTACCTTACCAAAATATATAATTAATTAATAATTTTATTACTTTTTTTCTTCTTTTTTTCTTTCCTTTTTTTTTTCCTTCCTCCGGCTAGACGTTGGCTGCCGACCAGCTAGAGAAAGGCCGGCAAGGTCAGCCTTGGGGGAGGCTCACCGGTCATTGGTGAGTTCACCCCAAGCCTCGCCCTGCCTCGGCGAGGCTTGCGGTGGCTAGGTGATGCTCGGCCTCACCAGATTTGGGCAAGGCTCGAGGGAGCCTCCCGGCCACGACGAGGCTTAGGGGTTCTCGTCGGTGGCCGGCGAGCTCGAGGTGATCTCGCTGGGGGTCGGTGAGGTCCCCGGGCCTCATCTAGCCGGCGACTAATTAGGGGAATAAGGGAGGAAGATAAAGAAAAAAATAAATAAATAAAAAATTGATTATTGATTATTGTTTTTTGAATTGTTCTCAAAAACAAGAAATAAAGTTTTTTTGTTTCTTGTTTTTATTCCAAATCTGTTACCGGGAACAAAAAAACTTACTAAACGTGTTTTTGTTCTATTTTTACTCTCGGGAACAAATGAATAGAAACACTTATTCTGAGAAGCGTTACCAAAGGCACCCTAATTAAGTCAACCGACATTTTTGTTGAAAGAATTGCATCCCACCGATCATTGGTTTTCCCTGATAAATTACCGTGCGAGAAGGAGAAAATGCACGTTCAAGAAGAAGACATGGGTCTCGATCAAAGTTTCTACGCCGCACATCAACAAGACAAAAACCATGTCTTCTTCTTCTTCTTCTCGTCAACAGAAACACGGACATATTCGTGAGTTTCAGAGGTGTGGCTCTTGAAGACAAAAAATAAAAATAAAAAGATCAACATACGCTGAAGAAGACACGAATTGCACGAACGTCTACAAAATGAGAAAGCTTTATTCTCTTAAACATACATACTCCTGCTATTGAGCGAGCAGCTCATTATTACCAGGAGTGACTAACTGATTGTGATCTTTGTTGAGAAGTGGACGAGTGTTGAATTAGTGTACGGAAATTAGTAGAAGCAGCACAGTCTATGTCGTAACTTTTCGAAGAACTACCAGTCAAATCCAATCTATTGGATCTATTGGTGTCTGTTAGTTTGAAATAGTAGATGTTGGCAAAATCTAGACCAAAACACTATACAATGTCCATGCAACTCTTCTATCTCTCTCTATTTTATTTAAGTACTTGGTCGATTGGAGCATATTGTACTTGATATATTTAGCTCACACTTGCATTCATTTATTTGTATATATTAACTTATTCATGCATAACTAAATTTGATTTTAATAATTCCGCAAAATCTATTAAGTTTTGATTGAGTGACTTAGGTGGTTTTTAGTCTCCGTTGTCGCTCGATCTGTCGTAGAACTCTTTCCTACTCTCTCTGTGGACGTAAGTTACACTGATCAAATCACATAAATATGCTATCTAGTTCATTTCCTTGTTTTGTTTATTTTATATTCGATCGCTTGTTTTTCGCAGCACTTATAATGTGCCAATATTTGAAATTAGTCATTGCCAATATATTTGGAGAAGTAGATGACGTATGTTAAGCACCCCTGGGTTTACTTTATGATATCAGCAATTTCTAGCTAATTACATTTCTGTTCTTGAATACCCCTTTACTCACATATGGTATTTGGTCGTTTTTTTGCCTTAAGTATTAGGCCTAAGGTAGCCTATGCTAAGAATTGTGTGCGAAAAAGTTGGGTGTGAATAAGTGCATATATGGTGTAGCTACTTTCTATCTACAAGCCAATAGATCTTCATTGGTGAAAGCATGCAAAGCTGGACCTGGCTGTTGCGTTTCATATGGGCCCTAAATAAAAGATTAACATAATCAGCCTTCAAGATAATTGAAGTTCGGTGAATTCAGATCTAGATAAATTTTTTCTTGATCCCCAAAAGATAACACAACTTGTTTGCGATATTTTCTCTCTCGAGTTGAACGTGCAAAATAATCTAATGTTTCTTTTTGTATTGAGGTTAGGTTACCATTAATTGCCTATTAATTTCAAATTCACTCACGT
This sequence comes from Eucalyptus virginea, assembly GCA_014182375.1. Taxonomy (NCBI): domain Eukaryota; kingdom Viridiplantae; phylum Streptophyta; class Magnoliopsida; order Myrtales; family Myrtaceae; genus Eucalyptus; species Eucalyptus virginea. The sequence goes on along the minus strand of CM024522.1, from coordinate 30,596,532 downwards.
TTTCTGATAAATGTCAGTATGGTTACAATAGAATATTTACAAACGATTTGAGCATCTCATACTAAATTATATTGAAAGTGTGCAAGGCTTGACTTGGCTGTTGGATCTCATGTGGGCCCTAAATAAAAGATTAACAAATTTTTTCATGATCTGTTGAGGAAAACGTGACTTGTTTACAATATTTTCTCTCTTGAGTTTGAACGTACAAAATGATCCAACGTTTTTTTTTTTTTTTAATTGAGGTTAGGTTACCATTAATTGCCTCTACATTTCAAATTCACTCATGTTTTTTGCCAAATGTCAGTATGGTTATAATAGAACGCCTAAAAATTATTTGAGCATCTCATACTAAATCGTACCAAAAGTAGACAAAGCTCGACTCGGCTATCGGGTCTCCTGTGGGCCCTAAATAAAAGATTAACATATTCAATCTTTGAATGAAGTCCGGTGAATCTAGAACCAGACAAATCTTTTCATGATCCCTAGAGGAAAACATGACTTGTCTGCGATATTTTCTCTCTTGGGTTGAGCGTGCAAAATAATCCAACGTTTCTTTTTGTATTGAGGTTAGGTTACCATTAATTGCCTCTACATTTCAAATTCGCTCAAGTTTTCTGCTAAATGTCAGTATGGTTATAATAAAACATATAAAAACAATTTGAGAATCTTATACTGAATCATAGTAAAGGCATGCAAAGCTGGACCTGGCTTTCAGGTCTCATGTGGGCCCTAAAGATTGAATCAACCTTTGAGATAATTAAAGTCCGATGAATTCAAATCCAGACAAATTTTTTCATGATCCCTAGAGGAAAACGTGACTTGTCTGCGATATTTTCTCCCTCGGGTTGAACATACAAGATAATCCAATGTTTCTTTTTGTATTGAGGTTAGGTTACCATTAATTGCCTCTACATTTTAAATGCACTCATGTTTTCTTCTAAATGTCAGTATGGTTATAATAGAACATTTAAAAACAATCTGAGCATTTCGTGCTTAATTTTAGGACCATTAGCTCCCTAATTAACTATAGTCTATAAAGAATCCGATGAGCCGCATTTAATTCTACTCACTAATTGGAACGAAAAAGAACAGCTAGAAAGGCATATTAAAAGGCGTCGTAATGTCCACCAGAACCGGATGATGCGTCCTAGGAAGTCAACGGTGTAACTATCGACATCGTATCGCAGCTCTAGATTCAGTGCTGTCAATAAACGTGCCAGTTTTTTTTTATTAGGTTCTGCATCTTACGAAGCTGAACGATGAATCTTCGGAGAGAGAGACTCCTGCTCCTGCCATTCAATCCGTTTACTCTTAGAAATGTCAGTGGGAGCTGATGAGATATTGTCAAATAAATCCAAGTTGCAGATTCAACATTCCCTAAGACCAATCAGAACAAGTCTCTGATTAAGTTAACCGACATTTTTGTTGAAAGAATTGCATCCCATCCCACCGATCATTGGTTTTCCCTGATAAATTATTGTGCGACAAGGAGACATGCACGTTCAAAAAGAAGAAGACATGGGTGTCGATCAGAGATTCTGCACCACGCATCAACAAGACAAAAACCATGTCTTCTTCTATTTCTTCTCATCAACAGCAACACAGACATATTCGTGAGTTTCAGAGGTATGGATCTTGAAGACTATAAAAGAAAAATCAACATACCCTGAGGATGACACAGATTGCAAGAACGTCTACAAATTGAAATACACATACTCTTATTATCGAGCAAGCAACTCATTATTACCGAGAGTGACTAACTCACTAATTGTAGTCTCTATTGAGAAGTGAACGGGTGTTGTATTAGTGCATGGGAATTAGTAGAAGCAACATAGGCTATGTTGTAACTTCTCAAAGAACCACTAGCCAAATCCAATCTCTTGGTGTCTATTAGTATGAAAGAGTAGATGTCGGCATAATCTAAGCCCAACCACTATAAAATGCTCATACAACTCTTCTGTCTCTCTCCATTTCATTTTAGTACTTGGTTGAGAGGAGCATATTGCACTTGATATATTCATCTTACACTTGAATTCATATACTTGTGTACATTAAATTGTTCATGCATAACCAAACTCAATTTTAATAATTTCACAATATTTGTAAAGTTTCGTTTGAGTGACTCGGGCAGTTTGTTGTCTCCATTGTCGCTTGATCTATAGTAGAACTCTTTGCTACTCTTCAGTGTAAGTCACACCGATAGAACCACATAAATCTATTGTCCATTTCATTGCCTTATTTTGTTTTGGGATAAGTCCATTAAATGTCCTAAAACTTGTTTTTTTTTTTTTGGTCAGTCCTACTTTATTCCTACTCTACACTCACTCGCAGACTTGTGCCCTGTCTCTTTGCCCCAATCTCGAAACTTACGCGTTTTCCCCTTTGAGAAGGTGGGGATTTAAACCCTTCACCTCCCCCTTCCATGTTGGAAGGGTGACAACTGGGGCGAACCCCCAGTGGTTCTAAAACTTGTTAACTAAGTACAATTTAAACTTAAAACTTTTAAAAAGTGCAATTAAGTCTTATAACTTGTCACTAAAGTGCAATTAGGTTCTAAAACTTGTCAAATTGGTCAAATTGGTCAAATCAACTCATTTTATTGATAACACTTAATGAAAATTTTAGGACTCATAAGCACTTTTGTAAGAAGTTTTAAGACTTGATTGCACTTTTCGAAAGTTTAGGACTTAATTGCACTTTCATGACAAGTCTTAGGGCTTAATTGTACTTTTTGAAAATTTTAGGACAAAATTATACTTTCATGACGTTTGAAGACTTCTGGTACACTTATCCCTTTTGTTAATTATTTGTTCGGCTTGTTTTTCACAACAGTTAGAACATGCCAATATAAGAAATTAGTAATCGCCACTATATTTGGAGAAATAGATTACGCATGTAGAGCACCCTTTGCTCTGTTTTGTGATATCTTCAAGCCCCGGCTAAATCCATTTCTATTCTTGAATACCGCTTTATTCACCTATGGTATTTGTTCTTATTTATTTATTTTTTTTAATCTCAAGCATTACGCTTAGAGAAGCCTACGCTAAGAATTGCGTGCGAAAAAATTGGTGTGAATAAGTGCATATGTGGTATAGCTATTTTGTATATGCAAGGCTATAGATTTTCATTGGTGAAAGCATCCTAAACTTGATCCAGCTATTGGATTTGACGTGGGCCCTAAATAAATTATTAACATAATCAAACTCTGAGATAATTGAAGTCCAATAAATTCAGATCTAGACAAATTTTTTCGTGATCCCCAAAGGAAAACGCAACTTTTTCTGCAATATTTTCTCTCTCGAGTTTGATGTGCATAGTAATGCAATGTTTCCCTTTTGTATTGAGATTCAGTTGACATTAATTGCCTCTAGGAGATATGTTCACTAGAAGTCCTAAATGTAAGGTTTGAATAAGTGCATATATGGTGTAGCTATTTTCTATCTACAAGGCTATATTGGTGAAAGCATGCAAAGCTCAACCGGTTGTTGGGTCTCACATGGGCTCTAAATAAACTATCAACATAATCAAACTTTGAGATAGTTGAAGTCCAGTGAATCTAGATCTAGATAATTTTTTTCCTAATCCTCAAAGGAAAATGTGACTTTTCTGCGGTATTTTCTCTCTTGAGTTTGACTTGCATAGTAATCCAATGTTTTCTTTTTGCATTGAGATTCAGTTGTCATTAATTGCCTCTAAGAGATGTTCACTAGAAGTCCTAGATGTATGGTTTAAACAAGTGCATATATGGTATAGCTATTTTCTATCTACAAGGCTATAGATATTCATCGGTGAAAGCATGCAATGCTTGACCCAGTTTTTGGGTCTCACCGGACTTCAATTAAAATTTTTTCAAGATCCCCATAGAAAATCACGACTTTTCTACGATATTTTCTCTTTCGGGTTTGACGTACATAATAAATGATGTTTCCTTTTGTATAAGATTCAGTTACCATTAATTGTCTCTACATTTTAAATTCACTCACTTTTTCTGTTAAATGTTAGTATGATTATAATACAACATTTAAAAACGATTTGAGCATCTCGTATTGACTCCCAGGAACATTAGCTCCCTAATTAATTATGGTCGATGATGAGTCCGATGAGCTGCATTTAATTCTTGTCACAAATTCGAATAAAAAGAACAACTAGAAAGAATATTAAAAGACCTGGATATGTCCTCCAAACTAGGATAATGCGTTTTTGGAAGTCTAACAGTGAATAGTCAACAACGTATTGCAGAGTGCTGTCGGTTTGCGTGCAAATATGTTATATTAGGTTCTGCATGCTACATGGCTGAATGTTGAATTTGAAGAAAATTTAAAATAAGAGCTTTTTTCTCAAAAAAGACTTCAAAGTAAACACTGTTTCAAATAAGAACTTGAAGTGATCAAATTATCTTAAATAACAGTTTAAAGTAATCAAATTATCTTAAATAATGGCTTGAGCTTGCCAGCCAGCCAAATCTTTGTCCAATTGGAGAGCATGTGACTATTCTGGTCATCGGAAAGTGGGTATTTTAGTCCAAAAAATTCTAGGTATATAATCTTTTACTTTTTTTCCTTTTACATATTCCCCCTTCCATTCGTCAGCCATCGCTAGGCCTCGTCGTTGGCTAACAGAAGTTGCCAAACTCAAGGTTGTCTCGGCAAGGGTTACCCTCGCTTGGTAGGCAAGCACCGCCCTTACATGGGTTGGCAATGCCACACGAAGGTGAGGATTGCTCTCATCGGATCTAGTAGGCAGCCGTCGACAAGGTCGGTGACCTCCACGAACCACCGATAAGTGGCCATCAACAAGGTTTAGTGATGGCCGGGGAGGAAAAAGGGAAAACAGAAAATTAAAAAGAAAAGAAAGTACCCCTTCTCCGAAGGCTAGAATAGTCACATGCTTGTCGACTTTTATTTGAAACAAAGTTCACTTTGGACCTTTTTGAGAAAGTGACTTTGTTTTCCAGATTTCAAAGAGTGAAACCAGTGATGAACAAGTCTCTGATGAAGTTAATAGACATTTATGGTGAAAGAATTACATCCCATCATTATTTTTCCTTTTTAAATTATTTTACGACAAGGAGACACGCACGTTCAAGAAAAGAAGCCATGGGTTTCCTCTTGATGTCTTTTTAACCAGATGCACGTATGGCCTTTCAATGGGAGTGGGTACACCATATATCAATTAGACAAAAACCGTGTTTTCATCTTTCTTCTTCTCATCAATGGAAACTAGACGTACTCATGAGTTTCAAAGGTAGAAAGATCATCGGATTACATGGAAGGTTCGGAACCTGTCTCGATTCACTTGGGACACATATAGGACACTATTATCGAGAGTTGACTATGTGTGCTTGTGTTTATCCGTGTCGTATATACTTTGCACAATATGATGTTTTTAGTGTTACATTATCCATCATTCTTAGTATCAAAATTATGTCTTAAATTTAAGTTGTTTCAAGTTTTTATTTGAAATTTTCTCTAAAATTTTTTTAAGAGAAAGATCTTTATCCTGCCATTAAATCCATTTTTCTTAACAAGTATGAGTGGGAACTGACAAATTTTGTCCCAAAAACAAAAAAATGAAGTTGCAATTCCAGATTTCAAAGAGTGAAACCAGTGATGAACAAGTCTCTGATGAAGTTAACAGACATTTATGGTGAAAGAATTACATCCCATCATTATTTTTCCTTTTTAAATTATTTTACGACAAGGAGACACGCACGTTCAAGAAAAGAAGCCATGGGTTTCCTCTTGATGTCTTTTTAACCAGATGCACGTATGGCCTTTCAATGGAAGTGGGTACACCATATGTCAATTAGACAAAAACCGTGTTTTCATCTTTCTTCTTCTCATCAATGGAAACTAGACGTACTCATGAGTTTCAAAGGTAGAAAGATCAGCGGATTACATGGAAGGTTTGGAACCTGTCTCGATTCACTTGGGACACATATAGGACACTATTATCGAGAGTTGACTATGTGTGCTTGTGTTTATCCGTGTCGTATATACTTTGCACAATATGATGTTTTTAGTGTTACATTATCCATCATTCTTAGTATCAAATTTATGTCTTAAATTTAAGTCCCCCCCCAAAAAAAAAAAAAAACAAACTTTTCTAATTTGAATAGATTTGTTTGTTGGAGTGGGGTTCCTAGCTTGAGTAAGTTACTTGAAGAGAACCTTTCTATTATGGATCCAATTCTTGTTTATATAAAAAAAAAAAAAAAAAAAGGTATTTTTTGCGAAGAGCATCCAGGAGGTGACTTTTTTGTAAATTACACTATAAAGTAATCAAAGGCAAGCCAATAAATCTTGGGGTATGAATTATGTATTCTTCGTAAGATTGAGATATTGTTTTGCAAGAAATTGTGATGATTAAACACTATGGGAGTCACTGTATATAGAGTTCTGAAAATGGTGAGTGTTTAAGTGACTCCAGTGGTTGTTATCTTCGTTGCATCATCTAATCTATAATGGAATTCTTTATTGATCTCATCGTGGCATAAGTCACCAACCGAGCCATGTAAATCCAATGTCCGATTTATATGGTCTTGTGCCTTGTTAGTCTAACTTGGTTAACCGGGGGTGTTCTCTTTGTCGAGAATTTTCCAATCCCACAGTAAAAAGCTTGTGATTAAAATGTCACCCTTTCAATTTTGCAGATTAAACTCGATTACCTCAGTGAATGTTAGACCTCGTATATTGGTTACATGAGAGATGATTTTGGGTCTTTTGTTATTTGCTCTCTCACATTTCAAAGCAACGAAAGAACTTTTGGACCATTCAATGTGGAGAAAGGGACGTACTCTTCATTGTCTTCAACCAGTGGAAAGACCATCGGATTTCATGAAAGGTCTAGAGGCCTTCTCAATGGTTCAACACACATATAGGACACTATTATTGAGAGCTGACTATGTGTGCCCGCCTTTGTTGATGTCGCGTATTCTTTGCAGATGCACATGCTTTCAAGTGCACATTCTTTGTCATTCTTGGTACATGCCAGCATATGCACTTGGTGTCACAGCACTTGACGTTCTTTGCCATATTACCCCATAATTTTGGAAAAGTAGATGTCGCATTTAGAGGACCTCTGTGTTTGGTTTGTGATATCCTTGAGCCCTAGCTAATTCCACTAAGGTTCTTGAACACCCCCTTTTCTCCGTGCGGCATCTGGTCTTTTTCTTTTTTCTTTTAATGAGGTTCTACGTTTAGAGTAGCCTTTTTTCCCCCCGCTAAAATACGTTTGGAGTAGCCTATGCTAAGAATCACATGCGAAAAGATTGGGTATGAATGAGTGCAAACATAGTGTAGCTATTTTCTATCTACAAGCCTGTGGATCCTTATTGCTGAATGCATGGAGAGCTAGACCTGACCGCTGGGTCTCATGTGAGCCCTAAATAAAAGCTTCCCGTAATCAACGCTTGAGATAAATCAAGTCCTGTTGATCTGGACCTAGATAAATTTTTCCGTCACTCCAAGGGAAAAACGTGACTAGTCTACATTATTTTATGTCCGGGGTTGGACAGGCATGATAATCTAATGTTTCTTTTTGTATTCAAATTCTGTAACCCTTCATTTTATCTTTATTTAACATTCACTCACGTGACAATGCGGTTAAAATAGGACATTTTAAAAACGATTTTTGCATCTCACACTGTATTTCAAGTCCTTCAGCTCCACAACTAATTGTGTGTATGGTGGCATTTTTGTTTCTAGAGCAATTTCTGTTCAATAATATTTTTTTTTTCTATTTCTATTCTCTAAACAAGTTTATGAGCAGAAAAAAGCATTCGGTAACTGTAAAAAAAATTATTTCTAAAATAGAAACATGTTTGGTACGACTCTCAAATTTTTTTTATGACTTCCAATTTCTTTAAATTTTAAATAATTTTATTACATTTTTTCTCTTTTTTTTTTTTCCTTTTTTTCCCCTTTCTTCTTCTTCCTCTAGCCCGTTGCCGGCCTTTGGGTAGCCTTGCTGGCCATCGTCAAGGCCAGTGACCAGCTAGGGAAGAAGAGGAGGAAGAAAAAAAAAGAAAGAAGAAAAAAAAGAAAAACTTGGGCTTGATTCGAGTTATTCCAAGGAACAAATAAGCAATTTTTTTTTTTTTTTTTTTTTTTCTGTTCCAAATCTATTTTTGGAAACAAAAACCTATACAAACGGATTTATTTTTAATTTATATTACGAGGAATAAAAAAACAAAAATAGAAAAATAGGAGCATTACCAAACACATCATAATTCTAGTTTATGAATCCCGGTGAACCACATTTAATTCTACTCATAAATACGAACAAAAAACAACAACGAGAAAGACACATTAAGGGTGCGCATAATAACCATTCTATTTCTATTCCAAATTTATTTATGGAATAAAAATCTGTTTAATAAAATTATTTCATTTTCTATTTCTAGAATATATTTTTATTCGAGAAATAGGTTTGGAATAGAAATAAGAAATAAATATATTTTACTTTTCTATTTCTAGAACAAAAATGAGAAATAATTTTTTTCTTTGTTTGTTCTCATTATTAGTTGGTTGCTCATTTGTCGTCATTGGCTGTTGTTCGCCATCCGTTCTTTGCCACTCCCCATCGCTAGGCTGTCGTTGCCAATCGTTGGCTACCACCACGCTACCGCTTGCTAGTCTTTGGTCGCCGGCCACCGAGTCATCGATGATTGGCGATCGGTGGTCGCCAAAAAAGAAAGAAATTTTGTGCAATTATCAAATGAATTTCTATTTTGGGAATAAAAATTTTGTATCGTTATCAAACGTGTATTTTTTTTTTTTTTTTAAACTCCTCCAAAAATAAAAATAGAAAAATTTATTTCTCTTTCGAAAATCACAGAATGGTTATCATTTTTTTTTTTTTATCTTTGGAGGAACCGCATTGGCCAAGAGCCACCACGTAAACCCCTGTGTGTCGCTAGTGGGGAAACCACCACCCCGGCGACATGCGTCAATCACCTAATGGCCCACTAGCCTCCCTATCACTTGCGTCGCAGGGACTTCAAACTCCCGACCTCTTCCTCAAAAGCCTGAAGCATACCCAGCGGAACTACCACGGCCGATGATCAGAATGGTTATGATTCGCTCCCTAAAAGCTCTCAAAATGTCCGCCGAACCCGCATGATGCGTTCTTGGAAGGCAACGGTGAACTGTCAACATCGTATTGCAGCTCTAGTTTCGGTGCTGTCAGTTTAGGTGCAAATATTTTGTCTGAGATTCTGCATGCTATGGAGTTTTTTTTGGTCGGCCATGCTATGGAGTTGAACGGAGACTCTTCGGAAAGAAAAAGATTCTCCTTCTGCCATTCAGTCCATTTTCTTTAACAAATGTCAGGGGGAACTGATAAAATCTGTCACATAAATCTCTGATTAAGTAAACTGACATTTTGGTGAGAGAATTACATCCCACCAATCATTGTTTTTCCCCGGTAAATTATTTGGAGACATGTAAGTTCGCGAAGAAGTAGCCCCGGGTTTCCTCTTAATGACTTTTTAATCAAATACACATACGGCCTCTCAATCAAAGTTTCTACTCCACGTATCAACAAAACGGGAACCATGCCATCTTCTTCTTCTTCTTCTCAATGGGAACTTGATTCGTGAGTTTCAGAGGCAATGACGTGAGGAACACCTTCGTATTGCACCTCTTCAAACGGCTGGAACCGGAGGAGATTAACGACTACAGCTACAAAGACGCTGAAATGTTGTCTCAATGTTAAAAAGTCATACACTGGATCGGACCTACTGAAATGTTCCATTCGGGTCTTGTGCCCTGTCATTCTACCTCAGTTAATCGGTGGGGGTTTGTCTGTGAAGAGCTTGTGATTGAAAGTATTTCCCTTTCAATTTTTGCAGATTAAGCTTGCTTACTCCAGAAAGTACTTGACTTCATATTCTGGTTAAATGAGAGATGATTTTGGACATGTTGTGATTCGCTCCCTCACATTTGAGAGCAATGAAAGAACTTATGTAACATTCGCCATCGAGAAAGGGAAGTACTTTTCATTTCCTTCAACCAGTGGAAAGATCGTCGATTTCATTGAAGGATTGGAACCCTTCTTGATTCGCTTGGCACACATATAGGACACTATTTTTTAGAGTTGATCAAGTGTGCCTGCGCTTTTAGGTGTCATGTGCTTGCTCAAGGGTACATCGTCCATCAATCTTAGAACATGCCAATATATGAAATTGGTAATCGTCATGTCAATTAACAGTCTTTGCCATATTGCCCAGTAATTTTGGAGGAGTAGATGTCGTATGTAGAGCACTCCTCGGTTTGTTTGCGATATTCTCATGCCCTAGCTAATTCCATTTTTGTTCTTGAACACCCCCATATCAACATATGTTATTTGGTCTTTTTTCATTTAATATCACATTGTACGCTAAGAGTAGCCTATGCTACGCTAAGAATTGCACATGAAAAACTTGTGTGATTTAGCGCATATATGGTGTAGCTATATTCTATCTACAAGGTTATAGATCCTTATTGGCAAATACATGGGGAGCTCGACGTGGCTGTTGGGTCTCACGTGGGCCTAAATAAAAGATCCACATAATCAACCATAGATATTAATAGAGCCCAGCCAACCCGGATCCAAATAAATTTTTCTGTGATCTCGGGAAGAAAACGTGACTTGTCAGCATTATTTTCTCTCTCGGGCTGGACATACATAGTAGTCTAATGTTTCTTTTTGTATTGAGATTCCGTAACCATTCATTGCATCTATATTTCAATTCACACAAGTTTACTGCTTAATGTTAGTATGATTTTAATAGAACATTTAAAAAACGATTTGAGCATCTCGCACTTTATTCCAAGGTCATTAGCTCCCTAACCAATTCTGGTCCTTGGACCAAAAAGAAAAGAAACTATTTGTAGGTCAGTGAGAACTCATAAAATTTGTCAAGTGAATCCAAGTCAGGCGCCGGATTTCCTAAAACCAATCACGAACAAGTGTCTGATTAAGTTAACTGACGTTTTTGGTGAAAGAGTTGCATCCTACCAAAGATATATTTTTACCTGGTAAATTATTGTATGACGAGGAGACATGCACATTCAAGTATAAATAGGCATGGTTTTCCTCTTTATGCCTTTCAAACCACATTCACATACGGCCTCTCAATCAAAGTTTCTATACCACGCATCAACAAGACACAGAACCATGTCTTTTCCTTCTTCTAATCAATGGACACCCATATTCGTGAGTTTCATAGGCGATGATGTTCCGGAGGGCTTCATATCTCGCCTCTTCGAACAGCTGATACAGGCGGGGATTGCCTATTTCAGTCACAAGGACACACAGGACGCTGGCCTCATCACAGCAAGCCTCTTCAAGGCGAGGTTCGCCCTCGTCGTGTTCTCCAAGGGCTATGCCAAAACCCCCAAGCGGTGCCTGGACGTGCTGGTTGAGATCCTCAATCACAAAAGGTATCGCAAACTTGTGGTTATTCCCATCTTTTGCATGGACAGGGCAGCCGTGGTGGGTGATGGCGAATTCACGCTAGCTCTCGAGACCGTGGTGGAGACAGAGAAAGATGCTAAGAAAATGGAATGGAGGAGGGCGCTAGCAGAGGCTGAGGAGATTTCTGGTTGCGAGTTGAGAGCCGCCAACGGGCCCCCCTCTCCGTACGTACCCGTGATTCTTACTACATGATGAAGCTTACCACTGTAGTCTGTGATATGTCTTTTCTGATGTTATTTCTTTGGTGCGTCTGCTTTGTAGATGGAATTTTTGCACAAACGACGGAATTATTTTTCTAGAGTAAAAGTCTCTTTGGACTTTCCTGAAAATTCTTATTGCATTTTTGAAAAATTATGTAAAACATGATGTGACTTTACATGTTAATTTCAAGATTTTATATGTAAAGCAGGAATAATTTCAAAAATCACAACTTTTCATTCTAATATCAATTTTTTTCTTGAGTTTGGAAAACCTATAGGCTATAATTTGCACTTCTTACTAGGATCCTCAAATTCAAAAGACCAATCTACCCTCTAACTCATCCAAACCTTAAACCGTTTCCCCGTTCTCCCTCTTTCTTTCTTGCCCTTGCTCTGGCTTTCTCACACCCTTCTTCTCTCTCCGCCGCGGGCTCTCACCACTGACTCCTACTGACACCGTGCAGCCACTAGCCTCTACCGAATCCGCTTTGCATCTCTCTCTCTCTCTCTCTCTCTCCCCACGATCGGCGTTGAGCTCGACTTAAATTTGTAGACTCAAATCTTAGTCGATCTCGATAGATTTGAGTTGTGGCGCAGCTGGAGTGGTGATTGGTGTTGGGTGGCGACGGTACATCGTGCATTGGCGACGCCACAGCGTGCATTGGCAACGCCAGGTGGGGAGGAGTTGAGCAGTGGGTGGATGGATGGGTTAGGGTTTTGGCAAGTAAATTTTCGTCGAGTGAATTTGAAAATGGTGGAAGAGGCAAAATCGAAAGGAAAATGACAAACTGGCAGATAAGACCAGCTCTTAGATGTAATCAGAATGCCAATTGTCGATTTGCAAAACTCAAGATGCAAATTGATATGAAATTTAATTTGAATTGATTTCAATTAAATTGAAGATGCTTGCTCAAATTTTCCCCGTGAAACATCAAGAAAGCCAAAGCAAAAGGGTCGTATTAAATACTCCCCAAGTTTGTAGCTTATATCGTTGAAAATTGGGAAACAGAAATGAGAACTATAAAAGGAGACGACGTATGCAAAAAAAAAATTGTATAATGGGGCATGCTATTTTTCTTCCGCTAAGAGTTATTTTTTTCTCCCTTTTTTAAAGTTTTCATACCTTTTATAGGCCAAATTTTGGTGTTTTATGCTTAAAAACATGATAACATACGAGAAGCTGAGTAAAGTATTGAAGGAGCATTCCTTTTTTTTTTTTTCTTTTTTTTTATGGTGAATTTGTTTTACAGAAAATTCAAATTTCAAAAACATTTTTCAAAATTTGAGATATCGCTTAGAAAAACTAATCACTAAAAAGTATTTTTACTCTATGGTAATTTATGTCTAACTATTTTTGTAGATGATCGATATATGTTTTATTCATTAATGCGATACAAATAATTATATTTAGAGAATACTTTCTCAATCTTGAATTTTCATGAAATAAATGTACTCTTAATAATTACTGTTGTCACAGCACATGTTGTTTCCTGGTATGCAATATGCATGGTTGGACGCGCCCCCCTCTGCTGTAGGATGTAAAGCTTAGTTAATTACCATTTCTTTCTTACGCATGCCAATGCCTGCGGTGATTTAGTCAAGCTCGATCTTTTCTATTCGTATTTCATATACCCAAATAGAAATTTGCGTACAATGTTTATCATATGTTGTCTCTTGGCGGTATATGTTTATGTTCATTTTGTCCCACATATTGCTAATAAAATTTTTGTATTAACACTTTACTTCAGCGATGAATCGAAGCTCATGAAATTTATATCCAAAAGCCTTGTCAATGAGATTCATTCTCTAGATTCGGGGAGGCTTTCACCTTCGGGCCTTTTGGACACAACAATGGAAGACACTGGCATTATGATTTTATAAACGGGATTGATGTTAAGTACACAAAATTCATTCAATCCCTTACCTTTGAAGTTGAGGATACCATCGGAAACATACCACAACATGGCAAACAAGACGGGTATCAGACTTACAAGGTTGTATCCAGACACTTTCATTTTTCTCTTTTTCTATTTATACTTGAATGTCATAAGTTCACCTTTCTAACTTGTCATAACATCAGTTGATTACAAAATCGTAAGTCTTGAGATTCTTAACTACTGCTTCACAAATGGACATGAAAATCTCACACCAACGATACATGAAAATCAGTATGATTGTTTGAAAAGCAACCGGAAAAAATAATAACATCACCCTATTAATTTAGGCAAAGCCAACCCTAGTCACAAACAAAAAGTAAATTAAATGTTGATTTACAAAATGAAATATTCTATGAAATTTTTTAGGAAATGTGGTTTACACAAATCGGCATATTATCTATTATATAGATGCGAATCGTAATTGAAAAGTGATCTACAACGAATGATGCAACGTATGGTCACCGACGTAGAATACGTCTTTTTGTCATCTGTTTGCAGGTTAAATTGGAAAATGGAGAGAAGATAACTTCATTTGCTGGATATTTCGAAGAGTCAGGCAATGCTATCCTTGGAATTAACTCTCTCAAATTTCGAACCAACAAAAGAATATTGGGACCCATTGGCATGGTGGTGGAGGCAAAGAAGGAAATGAAGTACTTTTCCGCGCCATCAAAAGGAGGGGAAGTAACCGAATTTTTCGGGAGAGAGAGAGAGAATGGTCGTCTCGCATCTATTGGAGCACGTGTCAAGCTACACTCCGAGAAGTTCCGTCCCGTCAGCGTCAAGAGTTTGCCGTTGATCGGGGTTGCCCTAGGGTCAAAGTGGGATGATGGCAATCAGCATGCCAATGTGAGGAAAATCATTGTTGAGTTGGATTCGAGTAAAATCATCCGATCAATCAAGTTTCAATATGAAGAGAAGAATGGAAAATTGTCGCCATTGGAGACACATGGTCGCATGATTGGAAACGATTTTGTTAGGGAGGTGATTGAAATTGTATGTCCCCATGCAGGCCTAAGCTTTTTAAAATTCTTATGAAACTTGCATTGCCTACGATGACGGTGGGAGACTCTTTGAAAAATTAAATCATGAGCGTTGATGGTTATGCCTTTTCTTGCAGGATTCAGATGAGCATTTGACTTCAATATGCGGGTCTTGTAAAGGCAGCCGCATTAAATCTCTCACGTTTCTGACTAACACAAAAAGAATTGAAACTGTTGGTGTTGAAGAGGAAATCACTCAGAAATTTTCTGCAACAGATGGCAAAATTGTTGGATTTTACGGGTGGATAAGAGATGAACATCTTTGCGGAATTGGAGCATATTATGAATGGGAACCATTTCAAGATGGAGAGGCTTGGGACGACAATAAATTTGACGGTGTGAGGGAAATTCACCTACCGGCTGACGAAAGTGCTATCCATTACATTACATTTGTGTATGACAATGGTAGTGAAAAAGGTCGCCCAATTATTCGTGGTGACTGCAATAAAAGAGAATCCACCAAGAAAGCAAAGGTTAGTGTCCTTTTCCCTTTTACATTTATCTCATCGGCCAAGATGATCTTGGTATGTGCCCGGCCATGTGATTAGTAAATTAAACTCAACAAATAGGTCTTGTTTACACCACTTGTCCAACTTTCGGAGATGCTTTTGAGATTGTGCAGGTTATATCGTTTGATCATCCTCTGGATTACTTGACATCGATTTCTGGTTATATGGGAAAGGATGGTACCATCAAATCGCTCAAATTTTACAGTAATAAAGGAAGAATCGAATCCTGGGGCAAGGTGAAGGACGACGACAAGATGTTGTACTTTTGGTATCCATCGACAGGGAGTAGAATCACTGGTTTTCATGGAAGATGCGGGGAGACTCTGAATTCCATAGGAGTTTATGCGGAGCCCATACCGTACATGTATCCATACCGTACATGTATCCTCGGAGGCCCTGAGCCCTGTGAAGGCGCTGATGTAGCTGAATGGGATGATGGTGGGCATACTAATGTGAGGGCATTTCGGGTTACCACTTGCCGCAAGGCTGGAGAAGAAGAGAAAATTGAGTCCATTACTTTTAAGTACGATGACAACGGTTTCTTGGTCGAAGGCTCTCGACATGGCGGAGGAGACCGGTCTTCAGGCGAATGGGTGAGTCCATGTATCTCAATCCCTCTCTCTATTCTTTTTCTCTTTCGTCTCTTTCCTGAATACGCGTTGCTTTTCATAATGTTGGGAGCTCCATGGAGCACGAGTTTCTTTTGATCGAAAACTGAGGCACTTCTTTTGGCATCGTAGAGTTAGAGTTTATGGTATGAAACTTCCTCTGTTCTCACATGAACGACATGTTCGTTTTGCTATTCTTGCAGATCTGGCTGGATTCTCCCTCCGAGCGTCTAACTTCGATAAGTATTTGGACGGATAAAGATGAAACTACAATCACCCACCTGAAATTAACTTCCAATCGTGGAAATAACCATGATGAACCTTATGGGCCTTACCCAAATACTTGTGGAACGTCGGAGGGACATAGTATCAGAATAGATGGTGATGACAAGATCGTCGGCTTCTTCGGAAAGAAGGGGAAATCACATCTTATTTCTATTGGAGTGCACTTGGAAGAAATTAAGAGCCCCCCACCTTATGGGCCTTACCCAAATACTCGTGGAGCGTCGGAGGGACAGAGTAGCAAAATAGATGGTGATGACAAGATCGTTGGCTTCTTGGGAAAGAAGGGGGAATCACATGTTATTTCTATTGAATGAAGGAGAGTTACTGAAGTATGAAGACAAATAATGCCAACAAAGGTTATTGAAGAGTTCTCCACGGATTGCTAAGCTTGTCTTCAAATGCATTTATTGTTTTGACTTTGTTTATGTGCTTTCGTTAACTTTGTGGACTTCCTTGTTTTTCTTCATTTAATGCTGTCAGACATCTATGCTAATTTGGGTGCGTCCAGTCACCATTAAAAGTTGTGAAGTGCAGATTTGTGGACACACCCTCGAAGCAACAACATTTGCATTCCAATAAAAAGTTACCTCCAGTTTTATTTGTGCTCTTGTTCCAAATTTTGAATGTTCTTACTATTCTTTTGCTTACAACAGTTCCACCTAATTTTATGAGTAACTATAAGATGCTCTGAGGTACAATTGAGATTATGCTTGGATGGGAAAGCTATTTGTAAAAGAGAGGAAAAAGAGCAGCTACTCAACCCAACATAATCCTTGGATTATTTTTAAAGATCCAAGAATTAATCCGACACTCCATCTTTCACTTTGACTCATGAATTGGAAGTGAATTTGTTAAAAGGATTAATTTTAAATATATATAATTAATTCATTGTGAATACTAATGTGAAATAAAATGAGTGGAAAGAGTAAGAAAGTACATCATGTAAGGAAAATAATTGCTCCCTTGCAAATGATACATAATCCTATGTGTCAATCACAGTAGCAATCCTTAAAAAGACATAATTATTATATAGAAATGGATCTCACAAACCCAACTTGGTGGATATTTTATTCTTATTCTTGCTCAACTCTATGCCAATATAATAGTTATTCCATCCGTTCCATTTCGCAAGCGAAAGGCTCCGATTTAGTTCTATGGTTTTGCAAAGAATATTGGACCATATGCGAACCAAATGGGTAATTTTCTTTGGCATCTTCAGAAAATAAATTCTGAATCCGAAGCCTATTTCATAAATTCTGCTTATCTTCTTCTACTTCTTCTATTTTCTCTAAAGTCTGCTCATCTTCTTTTTTTGCGCTAAAGTAAAAAGTTTTTTTCTCAAAAAAAAAAAAAAAAAAAAAGGAAAGGGAAAAATGCACGAAAAATCCTGAACTTTACTCAAAGTGACACATTTACCCCAAACTTTTTTATGACGTGAAAACCCTAAACTTTGCCAATTGTGACATATTTACCCGAATTTTTTTTTTTGACACAAAAATCATGAACTTTTATTATGTGACACATTAACCTCAAAATTATAGGGCATTTTGGTTTTTCATTTTAAATTTTTTTTTTCTTCTCTTCCCTCCCCCCTGCCGGAGGAGAGAAGCCGACGTTCGGCGAGGGCTGCCTAGCCGGTGTCGGGCGAGGGTCACCCTCGCCGGTGTCGCGAGGACGGCCCTCGCTAGATCCGGCGAGGGCAGGACACCCTCGCCGGACGCCGGCTTTCCTTCGCCATGGCCGGCGGAAGGAAGAAGAAAAAAAAGAAAAAAAAGAAAAAGGAAAAATCAGAATAAAAAGATAAAAATGCTCTTAATGGGGTATATGTGTAACGGTTTGAAAAATTTGTGAATTTTCATATTACCAAAAAAAAGTTTGGAAATAAATGTGTCACTTTAAAAAAAGTTCAAAGTTTTTGGTGACTTTTTTCTAAAAGAAAAAGAAAAAAAGCGCAGAGATGGAAGGGTGGGTTCTGGTTCGACCCAGATGTCGAAACTGACCAGCGAGCAGTTGACAGATTTTAGGAAGAAACCCCCAACAAAACGGCAATTCCGGCAATCCCCATTCGACCTCTTACGCAGTGATCTCATATGCGGTGACACTCGTATGGCTTCGTCGGAGATCGAAGTCACCGAGTCGTCTGGAGCGCCGAACACCCAAAACCCTCCCAGATGTGGGTCTCTGCCTATGCGTACGGCGGTTTGGAGAAATTGAGGAAGTTTGTGGAGCAAGGTGAGGCAGACTGCACTTCATTGGGCCGCCGTTCGTGGATCCGTTGCAGTTACGAGTGTGCTTTTGCAAAGTAGGGCTTGGGTAGAGGCAGCTGATATAAAATGGGTATCGGGTACTCTCTCATCCTCTCCTTTTGCTGTTGGAATATAGTTGTTCGCAATTGCTCACCGTAGTTGAAGGAATTGTAACATTGGCATGCTTAGTTGAGTAAAGAACGGATTTGATTATTGTGGCACTGGCGTGCAGGTTTCGTCTTGAGTTGAAAAGGGATTTTGTGCGTTTTATACGTGACTTTTATGCTGTACTGATAAACAGTAATGTATGATGCAACCAGGCACTTGCTGTGGCGGTCATTTCCATTCTGTGAAACTATTTCTGCCAGAGATCATGGAATTCAATCTTCTGAAGTTGTAATTTATTATGTTTGATTATATTTCTCCATTTGGTTCCGGGAGAAGGGTTATTCCTTTTGTATTCTCCTCTAGTGTCAATCTTTTATTTTTTTAAGATGACAATTCTTCATTGGCTAGCCTCTCCGCTGCAGCTAATTCATGTTGCTGCCCGACGCAGCAAGATGGCCTGCTTAAATCACAAGGTTGCGAGGTATGATGCTGATTATGGTGCACCAGATAATGATGGAAGAAGTCCTCTTCATCTGTATGTTAAGATGCATGAACGTTATAGAACTGCTTTCTAGAAAATAAGTGGACACATTTGGACGCACTCATTTCTTTGGCATTAAGACTCCATTTTTAGCAATGATGGGCTTATCCGGTATGGTAGAAATTCCCTTGGTGGAAAGGAAAATATTAATGCTCATCATCTCAAGTGCTATTCCTATAGAGTTTCATGACATCGAAGGAGTGAATTATTTGCTTACTGTGCAATGTATGGTTGATGGTAGTTGAGCTTGTCATAGCTGATGTCTTGGGTAAATACTTAAAAATATAATATAGTGGTTCCTCTCTACACGCTCTGTAAATCACTTTGGCTTGTGAAGTTCTTAAACCTGGTTGCTAGGCCTATTGTGATTTGAATGGTTAGGAGGTACGAAGTTTTCTTTTGATAATAATATGTCTGCGGAATTCATCCTTACCATTTTTCTTTTCTTTTCTATATGATTCACATCCTGACGTTCTGGAAATTACAGTGGAAGATTGAAAAAGCAGTATGAGGTGGAGATGATATGATGAAATGCTCTTACATATATGAAAAAAATAAATAGTTTGGTAGATGCTTTGGTGCCTAACCTAATTTAATCATCAGTTGCTTTAGCATAGAAGACCTTTGCCTGATTTTGAAATTCTTGCATTGAATTCAGGGTCTAAACATGTTTGAGAAGACATTTATGCAAATCTGGAAGAAGTGTGAATAATTCATCATTAGTTGTTCAAGTGAACCTGTTTCATGGAGGTCGCAAGCTGAACTATTTCTAAACGGCACCACTTGCTTGCCCGAATGAGTGATCTATCATGGCTAGAGATGGTTTAAGTTCAAGTTCCTTGTTGTAATGAGGGATGATTGGGAAGATTTACATTAAAATGATGTCAAAGACAATTTCCATTTCCTTTCGTATTATTTCATCCTGCGGCTTTCTTTTCCGATCATTTGTCATGGTAATTAGTTTTTATGCCTTGGTTGATGTTTTGTTATATCTCTATCCTTGATAGAATTTGAGAATACAACATCTTCTGAATTAACCATCCTGTTATTAACTGGAATTTTTCTTGTAATAACAAGAGATGGACTCCATGAGAGTGATGATAAGTTTTTTTAATGCTAGATGAGGGGAATCAGCAAAGTGCTTCTGAGAACCTAATGGTCTATCATCTTCGATTGGCGACCTCAAAAGTATGATGTAAGAATGGCAGTCCATTTATACATTAGTTTTAATATACTTGGATTAGGATCAACTTCTAGGTTGTACATGGATGAGGTGTTTGCTTAGGGCACTGTAGTCTATCTATCATATTAGATATAGACCAATATGACAGTTAAATCCAATAAATACCTGCTTTTTCTGCAGGATAACTTGGACAAACCTTGTCAGTTCTTGGCCTCAATATCTGGTTATATCAGACGTGATTATTCTGTCATTCAATCACTCACGTTCAGAAGCAATATAAGGAGGCATGGACACTTTGGTAAAGAAAAAGGTTCTTCAGCTTAGGATTTACAAGCAGCAAGATAACTGGCTTTCACGGAAGGTCTGGTGTCCAGCTTGATGCGCTAGGAGTCTACTCTGAACCAATTTTATTTCTTGAAACCACTGGGCCATTTGGAGGACAAGATGGCAGCCCTTGGGATGATGAAAATAGCATGGGTGTGAGAAAATATTTTCAAAGGTGGATTAGCTATTGACTCCATTACTGTTGAGTATGATAAGAAAGGGTCTGTGGTTCAGGGCCCTAAACATGGCAGAGATGGAGGACATAACAAACTCAAGGTATGGCCTTCAGACAGACATATACGTAATCTTATAATCGTATAACTTCAGCATTGTTGCTAAGGTTTGACTGTACGTGGTCGATGATTGATCATCGTTGTTATCTATTTAGCTATTATATCTTTTGTGTAACAAAATACTACTTATCAACCGAAGTATTCTGTTTCTGCTGATTTTGCAAGATTCTACAGTTCAGCGGTTGGGATAAAATATGTGTGTTTACGATTTTCAACATTAAACTCTTTTATCCTCGAGAGTACTTGACTTCATTTTCTGGGTACTTTGGAGATCTTTTCGGTAAACTATTGTTTGCTCCCTCACATTTCAGAGCAACGAAAGAACTTTTGGGCCATTTGGTGCAGAAGATGGGATGTGCTTTTCTTTTCTGTCAACCAGTTCAAAGATTTTCGGGTTTCATGGGAAGTTTGAAGTCTATCTCGATTCACTTAGAGCACATTTTGAGCCTTGACATGCTAAACTCTGCCTTTACGCGTGCCATGCAGTCGATGTTTGACTTTACATTTAAATGGTTATCATCACCGCCATTCTCAGAAGGCTAGGAGTGTCAATAGGTCGGTTTGATGCATTCTCCAAGAATAAAGTGGGTTAAAGCCTTTATACAGGGAATTAATTCGTCATCAACTAGTCCCACCATCATCATTACCCTATATTTCATACTATCACCTTAGTAAGATCTCATAATCTACATGGTAGGCAGCACAAGATTATGTCCGTGATTTGTAAACTAATCATGGAGTTTAACATTAATTGAGTCTGATGAATCGATGGAAATAATTGTCTTTAGTCTTTGTATCATGCAGGATTGTTATTTCGAGCTTTGTAGTTGTAGCGCTGATGCTGATCTCTCCTAGCGTTGATGCTATTTTGAGCTTGGTTTCTTATCATCCTTCATTTCTTATGTACAACATTATTTCTGGTGGAGAGTCATATTTTCTTTTTTCTTTTTTTCCAGGAAAAAATTAGGAGAATAATATGCTAGAAAAATCAATGTAGTCATAAGTATCATCTATATCCAACAATATTTAAGTAATAAGTCGTAAAGGTAAACTCCATGAGAATGAGAAAATATTATGCTTAAAACAAAAGTAAAATTGACTTCTTTGGGCACGGTGTGGTAGAAAGCTAACAACATAATTTAGTGAAAAATCGATTTTGGGCTTGCAATGGAATTGGTATCAAATCAGAATTGATGCCGTGTGAAACATTATATCAAGAATAGAAAAAGAAAAAACCTATAATTATATATAATTGACGATACTATACACATTTTATCATGTGATACAGAAAACATAAATAATTATTAGCATGAATCAATTCTATAAAATAAAATTACTTTTGTTAAGCATATAAAGGTGTAGTAAAATACAGTGTTAGGGTTAATTTCACTCAATTGAAAAATAACAATCGCTTAAAATTGACAGTGGTATCAAATTAGAATTAAAAATAGGGCATGATAAATTTATTTTTAGTAAAATATGAAATAACATTTTCTTGATATGTGCAAAGTGAATATACAAGACAGACAGACCTACGATATTGGATTTTATGGTAAACGATATATGTTGCTTTTGCATAACATCTTTGATTATCTAAATTTGATCGTTCGGTCACTCTTGTGACACTGAAAAGATATTGTATATTCTTATAAGCTGAACGGGTTTAAGTAGAAAATGAGTTTAATTAAGTATAATAAAACCTTTTAAAACATGGGCAAGTAGACTATTTCCCACTACAAACGTGACTTCATTTTGTAATGAAGGCAGTGACTAATCAACATTAATAATTCACTTTCTATATCATATTCTTATTTACTTCCGGATGTGAAAACCTATTAACTAATTTTTATCTGTTCATTCTTTTTGACGCGTTGCGAAACTAATCTCTTTCTATATCCAAATATTGACATGCAAAATCATATAATAACTTTTTGGTAACTTGGGTAATTCTTTTTTATTTTCAAATTCCAAGCACAAAAGTTATTAATAGAAGTGAGTAGTAGATAATTAGTCCCGGCAGAAATGCACTTAACTTAGCAACATTGATAATCACTTTTAAATTTCATATAAAAATAATCAGTTTGAGTAGTAATTTGTTAATAATAACTTAATCATCAGATTAAAATGTTAATACATGATCAATAATTTCCACATACAACCAAATATCTCGTTATGTATTCACATGTCACTAACTTATGTAAGATGAGGCGATTTTTCTAGTGATCCAGTTAACAATTGACGGCCAATTAGCTCGGGCATGAATGAGAGTCTGCTTAAATTGAGGTATCTTATCAGCCCAAAATGTAGTTCAACTGCTTAATTAATCAAGGAGGGCCAAAAAGTAATGTTTCGGATCCTTCTATACTCCCGTTGGAGAAAAATGAATCTGATTTTGCTTGATCAATCATAATTTTCCTCATTGACCTTAAAATTACGCACATAAGAGGGAAAAAAAAAAAGATGAGAAAAGAGATAGGACGAGTTACATCGAAAAGGCTGGCGCACCTAACCCACATATTTTATCAATTTATTATCTCAACATAAAATATATATATATAGTTAATTTTATTACTTTGGATTGAGAATTTAGGTAATTTCTGATTGGATTTAAGTTGAAGTTTGACATAAGATATGCTCGTAAAACATGTTACTACTACTCCTTTATTTGGCGGTTGATTTGTTCTTGTCCAGTTTTTTAGAATTCGGAGAATGAGTAGACTTTAATTGAAGAAATAACAACATTAAATATTGATTGTGGGAATGGTAATTCTCAAAAATAAAAAAAGAATTAAAGGCAGCTTAATCCAACCAGGTACTTCACAACATTATCCCATTAGATGGATCTGCGTGCTTCGTGGGCCGGATCATTGGCACTGGCATCCGCGTCAGCTTCAGTCCCGCCTCCACGGTCGATACCCGTCTTTATGGCCCGGCTTTTTCGGCTCGCGTAAATTCTCTATTATCAGCACCGATAGACGGTTGCTCCATATTTAAAGTAGAGTAGGGTTTCCGGTTTGTGTACTTTGGATTGATACGCGGTCGTCGTTGAATGCTTCTTCACCTTTACGTGGGGGGAGTTAGCGAAGATGGGGCACCATATACATGCTTTAGCACCCCAGTTTTCAAGCAGCTTTCAACTTATCAATATCATAACGTGGCATTTCTACTTTGAATGGCCAAGACCACCTCTTCTCATCCTTGTTCTTAATTTTGTTTTTGTTTTTTTTTTTTTTCAAATCAAACCGAGTAATCTGGAAAATCCAAATCCTTATTCAAAGCTCGAATATTCCAAAGCAGCTGAGGAGCTAGAGAGGTTTTTCAGCACATGCAAACAACACGGAAATCAATGCTAAAGTACAAATTGAGTTGATGACAATTCTGCTGCTGCTAGAGAAGGGAAGTCGTCGGTTCCCTCCCTCGGAAAAACTTGAAGAGCAGACCTCCGTGAGTAGCAAAGAAGGGAGCCAACATGAGCGACTCCACTGCCATTAGCTGTATGAGGATGTTGAGCGGTGCGCGTGAAGTGTCCTTCTGTGGAGTGCCAAAGTTCTCTATTCTTCCAGCAATTTGGCGAAGCCACTGACGGTCATTTTCATCGTTCCTGGCATGTTCATCGTTCCTGGCATACTCCAAAGCACCAGCCTGAAAGCAAATTCAAGATATTAAGGAAAAAAAAATCTGTCGAGTCAGACAAGTTTTCTTCGTGGTCGCTGAACCACCACAGACGAGTACAATCGATGGAAAATAGCTATCGAGCAGTTAAAGCAGCAGCATACCCTAATATGCTCGTTCGCTTGGTCCCATACTCCATTATTCCTGGATGCCGATCTCGCAATCTGTTCAAAACCAAGCCCATCGAACAATTTTCATCAGGAAAACACTACAATAATTTGAGACAACCGATGGGAAGCTCCCACGTATGATGATGAGAGCATTACTCAGTAGTTCACTAAGCTAACACGAATATTGTCCAACACTGAAGAAACTACAATTCTTAACCCGGTTTAACAAGCATTCTATCAAGAAACATACCTTGAGCCCCAAAATAGATAGGCATTGATTATTTTGGTAAAGATTACCTGAAGAACGGAATAGAGAGAGCCAGCCAGAACACCACACAGCATCTCTGCACCAAAGATGGTCCCGACAAAAACTGGTGTACACATGACAAAAATACCAGGTTTTAACAACCCTTTGAAAATTTCATCAATTGAATTTTCGATGCGTGTAGCAAATTCAGGTTCGTTAGCACGCGGTACTTTTTTGACTTTGTGAGCCATCTTCAATCCTACACGTCCCACACTTTCCATGGTCACAGTAGAGATGCCGTAAGGAAGCCAGCGGCCCAAGACGAAACCGCTGGGAAGGCCGCTGGCACCCTTTACTGTCAGGGCATTAGCAAGAGAAACTTCTGCACGATTCACAAATGCACCAAACAGAGCGACAGACACCAAGGCAGCTGATTCAATGGCAAGTCCCTATATAACAGATAAGATACGAAAAGAGGTCCTTCTAATATTAGATTCAAACAACAGGACAGTAGAATTTGCCAATACGGCTAATATTGAGAATGACATATGAAAGGCAGCACCTAAAGCAAAGAAAGGTCATTTTAGCCAAACATCATGCCACACCGGCGAGAGTCCAAAAGGACTCGCATAACTACCGAATTATTTAGTCATTTATGGTGAAAAAGAAAATAATTGGACAATGTGCACAGATTCTGGAAGACATGAATGTAATCTCGAGAACGGTTCTACGCACAGACACCCTCTCCTCTCCTATGTTATGGATTTTATTAAAATAAGCTACTAAAAGGACAATGGGACAGTGTCGATACTATATTCGCATGCAAGGATTACCTTTACATTTTCAGTGGCAGCTTCTCGATTGCCAGCAGGAAAGGTCCTTTCGCTAGCCATCTGAGCAATACGTTGAGCATAGTGGCTGATGGGATCGTAAGCATCTACGGCCACTTGAGTCGCCATGGTACTTAGCATCCCCAGGGCAACCGCAGCAATTCCATATGTGGCATCAGAACTGAAAATCACAGAAATGCTAATGTCGGCATAATTTGGGATACCGACAGAGGCATGGACAGCGGAGACACAGGCAAGGACAACGCTTACGTTGCTGCCGAAAACATCTTGGAGAGCTCTGCAGGAATAAGGATCATCACGTGGTCAGCACATGACCATTAACAGTCGTAAGAATTCATATCATTCATTTACTTTAGCAATTTTAACACCTGATGGCACCGTCGGGGTAATGTTTAGTTAAAAGCCAAATAATTGACCCAGCCCAAAGACCAACACCAACACACAAGGACAGCTGCCTGCAAGATCATATCCATAATTAGCGACTACATTCGCTCAACGTATTGACTTGATCCTGTAAAAGTCCGCTGACATTAAAGCATGTCACATGACCAACATTAGAAGAAAGCAGCATTTAGGTTCAGAAGGAGACAAGGATCATCAAATAGTTTACCACTTCGTCGCATTATTAAATTTAAATGAGGGGGCCAGAGCAATCCAGCCAACAATAGCTACAGTCATTAGAAATCTGGAAATAACAAGTTGCTTCTTCTCCAATGCAGTTATGATTTTCCCCATGAGAGTTGTGATCGAGCAAACAAGAATACCCGTAGAGCTGATAAGCAGGGGATAACACATTGCAGTGATGTGATCAATTCCAAAAGAAGAGATGGAAGCAACAATCAGGGCAGCGCAGGATGATTCGGCGTAAGAGACAACAAGATCAGACCCAATACCAGCAATATCCCCAACAATATCACCGACATTATAAGGAATCACCTGAATGATTAAAGTCAACCCCATTTATGACTTGAAGTGAATGATATACTTAGGAGATAGAGCTACGGTAAGAGAGTACATACACTTAAGTTTCGATCTTGTTGGAGTTCTGGCTGAATTTCGCCAACCAGATCGACATAAATATCAACAGCCTTGGCATAAATTCCACCACTGGCTCTTCCGAAGAAAGCCATGGAAGATGCACCAAGGCCGTAACTGGTAACGACCTCAAAAAGACCTTCCCAATCATTGCCATAACAGCACTTGAACAGTTGGATAGCAATATAGAGCCCGAGAAGACTGATAGCAGCAAGAAGAAGTCCCATTGCTGCACCAGACCTGAAAGCAGCATTTGAAAGGCCATCTCCCTCATTAAAGCCATTCCTTGCATTAGTCTCTACAGCAATTTTCATGCTAAGGAAACCAGAGAGGGCTGATGTGACGGCACCAAGTAGGAATGAAACGGCGATGGCAACTGCAGGGTTGCACATGTTTGGAGGATAAAATATGCTAGGCCAGCTTTGGGTGCTGAATCTCTCAACAAGGCAGAGGAAGGGGAAGATTAAAATCGCAAAAACAACCATGAAAGCTCCAACATACCAGCACTGCTTGCGCCAAAAATATTCTGCAGCTGTTACAATCACAAACGATAACTTAGCCTCTCTATCCAGGGAATAAAGCAACAATCTGATTCTTGAGATTCTACTTATGCGTGACAAAATAAGGTATAATTCAGTTGAATCCAGTTTCTTCATTCCGTTGCCTAGTTTTGTTCAACCTAGCTCCAAGAAATAAGAAAAACCTAACCTACAGCGCCCCAAAAGAGTAACTTAAAACATGATACGGTGCCTATTACAATCCACCTTTGGCAAGCTGGATAGTGTAAAGTGTCAAATCCCACCGGCGAAAGGGTGACGGAACATAATGTGTAGGACAAGATGGGAAAACGGATGAAAGAAAGTAGCCAGCTCTACAAAGTACTTAATGCAATACAAAGAACTGAAAATTAATTACGGCTTCCCAAAACCCAGAATATCATTGTAAACACATCTAAACGTTACTTTAAAATTAAAGCATAATAAACGAGCAAGAAACTAGAAACAGATAATGAACTACAATAGTAAACAGGAGGTTAGAACCAAAGATTAAACCGAGAGTATGGAAAAGCATCAGAACTAAAGTTAGAACTGAACTTATATGTTAGAACTAGAAGAGAAGAAGGGTGAAATAGCTACGGCGAAAAATGATATGAAAACACAAAAGAAATAAAAATAAATAAATAATTTCACAATAGAACTGATAATGCTCTAGTTCGAAAGATTATTCAAATCAGAATATAAGGAATAGGTATGAAACATTGTCACGTCTAAGGACTTTGGTTAGGAGAAGCAAAAATGTAACATCAAAGAGAACCTTAGAGAAATATAAGAACAATTTGTTACCTATATATTCTTAATTAATCCAATAGAGTTAGTGTTTCGTCACAAGTATGACAAATCAAGAATGATTATCTCATGAAAATGAGAAATGTTGTGCATCAAATTACAAAGTATGATAATAAAACCCTTGAAACACTTTCACTGACGGTTGTGCAGCGTCAGCAATTCACCTTTTTAATACAATATGCTTCCACGAAAGCCAGTTACGTATAAAAATTGCTATCCTAACTTTAATTTAGTTGACGTTGTGTCATTAGTGGCATATACCAAGCTTCCTATAACTAATACTAAACAGCTGGAAGAAAAAAAAACAAAAAAAAAAAAAACCTAGGGTTCATTTGTTTCGAGGACAGCTTGATATTTCTGAAAACTGTGCTTGAATAAATGACAATATTTTCCCGTTTTGTCTGAAATTTGAAACGAACTGACTATTATTTTTCATTATTTATAAATGAAAATTTTCTCTCTTTTCTTAAAAACAAATGCATTAATTGTGAGATAGAAGGGCTCCATGTGCTATATCATCAAATTTTAAATATAGTTTTATCGAATTAAATTTCCATAACTTGAATATTCTTATAAATTGTAAACAACTAATTTTTTCTGATGAAACCCGGCCTCAAGCGGTTAGGCCAAGGGCCTAGCCTTGGGATACTTGGGGTCAGGCGCCAAGGTCCTCAACCCAGCCACAGGCAACCTGGGCTCAGTAGTCGAACTTTGGGGAACTTGGGCGCGACTGGCAAAGAGCCAAGCATGATGCCAAGGCCTTGGCCTCGGCTTTGAGAGTCCCGAGCCCCACTGTCGGGAACCTAGACTCGATTTCTAGTACTGCACCTTGAGCGTTGGGTACTTGGGCCCAACCGCCGTGGTCCCAATCCCAGGAACTGGGGCTTCTCGGGCTGAGCCACTTTAAAACCAAGCACGGTCACTACGGATCTGGCTAGGTCTCAATGGATTTGAACTTAGCTGCTGATGAATCGAACGCGGGAGCCACGATGCCAAGAGAGATATGAGAACTAGTAACTTATTCGAGTCAGCATGAAAAGAGCCTTTGAGAACGAGAAACTGACCCCCTCACTCCATTGGAGACTCAAAATTTATCCTTGTGAATTGAATTAGTAGAATAATGGGGAGGGGTGCTTGCTAGGAATAACTAAAATAGAAAAAAAAAAGTTTGTTTTGTTGTTAAGGATAGATAGAAATTCCTCTTAAGAGAGAGAGATTATGCCTCAAGTCAAATCCTTAAAGATAAGGAGTGGAAAAGTGGGACTTTTGAAATTTCTCAAAAGGAGGATTGTGGAGCAGTTGTTTTAGTTATTTGGCATGAGCAAAGCTAATCCTCGCTCGACTCTTTCGGCCTAGGCGACTTGAGATAAATCACGGATTTAATGTATTATTTTATGATAAATGAGAACATGACTTGTCGATTTATCAAAAAGAATTAAAAAAAGAAAAAAGAATTCTGGAAGCGAATGAGGATGAGAGAGAGAAGGAAGGGGGGAACTGAGAGGGTGCACTTCATTGAAGTTCTAAGCTCGTGGAAGTTTTTTGATGTTGTGTGACATGAAATGACATAAAACTTAGTTAAGAAAAACGTTTTTCTCTTCTTAGGAAGGGGGAATCTTTTTCTTGATTTTAAAAACACGTAGTTTCTTTGATTGGAAATGCTTTTTCGACCGACTTATCATTTTGATTGTTCCAAAGTTTTGAAAATCTTTTCCACAGAAATTCTTTCCATTGACACAAGCGCACCCTTAGACCTTCGTCGATTGCAATCTGTCTTACAGATGTACATGCGCCCAAATGCAACACCTAGTTTGACTTACTCAAACCAGTTCTTGAGCAAAAAATCAATTAATCTTTTAGAACATGTAATGGCTCGTAGGTTATCTATCCCCTGACGTTAATCAAATATACTTTTGAAACAGCTGTATTATGAACATTCTTGTCGTGCAATGCCATAAAATAAAGTGCCTCCCAGTCCCGTGGAGCCTGCAGCTAAGTTGGTGAGTAAAGAGACGAAAACATTCACGTGACGTGCACAACACATGCATTTACTTAATCCAAACAAAGCGCGAACTTGATGAGAAAATAAGAAGTGTGGCAAAAGCCAAAAGGACAAGAGCTACATCAGTTAACACTCCGCCCAAGAACACGACAAAGACCACCAACATCATTCCAGCCATCTTCCTGATAAGAGATCTACATGAGCAAATATTATATTACTGTGCTCAAATACGTCGCTCAAAGCTCTAGCAGCTGTGACAAACCCTAAATATGACACGCCCCACATCATGATTTCGCTGAGCCATCATCAGATGACAAGACTCGAATTTGTTGCTATTGCCTGGGCTGATGCGAGACTCACCCGACACTATCTGTTAATGAACAGTGTGGGTGAGAGAGAAGTCGAGAGAAGGGGGTTGAACTACAACCTCTCAATGCCCAGAAAAAGAAAGACTCGCAACCCAGAAAGTCAAATGTACTTCATTCTCTGCCTTCGGCTTTTTCCTTTTTCTCTCTTGAACAACAAACATGAGCTTAAAGCTTACGAGCTTTATTGGAAATCGCGACCATAGAATTTCACTAGTAACACCTAAAATGTTTGAGAATGCATGACTATTAATTGCGAGGGCAGCAAAAAGGAAATGTTCCATAAATCAGACAAGTTGTGAAGCTACGGGATCTGTATAAAGTCACCTTTAGTGATGCCTTTCGTTATCTCAACACGGTCGTGCCGTTCTCCCTGCGCGTTCCCGTTGTCAATAATGCACGACCAGGGGGGCCACAGCCACAGGGAGAACGCAATCCCGATTATGGCACAGACTGGGATCGCGATCTCTGACATGAGAGATGGGAACAATGCCATCCTTGCGGGAACTCTGGACTAGGTCGCTGGACGGACTCGACGCCTATCAGAGAGAGAGAGAGACGCAGAGGGGAGTGAAGTTGGGAGTGTGCTCGTCCGGAGGGGAAGTAGCGAGAATTTCATGAAGTGCATGCGACAGTAAAAGATCCACGCCTTTTGATGTCGTCCGTCGGATGCAAAAGCGACGGACTGGCGTTTGAGAGCAGGATAATCGGACGGTGGAAGCGAGAGTGAGTATAATCTCATCGTGTATTTGTGACGCATCTATCTAAATTGGAGTGATGTATTATTATTTATCAATATTAACCTATCTCTTTCTATACACATTGAGCTGGCTTGTACTTTTGGGCAAAAAGATTTTAGCTATTTCCATTAGCTTTATGTGATTAACAAGTACATAAATTCATACTAACAGGAAAAAACCAAGCGTAGTCCAATACACATAGCAACTAGGGATAACATGATTCCAAAGTAGAACCTGGAATTGAATAATTGGATAAGTGGGAACATGATTTAGATTCCAAGGTATACAAGATAAGTTTTAAATTCCAAAAATTGATGAATCTATTTTAGCGGGTAAGTTTTAAGTTCTAGATAGATGCAATCTAAAATAAGTTTTTATTTTTTATTTTTGTGTCTTTATTGTCGCGCAATCTCATGGCATTTTACGACATTTGATGATGAGTGTATAATTTGTAACCACTAGCCTAAACTTCCATTTTTGACTAAAACTTTTATTTTGTTAATTTTTCATTTTCTTGGTATGTCTAAATATAAGTTGTGGTCTGTGTATTATAACAAATGGTGATAATTAAAAGTGATGATTCACTACAATTGTTTAATAAATAATATATGTGGAATTTGAATAAATCCTGAAACTTATGATAAGATAGGTTCCAAGTTCCAAGACACACATAATATGTTCTAGGCTCTAAAAAATAAAAAAACCTTGTTATAACGGGTAAGTTTCAAGTTTGACGTGAAACTTGTATGGAATTGAAATTTGCTCACTCCCCAATAGTAATCCTTCCTGTCAATAAAGATAACATGATGGAATTGCTAAGTTTGTAATCACATTATTTTTGTCTTGATTGCTAGATTGTTAAAAGAATCTACGACTAAGAACTCAAATTGATTTATTTGTAATACAATAGTGACTACTTTTCTGGATTTTCATCTTTTTCTATGGGTTTAACTTTTTCCCTTATCAAGAGGGTTTTTAAAGCTCAAATCACGAAAAGAGCGTTAATGAGCAGTATTATGGGCATGTGAGGAGAATGCTTTATATTATATTGCAGTATTAATGCCTCTATGTGATTAAATATAATGTTTTTCTCTTAATATTTTCAATTTATTTTTTATTTTTATTTCTTTATTTTTGTTTCCTCGAGAGTGAGGACGATAACATGCGGGACCAAAGACAAAGGACGGGGCCCACATGACTCGTCCTCCAATGTTGTTCCGGTGGTCCCTCCACCGTTGGATTGGCCCCAACGGATCGCTCGACTCCGAAGTTTCAGCCAGCTTTCTTGAATCTATCTGCCGGCCCGGAGAAGTTGGGCGCATTTCTGAATTTGGTGCGTCTAAGGTAGCGCATGGTAACGCTCCTGTTTCTCTCAATTTCTATTCTTTTGTTCCCCGAACAAAAAAAGAACGAGAAGCTTGTTTGATAAAATATTTGTTCCCTGGAACAATTTCTCCAATTTTTGTTCCTGGAACAATTTTGAGAAACAAAAAAAGCTGTTTTTTTATTCCCGGGAACAATTTCTAGAAATAAGATGATTTTCTTTTTTAATTTTCTTTTCTTGCCGCGACCACTGTCAACTGCCCGGAGCCACCGCCCACCGCCACCGCCGCCGGTCGCCGGTCGCCGCCGCCGGTCACCGGTCGCCGCCGCCACCGCCGGTCGCTACCCGCCGCCGCCCGGTCGCTACCCCGCCGCCGCCTTCTTGCCGCCCGCCGACCGTCACCGCCGACCGCCGCCGGAAGCCCATCACCGCCGACTCCATCGGCATAAATAAAAAATGAATAAATACAAAAAAAAAAAAATTGTTGCGTTACCAAACACATTTCTATTCTTTTTCTATTTCAAGAGTAGAAATTTTGTGTCATTACCAAACGGGTTCTTTTACTCAGAAATTGTTCCCGAAGCGAAATAGAAAAGAACTATTTCTGAAAAAAAAACTCTTCCCGAGAATGAAGCGTTGTCATGCATGATAGGTCACACGGTTCCCCCAATGGACGTAATCCCATCAAAGATTGGGATACGGCGGGCTCATATGCACCTTAAGCCCCGTTCACCTTGTGAAAGATGTGATGTTTCTAAAATTTATTTTCCAAAAAATCATTTTCTAAAAAAAAAAGCATATTTTACAGTTTTCGATTGAATTTTGAAAATGAACTAAAAAATATCTTCCGTCATTCCATAAAGAAAATATTTTCTTGCATACACTCATTTTTAATTTTTTTAAATCAATTTTAAAATTTTTCCTTTCCTTTTTTTTTTTTTTTTCCTTTTTTTTTTTTTTTTTTTGTTTTTTTCTTCTTCCTTAGTCTTGGTTGGTCGCCGCCTACGGCGATGGCTAGCGACCAACCATTGGTGAGCTTCGGCCTTGCCCTAGGCCGACGAGACTCGAGCTTGCCAAATTTCGGCAAGGCTTTGCCTCGCCTAATCGAGCAATGCTTGAGCTTCCTTGAGGCCGGTGTGTCACACCCCCATTCCATCCTTAGTACGAGAGCATGACCCAACGGGTTAGCATCGATGCCCTAGGTAATGTTGAATGTCCTGAAAGTCTTTTCTCTTTAGTTAAGCACATATGGAAGTGATCATAAACAATCCCCATACAAACAAACATGGAAGTCGGGCAAGACATATGCAAGCCAAGCAAATAAAAACAACATATTCATATACATATTCACATATCAAAAGCTATTTTGATTACATGTCCATCCTAGTTTTGTGCTACTTATTTTCGTTTTCATATATAATCAATCAAAGGTTGAGGTAGCCTAACTCCTCTCAAAAGCGGTCCCCATGCTAGGTTCATTCCTTTCTTGGACCCGAGTTCACCTATTACAAACTTGAAATTGTGAAAATACAAGAGTGAGTCGATTATTCAATAAGTAGAAATCCTAATTCTCTTGTAGGAGGACATCTCGCCGTTGATCGTCGGATATAAGATCACTACCCACTTGTCGATGACAAATCAGTAGCAAGGTTCGTGCCTTGCCTTGCTTATGCATATGAAAGGCTCTCAACCGTTTATATGCTTTCAAGAATCAAAGATAATGAGTTAGTGCATATGAATAAGCTTTCCAAAGATCCATAGTTTATGATCAATTCGATCAGAAAAAGGGATGCGCGCATCTCATGAAACTCATTCAAGCACTAAGTAACCCAATTCAAACATATGCTCAAATTAATGTAAGGACTTAACAATACATATCAAACAAACGTAACTTTTGCAAGCATTACACATGGACTTTCATTTTTCTTTTCCAGTATCATATTAGTTGAAATTAATCAATTCTTCTGATAACAACTGGACACCGGTCCCCCCCTTGGCAACCGGTATCATCCCGATCTCATTATCAAGATGGCATCTAGGGCGACCCCTAGGTATTGACCTCACCAGGGCTAGTATCATCCACGATCTTAATATTGGGACGGCATCCGGAGCTTTACCCTAGGCAACGACTCGACATCCCCAGCGTCAGCATATAAGTCTGTTGTGTGTTAATGCATTTCAAGCATCAACCGATTCATTTTATGTTTAAACTTTTAGCCGAATGAAAGGCCCGAAGGCGTGCCATATAAGGTGAACAAATGAACGACTCTTGTGTTTTATTAAATCAAACTTATGTCGGATGCGATTTGGGCTCGTGACCTTAACTTGGAACCATTCACTCAGGCTTTAGCATTGTCCATAGTCACCAAGACTTCTCCTCGACATCTGGGTGTGCTTGACACCCATGCAGAATCATAAACTTACTTAATGCAACAACAAGCAATAAAAGTACAACAAGTATAACAATACAAAGCCAACACAAACAAACGATGACATGATCCTAAAATCGATAAGCGTAGCACATCGCCCTATCGAAGATATGCCTAATCATCAACTGTCACCATTGCCAGCATCACATCGGCGAGATCGAGCCTAACCTGGCCTCATTGGATCTAGGCTAACTCGAGCCTTATCTGATCTTGTGAGGTGGAGCCTCGCTCGATCCCGATGAGATTGAGCCTCGCTTGATCCCGGTGAGATGGAGCCTTGCTTCCAACCGATCACTGATCATCGCCAAGGCTTGACGACTGGTGGAAGAAGAAGGAAAATGGAAAAGAAAGAAGAGAAAAGATTAAAAATAATTAAAAATTCTATTTTTAAAAAAATCTATTAAAATTATCCATGTCGGTATCAACCATATCACGCAAAACAATCAATATCTATGTGAGCAATTTTAGCCAAATTTAGCCTTAAAAATTAAATTAACAAATTGTCAAAAAGTTCATGACTTAATTAGTACAATTAAAAAGTTTAGGACTAAATTGACAAAAGTACAATAAATTTATGACTTTTTTAAGTAATTTTTTTCAAATTTTAAGTGCTCTCTAAGTTTTAGACAAAGAAAGACCTTGCTTATGTAGCGACAAATCCTCCCTCGGCATTATCCCCATCCCTCTCCTTCAACATATTAATTAATTCATGGCTTCTGACCATATATATATATATATATTCATGGCTTGATATTAAAAACATTTTTGGATACATCCGCAATGTGTTCAAGTTTCAAATATCACAGTTGTTTTGTTATAGTTGGCAAGTTGAATGAAGATTATCATGTTCTTTGGCTGCCAGAGAGAGTTGGCAGTACTCTCTGCGATTCTTGTCCTTATTCCCTTATTTTGTAACGGAAGGGCTTTTGAATACTAAGTTCTGATCTTGGTGTTGACAAAGCGTTTTACTGTTGGCGCTAACACAAATATCATGCTTCTCAGTGCATATGCCACTTATCAGAAGATTATGAGGTGCATATGTTTCAATTTAAATTCGATAAAGACACTATAAGTATCATAAATTTCATAGAATGCTCGCTTGAGTATCCCATTAAAAAAAAATCATTCACTTTAAGTATCTATTCTGTCGAATCACTACATGACTTTGTATATTAAATTTTGATTGCAATGTGGCTTTTCTAGAAGAAACTTGATTCGAACATTGATAATCTATATTTTGGCCCTTTTGTTCCTCAAATTCATTTGAAAATATAACCTTTAATTCTAGAGAGGGGATGCTCTCGCAGAAGCTTGAGCAACGGCGAGGGTCAAGCATGAGATAAGCAGTAGAGAGATCTGAGCTTGCGGATACCAAAAAGGGGACCGGTCAAATTAGCTTCAGTGAGTTTGAGATGGTGGCGAGTCTTAACAGTCCAACAAAGAGAGTGCCCTTGATTCGGACAAATTGGAAAGACATTAATGGATTCGGGACATAAATCGCCATGGTGCATGCAGGAATAGAGTAAATCGCAAAGAAGTTGAAACTGATTGACTGTATCAATGGAAAATCACCGGCATCTTACTCCAGTAGATCTGTTCTTGGCCACTATTGCTTTTTTTTTTCCTTTTTTCTTCTTTGTTTTGCCGACCCTTTTGTCTTTCTTGACCTTTTTACTCTTCAGCTAACACAATTTTGGCTTCCTCTAAAACATGTTTCCCCCTTTTTAAGCTTTTTTGCTGAACATCTTCTCAAAAGTTTTGCCGAGTTCACGGTTTTAAAGTGCAAAAACCCCTCCACAGAATCTGTTTAATTTTTTTGACTCTTGATTGCCATTTATATCATCTTCATGCCTCAACCACTAGAGAAGAAGAGAGAGAAATAGAAGATTTGGTAAGCAACATATCTCTTCCCCTTCTTCTTATTTTGGTTTTTCTTTAATATTTTCTCTTTTACCAATAGGGCCAAAATGAGATCACGTCTTATGATTTTTGCTTATTGAATTTTTTTTGCGCCATGTCAATAAATTTATAATAAATTACTGTCTTATCGGATTTCCATCATATAAATCGTCAATAGCACTCAAGTGAAAGATTTTTAAATAAGCTGGCACTTTTGTGTTTGGTTCAACATTTCCAAGGGCTTTTAGCCTCCAAAGACCCTTGGGGAAATGCTTTCTATTTAAGCAACTATTTTGAAATAATTTTCAAGTGAAAGTCAGCATTGAGAAGGCTGAAAACCTAATGTTAGTAGGGACTAGCTTTGAACTTTCAGCATTTGATTAAATGCTGAAATTTATTTTTTTCTTCCAAAACTATTCTCACTCATTTTTTGAATTTTTGATTTTGCCCTCGTTATTATTATCTTTAAATTCCAAATTAATACTAATAAAATAAAATATATATAAATGCCAAAAAAATTAAATATATTTTGGAATTTTTCAAAAAAATTATTTATATATTTGATTTTTTTATTTTTATTGTCGACATTTATATTTAAAAAGTCGCATACATTATTTTTTCAATTTTAAACAAATAAAAGTTAAAAATTCAGACGAAGATTTTGGTCTTTTTTTTAAATATATATATATGTATTTGATTTATTAGCAATATTTTCAAATTTATATTTAAAAAGTCGCATACATTATTTTTCAAATCTTAAAAAATAAAAATTAAAAAATTTCGACGAAGGATTTTGTCTTTTAAACAAATATATATATTTGATTTTTTTAGTATTATTGTCAAATTTTATATTTAAAAAGTTGCATACATTATTTTTTTTTCAATTCTAAACAATTAAAAATTTAAAATTTTGATGAAGGGTTTTTGGTCTTTAAAAAAAAAAATTATATATATATATATATTTGATTTTTTAGTATTATTTTCAATTTTAAATTTAAAAACTTGCATAAATTATTTTTTCAATTTTAAACAAATAAAAACTAAAAAATTTTGACCAAGGATTTGGTCTTTTAAAATTATATATATATATATATATATATATATATATATGTATTTGATTTTTTTGGCATTATTGTGAAAATTTATATTTAAAAGTTGCATAAATAATTTTTTAATTTTAAGAAAATAAAATAAAATAATTCCAATGAAAGGTTTGGTCTTTTTAAATATATATATATATATATATGTATTCGATTTTTTTATTAATTGCCAAAATTTATATTTAAAAAGTTGCATACATGATTTTTTTTTTCAATTTTAAACAAATAAAATTAAAAAAAATAATTTTAATCATCTAAAGAGCTTTTCAAATGTATTTTCTACCAAACAACATTTCTCTCAAAATTGTTTCTTAAAACACGGTTTACAAACGGCCTTTACATTTACCTAAAGTCCTTTAGGCTAAATTCCTTTGGGCTTTCAAAATGCTGAACCAAATGCACTCTTAAACAATCAAGTCAGAACCATTTGAAAATTATGATATTTATACCATCCTTATCCTTAATTTAAAAAGAAACAATCCATCCGATAAAAGATTCTGAAGCAAGCGTTCTTCAAGCAATTCAACGGTCACTAAATTATAGTTATGCCATGAGAGTCAGTGGACTGAATAATTCACCCACCCTTGGGGATTTTTTGAGATCCACGCTGTACAAGTCTTTTAAGGATGGATATTTGTCGAGGGTTGAACTTCAAAATCCTTTTTTGGATATAAATCTGATTTGTCCGTTGACTGACCAATGCGTCCATTCCGCGCATTCACCGGCATTCAACGAACGTGTCTTGTTTTTACCAAGAAGACATGTGACAACTTAGCCTAGTAACTATACTGGTTCCACCGAAAAATACAAATTCACGTGAAACTTTTGCATCGCGATAGAATCTGTCTCTTTACCACGGGCGCACATGAGATGATTCCTTTCGGTAGGGACAAAGGCATTTCTGACTGATTCACTTACACAAGTTCCTGCATAAGTCTTGAAAAATAACTTCTTACCTTTAGGAAGAACAAAAGCTTTAACAGGGAAGACAATCGAGACTGAGTATCTTCCTCGCAAGGAACATCCTCATAGCTTCCATGACCTTTTCAGGCCTGAGAAACATGGTAACTGTCGATGGGGGCATGGGGACGTCAAAAAGGAAAATGAAAGGCTAGAATTAAAAGTGCCATAAGTACTCCGAGAAGCCTACCACTCTTCTTGTGGCATACGACGCTCGCCCTCTATCTCCTTAAGCTTGATCACTGAAGGGTTTCCCTTTTGGAATTCTTCGGTTACCGATTGTGGAAAATACTCTTCCGATACACCCAGTGCGAGTAATATTAGTTTTATCCTAGCTCTAAGTGGAAAAAGGATAGCAACATAAACAGAGAGAAATTGTAATCTCATATGAAACAATGGAAACTCACTTGCAATTTGTTATCTTAGACGAAAAGACATAAGCAATTTGAGTTGTTGTTTCTCTTAAATTATAAATAATAATAATAATAATAATAATAATAATAATAATAATAATAATAATAATAATAATAATAATAATAATAATAATAATAATAATAATAATAATAATAATAATAATAATAATATTTTTTTAAGGAGTTACATGCTTCGATAATTATCCGGCCTCGGGTGGCGATCATCGTACTTGAAACATAGGTTACTGTGATTATCTAGCTTCGGGGCTCAGATAAATCCAACATTTCGTAGAATTAAAGACAAGCTCCTCAGTTTCGAACAAAAGCCCGCTCAATCCAAACTTTAGGAGAAATTACCAAAAAAATCTTAAATATTTTGCGCTTTTGCCAATTCAATTTGACAATTTATCAATTTAGTTCTTCTAACCTTATTTGACCAAAAATTGTTGATGTAGATGCAAAAGAGTCTTATATGATACGATCAGCGCTGACATAAATAATTTTTACAAATTTTCAAAAAAATTTTGAATTTTTTTGATTACTTTTGGTCTTTTCTTTTCTTTTCTTTCTTTTTTATTTTCCTTCTTTCTCCACCGGCCATTGGACCTTGGCAACAATTGGCGACCCACCATAGGTGATGCTAGCGAGGCTCGAGCCTCACCAACATCACCTATGCCTAATCATCAACTGTCACCATTGCTAGCATCACATCGGCGAGATCGAGCCTAACCTGGCCTCGTTGGATCTAGGCTAACTCGAGCCTTATCTGTCTTGTGAGGTGGAGCCTCGCTCGATCCTGGTGAGATTGAGCCTCGCTTGATCCCGTGAGATTGAGCCTTGCTTCCACCGATCACTGATCATCGCCTAGGCTTGACGGCGGTGGAAGAAGAAGGAAAATGGAAAAGAAAGAAGAGAAAAGATTAAAAATAATTAAAAATTCTATTTTTAAAAAAATCTATTAAAATTATCCATGTCGGTATCAACCATATCACGTAAAACAATCGATATCTATGTGAGCAATTTTAGCCAAATTTAGCCTTAAGAATTAAATTAATAAATTGTCAAAAAGTTCATGACTTAATTAGTACAATTAAAAAGTTTAGGACTAAATTGACAAAAGTACAATAAATTTAT
Source organism: Eucalyptus virginea (assembly GCA_014182375.1). NCBI lineage: Eukaryota > Viridiplantae > Streptophyta > Magnoliopsida > Myrtales > Myrtaceae > Eucalyptus > Eucalyptus virginea. The sequence continues at coordinate 30,556,168 of CM024522.1, read as the reverse complement.
GACTTTTAAAGTAATTTTTCTTTAAATTTTATGTGCTCTCTAAGTTTTAGACAAAGAAAGACCTTGCCTATGTAGTGACAAATCCTCCCTCGGCATTATCCCCATCCCACTCCTTCAACATATTAATTAATTCATGGCTTCTGACCATATATATATATATTCATGGCTTGATATTAAAAACATTTTTGGATACATCCGCAGTGTGTTCAAGTTTTAACTATCACAGTTGTTTTGTTATAGTTGGCAAGTTGAATGAAGATTATTATGTTCTTTGGCTGCCAGAGAGAGTTGGCAGTACTCTCTGCGATTCTTGTCCTTGTGCCCTTATTTTGTAACGGAAGGGCTTTTGAATACTAAGTTCGATCTTGGCGTTGACAAAGCGTTTAATATTTTTCTTTAATATTTTCTCTTTTACCAATGGGGCCAAAATGAGATCACGTCTTATGATTTTTGCTTATTGATTTTTTTTTTTTTTTTTTGCGCCATGTTAGTAAATTTATAATAAATTACTGAGATTTCCAGTCATATAAATCGCCAATAGCACTCAAGTGAAAGATTTTTAAATAAGCTGGCACTTTTGCGTTTGGTTTAACATTTCAAGAGGCTTTCAAATTTCAAAGATCATGGGAAATCTTTAGACTATTTAAGAACTATTTTGAAATAGTTTTCAGTGAAAGTCGGCGTGAGATTGGCACGTCTTGCTAAGAGGGAACTGAACTTTCAACATTTGACTAAATGTTGAAATTTATTTTTTTTCTTCAAAACTATTCTCACTCATTTTCAAATTTTTGATTTTGCCCTCGTTATTATTATCTTTAAATGCCAAGTTAATACTAATAAAATAAAAATATATATAAATGCCAAAAAAATTAAATATATTTTGGTCTTTTTAAAAAAAAAAATATTTATATTTGATTTTTATGCATATATATTTGATTTTTTTAGTTTTATTGTCAACATTTATATTTAAAAAGTCGCATACATTACTTTTTTCAATTTTAAACAAATAAAAGTTAAAAATTCAGATGAAGAGTTTGGTCTTTTTTTTTTTAAATGTTATATATATATATATATATATATATATATATATATATGTATTTGATTTGTTAGCATTATTTTCAAATTTATATTTAAAAAGTCGCATACATTATTTTTTCAAATCTTAAAAAATAAAAATTAAAAAATTTCGACGAAGGATTTTGTCTTTTTAAAAAATATATATATATATATATATATATTTGATTTTTTTAGTATTGTTGTCAAATTTTATATTTAAAAGTTGCATACATTATTTTTTTCAATTCTAAACAATTAAAAATTTAAAATTTTGATGAAGTGTTTTTGGTCTTTTAAAAAAAATTATATATATGTATTTGATTTTTAGTATTATTTTCAATTTTATATTTAAAAATTGCATATTTTAGTTTTTCAATTTTAAACAAATAAAAAGTAAAAAATTTCGACCAAGGATTTGGTATTTTTAGAAAAATTATATATATATGTATTTGATTTTTTTGGCATTATTGTGAAAATTTATATTTAAAAAGTTGCGACATAATTTTTTTATTCTAAGAAAATAAAATAAAATTATTCCGATGAAAGGTTTGGTCTTTTTTTTTAAAATAAATATATATATATATATATATATATATTCGATTTTTTTATTAATTGCCAAAATTTATATTTAAAAAGTTGCATACATGATTTTTTCAATTTTAAACAAATTAAATTAAAAAAATAATTTTAATCACCTAAAGAGCTTTTCAAATGTGTTTTCTACCAAACGACATTTCTCTCAAAATTGTTTCTTAAAACACAGTTTATCAAACGGCTTTTACATTTACCTAAAGTCCTTTAGGCTAAACTGCTTTGGGCTTTCAAAATGCTGAACCAAATGCATTCTTAAACAATCAAGTCAGAACCATTTGAAAATTATGATATTTATACCATCCTTATCCTTAATTTAAAAAGAGAAACAATCCATCCGATAAAAGATTCTGAAGCAAGCGTTCTTCAAGCAATTCAACAGTCACTAAATTATAGTTATGCCATGAGAGTCAGTGGACTGAATAATTCACCCACCCTTGGGGATTTTTTGAGATCCACGCTGTACAAGTCTTTTAAGGATGGATATTTGTCGAGTGTGGAACTTCGGAATCCTTTTTTGGATATAAATCTGATTTGTCCGTTGACTGACCAATGCGTCCATTCCGCGCATTCACCGGCATTCAACGAACGTGTCTTGTTTTTTACCAAGAAGACATGTGACAACTTAGCCTAGTAACTATACTGGTTCCACCGAAAAATACAAATTCACATGAAACTTTTGCATCGCGATAGAATCTCTCTTTACCACGGGCGCACATGAGATGATTCCTTTCGGTAGGGACAAAGGCATTTCTGACAGATTCACTTACACAAGTTCCTGCATAAGTCTTGAAAAATAACTTCTTACCTTTAGGAAGAACAAAAGCTTTAACAGGAAGACAATCGAGACTGAGTATCTTCCTCGCAAGGAACATCCTCATAGCTTCCATGACCTTTTCAGGCCTGAGAAACATGGTAACTGTCGATGGGGCATGGGGACGTCAAAAAGGAAAATGAAAGGCTAGAATTAAGAGTGCCATAAGTACTCCGAGAAGCCTACCACTCTTCTTGTGGCATATGACGCTCGCCCTCTATCTCCTTAAGCTTGATCACTGAAGGGTTTCCCTTTTGGAATTCTTTGGTTACTGATTGTGGAAAATACTCTTCTGATACACCCAATGCGACTAATATAGTTTTATCCCAGCTGTAAGTGTTAAAAGGATAGCAACATAAACAGAGAGAAATTGTAATCTCATATGAAACAATGGAAACTCACTCGCAATTTGTTATCTTAGATGAAAAGCCATAAGCAATTTGAGTTTTTGTTTCTCTTAAATTATGTCTCAAGTTTGAGCCATGTACGAAACTCAAACCAAATTGGATGATGTGGATTGGAATTATTGACTGAATCCCTGAGTACTTAAAGTTCTCTCGGTTGCTAGAAACATCCATCCAAGATTTGACCATGGCTTTGATTTCCTATTTTGGTTTGGGCTTTACTAGTATAACAATTTTTGAGCTATTATAAGAATAATGATTTATTATGAGTCATAAATTCTTAAAAGAGTAAATTTCATAATAATTTATAATAATTTATTATTTGATTCTTTATGATTTTGAACATGTTATTATTTTTATAGTAGATTGAAGACTGTTGTATAATCATTTCTCTTTTAATTTTTTTATGATATTTCAAAGACAAAGAAGACGTTAGGTGAACATGTCATCTAAAATCCACACAAGGAAAAGGTGAATTCAAATATCCGGTGGGTCCCAATCCAAAAGTAAGTCCCTTCAGAGAAAGGGGGACAAGAGGGCAAATTCCAAAAAAGGGTTTGAAGTAGATCTTATTTCAAATAATGGACTAAAATAACTATATTTGTTTTAAATAAGGGCCTAACTTTATGATAGTCAATGGTATTTTCGTCATTTATCATTTTCATTTTTTTTTCCTTTTTCTTTTTTCTTTCCTTCTCTTTTTTGGTTCTTCTTCTTCTTCCTGACGATGCTCATAGAGGGTTGGGCGAGGCTTGGCCTTATTTGATTCACTGAGGGCCACCCTCACTAGCTACAGGCGAGGTGACCCTCGCCTAGGGGAGGCTGGTGAGGTTAGCCCTCATCGATTGTGGGCAAGGCTAACCCTCACTAGTGGTTGGTGAGGGCTGTCGAGCATTGGGAACGGTCATCAATCGACGCCGGGGAAAAAAAAAAAGAAAAAAAAGAGAAAAAATTGGATGAAAATTCTTTTAATTGGTTAGAAAATTTAGCCGACCGGTGACAGGCGAGTCAGGTTTTTATTTGAAATAAGATCTACTTTGGACCCTTATTTGAGTAAATGATGGCAGTTTGGGCCATTTTTTGAAATTTTCCTTGGAAAAAAACGAGGGTTTGCTTTTAGTTGTCCTCTTTCTTGGAAAAAGCAGCAGCCGCACAAGGGAAAAAACAAGAAAGTAGGCAGGCGTGCGTTCTTTCAAGAGACAGAGCCGCGCGAAGAAGCAAAAAAGAACAACGCACCACGTTCTTGGTTTTTCGGCCGCACGGACGTCAACGCGAGGATTTTGTGCTGTGAATTTTTCGTCCTACTTGTGTTTATTTATTTAGAAACACTTTAAATTTAAACTTAATCTAAATGTGAGAAATATTCAAGTGTGTGAACAATTGTAATTTTGATTCTCCAATTATAATAAATTATTTACGGCTAGTTCTCTCTATGTATATAGATATCGACATTCAAATCAAACCACGCAAATCTCCAATGTTCTTATTGTTTATCGTTTATTTTTGCATTGATTTAATTACAAGATCCTGTTAACGTTTTCGCGTTAATTTTACAATAATTTCCGTGAGGTCGATTATTGCAGCTTGGAGAACGCTTGTAATAAGAGGAAAAAAAAGAGGAGAGACTTGAGGCTTGGAAGTTAGAATTATGCCTGCCACATTGGCTACTAATCCAGGCATTCATAACGTTATTTCTCTGATGACTAAATTTCTTAACTTCAGGTGACTAAATTTCTTAACTTCAGGTATTCCATTACTTTCCTTTTCTGTTTCTGAAAATTTTATGATGCATTTATTCTCTTGTCAACCAATTCTGACGGAAAGGTTCGAACGGATGTTTTGCATTCAAATGAATATGAGAATGTCTCTCGTAGAAATGTCAATTTGATGCCAAAATACGGTCTTTGGCGCAAGATCATATAATATTTCTCATGAACGCTTACATTTGTTTTTCCAGGATTTTCAGAACTTTAGAAAAACGTTACGAACCAAATCCCGGTCCGCCGCTTGACGAATATGACAGCCGGTAGACACCTGCCTTTTCTACCTTAAAAAATAACTGCAAGACAGATAGTTATATGTCGTGTGTCCACACAAGAGAGAGAATTTAAGGGTACTTCATGAATTTTCAGACACAACGGAGCCAAAGTAGAACGATGCTCTTCATTCAACCGCATTTCAAGAGGACACTCTCCAGGCTTACTTGTGCCAACTCCAACTAGGAAACTATTAGCGCTGGGGCCTAAGCTATTGAACCAGCAGGAAGAAGAAGCGTACCCAAACCCCCACTTCTGACTGGAAAAGTCTTTTTATTTTCAAAAATGTTTAGCTGACCAAGTGCTGAGTGTGATTTGGGCAGAGATAGGATATGTGTAACAAGGAAGCGAAGGTACCGGATTGGATTGACCCCTTGCCCTTACCATTAAAGGGGAGTTGACCTATTATTTGATTGGAGAGTTTCCGTTTCCACATTTCATCTACATATCGATAAAAACTTTATTAATTCAGTTCTTCTCCTTTGAGGCAAAGAGTATCATTGCACTCATTCTAAAAATCCTTCGTAAAGCCATCACGAACTGTTGAAAAAAGTGCACCAGCTAAGTTCATCTGAAAATCTTTGCAAGTGCCTGACATGTTAGCCATGTGAGCTGCAATAAGCAATCTTGTAAAGCACAATATGATTCTTTAGAACAGAAAGCAGACTAGGATATTACAGTTCTTAGATCCAGAGGAAATATTGTTGACGCTAAAACAGATAAAGATGTTTCCTTGTTGGAAAAAGTACATTGAAAATGTCATAGTTTTGTTATAATTGTATTTAATATGATCCTACATTCAATTTCAAATTGCAAACATTAGATTTCATTGAGGATTTATCATGCAAATTTAGTTGCTAATAACTATGGAGATTGCACATATCTACTAGGATTAGTCTTGATGGAAGACTATATTTATTAAGATTTGTATGGACATATAAATATATCATCTAAGCTAAACCCTCTTATTATTATTTCTATTATGATTATCGATAATCGGAGAATACACCATGAACGTTGAGAGTGCAATTGGCTAGAAGTGCCTATTCACAATCGTTCAAGCTTCGCGTATCTGTTCTTGATGTCATCAATGGCTAGAGATTAGTACATAATTTACATGTTTCCGCTCCATGTGTCCAGGAGGCCATTCGGCCAACACAGGCCGCCGTTCAGCCACTGTGGACCGCCGTGTGTCCTCGCCTTAGCCCACTGGAGCTCCGCCTAGCCGTTGTCGGTCCTTGCTCGCCCATCTAGCTGTCATTCAGCCCTCAACCGGCCCAAAATAGAGAGCAAAGAAGTGGGTATCGCAGCACTATTTAGGCTCGTTTTGAGGTGGTTCCGGGCCTTGAAAGTTAGGCCTGCTTTGGAGAGTATCGAGTCTCGTCATGTTCCCGACGTTTTGAACCGTCCGACTTGCTGAACAAGTGAGTTGAACTCACTAATCCTCGCTTAGTCTGTTAATTACGCTTAGGGGTTGATTAGATTAATTAAACATGATTTAGGTAGATAGATTAGATTAGATTAGTTAATTTAATTATCTACCGATGCATGTTAGGTGGTTAGTTAGTGTATTTAGCGAGTAGACACGTTCTATTATTTATTGAACGAACTTTGGAATTTTTCTGGGTCCGTTTCGGCATCCAATTAGGCATTACGGGCATAAATTGGATTTATTGACATTTATTTAATATTTTCTGTAATTAATTATTTATTTATTTATTTTCTGGAAATTAAATTGGGATAGCCGGTGACCGGAATTTTATGCTGGTTGTTATGGTGCAATCTATTTATTTATTTGAGCTATAATTTGTGTTGAATTGAATTAAATGTGATTTTAGGATTTTATTCATAAGTTAATTATTTTTGGTAATTAATTGAGAAATTACAGTGTCGGTTTACAGCGCCAAAAAATATGTTATAGGCTGTTGAAACTGGTGGGATGTTTAAAAATGTGAAATTATTATATTTTGGCTAAGGCCGACCGTGTACGCACACACAACTATATTTATCGGGTGTGATAAAAATGACGAATTGAGTAATTGGTTGAGATGGTATACTATATCAACCTACGAGCTCTGATATGTTAGCTTAGTGAGAGTAGTATACTGGTGTAATATATCAACCTACGGGCTCTATGTCAGCTTAGCGCGAGCAGTACACTTTATCAGCTTATAGTGAGCATCAGGGGTATACTATATCAGCCTGCGGACGATATGTCAGTTTAGCGAGAGCGGTATACCTTAACCCTATCAGCTTAGTGCAAACTATACTATCTATTTATTAGCTTAGAGTGAGCAGTTATAATATGGTTGGACTTTATAGATAGTATTGAATGGGCTGAGCAAGATATGGTCATGATAACATGTAATCGACTGGGTCGATTGATCGATGATTCGATCTGATTTGATTGGGGGTTATGTCTTTCAGTATTTATGAATTGAATTGACTTGCAAGGAGAGACTGAGGCTAAGGTAAGTCTTCTGACCCGTGTTGTGCTTAGGCAGCCCTTATGGCTTATTGGCTTCCTAATCGGATCTTAGGAGGTAGAATTTGCTGAGACATTGTCTCGTTGGTTATTGTATAACCATTTTAGGCCCTTAAATGGTTACTCTTGAATTTTTGGGTCGGCCTAAGAAGATTACAGAGCAGACTTCTTACTTTTTGTTACATGGGAACCCTAGGGGCTGGACCTATGAGCTGGTGAGGTCTATAGTTTAGGTCGATGCGGGTCTCACCCACAAGGTGCCCCACCGATACAGATCTTGGTACCGCCAGGCTTAGGATGGCCGGAGAGAGGGTCCCTACCAGAGTTTGAGATACCTCTCTATGTTCTGGAGGTCGCTTTTGGAAAGGGCACCGTAGATCTTCCTCAAGGCTTTATCATAGATGCAACAGATCTGAATTTTGAAGATCTCGGAAGTCTGGTGCAGTCTACTGAAGATTTCAGTTAGAGTGTGGAGGATGATGAAGAGGAGGATGAAGACCCATAGTCTAAGAAACCTCCACCTATATCTACAAACTGTGTTTTTCTGAGCTTGTTTAAGTTGAACTTGACTAGTAGTTCACCTTGTATATACATGTATTATGGTTTGCATTGTATATAAATGTGATTGTTTTAAAAAGTTCGAAATTTGGTCCTACTTTCATATCCCATTATTTTATTGTCTGAGATTTTATTATGCTTCCACATGCATATTAAAAAGAATGGGTCGACCAGTGAGGGATGGGCATGCGCTTGAGGATCGAGGCGTGACATCTCCAGTTAAATGGTATTAGAGCAAGGTCAATAGATGGAGTAATAAGGTGCGATGAGGCATGTGATAGTTAGTAGGAATGACCTTTATTTCATGTTGATGCACATGATTGATAACTGATTGGTAGCTTGTTTGTGTGGGTCACTCAAATTCTAATATGGTATTAGAATTAGAAAACAGGTTTGTATAAAGATCCTGTAGCATGAGTGATCAGGAGCTGAGGACTCCTAGTAAGAGGGTTGTAATCTCTGTGACTTGGGGTGAAACACCGATAAGGATCGGTGCTCGAGGCAATTGTGGCAGAGCATTGGCTCAGGCCAGCGCGAGTGTAAGAGTACCGCTGTAGGCCGATACTAGTGTAGCAGCACCGAGCAATCCTAGGTTCGACGAGATCGTTCAGACACTAGTGTCCTTGGAATTGGTTGAGCCAGCAAGCTCAAGATTGAGCCGCCACTATTGCCGCTGTCACTACTGCCGTCAGTGCCGCAACCGACGTTGTTGCCACACTTGCTAAGGTCCAGTGTGGAGATATGATCTGGGAGCGAGCCGTTGCATCCGAGTTGAGGTACAGATCCAGTAGAGATGGAAATCAGTTTGGGAAGGAGCTAATGACCGGAAAAAGGTATTCTGTTCCGCCCAACAGGAAGGGTGGGATAGACAAGTCAGCATAGACTCATAATGTTGTGTGTTGCGGAAGGCGATATGGATCGGCCCCGTGCCACTTTAGGAATGGTGCTTGTTCTGAGTGTGACTGACAAGGTCACTTGGTCAGAAACTGTCCCAAAAAGGTTGATGGAACAATAAGAGAGAATGCGCTGCAGAATGCACTGTGGGGTATTTGGAACAGACCCCGGTGCAAGAAAGAGTGTCTGCTGTCATTCGACAATAGATAGAGGACTTACCAGTTGTGTGTCGAACTTGTAGAAAGAAGCATGGATCAGTCCAGTGTCCTGGTGTAACGAGAGCATGCTATAGATGTGACCAGCACGGCCATCAGGGAGGGATTGTCAGTGTGAGTCCAAGGGAGCATAGACACTGCTACCGCAGATGGGACGCCACTAGGATGGCGAAAGAGACAAGAATGAAAACAACCATGCACCAATTAGAGGAAGAATGTTTTTGCGATGATTTTATCAGAGTAGTGCATCAGAGTTTTGGTTAAGTTTGTGGAACTTCAGTTTGTTGTATTAAAGCTGTAGAATGGAAATCACTGACTAGAGTTGTATTTGACCAGTTGCTTGCATATAATTTTGACGTCTTATACAAAATTAGTTGGCTCAATGAGCTTTTTGTAGTGATGAATTGTTGTCATAAAGTAACCCAGTTTAACTCAATAATATATGAAAGTTTCGAGTTTACAGGGAGTCGGGAAGGACTCTTGATTGCACTAATCTCGTCGCTTGAAGGCAACCCGTTTGATAGACGGAGGTTGCCAAGGTTACTTGATGACGGTCATAGATAAGACAATGGAGGAACCAAAGATTGAGGACATCGTAGTAGTTCAAGAATTTCAGGATGTGTTCCTACAGGAATTGTCAGGCCCGTCGTTAGAGAAAAAGATAGAAATTGTGATTGAATTAGCACTCGGGACATAGCCAATCTCTAAGTCTCATTACCGGATGGTGTTATCTGAGTTGAAGGAACTGAAGATGTAGATGCAAGAGCTACTGAATAAGGGATTCATTCGTCCTAGTGCATCCAGTTTTGTTTGTAAAGAAGAAAGATGGTTTGTTGCGCTTGTGCATCAACTATTGGCAACTCAATTAGGTAACGATCAAGAATAAGTATCCACTGCCAAGGATCGATGATTTGTTCGATCAGTTGCAAGGAGCATCGATTTTCTCAAAGATCGACTTGAGGACAGGATATCATCAACTGAGGATTAGGAAGGAGGACATTCCTAAGTCAGCATTTCGTACTTGCTATGGTCACTATGAGTTCATAGTGATGCCATTCGAGTTGACGAATACTCCAGCTACCTTCATGGATTTGATGAACCGAATATTCAAGGAATATCTAGATTAGTTTGTGATTGTGTTCATTGATGATATTCTGGTGTTTTAGAGAAGTGATGAAGAGCATGAGAGTCATCTGAGACTAGTGCTGCAGACACTGAGAGTCCATAAGCTCTATGCCAAGTTCAGCAAGTGTGAGTTTTGGTTAACTCGTGTTGCTTTCTTAGGTCACGTGATTTCAGGCGAAGGAATCTCTGTAGACTTGAGCAAGATTAAAGCCGTGGTCAACTGGCCAAGACTGACTATAGTGACAGAGATTAGAAGTTTTCTGGGTTTGATAGGTTATTACAGATGGTTTGTGGAAGAGTTCTCATCATTAGCGTCGCCACTGACAAGACTCCTAAAGAAATAGGAGAAATTTGTTTGGTCAGATAAGTGCAAAAGTAGTTTCCAAGAGCTTAAAGAAAAGCCAACTACCACACTTGTGCTGACGATTTCATTTGGTCCTAGAGGATTCGAGATCTATAGTGATGCGTCATTTAGAAGATTGGGTTGCGTGTTGATGCATCATGACCGAGTTGTTGCATACGCATCTCGTCAGTTGAGGTCTCATGAACAGAACTATCCGATGTATGACTTAGAACTCGCGGCGATTATCTTTTCCTTGAATATTTGGAGACACTATTTGTGTGAAGAAAAATTCCGGATCTTCACAGACCATCAAAGTCTCAAGTACTTGTTCTCTTAGAAGGAGTTGAATATGAAACAGCGCCGATGGATGGAATTGCTGAAGGACTACAACTGTGATATCCTATATCAACCGAGAAAGGCGAACAAGGTCGCCGATACTTTGAGTCGGAAGTCTTCAGCTGCTCATATCTTGATTAAGGAGTGGAAGTTAATCGAGAGAGCTCGAGATTCGGTATTCAAGTTTGAGGTAAGCCACATTTCAAGTCTTATGGCCACCCTCAAAATTGAATCGGATGTCCAAATTAGAATCAAGTTACTCCAACTGACAGATCTAGATGTGCAAAAGATTCTACAGGAGGATAATGAGAAAAGAAACGCTGACTTTCAGATTTCTGATGAAGGAACACTGAGGTTCCAAGGACGATTGGTTGTACCTGACGATGTGAAGCTTAGAGAAAATATTTTATCAGAAGCGCATTGTAGCAGTTATAGGATCCATCCTAGTAGTACCAAGATGTATCAGAATCTGCGTCAACATTATTGGTGGTCAAGTATGAAGGCGAACATTGCCAAGCATGTCGCCAAGTGTTTGACATATCAGCATGTGAAAGCTCAGCATTGCAAGTCGGGAGGACATTTGCAACCTCTCGAAATCCCAGAATGGAAATGGGAGCATATCACGATGGATTTCTTGATGGGACTACCAAGGAGTTCGAGAGGAAATGATTCGATTTAGGTAGTAGTCGACACACTAACAAAGTCGACTCACTTCATTGCAGTTCGAAAGGATCTCAGTTTGGATAGACACGCCGATTTGTATGTGCGTCAGGTAGTTTGTCTGTATGGAGTGCTAGTTACGATAACTTTAGATAGAGATCCGAGGTTTATTACCGCTTTTTGGAAGAGTTTACAGAGTGCCTTAAGTACCAAGCTGCAGTACAGTACGACATATCATCCTCAAACGGATGGCCAGTCTGAGAGGACAATTTAGACTCTCGAGGGCATGCTGAGAGCTTGTGTACTAGACTTCAAAGGAAGTTGGGAAGATCAATTACATCTGGTGAAATTTGCTTACAACAACAAGAGTTATCGGCGGAGCATACAGATGGCTCCATTCGAAGCATTGTATGGCAGAGTGTGTAGGACACCAGTGTGTTGGGATGAAGTTGGGGAAAGGAAGATTACAAGCCCAGAGTTGGTCCAGCAGTCAGTGGATACCGTTGCAGTGATTAGAGGCAGATTAAAGACAGTTTAGAGCAGATAGAAAAGCTACCCATATAAGCGTCGAAGGTTTTTGGAATTCCAAGTTGGTAATCACGTTTTTCTAAAGGTGTCACCAATGAGGAAAACTTCGCGCTTTGGTAAGAAAGGAAAACTGAGTCCGAGGTACGTAGGTCCATCTGAAATTCTTGAGAGAATTGGGACCTTAGCGTATCGTCTTGCGTTGCCACCAAGATTGGCGCAAGTGCACGACATCTTTCACATGTCGATGTTGAGGAAGTACGAGCCTGACCCGACCCACGTGCTTAATTTTGAGGAATTGGACGTGGATGACCGTGTGTTATACGTTGAAAGCTCGGTTTAAATAGTGGATTGGAAGGAACAAGTTCTACGTACAAAGACCATTCCGTTGGTCAAAGTGGTCTGGCAACACCACGGTATTGAAGAAGTGACTGAAAGACTGAAAAGTCGATAAGACAGTTGTACTCCCACCTTTTTTGCTTAAGTTTTGTAATTATTTAAATTTCGAGAACGAAATTTTTATAAAAGGGGAAAAGTTGTGATATCCCAAATTTTCAATTCTGTTTTCCATTGAATAAATCGAGCATTTCATCGACGCGCCTATAGGGCTGTTCTCAGAGCTAATCACTCTTGAAATAACTAGACTATCCATGGAAGCCATTAAGGAATTTTAATGCGATAGACTTGAGAATTCGACTAGGAATCGGCTATTCGACCATACTCATCTTTAGAGGCCATTACGGCACAATTAAAAATCGATTTGAGATCAGAGATAGGTCGGTTCGATTGAGATGTGTGGCTAATCGTGGGTGACACCATTAAATTGGAAAATTTTCAATAGCCAACACTATACTAACTTTTCTATCGTTTTGGTACCCTGTGTCCGTATTTGAATCATCGAGATTTTCACGACAACCAAAAGTCGCCAATATGTCGAGTGGGTTCATTGTGGCTCGAAAAAAATCGATCACGGGTTATTTGCACTAAAAATTTCTGAAACCTACCGGGTAGTCTAGGCCACGCTAAAAACGTACTAGATTGAAATTAACCACAAATTTGAGTTCGATTTCAGAAATTGAAAGTTCTGTCGTGTCACAATAAATTCTAGAAGTGTCGACTCAGTCTCAGAAATTTTTTTTGCAAACTGAGACTTTTTGGAAAAAGTCTAGGTAGGGCCGTTTTGTGCAGAAAATGCTAGGGATCGTTTTTAATCGCAAATTTGGGAAGCAAGTGAGTTATATTGGTGATGAAGAATGCCAAGATGATCGGAGAGGTGTCGGTTGATTTTATTGAGACCGAATTGTAGTGAATCAAGGAAGATTTGGTGTCTAATTGGAGGGAAAATGATTGAAATTCGTATGCCCCATAGACCCAACCTTTTGGACCATCTCAAGTCTTCTAAAATGGGTATTTGTGATTGAATTTTGTTGAGGGAAGTCAATTGAGCACGAGGACCTGTCAAGGGGAAACAAATGAGGAGAAAACAAGGCTTGTTGTTCCTCCTTGGTCCCCTTATCTCTATCCTCTCTTTCCTCTCTCCCTCCCAGTAGCTTCTTCCCCTCCATCCCTTCTTGCTATTCGACACCCCGCAAACTAGAGACCAGCGAAGCTAGCTCGCCGTTGGAGCCTCACCGTCGCATGCCACAGCCGAAGTCACCACCGCTGCATGTTGTCGCCTCGTCCTGCTTGCGCGACCACGATGCCCAACCGTCTTTGTCCGCCTCTGTCTGTGCGTCCAGGAGGCCGTTCAGCCAGCACAGGCCGCCGTTCAGCTGCCACCATGGACAGCCGTGTGTCCTTGCCTTAGCCCACTAGAGCTCCGCCTAGCCATTGTTGGTCCTTGCTCGCCCATCTAGCTACTGTTCAGCCCTCAACCAGCCCAAAACAGAGAGCAAAGAAGTGGGTATCTCATCACTGTTTAGGCTTGTTCTGAGGTGGTTCTAGGCCTCGAAAGCTAGGCCTGCTTTAGAGAGTATCAAGCCTCGTCGCGTTCCCGACGTTTTGGACCGTCCGGCTCGCCGAACAAGTGCGTTGAACTCATTAATCATTGCTTAGTCGGTTAATTATGCTTAGGGGTTGATTATATTAATTAAGCATGGTTTAGGTGGATAGATTAGATTATATTAGTTAATTTAATTATCTACCAATACATGTTAGGTGGTTAGTTAGTGTATTTAGTGAATAGACACGTTTTATTATTTATTGAACGAACCTTGAAATTTTTCTGGGTCCGTTTTGGCTCCAATTAGGCATTACGGGCATAAATTGGATTTATTGGCATTTATTTAATATTTTCTATATTTATTTATTTATTTATTTATTTTATGAAAATTAAACCGAGATAGTCGGTGACTGGAAGTTTATGCTGGTTATTGTGGTGCAATATATTTATTTATTTGAGCTCTAATTTGTGTTAAATTGAATTAAATGTGATTTTAGGATTTTATTCATAAACTTATTAATTTTGGTAATTAATTGGGAAATTACCGGGCGTCGGTTTACAGCGCCAAAAAAAATGTTATGGGTTGTTGAAACTAGTGGGATGTTTATGAAATTATTATATTTTGGCTAAGGCCGACCGTGTACCCACACACGATTATTTTTATCGGTTGTGATAAAAATGACGAATTGCGTAATTGGTTGGAATGGAATACTATATCAACCTATGGGCTCTGATATGTCAACTTAGTGAGAGTAGTATACTAGTGTACTATATTAGCCTACGGGCGATTTGTTAGCTTAGCGCGAGCAGTACACTTTATCAGCTTAGAGTGAGGATTAGGGGTATACTATATCAGCCTGCGGACGATATGTCAGCTTAGCGAGAGCAATATACTGGTATATTATCAACCTGCGGGGGATATGTCAGCTTAACAAAAGTAGTATACCTTAACCCTATCATCTTAGTGTGAGCTATACTATCTATTTATCAGCTTAAAGTGAGCAATCCTGATAATGTCAAACTTTATAGATATTATTGGATGGGTCGACCAAGAGATGGTCGTGATGACATGTAATCGACTGGGTCGATTGATCGATGATTCGATCTGATTTGATTGAGGGTTATGTTTGTCAGTATTTATGAATTGTATTGACTTGTAGGGAGAGATTGAGGCTAAGGTAAGTTCTCTAACCTGTGTTGTGCTTAGGTAGCCCTTAAGGCGTATTAGCTTCCTAATCGGGTCTTTGGGGTAGAACTTGCCGAGACATTGTCTCACTGGTTATTGTATAACCATTTCAAGCTCTTAGATGGTCACTCTTGAGTTTTTGGGTTGGCCTAAGAAGATTATAGAGCAAACCTTTTACTTTCCGTTGCATGGGAACCCTAGGGGTTGGATCTATGAACTGGTGAGGTTTATAGTTTGGGTTGATACGGGTCTCACCCACAAGGTGCCCCACCGATACAGATCTTAATATTGCCAGGCTCAGGATGATCGGAGAGAGGGTCCGCCTACTAGAGTCTGAGATACTTCTTTGTGTTCTGGAGGTCGCTTTTGGAAAGGGCACCATAGATCTTCCTTAAGGGTCGGTCGTAGATGCAGCAGACCTGGATTTTGAAGATCTCGAAAGTCCAGTGCAGTCAGCTGAAGATTCCAATTAAAGTGTGGAGGATGATGAAGAGAAGGATGAAGACCCGTAGTCTAAAAAACCCCCACCCCTGTTTACAGACTGTGTTTTCTAAGCTTGTTTAAGTTGAACTTGACTAGTAGTTCGCCTTGTATATATATGCATTATGGTTTGCATTGTATATAAGTGTGGTTGTTTTAAAAAGCTCGAAATTTGGTCCTACTTTCCATATAAGTGTGGTTGTTTTAAAAAGTTCGAAATTTGATCCTACTTTCCTATCCCATTGTTTTATTGTCTGGGAATTTTATTTTACTTCCACATACGTATTAAAAATAATGGGTCGGCGATGCGACCTAGGACATCGTTATTTAATCGATTAGTGAGGGATGGACGCGCACTCGAGGATCGGGGCGTGACAGTTTGCCTAGGCCACAATGGTCTATCTAGCACAACAAACAAGGTATTGGTGCCATTCGAGTAATGAACTGTTGAGCTTGATGTTAGATAAAAGCTACTCTTTTTCTTTATGATTCATGCAAGCTCATAATGGCATGTGTTGAAGACAATGCATAGATAGAAATCATTAGTTGCTAATGTTTGAAACATGGCCAAGTTGAACCACCA
This sequence comes from Eucalyptus virginea, assembly GCA_014182375.1. Lineage (NCBI taxonomy): Eukaryota > Viridiplantae > Streptophyta > Magnoliopsida > Myrtales > Myrtaceae > Eucalyptus > Eucalyptus virginea. The sequence goes on along the minus strand of CM024522.1, from coordinate 30,539,935 downwards.
TAATTATAACTCATATGGGAAATAAAACAGTGGGATATATAACATAATAAAACTGAAAAATTATTCTATTACGATTTATTTGTTTTTGAAATTTGGTGATTTGTATGCCTGTGAATGTTGCTTTGCGTACATGAGTTTTTTTTTTTTGGGTCAAAAGGAGGACTTAGATTATCATAAAAGAGAGTAATTACAAGCAGCACAACCAGCCGCTAAAGCATCAGAACAAAGTAAGGTAATCAAAAAAGAGGGCGGCGAGATGGCCCAATCTTGAGAGAGGAGCCCATTTCGATGGGCTTTTGCGTCCCAATCCGCAATAGTGTTCGCTTGCCATTTGCAATGCGTAACCCTAGTACTGGAAAAATGGGAGAGGAGGCTGATGGCCTCTGCAGCGATCACATGAGCTTCCCATGGCAATGGCGTAGAGGCGTTGACAGATTCTACCAAAACGAGGTTGTCTAACTCTATGATCAGCCGATCTCATTGTCTTCTAGTGTCCAGCAAATGGTAAAGTGTGGTGGTAAGAGCCATGAACTCCGCTTGTAGAGCTGTTGATGCTTCGTAATCTCTGGTGAGTCCGTCGACCAACCTCCCATTTTGATCCCTACAAATACACGCCATAGTCCCTGTTTTGCTGTGAGACTAAAAAGCCCCATCTATATTCACCTTAAGGCAGCCTGGATCTGGAGGTCTCCACAATTCGCCAAGATTGATTTACGGTTGTCTTGTTGCTGCTCTTATTCCTGTTCCCGGTAATCTGCAATGGGAGAAACGAGCAGCTCGGGCAGTAGCGAGAACCACATTAACAACTTGCATCGCGTCTAGACAATGGCGACGGAAAATGAAACCATTACGCACTTTCCAAATTTGCCAAAGGACAGAGGCCAACGTTTCTAGATCAGGTGAGGAGTGATTTCTCTTGAAACAATCTACAATCCATGCATCAAGTCTTTGAATTCCCTGCGGACCTATTTGAATGTTGAGTTGCGGGTGCGACCATATAGACTTCGTCCATGGACATAGTAGGAAAATATGCTCTATTGTTTTTAGTATTTGGTTTTGGTAGAGGGTACATACCGATTCTGCGCATATAAGTCGATGACATAGGTTAGCTTTAGTGGGAAGGGCGTTGTTACATAGCGACCATAGAAATACACGAACTTTGGGCTCTATCTTCAGCTTGCATAATTGTTTCCATAGAATCGCCAGGGTCTGGTAAGAGCATGTTGGTGCATGTTGATTCTTTGTGACCGCAGCATTTTTTATTGCATGGTAACCGCTTTTAACTGTGTAATCATCGTCAGTAGTTGCTGTCCAAATGAGTTTATCTCTGACATAAGTAGGTCGCACCTGAATTGTGAGAATTTCTTGGACAATAGATTCATCGTATAAGTTATGAAGCAGTGGGATGTTCCAATCATGTTTTTGCATGTCAAACAGTTCGGTAACCTTTGCTATTCGTTGCGGTTCGCAGGTCCTCCCAAAATTCCTCTAAGTAACCAGCGATCTTCCCTGATTCTGATATTATGCCCATCTCCTACCGACCATTGTAGATGTGGTGTAATTAAGTCCCTCCCTAAAATAAGACCTTGCCAACCCCAAGACGATCTATAACCTTTATTAGCATGCAGGAAATCCGTGGAATTAAAGTAAATACCCTTGAAAAGCAGGCTCCAGAGTGTTGTAGGATGCTGGATAAGACGCCAGGCTTGTTTGCCTAGCATGGCCCTGTTAAAAGCCATGAGATCTTGAAAGCCTAGACCGCCCATATTCTTACTTGTCTTTAATACATCCCAACTTTTCCAATGAATCCTAGGTCTTCACAACCATTCTGCCACCAAAAGCAAGCAATCTTCTTTTCAATGGATATACAGATAGATGCTGGAAGGTGAAAGATGGACATGGCATATTGAGGGATCGCTTGAACAATAGATTTAATCAGGATTACTTTTCCGCCCTTGGATATTAAATTCTCTTTCCACCCATCCAGTTTCGTGTTCACTCTCCCCATAATCCAAGTGAACATTTCTTTACGTGATCGCCCCCAATCTGAAGGAATCCTTAAGTATTTCCCAGTCTTTGATAGTACTGGAACTCTCAGTTCATTAGCCAGATTTTCCTGTAAGCTACTAGGGCACGCCTTGCTAAAAAATATTCCGAATTTATTTCTATTTACAGCCTGTCCTGTAGATAAACAGTATTGATTCAGAACATTGGCCAAATTTTGGCATTCCGTAAGCTTACCATCTAGGAAAAAGATAGCGTCATCAGCAAAGAATAAATGTGAAAGAACAGGACACCACCTGTTGATTTGGATTCCTCTGATGTTGCCCATAGCAATAGCTCTGTTTAGTAAGACCAATAAAACGTTGGCCTGCAGGATGAATAGATATGGGGAAAGAGGGTCTCCCTTTCTGAGTCCTTTGGTTGGATGGAAATATGGTAACTGCTCCCCGTTGAATCTAATACTAGGAGAGATAGTTTTGATGCATTGCATGATCCACCTTACCCAAGTTGTATGGAATCTTGACTGTAGTAGATAATCTTCCAAAAAATCTCATTCGACTCTGTCATAAGCCTTTTTCATGTCCACTTTGAGCACTACTTGAAAATTTTTCTTTCTTTTCCTGGTCCGTAGTTGATGGAGTACCTCCTAGACAATGAGAATGTTGTCTTGGATCTGGCGGCCACTCACAAAGGCGCTCTATTATGGTGATATTAAGTTAGGGAGCCAAGGTTTAAGCCTATTGGCAAGCACCTTTGTAATAATCTTGTATGCATAGTTACATAGACTTATAGGTCGGTATTGATCAAAGCTTTTTGGGTTTGGTACTTTCGGAATCAGCGAGATGATGGTCTTATTAAGAGTAGCTAGCATGATCCCTGTTCTAAAGAAATCCTTTACTGAGCAGAAAATTTCATCCCTTAAGATGTCCCAATGGGGTTGATAAAACAAACCATTCATATCATTAGGCTCGAGGGCTTTGGTTTTCCCTAGCTGGAAAGTTGCCTTATGAATTTCTTCTAGAGTGAGCTCAACCGTTAAAGTGTCATTCATTTCCGAAGTAACTATTCTTGGGCATTGGTCAAGGATTGCACCATAGTCTCTTTGGCCGTCTGATTTGTATAGGTTAGAGAAAAACTGTTGTGTCAATTCCTTTTGCTGGTGTTCGTCCCTAACCCACGTGATATTAAAAACGTACATGAGTTAAAGTGCCAATTTTTATATGAAATGTCATTAATCACATGCAAAATTAGGGTTTAGCAATTCTAGAGTAGGTTCAGGTTTTATCTAGAACTTATCCTAAGAAAATTGATTTTCAATTTATGGAACATAAAATCTATCCTGTGTACTATAGAACTAATAGGGTTGAGTTTAAGGGTTTACTCGGGGACTAGCGAATTTTTTTTTTTTTTTTTTTTTTTTTTTTTTTTTTTGGGTTTTTAGTCAAGCAAAATAAAACAAATTGTGACAACAAAAATTTCCCTTTAGATAGATAGAGTTCCATTAACAAGACTACCTATCCCAAACAAAACCATTTGTAAGTAAAATAATCTATGAAACCACACAAAAAAGTTGTATTACGTTGTCATGTAAAGTAAATGAATGGGGTTGATACAAGAGTAAATTAGAAATATGTGTTAAAGATTAGTGATTAGTTAATTTGAGGTTACTAAAGTGCATAACATACTGGTTTCTCCTATAATGAGTATAGCTGCAGCTGGATTTTAATGGGTATATATCTTCCACCTAGACTAGAGAAAGTTTAAAACTAACCTAACCTTAGCAATGGAATGGCATGTTGAATAACATTTGTAATGAAATGATGTTCTGAATTTTGAAAATTCAATATTACTAATATGAAGATTGGTAAAGATCCATAAATACAACTAGTTTTAAGGTTATCTCAATTCGGTTTGATTCTCCGCTTCCCCATCCAATTCCCTGGTTCTACTTAGGAACCTAACCGAATAGTATATGTTCCAAAAATTATGGATCTTGGAATCAGATAAAGGAGTCTAAGAATCGGGAACCAGACCAATTTATAGGGTTTGTTCGGTCTGATTTCTGGTTTTGCTTGGGGCTCATGCTCGCCCCTAAGAAAAGTTATTATCATCTTCCTTTTCCGTAACGAGTATTAGTAATTTACATGAAAGCTTCAACTTTCTAAAATATATTGAAACTCGCTCCATTTTTTTCTTTTGCATGAAAAGCTAACAACAATATTTGAGAGTTACCATCTTCTGATAATTATAGAGTTCCAAATTTTAAGTTTGAACTTATATTTGAAAATCATGGGTCAATGTAGAAGAAATCAATTCTATGAAAGAGAAAGTTACTAATCGATGTGGGAAATTTACTCCGTTGCAACTTACTAGTCTTAAATAAATTAGGGAAATTTTCAAATAAAAACCTGAAGTGAGACTCTTTTAAAAAAAAAAACCAGTTCAAAGTGGATTATGTCTCGATTAAGGACTTGTCTCAAATAATGGCCTAAGCTTCCATGTGCATCTCACATGTTACCCTTCGCCTACGATCAGAGGCATTTTTATCCAAGTGCATTTTTTTTCTTTTTCTTTTTCTTTTTCTTTTTATTGCATCTTATTCTTGATTGTTTTGAAACTAAGAAAAAAAATACACATTGTGTGAGCTCGGAAAAAAAATACCTTGGAGAAAAAAAAGATGGTGGCCTCAACCTCATGAAATGTAAGTCTCGGAATCTAAAGACAAAAGTCCAAAACCCTAATACCCAAATCTGGCAAATCCCTTGTTGGTCTCCCCAGAAAACAGAACAATTGACAAAGAAATGTATACACCCTGCGGCAATCCAACGCGCAGAACCGCCAAACATAAGTCATATAACGACGTTAAACAAAAGGGCAAATCTGTTTTGTTTTGTTTTTGGGGTTTGGGGATTCTTGAAGCTGTGGAATTGACCAAAGAAGAAGGGGGAGCGGAAGTGGAGATGGGGAGGCCCAAGGCAAGGCAGAGACGGAGAAAAGAGCCATCACTATGATTGGGTCACGCCCTTTCCCGTATAAATTCACCGTCGCCCTTTGCCTCGTCCATAATCAGCAGTAGAATGGGAATGCCATCATCTTCTTCTTGAGACGAAGAAGATTAAAAAAAAATTAAAAAAGAAAAAAAAAGATGCTCTTGAACATAAATGCCTTCAAACATGACTTGAAAAGTGACAGGCGAGAAGCATATGTGAGATGGAGTCCTTATTTGAGATTACGCTGACCACTTTATACCTTATTTGAAATAAGATTCATTTTAAGTAATTTTTTTTTTTTAAAATAACTTTAATTCGAGTACTTATTTGAAATTTTCCTTATAATTTACTCACCACATTTAAAATTATAAAACTAGCTAATGAAATTTTGCTTTTTAAGTTTTTTTTTTTTTTTTTTTTTTTTTGAAAATGCTTTTCAAGTTTAAGAATTGACTAAACATGCAGCAGAGGATTTTTTTATAAGTATCTTCCTACAAAGGTGGGAGACGAAATAAAAACTAGTATTTACATGCAGCCATGTAAGATTGCGTTTACGTCAGCAAATGTGGACTGATTATTCGCAGAATCTTCTTTCCGCCAATCGACGCGTCGTTCCGAAGCTTCAAATCCCCGTGCGCGATTTTTCAGACATGTCTCTGTCGCGCAGACCGAGCTCAAGCTTTTAACCGACATCGGTCCATGGTCTGGTTTGACGATTCAAAGCGAGGAAGTTCTCTTCAGTTCTTTGAACCCAGGAAGTCGTCTCCCTCGCCAGCTGGTCCCGACTCTCCATGGGAGAAGCGGGGCGCGTAACGGTGGCGAAGCTTTGAACTTTCGTCCCTTCTTCTCATTCGCCACTTGCGCCTTCTTTCTGTCTCTCTCTCATTCGTACGCCTTCGCCTGCGGGGAAGACTTCCGAGCTTTTCGCGATCTCTCACTCGATCACGGATTGTCCTCATGGGAATCGAAGGAATCGGGGACTCGTTCCATCTTCTTCCTCTTCGGTACAGAGGCGGAAGTACGACGTGCTTGTGAGCTTCACGAAAGATCATTTATTTTATTTTTTCTGCTCATGCACATTTACCTTGGACTTGAGCATGTCCTAAAACTGTTTCATCTCAACTCTGGGTCGTAAAATTCAGGAGTATTCATAAGGGTGATTTTTTTTTTTATTGGGACGAGGAGGGGAACAGAGGGTGTGAGTGTTGGAGAAATCTTCTTGAAGTGTTTTGAAGCTGACAAAACGTTTCCATCAGTCTAGTCTGAAGGTTTGCGAGTTCTCGCTATTTAAAGTCGAAGACTGCGGACAGCCGCGCAAGACTCAAAGTCTATCCTCATTGACGCCCTCTGTCTGTTGAAGAAAGGTTATCCGGGCCGGATGTTTCATTAAGGGTATGACCTTATCAACTGGAGAAGATCTCGTGGCTGGAAAAGACATAACGGAATCATTTGATTAATCGAGATTGAATCGATGATTGAAGATCCGATGATTGACTGAATATTCTTGGAAGGTTCTACTTATGGAAACCGAAATTCTGATTGTATGGGCGAACAGGATTGATGGGCTATCGACACGTTCCTTTAATAGCTCGAATTATCTTCTTAGTTGATTCCGTCCAACGGGTAGATTGGAGGAATTCCTTTAGTAAGTGTCAACGGGTATGATGGCATAAAGGAGTATATAAGGAAGACGTTCTAAGTTGTTCAAGGTGTGCGCGATAGAAAAACTCCAAAGTCTGAAAGCTTCCAGTTGTTTAGACGATTTTCTTTGAGCGAAATATTGTATTCAAAAGAGAGTCTATATTTATAAGAAACCTTGATGAGGTGTGGTAGAACATCTACACTGTGGAATCAAGGGAAAGCTGTGGTGTAACTTCTCTTTTGTTCATAGTGGAATCTAGCCGGTGGGTTGTCAGTGCGGAAGAGTGGACGTAGGCTTGAATAAGCCGAACCACTATAAACCCTGTGTTCAATTTTCTCTTCCTTACTCTCTTTACCTTAATCGTATTTGATTTTGTTAATCAAGAAAGAATTTCCTTTCTATCGTTTGCCAAGAATTGCTTCCGCATCTCGATAAATTTTTTGTGCACCTATTCACCCCCCTCTAGGTGCTTATACTAGCTATCTCAATTGGTATCAGAGCTCGTGTGCTCACTTTGTTTGAAGTGTTTTACTTCAGAATAAAAGATCCATGACTAGTATGTTGGCTCCAAGGCTGGTAGAAGGGCAAAGCAACACGAGACCGCCTTACTTTGATGGAAATGACCACAACATATGGAAGAACAAGATGAAGGCGTTCTTAAGATCAAAGGATCCTCTGGAATTGGACGTTGTAGAAAAAGGAATCATTTCTAAAGCTGCATCTGCCTTAGAAAGAGGAAAGGACACTGTTGAGTCCAGCGAAATGAGTCAGGAAGAGATAATCAAGAGACAAGCTCTTGATGCAAAAGCAATTTATTCTTTATATTGTGCTTTATCACCTACTGAATATAACAGAATATCTTCTTGTGATACAGCCAAAGAAGTCTGGGATAGATTACACATTACTTATGAAGGAACCGATCGAGTGAAAGAAACTAGAATCAACATTCTTCTCGGTCAATACGAAGCCTTCAGAATGAAACCAGGAGAATCTATAACTGACATGTTTAGTCGTTTACGAAATCGTGAATGGTCTTGAAAATCAAGGTCAACCAATTTCGATCCCATGAAAGTGAACAAGCTACTGCGTGGACTCTCCAAGGATTGGAATCACATAAAGACCTCAATCGAGAGACCCAAAGAATCATGCCACCGTCGATGAGTTGGTTGGGACCCTTCAGTCTTATGAAGTGGAACGAATCAATGAAGACGAAGATCCTAAAGGTAAGAAATCTATTGCATTAAAATCTAATGATGATTATGATGTAACAGATACTGAAGACGACATGGATGATGAAGAACTTGCTCTCATGATAAGAAGATTCAGAAAGCTGAATAGAAAAGGAAGAAGATTCCATGCAAAGAAACAAAGTTTTCAAAAGCAACAGACCAAGTCTGCTGAAGATGATGAATCAAACAAAGATATAGTCTGCTTTGAATGTAAGAAAAATGGACACATCGTACCCAACCGTCCTCTTCTAAGGAAGAAGAAAGGAAAAACTGAAAAATATCGAAAAGCTCTCAAAGTAGAAACCTGGAGTAATACGGAGTGCGAAGATACTGATGATGATTATGCCAATATATGTCTAATGGCACAATCGGATTCAATCAAACTCCGAGACCGATTCAGATTCGAAAAGTGAATTCGAGGTAAGTAACTTCAAAATCCCTATTAAAGTTTCAAAATACATTGATGAATTATGTTTTAGTCTTAAGACTTCTCTTAAAAGAATTTCCAAACTCAAAAAGGAAAATTCTGCTTTAAAACAACAAGAGAATGTTTTGGAAGAAAAAGTGAAATGCTTAGACCGAATGTTTCTTCTCTCAAAGAAAGTAAATATAATCTTTTAAAAGAAAATGCATTTTTGAAAAATGACATTTCAAATATTTCAAAAGATTTTCTCTAGGATCCGAAAAGCTGGAAAAAATACTTTCTGTTCAAAGACCTTATTTCAATAAATCGGTTTAGGAATGACTTGCTGAAACTATTCCTTTAATCGATTTTCCTAAAGTAAAAGAAAGAATCAAACAAAGATCCTCAAGAAATGCTTACAAAAATCATTTTGAAAGGACCTTTGTAAGACCCGATAGGTCGCAATGCTCTTAGATGTTCAAAATGCAATAGTGCGCATCATTTTGAGAAAGAATGTCCTATGGTATGGAGACACATCAATAAAGTTTGGGCAAAAACCGTATATCGAGACTAACTCAAAAGGACCCAAGAAAATATGGGTACCAAAGAAAGCTTGAGTTTCTTTTTAAATGCAGGTCACTATTAAGAAAAAGGTGAAATGGTACCTGGATAGTGGATGCTCGAGATACATGACAGAGATTCAAATTGCTTCATAAAGCTTATTCAAGTGAATGGTGGAAAAGTCTCATTTGGAGGAAAACAAGCAAAGGAAAAATAGTAGGCTTTGGGCTAAAGATTGAGAACCTCACAATAAGCAATGTTTCTTTAGTTGAAGGGCTCAATTACAATCTGCTAAGTGTCAGTCAGCTGTGTGATGCCGGTTTTAGAATCAACTTTCAAGAGGGCATTTGTTCAGGAACCGGTAAAGACTCTACTCAGTCATTCATGGGTCGAAGACATGGAAATATCTACCTCTTGGACTTAAAACCATATGAGTCGCGATGTCTAATCTCAATCCAAGACGAAGCGTGCTTGTGGCACAAAAAGCTTGGGCATATTAACATGAAACAGATAGCCAAGATCTCAGCAAAGAAGCTTGTTTGTGGTCTACCCAAATTATCATACCAAAAGTCTGATCTATGTACACCATGTATATTGGGAAAACAGGTAAGAAACTCCTTTAAACCAATAAATCAAGTTTCCACTAACCGTGTACTGCAGCTCTTGCATATGGATCTCTTTGGACCAACAAGAACGCAGAGCATTGGAGGTAAGAAATATTGCCTAGTAATTGTGGATGATTACTCACGATTTACTTGGGTATATTTCTTAGCAAGTAAGTCTGAAACTTTCTCTTACTTTGAAAAATTTGCTAAGATGGTTCAAAATGAAAAGGGGTATGCTATTTCAAGTATAAAAACAGACCATGGAGGTGAATTTGAAAATCAAGATTTTTCCAAATTCTGTGAAGAATCTGGTTTTTAGCATTTGCTCTCTTCTCCATATACTCCAGAGCAAAACGGAGTTGTGGAAAGGAAGAATAGATCTCTTCAAGAAATGGCTAGAACTCTCTTGATTGAAAGTAATATCTCTTTACGATTTTGGGCAAAGCAGTTTCGACATCATGTTATATTATCAATAGAGTTTTTCTAAGGCTTATTCTAGAAAAAACCCCCTATGAATTATTTAAAGAAAAGAAGCCTATTGTTTCATATTTTCATGTATTTGGATGCAAATGTTTCATACTGAAAAATGCAAATGATCGAGTTGGTAAGTTTGAAGAAAAGTCGATGAAGGCATCTTCCTTGGATATTCAACCACAAGCAAGGCATACGAGTCTACAATAAGAAGACTCAAACAAAGTGGAAGAATCAATGAATGTCAAATTCCAAGATTCTACACAAAATGAATCCATTCGAGACACATCTCGAAGAGACTAAACTGCTCCCGAGACTCTTCAAAGTCCAAATCTCTAGAAGCAGCTCAGACTTTGAAGGACCAGCAACAAGTGATTGTTGAAGATTCTAGTGATGGAAGTAACCATCATTCTGATACATTAACCAGCAACTGGAAACATAAGTCCAGTTATCCCAAAGATCTTATTATTGGCGACATCAATGAAGGAATTTGCACAAGATCCAAAAGGTGAGAAGAGTCTAGTGCCGTGGCTCTTATTTTTGAAATAGAACCCAAGAGTATAGAAGAAGCTTTATCCGATGAAAGCTGGATTGAAGCTATGCAAGATGAACTCAGACAATTCAGAATTAATGATGTCTGGGAACTGACTCCAAAACCAAAAGGTAAATCTGTCATTGGAGCTAAATGGGTTTTCAGAAACAAGATGGACGAGAAAGGCAAGGTCGTAAGAAACAAAGCAAGACTGGTGGCCAAGGGATACACATAAGAAGAAGGGATCGACTATGATGAGATTTACGCACCAGTAGCAAGGTTAGAAGTAATTCGTTTATTACTTGCATTTGCTTGTCACAAAAATTTTAGGTTATTCCAAATGGATGTCAAAAGTGCTTTCCTAAATGGATTTATCCATGAGGAAGTTTATGTGGAACAACCACCTGGGTTTGAAGACCCAAGGAAACCAGACTCAGTATTCAAACTCAAAAAGGCCCTATATGGTTTGAAACAAGCACCTCGAGCTTGGTACTACAGATTAAGTAAGTTTTTAATTCGAAATGATTTTGTTAAAGGTAAAGTAGACACTACTCTTTTTATTAAAAGAGAAAGCAAAAGTTTTCTGCTTGTTCAAATATATGTCGATGATATTATTTTTGGATCCCCTAATGAAAGTCTGTGCAAGAAATTCTCTAAGACTATGCAGGATGAATTTGAAATGAGCATGATGGGTGAGTTAACCTTCTTTATTGGACTTCAAGTAAAACAACTAAAGGAAGGAACTTTTATTCGTCAAGAAAAATATGCTAATGATCTTGTCAAAAAGTTTGGGTGGACAATTGCGAAAAGATGACATTCCAATGTCAAGTGCCTTGAAGATAGACAAAGATGAAGAAGGAAAGAAAGTCGATCGAAGCTATACGGGAGTATCATTGGCTCACTTCTTTATTTTATTGCTTCTAGACCTGACATTTTGTTTAGTGTTTGCATTTGTGCTAGATTTCAAGCAGACCCTAAAGAATCTCATTTAAGTGCTGCAAAGCGTATTATCAAATACATTGCTTCAACTTCAAGCATCGGCCTATGGTATCCTAAAAGGAGACTTTACTCTTCTTGGATACTCGGACGCGAGATCTAGCCGGTTGCGAGTTGATAGAAAGAGCACCTCGGGTACCATCAACTACTTGGAGCGGGGCGGTGTCTTGGTTTTCAAGAAAACGAGTACGGTAGCTCTCTCTACAGCGACGAGTATGTAGCTCTTGGAAGTTGTTTGTTCACAAATTCTATGGATAAAGCAACAGCTAAGAGACTTTGAAATTGAAGACTCATGCACGAGATTAATTGCGACAACACCCGCTATCAATCTCACCAAAAATCCAATTCTTCACTCAAGAGCAAAGCATATAGAGATTCGACATCACTTCATCAGAGACCATGTTCAGAATGGAGAAGTTTCGATTCAGTATGTTGATTCAAAGAACCAACTAGCGGATATATTCACAAAGCCTCTGGAGAAAAATCAATTTGAAACCATCTGCTCCAGACTCAACATTTTAAGGTATGAGGAGATCAAAGTCTAAAGACTCTCAGACTCAGACATACAAGACTTTAACTGTAAGTTAGTCTTTCTCTCTCTTGAATATTATCTTGAAAAGGTACAATCGTCGAATCGTGTCTTTTTAGTACTATCTTTAATCAGCGTAATTACTGCATCGTTTCCTTTTTCGAAAAAGAAGTTATTTTTTTAATCAGCGTAATTCTTTGCATCGTTTCCTTTTTCGAAAAGAAGTTATTTTTTTTAAAATGACTATTTTCGCGGAAAAAAAGGACAGTTATTTTTGAAAAGGCATCTTTTTATTTCGACGATTCGTATACATCTCTTTTAACCGATCGTATCTTGTTGCTTCCTCCTCACTTTACTCTTAAAAACCCTAAAAAGCACCGATCCTCCATTCCCGTTTTATCTCTGCCTAATCTTCGAAAAAAAAAAAGTTGTCATTTTTCTTGGGGAAGTCAAGCAAGGAATCTCTCAAAGTGCGAGAAAAATGTCTTCTTCAAGAAAGTCGTCAAAGATCGCAGCGGGGACCACGGCGAATGGATGAGGGGCCTACGCACTTCGATCTTGCTCAAGAAGAAGTGTCTCCCGGAATGCACAGAGCCCACAACATTCTCAACCGCTTCATTCTCCTCCTCCTAGTCCTCAAGGCGTTGATCATCAACGGGAGGAAGAAATCATTGAGGATGCGAGATCCGAAGAGCTCAAAAGCATGCTTTTATTTATAAGCTGTATCGTGCATTAAAAGGAACTTTCACTTCTTTGAACTATGTCGATGATTTTCTTAAAGACAAAGAATATGGGAACGAATATATCTTTTTGCGAAAAATGGAAAGTTTGGGAATTGCTCAACAAGGGGTGGTGAGAAACCCTTGCGAATATCCCAAGTGATCCTCGTGATTGGGGACCGAATCCTGTAGATGGGAATGATGATGACAAGTTGTACAGCCAATTTCAACCGAGAATGGGTGTTGCGGTAAAAAGTCGAGGAAAAAGGGGAGATTTGTTCAGATCGAAGGAACAAAAGGATTTGTACTCGAAATTGCTGAAGCGTGGGGTAATAAATCCTAGGAGTGTGGATTTTGATTTTCTGGATGCTGTAAATGTGAACTTGCGGGAGAAGTTCGGTTATCTTCAGCTTGAAATGTTCTGCTCTGACACTACAGAGGCCTATCTTTGAACTAACCGCATATTTCTATTCAAATCTTAGCTTTTGGATGCGAATAGATTTTCTTTCAGTGTCAAAGATCAGGATTATGTTGTGGACATGAATATGCTGGCAGATGTGTTAGGAGTTGAAAGAGGAAGATATCAACCGATCAAAGTTTCCATTGCTCGGGCCACACTGGAACTTGTGAAGGATAGGAGAACAGAGGAGAAGATCACCTACCTAAGGATGAGTGCATTCAATATCTTGCTTCACAAGATTGTAATCAATTGCCTCCGACCAAAATCAACCTCCAAGACTGATGTTTCAAGTTCAAAGGCAAAGTTGATGTATGCCATCCTCATTGGGAAAAGGTTTTCTCTCCCTCACATTATCATGTTTCACATGTATAGAGCGATGATGAAGGACAGAGGTCAACTCCCTTACCCAAGCCTTGTGACGAAGTTATTCCGACATCTGAATATTCAGCCTCCGCAAATCTTCTGTGTTCGATCGTGCGATCATATGGTGCTAGGACTGAAGATGGTGACCAAAATGCATCTGAAGGAACTGAACAAGGAGTTGGAGAAATACAAGGAGAAGACTCCGGTCAGAGCTCATCAAACCTCTTCTTCAAAAAGGAAAGGAAAGGAGCCCTTGGTTGCTTCAAAACCGAAAAGAAGAGCTCTTATTGTGGAAGATGATGAAGATGATGACCTTACCATTTCGGCCATAGCTTTGAAAAAGCTAAGTTGTACTGTTCTAGAATCAATGGAACAGCGTGAGACAGAAGAAAATGAAAGAGAAGGACAAGAAAAGGAGAGAGTAGAAGAAGCAAGAGAAGAAGAAGCAAGAGAAGAAGAAGAGAAAGAAGAAGAAAGAGCAGTTGGCGAAAAAGAAGCAGAGGAGGAAAGATCTGGAAAAGAAAGAAGAGAAGAAGGAGAACCTGAGGAACACTCTTCTCCACCTGTAGGCATGGAAACAGGGGGAGATCAAGAGAAAAGAAAGAAGAGAAGAAGGAGAACCTGAGGAACACTCTTCTCCACCTGTAGGCATGGAAACAGGGGGAGATCAAGAGAAAGGAAAGAAGTCCTCATATCCTGATGCAAGTGAAGGAGTCAGTCGCTCTCCTGCAGACCCAGATGACGTTTATGCCTCTCAATTTCCAGAAGAAGGTCATGGAGTTTCATCACCAAACCTCCAAGATTATTCTGATATGCCATCATTTGCAGAACGTCTTTGAAGCTAGTACGCGGACCGACGGCTCGGCCCGATTTTCGCGAATTCTCGATATTCTCTTGGAAATGCGCATCAAATTTATGCCTTGGGATGCGAGGTTTAAAACTTGCAGAATGCTGGTCAAGTTTCTTCAGTGTCATTACAAGATCAAATCCAAGCCCTCTCTGTTCAGATTCAAGCCAATGCCAAGGGTGAGGAGATTGCTCAACTGAAGGAAGACTTGAAAAGGCTGGAAGGGATCGTACAGTCCATGGGAGATTTCCAGCTTGTCCGCGTTCCCAAGCAATCTTGACTTCACTCCATTTTCATCTTAACCTTTTTAATGCTGACAAAAAGGGGGAGAAGTGCAAGATTTGAATCAAAACTTTGAATTTTTAATTGTTTGGATTGTTTAATTTGGATTAATGTTTGACTTTAATTTTGTGTCTGGATTTGGATTTGGATTTGACTGCTATTGATATTGATATCTTATGGTTGGCTTTATGGCTTTATCTTATTCAAGACTAACCTATTTTCTGTGGTTGCAGATTCTAGTGTTATTCATTTAGCCATTTATCTCTATAAGATATGCATATGTGTTTGAGAAATGTTTTGCGGTCAAAGTTGTCCAAATCTGCGGGAAAGTTTTGTTACCATAAAAAAGGGGAGATTGTTGGAGAAATCTTCTTGAAGTGTTTTGAAGCTGACAAAACGTTTCCATCAGTCTAGTCTGAAGGTTTGCAGACTCTGCTATTTAAAGTCTGAAGACCTGCGGACAGCCAGACGCAAGACTCAAAGTCTATCCTTATTGACAGTCTCTAATCTGTTGAAGAAAGGTTATCCATAATTGGATGTTTCATTAAGGGTATGACCTTATCAACTAGAGAAGATCTCGTGGCTGGAAAAGACATAACAGAATCATTTGATTGATCGAGATTGAATCGATGATTGAAGATCCGATGATTGACTGAATATTCTTGGAAGGTTCTACTTATGGAAACCGAAATCCTGATTGTATGGGCGAACAGAATTGATGGGCTATCGACACGTTCCTTTAATAGCTCGAATTATCTTCTTGATTGATTCCGTCCAACGGGTAGATTGGAGGAATTCCTTTGGTAAGTGCCAACGGGTATGATGGCATAAAGGAGTATATAAGGAAGACGTTCTAAGTTGTTCAAGGTGTGCGCGATAGAAAAATTTCAAAGTCTGAAAGCTTCCAGTTATTTAGACAATTTTCTTTGAGCGAAATATTGTATTCAAAAGAGAGTCTATATTTGTAAGAAACCTTGAGGAGGTGTGGTAGAACATCTACACTGTGGAATCAAGGGAAAGCTGTGGTGTAACTTCTCTTTTGTTCATAGTGGAATCCAGCCGGTGGGCTGTCAGTGCGGAAGAGTGGACGTAGACTTGAATAAGCCGAACCACTATAAACCATGTGTTCAATTTTCTCTTCCTTACTCTCTTTACCTTAATCGTATTTGATTTTGTTAATCAAGAAAGAATTTCCTTTCTATCGTTTGCCAAGAATCGCTTCCGTATCTCGATAAATTTTTTGTGCATCTATTCACCCCCCTCTAGGTGCTTATACTAGCTATCTCAGTGAGCACTGTCATATTAAAATAAGAAACGCATTCAGGCTAAGGCATTAGGATACCAGACTATAGCTGGAAGCCCCTATTGAAAGTTTGCTTACTACTAGTTAGACACATGCTTCGCATAGTGTCTAGAACCGACATGTCTAATCAGTATTCCTTGGTTCTAGACACTATGCAAACATGTCGTATATCTCATATAAAAAGCAGATGCTTTGAGTTGCACATGAGATATCATTGGTAATATTATGTAATTTCGAGATTAATTGATCGCTTTGAGTTTCGTAAAATAACTCATTACAATAAAGATATCTAAAAAGACAGTTAATTATTCCAACAAGTCATTATGGAAACAACTCATGTACTCAAAACAGCATTCATGGGCACATAAATCACCAATTTTTGAAAACAAAATAATCGCATTCGAATAATTTTTCAATTTTATTATGTTGTACATCCCGCTGTTATATTTCACGGGTGAGGTTATAATTATGGTGGTTCAACTTGGCCATGTTTTAAACATCAGTGACTAATGATTTCTATCTATGTATTACGTCTTCAGCACGAAAGATCATCTATTTTATTTTTTTGCACTCATGCACATTTACCTCCTATCTAGAAGTCAGTGTCACGTGGTAGTTACTATCATGCATAATGTTTTTGTTTTTCAAGTTGTTGCATTAACTATTCCTTTCACTCTAATGATTCTACAGATAAATTTGGACTACTTAAGTGAGTATCTAACTTCAATTTCAGGCTATATTACGAGTAATTTTGGCTTTACTATCATCCACTCACTCATGTTTCGAACATACGGACCATTCGGCACTAAAATGAGAAGGAAGTTTTCATTTCCAGCCACTAGTGGAAGGATCATTGGATTTTATGGGAGTTCGGTTCCCTCTTGAACCTCTTGGAGCATATTTCGAACCATTCTCTCATCTATATCTGATTGAACTTATTGGACCATTTGGAGGCCAAGGTGGACTCCATTGGGATGACGGAAAATTTAGTGGAGTAAAGAAAATAAGGATGATGTTAGAAGATGTTGTCAGCTGCATCTCTTTTGAGTATGACGATAATGGCAAGTCTATTTGGTCCTCTGAACATGGTCACAGTGGCAACGGAGATACCCATATGGTGGGTTCATCGCACATTTTCCGTTCATATTATGGTTGATCCTCTCGCTCTTTGCCTCTCTGTGCGTGCGCACTTGCACAAATCTCATTATCAATTCTACAAGAACTTTTATTGAAAGAACAGCTTAGCAATCATCTCCAGGTTTACAAGTCAAGAACCTTGCAAAATGAAAAAGAAATAATCTTGCTTGCACTTCTTCAAGCGATACTTGTAAACATATGAACCCCTACGTTAATTCAAGTGACATAATCCGAAGAGACTTTGTAAGGGACATAACATAGGTTGGGTTCATGGGTTGAGAAACGAAAGAATCATTAGGCTCAAAATATGTGTGAATGGTCAAAGCTGATGATTATCTAGGCATTGTCGCTGGTCTTCTCTTTCGCCAGGGATGCGCCTTTGATTTTGACTCTTTGAGTACTGCTCCATTGAGATGCAACATTTTGCAACTGATAATCACCTATCATGACTCTTTATTTTTCATTTTCATTGGCATTACTTCTACTATGCACATCACTTTTTTTTCATGCCCCTAGTTTTCATGCATTTTTTTAATTTCTTTTTCATGGGCATTAGCCTTGCTTTTACCAGGCACATTGCTTCTTTATGCCCCTTACTTCTATTTTGATTTCAATTCTTGCGCACAATGCATGCGTCAAGCAATACTTTGAATGACATTCAAACTTTCAAGAGTCTTTATTTGTCTTTTGCCTTGCCCCAGTGTGGGGGATGATCACCAACTGGGTTTAAAGAAATAAAATTGTAGGCTCAAGTGGGTTATGCAAATGGTATAAGTATGTAGGATGGAGAAAGAAATGCTTTTTGTCATCCTAAGGCACTTAAGTTAACACATGAATTCAATGCAATAGCATGACTTGAAGATTGATGCAAGTGAGAGCAAGAAAATTTCAATTCATTTTCCTCACCTCATGATGCAATTTTATCTCCCATTTGCCCCAATGTGGGGTGATTCTTGACAGGGGTAATTTGAAAAGAATATCCATAAGTGTATGGGTTCAAAAGGGTTAAGCAATAGATCACCTATAGTGTTTGGGATAAAGAAATGAACTGTCTCTCATCATTTCGGTTGCCATACCTTTTGCGAGAGAACTCTTTACCTTGTGTATATGAACCTTCCTACACTCATCTCACAAGTGCATGAGTAGGGGACTGTGTATAGGATAAAGTTTGCCTTTCATCATCCCGACTCGTCTCATTTAGTATGCTCAATCAATTCCACATCATTCATTAAATTAGTCCATCTTGATGTTCTTTAGTGGAATTAGTGGCTAAAAGTCATCATGCAAAATCTTTTTAAAAAGAAAAAAAAAAGAAAAAAAAAAGAGCTCAACAGCTTTAGACATGAAAAATTATCAACTCCAAAACAAACAGTTTTCCATACTACAAAATGGTTTTAAGCATTCATTCAAGGATTCATCTACAATGGGATTGCCTCGACAGTTGATGTCTTTGGATTGTCCCTATCCGCTTTTGCCCTTGCACAAGAGAACGTGCATGAATAGGATACTATGCAACATCAAGGTGAATTCAAATTGCACATTCATGTTATCTTAGTCATGTTACTACTAGAATCTATAGTGCTCCTAACTCAACATTTGTTGAGTAACAGTTGAGCCAATTGATCTATCATTGCAACCTAATGTGTCTTTTCAAATGCCTTCTCATCAGACCGAAAAAGTAATGCTCTGAAACATGAAGTAAATGAGTCAGAAAATTAAACAGTGCTAACCTAATGTATGCTTTTGGAAATGACTTCAAAAGTAATATTTCTTTTTTTGGATTTCTTTTGGATGAGGAAGCATGAAGAAGCCCAGTCCTCAGAATTCTCCTTGGATGATATTTTCTTTTCATTGTTGGATATCGTCACCGGACTGGTTTGGTGTGCCTCATTATGCCCTCAAAATTGGATGTAAAATTGTAATTTCATTGAGTATAATCAAATGAATTACATTATTAGAATGGAAAATGCAAACAAGCAAACCCTAGAAACAAAAGCAATAATTGAAATCTCAAAAAGCATGAAATCCTAAAAAACTTGAAGTCCTAGAAGATAAGAACTTATTCACTCAGCAACAACATTTGCGCCTCCATCATGGTTGGGCGGAGGATTATTCTGATTATTGCTAAAAGAGAACGCCTTTGTATCCAAGAGGTCTTGGACCTTATGCTTCAAAACATAGCAATCATCAATGGAGTGACCAACCTCTCCCATGTGATAGTCACACTTTTCGGAGAGATTATATGCAGGATAATGCTCGGAATTTGGTCGCTTCGGCTCAGTAGAGAGTAATCCCTTCTTTTGGAGGACAGGCAAAACTTTGGATAGGGGTCCAAGAAGAGGTGTGAACTGTCTTCTAACATTACGTCGTCGACTAGGGAGCTGATGGTCTCCACCTTGTTGTTCAGTAGAAATCTTAATTACTGGAGTGCGACCACGATTCGGTTGAGAATAGGTCATATTTATTTCAGCTTCAAGATCCTTCTCCTTCTTGGTAGAAAACCTTTTGTTAGATGGCTTAGTAAACCACCCTTCTCTTATCCCTATCTCGATCTGTTCTCCTACAGGAATAAGCTGGTTGAAGCTCTCGACATACGTACTGGCCATTCGATTACGGAACTCATATGGAAGGGTCTTCACAAAAAACTTCATCAACTCCTTGTTGGTAGGCTCAGAAGTAATTTGAGCCCCCAGGTTTCTCCATCTCACAGCATATTCTTTAAATGACTCACTCATTTTCTTTTCCATCCGCTCCAGGTCTTCTCAGGAAGGCGCGGTGTCCATGTTGAACTTGTACTGTTTGAGGAACGCGTCTGCCACTTCGTTCCAGGTTTCGAGGAGGTTTACGTTCTTCATCACGTACCAGTTTAGTGCGGGCCCGGCCAAACTCGCATGCAACGATTGGATCATAAGGGGCTCATTTTTTACGTGCTGGGCCATGCGCACGTGGTACATCTGCAAATGAGATTTTGGACAAGATGTCCCATCAAACTTCTCGAATTCTGGCATTTTGAACTTGTTTGGCATTTGGACCTTCTCATAAACTGAGAGGTCAAACGAAAGTAAGCTTTGTGACTCCTGCAGCTGTCTCACTTTCTCTTCCAGCTTTGCAACGCGCTCATCCTGCTTTGTCTTGGGAACACTATCAGGCTTGGCTTTTCCAACAAGGACCGGGTCATCTTCTAGCTCAGGCATTTCGTCATCGTTCATTTAGGCCATGTTCCTAGGGACTACTATCTCAGGGAGAACGGGTGGAGGATTTGGGTTCATCTGGAGGGATTGAAGTTGAGTTGTTATAAGCTGCATTGAGGCGGCTAACTGTTTGAGTTGATCTTCCACGGAGGACATGCGATCACGCATTTAAGCTTGATCGGCCATTCTAGCTCTTAATTGTGTAATAATGGATGAATGTGGTGGCTCCGTTGTCACCTATTTCGAAGAAATGAACAAAATAAGCACGAAGTGTAAATAGATAGCCAACCCATGACAATGATCTGATTTTTTTTTTCATTTTTCATTTTCATTTATTCATGAAAAGTTTGTACAATAAAGGAATTTCCTAAAAAGGCTAGAAAAATAGACACCGTAGCAAGATCAAACTTCCTAGACATGAATTGAAAACAAATTCTCCAAAGTTTTTTTTCTTTTTTTCAAAAAGATTCATTGCATGACAATTTCCTCATTTCATCTCTAATTGATAAATGAGTTAAATCAATGCTTGACCTAAATTGTCATGGACAGACTAAAAACCATGACAAAATAAATTGCATGGTATAGGGATAGGAAACTTACTTCACCAAGAAAAATCGACAGCAATCACATAGACATGCACATGAGATGTGAGACTCAATTTCTATCTAAATGACTTAACAAAGTGGAGCTAAGAGGATGATTTGACCGTTGCAGTTTCACATTAACGTGTCAGGTCTCCCTAACTCCAACTCAATCAAATGGAATGTCCAATAGTCACGTAGTCTCGCGGATATGGACAAACACATTCGACACCATGAAAAGACTTTCGGAGAAGAGAAGGTCAACCTCTACATAACAGTCTTGCTTTGGAGGAAGTATTATTCTCAACACCATCTTAGAAATCCTATCGCAACCCAAGTCCGGCCACAGGTTGTGTGTGCAACAGTACAGTGCCAAAAGCAATAAAACATGCACAACAGTTTAAATGCAAACAACACTTCTAATCATGGAAAAATAAATCATTAATCCCACACTCTAATCTACAAGACAAATGTTAGCATAGACTACTCCCCTTATACCTCACATCTGCAAGAACATTTAACACATTAGAAATGTTAGGGACTTACCTGGGATCCTCGCTGCCAAACAAAAACATTTTTAAAAGAAAATGAAAAATTGGCCTAAGTCCGCTAAGTGTTTTAACACAAGTCCCTAGCAGAGTAACCAAGCTGTCGCGACCTAAATTTCGAGTGCACCACCTAAAACTAGGTTAATGGACTACTAAGTCTTTAAACTTAACTCGGGCTCTCCTAAGCTCATACCAATTCGCGACTTAAGATTCAAATATTTAACATGCAAATGATTATTATCTAGGAGTTGCCACTAATCGGTTTATGGTAGGTTGATTAGACACCTAAGTAAAATAATAAGAGAATTATTTTATTCCTACGAACCAAAGACTAAGGGTACGGGGACTTAGTTACACTAGAATTTTCTAATGCCCTTTCGGTACCATTTCTTTTATTTTCAAAAAAATGTTTTTGCAAGCAACTTGGATTTATTTTAACCTAAATTACTACCATGCAAAAATGACCACACGGATGCTCAAACATTTAATAAATAAATTGCATCACATGAAGCAAACAATTTTTTTGGGTTTTCTTGAAAATTAGAATTCTTTTATGAAAATGCATTTCTTAACTAAATGACTTAATCTTATTAATATGCAAATTCTAATTAAATGGGCTTATTATGCAAACTAATTAACCTGCACCTCATGACCTAATTTCACTAATGAACAAATTCTCATTAAACGATCCTATTATGCAAACTAGTTAACATGCACCTAGTGTTTTTGCATTTTTTTATTTGAAGTTTAGAATTTATGAAAACCCTAATTAATCTATCTAAAAAGGGATAATTTTCTAATTTATTCTAGGGATTAATTTCACTTAAACCCTATCTTATCTTAGAAAACTATTTTTTGAAAAATGAGATAATTAAAATGTGTGAGCATTATCTAAAAAGATTAATTTAGGTCCAACCCTAACTTATTTCTAAAAATGCAACCCTAAAAATGTAATCCTAAGAAAATTCTAATTTACTAAACCTACATGTCGATTTACTAAACCTATATGCTCATGCAGAATTTTGATTTTTTTGATTTTTTTGATTTTTTTAGTTTTTTTAAAAGATAAGTAATTATTAAATAAATATTAAATCTGAGCTATCAACAAAATAAATGATTAAAATAATCAAAAAAATAACCTGTTGTCTCACATGGTCAAATTAACGATTATCTTAACCCTAATTATCACGACAAAGATATCAAAATAATTAAAAATCTAATCCGAAGTCTTACGGATCAAATTAATAATTATAATGATTTAACAATTAAAATTCTACCAAAAAGCCCAAAAATTAATATAAAAAAATAATCCGATGTCTCTCAGATTAAATTAATAATTACAATAATTCCGGACAAATTCCTGCGGATAATGCCTACAATATTTATTGACATCAAATATTACAACTTAAATAAATAAACTAAAAAATAACAAAACAATGAGATAAAATGAAATAAAATAAAAAAAAATTAAACTACCTAAGGGGCTCAAGGAAGACTGCAGCGTCGACGGGGAAA
Organism: Eucalyptus virginea; assembly: GCA_014182375.1. Taxonomy (NCBI): domain Eukaryota; kingdom Viridiplantae; phylum Streptophyta; class Magnoliopsida; order Myrtales; family Myrtaceae; genus Eucalyptus; species Eucalyptus virginea. The sequence goes on along the minus strand of CM024522.1, from coordinate 30,517,027 downwards.
TGGATCGCAAGCGGAGGCGGTGCGATGGCGCAGCATCAGTGAGGTCAAGAGCAACAGGCTTCGTCCACCAAGCGAGTAAGGGCAAGGGCGGCGTTCAATGGCAGCGGAGGCGCTCGGGTGCTTGCGGCTGTGGAGACACCGTCGTCGGAATTCAAGGGCGTTCAGTTTCACTAATGCAAGCGCGGCAGAGGTGGCGCGGTGACTGAGTAGGGCTTGGACGGAGGTACAGGCGGAGGCAAGCGACGTCTGCAGAAGCGGAGGCGTGAGCAGAGGCGCTGTGACCTGCGAGCGAGTTGCTGCGGGTGTGATGCTTGCGAGTCGCCGAGGCGCGGCGTCGGGTGGAGGCACGTGGCGTCGGGTGGAGGCGAGCTCAGATCTACAGGTGTCGACACTCAAGCGGCGAGATCGGGTTCAGCACCAGCCGAGCGGTGAGGGAGCAACTGCGGCGTTGGCGACGGTGCTTTGCGATGGAGGTGTAGGCACGGGCGTCGAGTCGAGCAGCGAGGGGGGGCTCGTGGGGCTGGCTGCTGTTGGCGTCGCTGGGAAGGTCGAGCGGCAGTGATGGAGGTGTGGTGGCCGGCGCGAGGCGGTGTAGGCACAATCAGCAGCAGCGGAGCGGCATGCGGCTTCACAGAGAAGGAACCCACGAAGAAGAAGCACAGTGCACGTCTTTTTTTTTTTTTTTTTTTTCACCTGTCGCACGTACTCCTCTGTCTCTTCTCTCTATTGCTGACTTTTTCTTTTTCTTGTCAGAGAAAGGAGAGAGAAAAGGTTTTCTCTTTGACTAAGATGAAAGAAGATTGTTTTCCTCGCACAAGTTTTCTCTCAATTTTTTTTTTTGCTTCTACATTCGCCCCCTTTTTCCACAAAATTCGGTCCCTTTTATAATGGTTCTGAGCACCATCCTCCATGGCAATTTTTGAGCTTTCTTTTTTCGTTGCCTCAATTTATGGTTTGCAAATTGGAGCAAAATCTTGCAATCGGTTTGATTTTTCCTCGAATGTTTTGATTCTTTCCATTTTATCAAACTCCTTACTTCTTTTATTCACCTGATTTCTCTGATCGAGAATTTGCTTCCACATTTACTATGATTTGAATATTCGCTAGAACAAAGATGGCTAATCAAAATTTCCACATTCCATTCATAATCAAATCAGATTGATCTTCCCCTTATTTTCCTTTTGTTCATTTTATTTGTTCTGCTGCATTTTTTTTAGAGGTTAAAATTAACCCCTTTTTTATGCAAAAAAATCATGGCACTTGGGTCACCAAAATTTAGGTATCAACAGATAAGAATGTCAGGGTTTGTCGACTAAGGGGAGAGAGAGAATAATTGACCACAAGTCAAAGAAAGAAAAGTAGGAGAAGACCAAGTTGCAAGGGGTTTTCCGTCGGCTGGGGCAACGTGAGAGAGAGGTAGAAAATAGAGAGAGAGAAAAAGAGAAGACAGAGGAAAAAACGTGTGAGCAAATGGGACCAAGAAATGGGGAAAAATAAATAAAATTTCTATATTAATTTATTCTTGATCCTGCAACTTCTATTCAATCCCATTTTGGTTCCCGGAAATTCCCATGCTAGACTACTTGATCCTCACTTGCTTTCTTGCATCATAATTCCCCCAAATAATGAGTCTTGAGCAACAAAAACAATCATTTTCCCTCAATTCCGAATTCTAATTTCATTTTTCTCAAATCCGATTTTCGAACAAATTTCTCCGATTAAGGTCCAATTTGATGCGGAAAAAGCTCACGAAATTTCCTTTCACCTATTTACTCACAACAATTGCCAAAAATCCCTTTCAATTGGCCAATTCGGATTTTCGTTCATTTTCCGAAACGTCCGAAACGATTTTCCATAAAAAATCTTGAACTCGCCGGAAATTCCTCAAAAGGTGAGTCAACGTTCCTAGAATGACTCATGACACGACCAGAACTTTCAATTTCTAAAATCGAATTTGCGATTAATTTCAATCAAACGCAGTTTTAGCATTACCTAGCCTACCGGGTAATTTTTAGGAATTTTTGGTGCAATTGACTGGTGGTTGATTTTCTTTGAGCTACACGTACCTCTTCAACACATTGGCGACTCTCAGTGGTCATGAAAATCTCAAGATTTCAAATACGAACATAGGATACCAAAAACGATAGAAAATCGGTCTAGTGCCGATCAACGAGAATTTTACAACCAGATGGAAGCACCCACACTTTGATCACCATTTCAGTCGAATCGATCTATCTCCGGTCTCTGATCGATTTTTAATTGTGCCGTAATGACTCTTGTAGACTAGCACGGTCGAGCGATCGATTCCTAGTCAAATTCTCAAGTTTATTGCAGTAAAATCCATTAACGACTTTACCTGATAGGTCAGTTATCTCAAAAGTGGTCATCTCAGAGAAAAGCACTATAGTCACGTCGACGAAATGCCCAACTTATCCAATTGAAATTAGAATTTGAAAATCAATATGTCACAAAACCAATTTCTAATCTTCATCTCTTGAAATCCATTGGGCCATTTGGAGGACAAGGTGGCATTTCGTGGGAAGATGGAGATAACACGGCCATGAGAAAAATAATTGTAAAAGGTGGATCGGCTATCGACTCCATTACTGTCGAGTACGACAATAATGTGTATGTGGTTCAGGGCCCTACACATGGTGGAGATGGAAGACATCTAACACTCGAGGTATGGCCCTTTAGACATTTACTTAATCTTATGAACATGCAACTTCTGTGTTGTTGCTAAGGTTTTGGTTTTAAGTGGTCTAGAGGTCACGTTTATGCACATGAGCAAAGTACTCTAAACATAGCGTAGAGGTAAAACTAAGATATGAGAACAGTCCGTGGATTTTGAATTTAGATTGACAAATCATCTTGAATGAGAAAGTCATTTTAGGGGCATGATGTATTATCATCATATTAGAACAGGGACTTTCTCTTTGGTTTTCCAACCTTCCTTAGTTACACTTACGACTAAAGCACCCAATATATTCAGAAAAGTACTGCCTCCGAAAAGGGGAATAAAAGACGTATTGAAAGGTATTTCTACTTTATGACTAATCTGAGAACACTTTTCCTACAGGAAAATTACCAAAAAAGTCCTAAATCTATTGCAATTGTACTAATTCAGTTCTAAACTTATTTTTTGATCAATTAAGTCCTAAACCTTTTATAATTATTCCCAATTAGTCCATCCGGCTAAAATTGGCCGGCCAGCATTGACATGGTAGTTGGCAGGTGCCGACAAGCTTTTTTAATAATATTTTATTTTTTAAAATGTTTTATTAATTTTTTTATATTTTTTCCCCTCTCCCTTCTTTCCCTCCTTCTTCCTCCGACTCACGACCGACTAGGGCTGGCCAGTCGCCTGAGGCGAGCCCTCACCGGATACGGCGGGGGCTCGCCTCACCGTTGCTAGGCACAAGCTTGCTGACTTGCGAGGTGAGCCTGCTTGAATCGCCTCGGTTCGGCGACCAGCTAGCTGGCCGATCACGAGCCAAAGGAAGGAGGAGGGAGGAGGGAAAAAAAAAAAAAAAAGGAAAAAGGAAAAAATAAAAGGTAAAAAAATTAATAAAATATTTCAAAAAATAAAATATTATTAAAAAAAGCTTCCGCATCGGCCGTGCACGCACGATCGTCTTAGGCCGACCAATTTTAACTAGATGGACTGATTGGGAATAATTGTAAAAGGTTTAGATTCAATTATAAAAAAAAAAAAATAAGTTTATGACTGAATTAACACAATTGCAATAGGTTATGAATTTTTTAGTAATTTTCCCATTTTCCTTCTAATTGTTCTCAAAGCGTTGCCAATCCATTTTTAATCAATTGCCTTTCTTTTTACAATTGTGGTGGACCACAATAGGTCTCATGCTCTAGATGCAACAGAATTATCTATTTAGCTATTACGATGTTAGTCATAACCAAATACAAGTTATCAACCGGGGTTCTAGTTATGCTGATTTTCAAGATTCTACGGTTGGGGGGGCTGGGATTAAATATGTTTGTCTTTCTATTATTGCATGTTAAACTCGATTATCCTCGAGAGTACGTGACTTCATTTTCTGGTCACTTTGGACAACTTAATGGGGATGTTGTTCTTCACTCCCTCACATTTGAAAGCAATGAATGAACTTTTGTGGGAAGTACTTTTCTTTTCCATCAACCGGTAAAAAGATCATCAAGCCTTTACCTTTATGTTTTCAATGTATATATGTATTATCATGGACATTCTCAGAAATTTAGGGGTGTGAATAGGTCAGTTTGATATCGTTGCCACCTTATCAAAAGTAACCACTTAGGGGAATACTAATGGACCACTAAATGGGAACAGAGATTTCTTTCAAGAGACAATCAATGGCTCATGTTTAACACGAATTCTCTCAAACCCTCCTAATTATAATTTGACACTAAATTTAACATACAATTTTCTTATTTTTGGAAGTCACCATTAATCAGCTAAGGTTGATTATAACCTAATTAAAGTAAGAGAATTTTCACAAATTCACTCCACTGTTCCCTTTCCCCGTTCGAATTCCTCCCGTCTCTTCCAAGAGTACAAGAAGTACCCCCGAAATACTCTTGACTAAGCATTTGGGTCAAAGAAGTACCGGGATTGGTGAGGGTCGTAATGGGGATTGGGGGGGAGAGAGAGAGAGAGAAGAGAGGCCGGCCACATGACGGCCCTTGGCATGCCAAATAGGCCTGCCTTAATGGGCCAAAGTGGGCCCAAATGGACTGGCCTTGATGGGTGTTAGTGGGCCGGTGTGTTGACCGGCCAGAGCTCTCCTCAATCAGAAGTTTGGTCGTTGGATCCGATGTTTCGAAATTATGTTGTCCCTAGTATAAAAATGCAGAAGAAACCTAGTGGAAAAAAAAGAGTGTTTTACATCAAGTGTTAAATTCTGCTGTTATAGGCGAATTAAATTTCGAAATTTTTTTGAAAGTGTGAAATATTTGATGGATCCATATGCAAATTTTAGATGTCAATAGATATTTGGTCTTTTTTTTTTTTTTTTTATATCAAGTTCCATGCTTAGAGTAAACTATGCTAAGATTTGTGTGTGAAGAAGTTGATTTTAAATATGAAGACCCAAAAAAAAAAAATGTGAACATATATAGTGTAGTTATTTTTACTTTTTGCCGAAATATATAGTGTAGTTATTTTTCTCTTTGTAAAACTATAGAATTTTATTGGAGAATGCCTTGTGAGCTAGAACAAGCAATTTGATCTCATGAGGGCGCTAAATATAAGGTTCACATGAACAACACGAGATGGGCCAAGTCTGTGGACGTGGGTCTAGACAAGTTTTCTATACATCAAGAGGGAGGAATAGGTGACTTGTTTGCATTATTTTCTCTCTCGAGTCAAACGACGACAAGGAGCTGAGGGTGCTAAATATAAGGTTCACATGAACAACACGAGATGGGCCAAGTCTGTGGACATGGGTCTAGACAAGTTTTTCTATACCTGAACAGGGAGGAATAGGTAACTTGTTTGCATTATTTTCTCTCTTGAGTCAAACAACGGCAAGGTTGCGTTATTTTCTCTCTCAAGTCTAACAACGACAAGGAGCTTATTATTATTATTATTATTAATTTTGTCCTTATCATTATTACTATCATCATCATCATCATCATCATCATTATTGTCATTGTCCACCAAGCCCGTAGGACGCGTTCCTGAAGGTCAACTGTCAACTGTCGACATCCTTTTTGTAGCACTATTTCAGGCCTGTCAATTTCCGTGCAAATATATTTGTTAACCTCCGTGCAAATATTCTACATTTGATTTAGTAATATTCTAAGTTGAACGTGCAATCTTCGGTAGACATACCAAACTACCACGTGGGTTTGAGAGAGAGAGAGAGAGAGAGAGAGAGTCTCCTCCTGCCATTCAATCCATAATTTTTCTTGCAAACGTCAGCGGGAACCGAAAATATTTGTCAAATAAATCCGAGCTAGAGACTCGACATTTCCTTAAAGCAATCATGAACAATGGTCAACGAAGAGCATCCCACCAATCAATTTCTTTAGCCGGTAAATTATTGTTCGAGAAGGAGCTTTCAGAAAAGAAAGGAAAAAAAGACGTTAGTCGGAGAAAAACATGAGGGATCGGTTTCGTTGGGAGAGTTGGGGACAATAAATCACCACAAACTAAATCTAATACATGATCAATTTCTTCCCCGAAACTAAATCATTTGAAAATCTTTTAATTCTTAGCAATGACCTCACAATATACAAATGATAAATAGACAAAATAAATAACGACATCAAAAATTTATGTGGAAAATCCAATGCGGGAAAAATCACAAACTGCCCGAAACATCCACTAATTATCAAGAATAACGAGGATATACAAAAATATTATTCTCTAGTTACACACTAGATGCACAATATCCACATTATAACAATATTTTTCACCAAGATGGATAAACAAATTCAAAGCAAGGACCCATAGTCGTGACCAAAGAATTTGAAGGCAGTTCTCGACAAATAAAAAGCGATCAACTCATAGCCTTTGGTCTCTTGAACAACATACTCAAATTTGAGCTAATTTCGTCAACGTTTGACCTTCGAATTGGGACCACAAAGATTCAATCCTATTTCTTTCTCTTCTCCATGAGCACCTTCAAGATCTCTCTAGTTTCTCTCCTCTCTCTCCTCTTGTCTTTACCTTATGAGCACCCTTTTTCTCTTCTCTCTTGTCTCTTCTCTCTTGTTGACACACCCACACACACAAAGCTTTTCTTTCTTTTTCAACTTTTTGACTTTTTCTTCTTTTGTTTTGTTTTGTTTTGTTTGTTTTATTTAACTTATTGTTGGGCCCCACAATTGAGGCAGACCGAGCCAATATATCTCCCCCTCTGCCTCATGTAGAAAGATCCATTATGCACGCTTTTCTTCTACAAAAGTCAAGCTTTATCACGAGCAATACTTTGGTCCATTGTTGTCGGTGTGGACTTTCTTAAGTAAGAAAAGTTTTTATTCTAACTTCTCTTGGATCCAATGATACTTCACATCAAAATACTTCAATCTTGAATGCAATACTGGATTCTTGCTAAGATAGATAGCACTCATCTTTATCGCAATATAGAACAAACTCCTCTTACTTCAACCTCAACTCTTTGTAGGAATTTTTGCAATCTTGATTGCCACGAGAGCTCCTTACCTCCTTCAGTAATAGCAATATACTCCACCTCGATTGTAGACAAAGCAACACATTTTTGCAATCTTGATTGCCATAAAACAACTCCCCTGCCAAAGTCTTCATATAACCCGATGTGGATTTTCGAGAATTAACATCACTGGCATAGTCCACATCCAAGTAGTCACACAACTCAGGCTTTATGTTTCCATAACACAAGCAAAATCTAGAAGTGCCTCTAAGATATCTTAAAATCTATTTAATAGTAATTTAATGTTCCTTACCTAAATTTGAGTGAAACTTATTCACAATACCAAGTGCATGAGTAATATCAAGCCTTGTGCAAACCATGTTATACATCAAACTACATACGACTAATGCATAAGGAATTTTCTTTATCTCTTCCTTCTTTTTTTCACTTGTAGGACACTTATTACTACTCAACTTGAAATGTCATGCAAGTGGAGTACTTATGGTTTATATGTGCTCATGTTGAATCTTTCAAGTACCTTTTCAATGTACTTCTCCTAAGATAACTAAAGTTTATTGTTCTTTTTGTTAAGAGTAATTCTCATGCCAAGGATTTGCTTGGCTAGCCTAGATCCTTCATTACAAAAGTTTTACTCAACTCATTTTTCAAGCTTTTGATTTTCTTAGCATCATGTCCAACAATCAACATGCCATCCACATAAAGTAGGAGGATGAAAAAATCATTATTTGAGAATCTTTTCATAAAGATACAAGAATCAAAGTTTGTCTTATTGTATCCATGTTCTTCCATAAATGATTCAAACTTCATGTACCATTACTTTGACGCTTGCTTGAGATCATATAAGTTTTTTCTCAATCTACATACAAAATGCTCTTTACCTTCAACTTCAAAACCCTCGATTGCTATATAAAACCCTCTGGTTGCTATATATATCTTTTTCGAGGTCTTCATGAAGAAAATATATCCTTACATCAAGTTGTTTAATTTTTAAATTTAAATTGGCAGCCAACCCAAGAACAACTCGAATAGAACGCATCTTTACAATTGATGAAAAAATCTCTTCCAAGTCAATGCCTTTCTTTTGACAATAGCCCTTCACAATAAGCCTAGCCTTGTATTGTGGTTGAGAACTATCTTCTTCCATATTTAACTTGTACACCCACTTATTTTTGAGTGTTCTCTTACCCTTAAGCAATTTCACTAATTAAAATGTGTGGTTCTCATGTAAGGATTTAAGCTTCTATTGCATGGCTTTATGCCACTCATTCTTTTGATCGCATAATATAGTTTCTTCATAAGTTTTTAGCTCTTATGCATTAGTGAGTAACATATACTCATGTGGCAAATATTTTTGTGAAGATCTACGTTCTATGTCAAATTTTCTAACTGAAGGTAAAACCGGCTGTTCTTGCTCAATTAGCTCAACTTGTTGCTCTTGCTCAACTAGTTGTTTTGGCTAATCTATTTCACTGTTTAAATTGAAGAATCAACATTATGTGAGGATTTATTATCTCCATAATTTTCATACACTTCTTCCCCATAATTTCCAGCCATGGTAGAATGATTTGGGATGAAACTAACGAACGTTGAGTTACATTTTTGATTTCCCTGACTTATCAATGTCTTCAATAGTTTGATGCTCACAAAACACCACATCTCAGCTTTTAATGACTTTCTTTGCCACTAGATCTCATAATCTGTGACCAAACTTTTCATGTCCATAACCCAAGAAGATACACTACCTGTTGGTAAGTTTGAACCTTTCATTTCTTGGAACATGTATAAATGCTCGGTAATCAAACACTTTTAGGTGATTGTAGGAAACATCTTTTCACTCCAAACTTTTTTGGAACATCCCCTTTAGAGAAACTGATGGAGAAAGATTTAACAAATTTACTACTGTTCTCATTGCTTCACCCCAAAATGACTTAGGCAACTTCGTATGAGAAAGCATACACTAAATCTGATCATTAATTATCCGGTTCATTCTATCCACTACTCCATTTTGTTGTGGTGTTTTTGGAATAGTCTTCTCAAGTTTCATATAATAATCCATGCAATAGTGTTCAAACTGGCCTCTATATTCACAACCGTTGTTAGCTTGAACACATTTTAGCTTATTCCCAATTTCTCTTTCCACAATGACATGAGTTTTTTTTTTTTTGAAAACAACAAGCATCTGATCTTTAGATTTCAAAACAATAGCATATGCTTTTTCTAAAATAATTATTAATAAATGTCATAAAGTATAATGCACCACCAAGGGTTCTAACATCCATACAACAAACATTAGTGTGAACTAAATGAAATAAATTTGATATTGTTTGTAAAGATGAAGTATGAAATAAGAATCTATATTGCTTAATTGTCATGTAGTGTATACATTTCTTCAAATTTCTCTCCTTCAAAGGTAGAAGGTTCTTTTTAGCAAGAGTGTCAAACCCCTTCTCGTTGAGATGATCGAGTCTCATGTGCCATAGGTCAATTGAGGAGTCCTCCACTGCATTTATCTCTTCCTTGATCAACTTGACTTGCATGCTGTAGAGAGACCATTTATTTTTACCCTTAACTATTATCATTGAACTTTTAGTCAATTTCCATTTTCATCAAAGGAAAAATTGCAATAACCATCATAATCTAAAGCACCTGTGGAGATCAAATGAAGTTGAATATTTGGAACATTTCTCACAATTTTCAAAAACAAATTACATCAAACATTGATTTCTAAATAAGCATCTCCCATGTCAATAACCTTGGAAACACTACTATTTCCCATCCTAACACAACCAAAATCACCGTTGCGATAGAAAGTAAAGTAGTCACGTTGTGAAGTGACATGAAAAAAAGTTGCGGAATCAACAATCCAGCTAGAATCTTGGCATGTAAGGTTCACACAACCATCGTCACATATGAAGATCACCATTGGAAGCAACCACTGCGATAACTTGCTCCTCTTCTTTCTTTCAATCTTCATTTTTGTAGTGGGATTTATTTTCTCTTTGGTAACTTGCATTCTATGGCATAATGTTCCATTTATCACAATTATAGCACTTCATACTCCTCATCAACCTAGATTTCGACCTTCCTCTTGACTTGCCCCGGTTGTCATTTCTTTGAAACATTTTTAATTGACTTCTCACCATGTTTTCTATGAGAAGGGCATGCCTTTTCTTCTTGTTTCTTCATTGAATAAGTTTTCTTTAATAATGCCCATAGAAAGCACACCATAAGGAGCTAAATTATTTAACACCACACAACTATCCGGAAGAGTACCAAGTAAAAAGCATACTTACAATTTATCACCAAGGTCAATCTTAAGAATTGTCAATTGATTTACAACATCTTAAAATTCATTTAAGTGTTTTGACATGCTACTCCCGTACTTGTATCTCAAATTCACAAATTGTTTAACTAGGAAAGCTTTATTTTGTGGAGTTCTCATCTCATAGATATCTTGTAATTTCTTCCATAAAGTGTCCGCTTTCGTTTCTTGAGTAACATGATGAAACACACTATCATCAATCCATTGTCAGATAAGCCCAACCGTTTTCCGATTCATTCACTCACATTCTGTCTTCTTTATCTTCTTTAGCCATGTTCACCCTTAATGGGATCAAACAAATCTTTAAAATATAACATGTCTTCCATTTGAGACTTTCAAATAGAATAATATGAGGCATTTACTTAAATGTGGTGTCGCTAGTTTCTTCCATTTAACACTAGAATTTCAATCTTAGGTGTGATACCACTTTGTTGGGAGAGAACTGGGGACAACATTTTACTATAAACTAAACCAAATTTAGGATCAATTTCTCCCTGAAACTAAATCAATAGAAATTCTCTTAACCCCCAGCAACAACCAATAATATATAACCTCACAATATATAAATATAATGCCAAAATGATAAGTAGACAAAGTAAATAACGACACTAGTAATTTAACATGGAAAAACCAATGTGAGATAAACCACAAACACCCCCCCAACATTGAGAAAACATTCCCCAAGTGATTTTGATGATTGACAAAACTTAAAGACTTTGGTTCTAATAAAACGTATTTTTAGGCAGAAAGTCTGATGGGATAGGATTAGACAATATCAATTAGAATCGGTGTCGTGGTTTATTCTTCCTTCCTTACTTATTTTTGTCAAACGGTTAAAAATGAGTCAAATACAATTGTGCAACAGCTAGTGGTGATTGGTTGGATTTTTGCCATACTTATAAAAAGAGTTTCAAAGGAAAGTCTTCCTAATATCTATCGAAGTTTCAACCTTCTTGGAATTTCTTACTAGAGGTGAAACATTCTTTCTATTCGTAGACACTCAACTTTTGGAAACCCGAATTGTTGTATGGGCGGTAGAACATATAGGAAGCTTCACCCTCGAGATCTGAAGCAATCAAAGCTTCTCAGCGGATCTAGGGCCAACAAGTAGATTGGCCAGATGTTCCTCCTAGAGATATGTCCAACGGTCAACTTAGGCGGAGAAATATAAGATGAGGTCTAGAAGTTGAAAGAATATAACTTGCATTTACGAAACTGAAGTTTTTTTAATTCCAAAATCTAAAGAGTGTTTTGATCATACACATTCGTCTTGCTTGAGCAATATTGTGTATTCCTTTAGAGGTTGAGAGTGTGAGGAGTTGTTCACACAAACTTGAGTACTTGTAGCTCATGACTTGTAACCTCTAATAAGTTCTTATTACTAAATTCCAACCAATAGGTTATAGCACAGGAGAGTAGATATATGTTTGCAAAAGCCGAACCATTATAATTTTGAGTGTACAATTATCTATCCATTACTCTTTTATTTATTGTGACAGAATTGTATACTTTGGTAAGATCTGACTACTTCATCATAAGTTGTCTCATTTTAATATTTGTTAAAATTCTTTTATTTTCGCACAATCATCTATTCACCCCTTTAGGTGATAGTTATAGCCATAACACTCAAAACATCTACTAATCATTAAGAATAACAATATACACAAAGTATTATTCTCTAGTCATACATTAGAGGTTCAACATCAACGTTACAACAATATTTTTCACCATAGATAGATCCGAAGTAAGGAAATCCTAAACTGCGATAGGAGAATTCGGAGGCGGTTCTCGACAAACTAAAACCATCAACTTGTAGCCTCGGTCTCATAGACAACATACTCAAATTTAAGCCAATTCCATCAATGTTTGACTTTCAAATCAAAGACCACAAAGATTCAAATCCTTTTTCTTTCTCTTCTCCCACGAACACCTTCGGTTTCTCTCTAGTATATCTCCTCTTGTCTTCACTTTTGGGCACCCTTTTCTCTTCTCTCTCCTCTCTTGCCGATTACTGAAGCACGGACATGTTCTGAGGACCTTCCATGTCATGTCAGACATCACGACACGTGTTCCACACGCTCAAACAAGCAGTCAACATGTGTCGAAAAATCCAACACGTGGTCAACTCTTCCCGACATGCTTCGACACGTGTGTTCAAAATTGCTAGAGCCATGGTGGGTTTTACGGGGCGAGGTCCACAATTGTGAAGGGAGAGAGATCGTTGAAGAAGGTGATGGAGGGTGAAGGTGAGGAGAGCGAGCAAGGCGCACGAATGATGGTGAGGCCATGATTGCAAGTGAGGGCTAGAGGAAGAATAGAGATCAAGATGATCGAGAGGGCCGCAATTGCGGTGTTGCGATGGAAGCCGGAGGTGAGGCTACGATTGCGAGGAGGAGGAGGGCCAAAGGCAGGCGAATTACTATGATGAGGCAGCAAGAGAGAGTGGAGATTGAGAGGAAGGATCATGTGAGGAGGAGGAGGAGGAGGAAAGAAGGAAATGGCTAGCATTTTTTTGGGTTTCTAAGGTTGTTCTTTTAGTTTTAGGAAGAAAGTAGAAAAAAAATTTAAAAAAATGGGGATGCTACGGCAAGGAGTGTGAAAGCTAGTATGAGCACCTAGAGGGGGTGAATAGGTGTAAAAACAATTTTATGAAATAAATGTGAAGCACTACTCAACAATAGATTATGAAAAGGAAATTTGTCTCTTGTAAACAAAACGAATTACGATCAAAGTAAAAGAGCGTATGGAAGAGAATATGAACACAGAGATTATAGTAGTTCGGCTTAATCCAAGCCTACGTCCACTCTTCCGCACTGACAGCCCACCGGCTGGATTTCATTATGAACAAAAGAGTTGTTACAGTAAAGCTCTTCCTTGATTCCACAGTGTAGAGACTCTACTACACTTCCTCAAGGTCTCTTGAAGATATAAACTCTCTTTTGCGTACAAGATTTCGCTCAACAGTTTAATTGACTAAGAATAAGGAGCTTCAGACTTTGGAATTCTTCTATCGCGCACACACTCGAACAACTGGAACGTCTTCCTTATATACTCCTTTATGCCATCATACCGTTAGCACTTACCAAATGAATTCTTCAATCTACCCGTTGAGCAGAATCAATTAGGAAGATCTTTGAGCTATTTAAAGACATGACGATAGCCCATCAATCTGCTCGCCCATACAATCGGGATCTAGGTTTCCATAAGTAGAACCTTCCAAGTATACAATCAACGGATCCAAAATCCGAATCAATCTTGATTTGAATAATGGATTCCGACATGCTACATCTGAAAGAGATCTTCTCAATCAATAGTTAAATCCTTAACGAAACATCTAGTTGAATAAGTCTTCTTGATGGTCAGAAGTAATCAATGAGGATAGATTTTGAGTCTTAGTGCGGCAGTCCGGAAGTCTTCAGACTTTGATGGAAGAGTGCAGAGTCTTCGGACTAGGCTGATGGAAACGTTTTTGTCGGCTTCAAAACACTCAAAGAAGTTTTCTCCAACAATCTCCCCATTTTTGATGGTGACAAAACTTTCTGAGATTTGGATACCTTTATTTGCAAAACATTTCTCAAGCAAGTATGGATATCTCACAAAGATAAATGGCTTAGTAAAAATAATACTAGAATCTACATCCATAGAAAGTAGGTTAGTCTTGTAAATGAACAAAGCCATGAGATATCAATAGTACTTAAGATAAACAAATGTTCAAACATTCAAATTCAAATCCAAATCCAAACAGCCAAAAGTCGAGTCAATCAAACATAATCGACACAAAAGTTCAAAAAGCTTCAAAGTTCAAAGTTCAAGTTCAAAGTTCAAATCAAATCTACACCATCTCTCCCCCTTTTTGTCATCATTAAATAGGTAGGAGGTGAAAAGAAACGAATTAAGATTGCTTGGGAACACGAACAAGCTAGAAATCTCCCATTGGTGGACAATCCCTTCGGCTTTTTTAAATCCTCCTTCAGTTGCGCCACATCTTCACCCTTGACATTTGCTTGAACTTGAAGAGTAAGGGCATGAATTTGATTATGCAAAGAAACTAAAGAGGTTTGACCTGCATTTTGCAAGTTATGTACTTCGCATCCCAGAGCATATATTTGACCCCGCATCTCCAAGAGAACATCAAGTATTAAAGTACTGCATTATCAGGTTTGAGTATTGGCTGCATGATCGGGAGCGCGGTGTATAGGCGGATGATGGCAAATCGGCATGATCACGCGTTGGGTGATGAAACATCATGTTCCTCCTCGGGAAATTGAGAGGCATAGATGTCCTCTGTTCTGTTGGAGCGATTTATTCCTTCACTAGTGGCAAGGAATGAGGACGTTCATCTTTTCTCCAAGATCTCCCCCGTTTCCATGCTTTCGATTGGAAAGAATTGTTCCTCATGCTTTGCTTCTGCTTGATCTTCTCTCTCTTCTTCTTCTTCTTCCTCAATTCTTTCCTTCTCTTGCATCTCTCTCTGCTTCTTTCTCCTGCTTCCAAATCTCCATTCCTACATTCTGTCTCACCCATGTCTTTTTCTTGTCTCTCCGTTGATTAGAGCAGGCGACTCAAGTTCTTCAATGCCATTGCGAGAAATGGTGATATCATCCTCATCCTCTTCATCCTCAATGATGAGAGCTCTTCTTTTCTTGAATGGAGCAACCATGGGCTCCTTCCTTTTCTCTTTGCAGCCGAAGAGATTTGATGAGTCTTAACGGGGGTTTTCTCCTTGAATTGCTTGACGCCTTGTTGAGTTCCTTGGCGGACGCATTTTAGAGATCATTTTCAGTCCCACCACCATTTGATCGCACGTTCGAACACAAAGAATCGGGGAGGCTGAACGTTCAAATGTCTGAATAACTTGGTCACAAAGAGCTGCGGAAGTTGACCCTTATCCTTTACCCTTGCTCATACATGTGGAACATAATAGTGTGTGGAAGAGAACTTTTTCGGCATTGATGGCATACATCAGCTTTGCCTCCCGAGTTTGAAACGTCGATCTTTGAAGTTGATTTTGATGCAGGCAGTTAATCACTATCTTGTGAAATAGAATATTTAGACGCATTCATCCTCAAATAGGAAATCTTTCCTTCCGTCCTTCTATCCTTAACAAGCTCCAACGTTGCACGAGCAATAGACACATTTATAGGTTGATATCTCCTCTTTCAACCCCAATCACATCCAGCCAATGTATTCATGTCAACCACATAGTCCTGATCTTGAACATTAAAAGAGAATCTATTCACATCGAAGCGAGATTCAAATAGAAATAAGCGGTAAGTTCAACATAAGCACAGTAGTTTCTAAACAAAAGCATTCGAGTTGAAGAAGACTGAATTTTCTTGCAGATTAACATTCACGAGTCAAGAAAATCAAAGTCCACACTTCTGGTTTTATCACCCCACGCTTTAGCAACTTGAGTACAGTTGCTTGTGTTCCTCCGATCAAAATAAATCCGTCCTTTTGCTTCGGATTTTGCTGCAACACCCATTTAGGTTTAAGCGGCGTACATCCTATCATCGTCATTCCCATCTAGCTGACTCGGCCCTCCAACACGTGGATCGCTTGGGATGTTGCCAATGCCTCTTCCGCTGACCCAACGAGGCAATTCCCAATCGTTCCATTGTGCGTAAAAAAAAGAAAATTTCATTTCTATACCCTTTATCTTTCAGAAATTCATCAATGTAGTTCAATGGAGTACCACTCCCTCTTTAAAAAGCACGATAAAGCTTGTAGTAAAACCGGGCTTAAGAGTTCTTACGGGTTATGCGTCTTCGATGATTTCTTCCTCTTCTTGATGTGCAGCATCCTGAGGTCTAAATGGAGGAGATGGATGCTGCGAGAATGTTGTGGGCTCTGCAGCTATCTAGGAGATTCTTCTTCCTCGGTGAGATCAAAGTGCGTAGGCCCCTCACGCATTTGTTGTGGTCCCCTATTTGCGATCCTGAAGACTTTTTTGGGATGACATCTTTCACAGTCTTTGAGAGATTCCAAGCTTGTTTTCCAAGAAATATGACAACTTTTCGAGGATTAAACAAAGAAGAAGACAAATGGAAGATCGGTGCTCTCTTAGGATTTTTGTGAGTAAAATGAAGAGGAATCGATAGTATATAAGACGATCGAAGCAAGGCATACGGAACGTCATAAAAATATAAAGATGCATTTAAAAAAAATAACTGCCTTTTCAAAAAAATTAGATAAGCTGTCATTTTAAAAATAACTTCTTTTCAAAAGGAAAGATTGTAATAATCACGGAAATTGAAAATAGCAACAATCAATTACGGATAGATGATCGTACATTTTCGAGATTTGATCAGAGAAAATAATAATAATAAAAAACTTACAATCAAGAATCTTGATCGTAAGTGCAG